>CM057006.1:78756410-79426410 GCA_029891345.1 Dryococelus australis | reverse complement strand
ATGATGGCCCTAGTAAATTAGTGTTCTGTGTGATAAGTAATGTCAATATACGCCATTTTCTGGACTTTTTTTTTCCTTTCCTTTCTTTCTTTCCTGAAAAGCCCCCATTCTGGATAATTATCAAAAACATTAACAGACTGTGCGTAAACCCACAGGGAGGTGGATGTCAAGCAACTACATGATAACATGGTTCGTACTCCCTCAGGGTAGAAAAAAATAAGGACTTTTTAAGGACTGTGCTAATTCTCCCGGACGGCCTGTAACAAAGACTTTATCACACTGTTGATGTCTTGCCTTGTGCTTGTCTGTATTGCAAGAAATCCATTTTTTATACAACTCTTTCTCGAGCCACAGTATACTGAAGTTGCACTTTTCTGGCATCTTCGAAGACAAATATCACATGATAAAATCACACATAGCTGTCCATTCATGTTACAGACTAAACTACAGTTATTATTTTCATGAACAAAGACTTTCACCCAGCAGCTACTTGCTGCTAACTACTAGCTCTCTCTGCTCTGCGGTAGTTTAGAACCACTCCGAAATCCCTTGTACATAAAATAATTTAATTGGCACTTTCTACAAGAAATCTGGCACATCATGCCAGATTCACGCTACAAGAAGATACAAGCTATTATTTACTGTATCTATTCCAGGTCACAATAATTCCACTGGGTTTTTAACACTGCCTTTTGCTGGAAAATGGCATGCAAAATAATAGTCACATTAAGAAACGAATATTATTGAAAGTTCAACAGAACACGAAAAGTTGCACAAATCAAAATGGAACTTAGGATGCACAAAAAAGCCATGTGCAGAAACTGATAACTGTGCAAGATAATCACTTAAGGATACGTGCCACGATGGAGGGTTCCTTGGAAGATTCAATGCAAACTTGCATGGCCTGTTCTGTGGATGGTTCCATAGAAGATTTGCCATCTGCTGGCCATTTCATGGACGTTTTCGTAATTGGTCAGGTGCAATTTTTGATGGAAGGTTTCTTATAAGGTGGAATGTGGTATTGACAATAGCTGTAATTTTATTTATTTTGTTTAGGAAAACTGCACTAAAACCATTAAACAAGAATAAATAGTAAATTTAAAAAATGCAAAAATATTTAGGCCTACTGGTGATGTGATACCATTGCATGAGAATTATGCTAAACATTTATTTTTTAACATAAAAGTTCCAGTTATCAAAACAAAATGATTAGATTCTGTGCATAAGTTGAAGCAAAATCATTAAAAATATACTTGCCACTTGTGTGGCAGCACATATCGTTAGACAGGTTATTCCACAGAACCCTCCATAGCTACTTGCATGCAGGCTCGGGAGCAGGTCTCACAGAAACGCCCGCCTGAGCTTGTACGGAAAATTATATAGTAGCATATTTCAAGCTTTACATAGTACAGCTGATGATGCCATAATCTTGGTATCTTCATACACAAGTACAAAAAAAATTTGGTACGTGGTGCGACATCCTGAAATATAGGCCCAATATTTGTACCAAGTAATTGGTATGTCTAACATTGCTGTGGCCCCACTTACAGAAGAGTCTGATGCAAGATGCAATAGTCAATAGCACAATAAACTACCAGTTTAAAAAAAAACTAGATACAAAAATTTTATTTGCAGAGGTGTCAACCATTTGCAAAAGCTATCAGTAGTATTTTGTTTAAAAATCCATAGTTTTCTTTAATTTTCAGTGGTAACTATACTCACTATTATGTACTCAACAAAACTGTATACAAATTTATAACATTAGAAAAGGTAAATGTTAAGTATCATTCACTACAGCAGCAGTTTTCATCCTTTAAATTCTGAATTATTTTTGAATTGGTACAAATGGCTTCAATAACCGCTGTATTTGATTTGCTACATGCTCCAGCCAGCAGTAGGTCTATGGAATTAAATCACAGAGTGGAAAATTAGGTATATATTTTTATAACGAGATAGCCTACATTTGAAACAATTCGACAGTAATTGACACATGCAAAATGAAAGAAGTTTCAAATTCTGTAGGCCTACCTTGAATAAATTCAATCGTGTTTGCCAACATAAAATCCCGATATGAAGACGCGTAATTTTCATCCTCGTCAATTTCACAGTTATTTACAGCCGATAATAAAAACATCCTAATTACACAGGATTGTATGTCATTCTCTGTGGTTCGTAAACGCAAGGTTATTGCTGGCCATTTGTGCTTATAGCAAATATATTCTGTGTATCATATCCTAAAAAAACCTATCTCGTACATTACATGTTATAAGTCACATTTAAGTCTTGGTTATGAATTTTGGTGACCTATCAGAGTTCAAAATTACATTTTAAATTAATTTGTTAGCAAACGGGTAGTGAACAACAAAAAAAAAAACGCCATTTTAACGTCTCAACTCTCGCTCGACGTCTCATTCGATACTATAGATTCTCGCTTATCAAAAATTGGTTCAGTGACAACTACCGCAATTGATTTCTCCAAACAATGATGTTTTCATTAGCGCACACGGTTAGATATTACATTTATTTATGAGAAATTACGATAATATTCACCATTTTTCCCACTGCCAAGAATCTGACAATTTGTTGTACTACTATCATCATAGCGATTATCGAAAGGCCTTGAAAAAAATTAAGACTTTTAAGGACCATGCAAGAAAAGAATGACTTTTAAACTAGTATTGCAATTAAGAAGTTTTTTAGGACTTCTAAGGCACGTACGAACCCTGGATAAGGCAAGGTGAAACCTACAACCAAAACTTGTCCATATCAGCATGGGACGACTCTTCACACACAGCAATGCACACTGTTGAACTTCACATATTTTCATTCAATTTTTCAGCAATTCTTTTTACAACACTCGCACAGTACCAGATACTGATTCCCAGGAAAAGGGTTATTACTTCAAAGGGGCTGTTTTTCGAATTTTGACAAATTCTGACCAACTGCCAACCCCTATATGCAAAAAGTATATTACAATCTATCCAGATCAATTTTTTACAATGTGTTAGAGGCAAAAACACACATTATATTTGTTAAATACAGTCAAATGGTTACCACAAATTGCCTCATAATATGATCTAGATGCTTGTACGATCAACTTTTAACTCCCAGAAGCTGGAAAATTGTATCCATCATCAATTGTTTCTATAGTGAAAATATCTTGTTTAAATAAACTATTAATTTACTTTAATATTTAGATGTCTTATGAGATAAAATATACCCTAAATGGACATAGAAGTCCCACTGTTGCCAAAAAAGCCTAAACACAGGATGCCGAGCAACTTTTACAACTTGTCATTGGGCATAAAATTGTTTTTAAATGCTTTCCGTGTTTAGACACGACCGCAAAATAGCCAACAGTTTTGAAATCACATGTTCCCCACCACACCTCTACAACAAACTGCATGCGCTAGTCAGGCAGAGACCTAAAGTACGGTAACACTGTACATGCAAGACTGCACCCCAGTCGCAGTTCACCTCACCTAGCAATGGGTCGTACAGCCCTCCTGGGAGTGGGTGGCCCAGAGCGTTGAACACAAGCGGTGTGGAGATTTTTACAACACTCAACTTCTTTATTTCATCACCAGAGAAAAGCGAAAATGAAGCAGACACTGCATTTGTGCGTGTGAAATCCATTTAGGCTATCCTGCAACAAAAAAGTAACAACCATTATAGACAACTCTCAATAGACAACTAGACATCACCACAGAACAGCTCCCCCATGCAAGTTAAAGCCGCCAATCTGATTTTGAACATACTGTTACAAAAACATTTGACTGCCAATTACTAAGACTATCGGTTCCAGCTGTATTTCTCAATTTCTCGGTAAAGGGGCACCATAAACCAAAATTAGTACCTCCATGGTACATAGTTCATTTCATCGTAACTTGTACCTATCATCGTGTGCTCCTTAAGAAAAAATTCCTACAGAGATTTACAGAGCCATGTGCTGGCATGTTAAGTTAAAAGCAGATACGGATCATGGACGCATAACACACTCCCTTTCAATCTACAATGAGACGAATGCGAACACGGATAACACACAGATACATATAAAAAAGCTGAGCATTTCCCAACTCCTCTGTGTCAGTGAATCCATGTAGCCAATACAAATAGAGTATTTGCTTTGTTGATATTTGTTTTTTGTGGCTAGTGTGGTATACACAACAAGTGCACATGGTTTGGCAGTAGTATTTATGGATTATTAAACACTGTAAAAATATACAAAATGAGATGTGTGTATTACAAAACCTATACTTATCAGCAATTGACAACAGCTGAATATTTTTTATTTGGTAAGTTGCAAGACTGTACGTTTCTTCGTGTTGTAGAATGGATAAAATTCATCCCAAGTCGTCTGCTTGTTCTGCTTACGTTCTTGAGTCCGTTTTCTTACGTATCCGTGTATTGTAGAACGGGCCTAAAAAAAACTAGAATGGTGACAAAGGAAACCCATTCCCATTCATGGCTGTATTGCTGCCAGTGGATTCAGATGCATTATTGGTCACTAATCTGACAAACGCTTTTATGTAAAATATGAGAGCATAAGATGTGTGCAAAAAATTCGTAATTGGTAAACAGATTAAATTTTTTGTGTTAAGAAATACTGTACTGAAGGTATTTTTTACAGAAGAAACAGAGTCACAGAAACATATCCACAAATTTTGTTTGGGAGGATCAGCTAGGGTGTAGTCACGGTGTACTTGGAAGAGGGGTAGGGGAGCAGTCGTCGAAAGCAGTCACTTAGCAACACAGGATGATGGTAAACTATAGAAATTATAAAGTAAAGAAATTTGCCAGATATATTATACTCTACATTATACAAATCTCAGTAAGTGTTGCCTGTGTGAGAATGAACCCAATTAATAACACAATGAATATGTGCATTAAAAATTTTCCTTAAAAATTAATATTCTGCCCTATGTTCAGGACTAAAATTCTAGTTATGTCCATAGCAGCTTTTATTCATACTACTTCCATGGCCACTGTAAAGGGATATTTAGTAGGACCTATACATGTTAAAACACAATAAATGCAGGTACTTTAGCAACAGAAATTATATTTTTTAAATTTTAATCCAAATAATTACAAAAGAGATTATAGGGAAGCAAAAGAGAAGCGTATGGATGTGCTATGAGGGCTACACCCTCAATTAGCAGTTTTTTGAGCAGAACAGTTGATTCCTCAACATTTATTTCCTATCTCCAGGAAGTACAATAGGAGAGAAAAACTAACAGCACACAGATGCAAAGTCTGTGTGAACTTGGAATATGGACACCGATAAGAAATACATACATACACTCGCAATTAGGCTACCGCCCGGTGGCGAGCTCTCTCAACTCTCCTTCACCCAACCAACTCCTTTTCCACACTCTCTTCCTGAATTTACCAACCCCTCTCAAAGATACCAGTTCCTCTCTCAACACATTCCACTCCCTCACAGACCTCACAAGCATGGACTGCCTACCCAGCTCCGTTCTCCTCCACACCCTCTGAAGCTTCTCGCTGTTGTTTCCTCTTCCTCTAAACACCCCCTTACTTAGTTTGCCGTGTAGCCCTCCCCATCCTCCCTCTTCATTCACCACCCTGTACATCCTGACTAACCGTTCAACTTTCCTCCTGTCCTTCAATGAGCTCCATCCCATTTCTTTCATCATCACTGATGGCCTATAGTTCCCTTCTTCCTCATCATCCTGCCCTTGCCTTCTCCACCTACCCTTCATCCATCTTGCTGCCTTTCTCTGCACCTTTTCCAGTTCTTGCACCTCCACCTCCACGTCCCATACTGGTGCAGCATATTCTAACATTGGCCATACCATTGTGCCATACGCCTTCTCCTTCACCTCATAGCTGACTCCATTCAGCACCCTTCCCAGCATACCCAGAGCCCTTCTTCCCTTTGCTACCACCCTCTCTACCTGTTTTTTTCCGCCTAAGGTCTCCCTGCAGTATAATCCCTCGATACTTATATTCTGCTGCTTCTTCTGTCTCTTGTCCCTCCCATCTGTACATGTCCCTGCTTATCATCTTCTTCCTTGTGAACCTCACTACCTTAGTTTTTCTTACATTTATCTTAATTTTATTTTTTCTGGTCCACAACCATATCTTATCAATGTCCGCCTGCAAATTTCCGCCCCCCTCTCCCACCTCAGCATATACAACACAATTGTCTCCAAACAATCTGATTTTTCCCCTAATCCCCAAACCCATGTCATTTACCATTATGGTAAATAACAAAGGACCCAGCACACTTCCCTGTGGTACCCCTGAAGTAACCTCCTCTTCCTCCGATATTGCCTCCCCCACTTTCACCCTCTGCCTTCGCCCCCTGAGAAAGTCCCCTATCCATTCCACTACCCTCCTGTCTGGTATCAGCACCTCCACTTTCCTCATCAATGTCCCATGGGGCACCTTATCAAATGCCTTCTCAAAATCTATGAAGCAGGCATCCACCTGCTTCCCCTCATCAACTACCTGCACCAGATCCTCTAATAACCCAGCCAGCTGAGTCTCCTGAAACCATGCTGGGACTCCTCCAATCAACTCCTATTGTTCATTACCCTCACCACATACTGCACCACCAGCCTCTCCATTACTTTTCCTGTACTTGATGTGAGACTCACCGGTATAAGAAATTTAGTTTCATAAAATGAAAAAGCAGTAACCAATTGCCATTAACTTCAATGTGTAATTTATGCTACTGCTCTTGTAGACGAAGCTACGAAGGCACTGAAACAAATCCGATATTTCAACACAAAACAATCCACGCTAGCCAATATACCTGTTGGATTTTTGTGGTACAAGAGATGCACTTAAAATAGAAAAGTAATTAATTTCAAATGTTTCATGCACTGGTACTTCTTCAAATTGTCATATTTAGACAGTAAATGCGAGTACTTTCTCTTATCTAACAATTCATGTATTGAACACTGTGACTGTTGCTGGATAGGCAATTCATAGTTTCTTCGCACTTTAGTGAAGCCCTGCAAAAGTTCTACTACCAGTACATTTGTCGACCTCATGCAAAGCTTAACTGAGTCTCGAAAACTACACCAAAGGGACAACAAACTTATTCGTTCACACTCAGTGTAATCATATTTTACACAAGGACTATTTATTACTAAGCATTACCAACACATCTATGTTATCCTTATTTTATTCATATTAATTATAAAGGAAATATAATTTATTGATCAAATATAAGAGTAAAAGATCTGTTTAACCAAACAATAAGGCACTTTTATATTAATAAAGTCGTATAAAACACTTGTGATGGACAAATATTTAGGAAATGACGAAATACATATTTATATGAGGTGATTTTTCAAAGGTCTGATTCAAAAAGTGTGAAGAAACCAAGAATAGTTAATGTCTATTGTAGCCTATGTCATGTGAAATGATGTAATGAATCGTAATTCTAACAACTTTACTGTGTAAATAAATCAATACAAAAGTTGCACACACGTATGTACTGCCCCTAAATTGAGAAATGCTCTCAGAGAAATTCAATAAATACAAAAACGGGTTTAATTTTACACGGGGTCCAATTCGCACGTGGGAAATGCACAGGACAATTCCCCTCGTCAGGACGCAGGCTTTCCGGCAGTATCCTGTCCTGTTTCAACTGCCATTGCGTCCCAGTGCGGTAATCATTAATAATCACGACCGTTCTCAAAACATTGACGTTACGAGCCGCACAACTCTCATCACTCAATCGCTAACTAACCACGCTTAACAGGATTTACACGGGAGCATCTATTAATTTGTACCATAGAACCAGGCAATTTAAAAAATGTATTAGATCTAGAATATGAAGGTAATGACTTCGGGCACTTGGTGAAGATCTCACGTGAAAAAGTGCAGACAGCAAACATAAAAGTGTTATCTTAGCAATATTCCCGCTTTTCCTTTGTATTGATCAACATTATCCTCGATTCTAAAATCCACACAAGCAGTGTAAAACATTAGTAAATATGTACTAAAGCAAGCACGATTTCCTATTCCAGACCTAACCTTTCATTACAAACCAAACACGACAACCAGAACCACAACACACGTGGTCACATAACACCATGTCAACAAATGAACCAAATTTCCCTACAGTTTTAACGTCATTTTAGTTTTCTATGAAAATATAACAGTTCACAATTTTTCTTTTTAAAGTAATAATTAGATTTTCTTAGATCTTAATATTTCTTAAAATAGTCGAAGAGCAATGGTTAATCTCCGACTGTTGGAATGTTTTCCATTGTATATTACAGACCAAAGCAGCATTATGTAACTTATTAAGATCACTCAGATCACATGTGATTTGAAAGTGTTCATTAGCATTAAAAAGAACAGTATCATTAAAGCTGGACTCACAATCATCAGTTCCATCAGTCAGTCACCCGTCCATCCGTTGGTCTGGTGATCTTCAACCAATCGCAGGGCAATTTTTTTCTATCCGTCAACCCGTCAAATCTTATTTATTTATTGCATCAATTTCGTCTTTTTTAGAGTACGGATTTGTACAAAGACATCGGACAAGTGCGGTTCAAAGGAAAAAATACTTCAGTCTACTCTGAACCAGGAAAAATCACGCATGGGGTCCCACAAGGTCAATGATTCATTCCATGCGCTGATGAGACCAACTGCATAGCCAGCAGTTGATGTTCCGTTTCACCATGTGTTTAATGATGGGATGGGGAACGGAACAACTTCCATACTCTATTTTCGGTGCATATTTTGAGCATTTTGTTAACGAATGGCAAGACATTTATATATGCGTCGAAGGTAAAGCTGTTATCCTGTCGAACGATTTGATAGGATAACTTATTTACAATTGTATTATACGTAAATGGTGCATATTAAAATTAATCGAATATTACAAATTTAACAGCACATTTACTACACATTAACCTCAAAGACTTACACTCGGAAGATTAACATATCACAGGATGGCATTCCAACATGCTTTATTTTCGCTTATGTTACATTTGTGTAGATTATGTATACTTTATTTCAACGGAAAAAGGAAACACTATTTTAAAAATGAGGGGGTGATGGGGGGGGGGGGGTTTGATTTCTCTCTTTCATGAGACAGATTTGTTTTGATGGAGCAGTAGAAAATTTTGCTCGTATGGAAATAACATTCAAATTATTTTAACTACGGAAATTTAAACTTCAATGGAAAAACAAAATGCCATACATATGTCGATCGTAACCGTACAGATGCAGCAATACACACACAATTTGATCGAAGTTAACCTTACACTCGTTGAATTCACGATTTAAGCAAACAAACAAATATTATTTACACACTACAAAAGTGTTGAAAAGTGCGACTTTTTTAAGCCACGTGCATTTCAATTATTATAGTAACAGTTTACAAATACATTATTTACAAAACACGCAAACTTACTGTAAGTTAAATTCGCAAACTCTTAAAAATGTGTTTTCCTATGGAAATTCTTTCAAGTTAACTTCACCAAAACACATTTGTTCGCCATTAGCATTATATAATTATGTTGCAGAATGATTCGGTACAATTAACAATGCGCACGTTTCCTAAAACCAACAAACTGGCCCTTGGTCGCTGCCTATGTGAACCTACAAATATGCACGTTTCTGGCATTTTCCCGCCACTGTGACATCAGCACATGCAACGTTTGTGCTTTCTCCTCATACAGATTATGCATGAGATTGGCCAGAATTAGAATGAGGTAGTAGGTGCTATGATACGTCTGTGCGAAGGGATCGGAAGTACTTCGCTGCACATATTTCTCATTGTGTAGGTAACGGAACATTGCCGAGGAGCAATATTAGCCCCTCTATTCTTCCCAGTTTATATAAATGACCTTCCATGCGCCTTAACCCCAGAAACTACTCCAATTTTATTAGTGGATGATACTAGTATCTTAGTCTCTGGAGACTCAGTAAATTATCTTACACAAAAAAACAGACACAGTATTTACAGAGCTAAATGCATGGTTCACTGAAAACAAATTAAATCTCGACCTTGATAAAACATAGCTTATGAAATGTTAGCACTAAAAGAGACAAAGTTTATGAAACTGCAGTGATTAAGTTTTTGGCTTAAAAGTAGACAATTTACTTAACTGCAAATCTCAAAAAATAGTGTATATTTTACCTAAACTAAGTTCATCACGTTTCGCCCTGTGGAGTGTTGCAGAGGTCTTAAACAAAAATACAGTAAAAATTGTATATTTTGCATATTTTCATTCCATCATGTGTTGTGGTATAACTTGTTGGGGTAATTCCATTGACAGCAAAAAAGTATTTCGCATGCAAAAGAGAGCTGTAAGAATAATACATCGCAAAAGAAAGTCAGACTCATGTAGACCTCTTTTCAAGAGCTCAGATACAGTCATTTATTTCAAAAAAATTAGTCCTTTCATAAGCATGACACTAGAATTAAAAAGTACACATGGCTTTAGTAACTTAGAAATTGTCCAGAAAGGGCCATCCTAACTTGGTAGCCAACTTTTCAGTAAGATACAACACCTTCAAGAAATTCGCTTCTCTAACCAAAGACTCTTTTAAAAACATCTGAAAGAATTCTTTTCTAAAACAACATTTTATAGTGCAGATGAATATCTAAACTACAAAAATTAAGGAATTATTGCATAGCATGTCTTTGTACACATTTCTTGTTCCAGTTTCTCTTGGTTCCTTTCTCTTCTGTTTCAGTAAAACGACGACGTACCACAGTATGTTGGAGGAAGATTGGTCAAATTATGAGGAACAGATGTGATGCGTGTAAATGTAGTGTGGTGTGTGTGTGTATATATATCTGTGTGTGTATATATATATATATATATATATATATATATATATATATATATATATATATATGTGTGTGTGTGTGTGTGTGTGTGTGTGTGTGTGTGTGTCTGTGTATGTGTGTGAGTGTGTTTACTATGTCCAGTGTATAAACTTTGTATATTGTAATTCGACTTGTCCAATATCTTTGTACAGATGTGTATTGAAAAAAGATTTTATAGGTGCAATAAAACAAACCAAAAACAATAACAGAACATGAACACATTATGTACAGAACAAGAGAACACATCAAGACCTACTTTGTTCTCTTTCCTAAAAGTGTTGATGAGTGTGAAACTACATTAGGGCTGAGAAAGTAATAAGAAGTTCATAATCTGTGATTTGATTTAACAAATTAGAACATTTTGTGCTATCGGAAACTAAGACTGTTACACAATGTAAATTTTAATCACTCAGAGTATAGTTATGTCCAAAGTGTACCCCAAGATGAGTCTTAGCAATATAATTTAACTACCACTGGCTAAATCAAAGTAAAATACCTTAATTGTAGATGAGTACTGATTGTGAGTGTATGAGTACCAACCCCAGTACTGATGGCAGGCAGTAACAGTGTGCAATGTAACTTGGTAGAGTTTGTGAAATGTTTTTGAAGAGATTTGAAATAAGTAAAACAAGCATTACAGAATTAGTGGTTTTTTTTTTTGTGTAATTCCTTATCTACACTTGGTTGTAAAAGCTCTTGCATTATGTTTGCATATAATAAGGCAAGCTGCCAAGTTCAATGCATATGCAAGATCAAACACAGTTTCTTTTATCTCAAGCTACACAGCATGGTGCTCAATACCCCAAATGTCTTTCTGAAACTGCAATAGAGAATCTGTTTATGCTAAGCCAGTGCAAGTAGGAGAGGGGTTGTTCACAGCAGCATAGCTGGGATGTGGTGCTGTCAGCTACTGTATCTGGTATGCATGATGTACACCTGCATACTACAGCACTCTGCAGCTTAAGGCCTGTCAGCATTTTTCTCTGCATTTTGTATTAAATGTGTACAGATTCTAATTTTGTAAGCAAGGTTTAGCATTTTGGGTTTATGTGCAATCTTGTTTATCAGTGCCCTACTTTCCTGATATTTATTTGTCACAACACTCTGTATGAATACAATACACAGCTGCTACAGATACTCTCACACTCACACAACAACACCTCAAAACATACTCTAGTTCACAAAGATATATAACAGTGGCATCCAAAGAAGTAATTACTAGTAGAACTATAATAATATTATTCCTAATTTATCATGTAAAGTTTTGATGAATTCAGAGTGTTTTTAAAATTTTATAAATATTAAGTGTTACAAACCATTATGTCAAGTATTAGGAAACTGACCATTGGGAGTATTCACTCACATTTAGTTTTAAAAGGGCCAGTGCCCAAACCATGTGGCCAGCTAACCTACAAAAATATTTATTCCTATTTATAAGTGTTTTATGTGCTATTACAAGGACTCGCGTAATTTGCCACAATTTTAATTCATAATAACATAATAGACTTCACAGGGGAAGGGCCCCAGAAAGTTATTGCACCTGTTAAATGTATGTGGATAGTGAGGTTAGATTGCTACGGCAATACGAAATGGTTGAGTTCCAATATTATTTTTCATATTTTATTAAACACAGGTTGAGATTTGTAAGAAGGGTTTTTGTGAAATTTCATCTCATTGGCATTGCAGTTGTTCATTTAATTTCATTCAGTACAATCATTGTGTAATTAATCATGTCACATGATTTGTCTGCGGGAGTCTCTGCCAACAAGCGAGCTCCGCACCAAGTGGGAAGAGAGTAGCGTCTTAGGTCTCTTTGGGTAACTACAATGTCACAGTGTTCTGGGCACAGCATCTTTTCAAACCAATCATTATGAAATTCTGTTCATTTTAACGTGGCTTACAGAAACAGTGTCAGTTTTCTAGCCCGGAGTAAACGTCGCCCCACATATCGGCCCATCTTGTACACGCCCGATACGTAACATGCATTATTACCATGTAGGCCCCTTGGCCATTTTGTACCATGTAAGAGCCCGTCTGGCTACAAAGGCGATATACATATTTTCAGTGCCCAGATGAGTATCAAATTGTGGTATAATTAAGTGATGGTAATGCAGGTGTTTTATTGCATTTGGCCACATCTCGGCTACATAGCATTAATCTTCAGTATTTATTGTAACTCATGTACATTGAACCGTGTCATTGGGTGGTAACAACAACCCATCAGGGTTGCCTACAGCCCTCACTAGCCTACACATTCTGTATTTTTTTATCATTCTGTCGGAATATTCGTCAACATTGGCAATGTTGCCAGAGACTGTGTACTGAGGAACAGCCACGGGGCTGTCGGAACCACGACCCTGAGTGTAGCAACATCGTCATCATCCTCATGCTCGCATTGCGAGCTGGCACCCTAACCTGATAAAGCATTGAACAGAACATTTCCTTTCCATATCACCAGTTCCTCCAAGGGCCAAGAACACGTCGCCATCAAATCCTGCCGCAAATTTACTTATATAAAAATGTACATTCCATTCATGTGAAGTTCTAACAGAACAAATTAGGGGGGGGGGGGCAATTGTAATATCCTTTAAATGTGTCTTTATTACAGTTCAATGCTTTTCATGCATTTTCTTTGGCCAAAATAATAATGTAGGTTGTGCCGTCCTCAACAACATCTGGTTCTTAAATCATATTTGAAAGTCCTGCCAACCAATATTTTACAGACACTACACAAACTCATTCAGCTCCAGTATTTCTCCTTGTTCTCAGTACTCAATTTTGCCTCATGCAGGGCGCCACCCAGAGACTTGCAAAAACGGCTGCCAATAACCATTAGTGGTTGTCAAGAGTAACCAAACAATAGCTGACAAACTGAAATTACGGAAACAGTGAAATCAGCAGTATAGGAATCCTGCGTATAAGTGGTTAAACTTTGACTAACTCCCACCAAGTTTCCAAGTGGGATCACAATGTAAGAGCTGAACCACGCAGTCCACATTCAGTCCTCATTGATGAGTCAGTTTTTAAGATCAGTACTCCTGGTGGACGTACTGGAGAAGGATTGAATAACTGGTCAACACCATACACTTCCTCATGGCACACCACCCAACCTAGTATATTTTCTCCTCCGTGTACACTGCGCCCTCTGCTCCCAGTGGTGGCTATGGCATGCCTCAGGATGTTTTATGGCATATATTAAATATCATTCATACAATTTAGTAGTTTTCTACAGTATAGCCCACTGGCAGGCCAGATAGGTAGATGGACAAAGCAAGAAAGATAAAAAGTCCAGTACCGTTTAGTGTAAAAATGAAGTGAAATGTTGGTGACTTTTCGTTCTGTTAGGACAACTCTCAGCCTATTTCGACACCAAGTACCTTCTCATTGTGTCTATTATTCATGAAAAGTATCAGAGCCTTCAGCAGCTGCTTAACAGCCTTGCTTTCTAATGATAGGCCTTTAAATGTTTCTAACTTTTTATTTGAATACTCTGTAGACACATTTTCTTATTCTACTTTATGTGTATTCTTTCTCTGTGCTGGCTTTGCCAGTCTATGCCAAATCTTCTTTCTTACACCTTGGTCATGTCCTTCAATTCGTTTTTATTTTTCTTCTTTTTTGCTGACTCCACTTTTCTTAAAGTTTTGCTTTATGTTATTTTTTAATGGCATTGTCTGAAATAATACCAATCGCCATGTACCTATAGTCTTACTAATAACTGTCATCTGTATATTATTAAGGCAGTTTCCGGATACTCAATAAATGCATACTTGTGTATACCAGTCCCCAGAAGTGTCATCAGCACGAAAATACTACTGCTCTCCATATCCCCAGTATAGTACACACAGGTTTTAGAGCATATTTAAAAGGCGATAGTAATGCACTATAGTTTCTATCGCGAGAGCTACTCTCGTATTACTATTGCAATGTAAACTCTATGATAGTTACTGACACATCATCGCGATAGCACAATCGCAATATCAGCTCCAGCTAGATAGTTGATAGTAAAAAAACTGTTGTGACATAACATTCAACTATTGTAGTTTCAACCATGTAGCACAAATTTGTACAAGTGTTCACTTTGACAGTAATATTGCAGAATTATTTGGTTTGTGTTAATGTCTGTCACAATTCTTATACTATATGGTTGTATGACAGGATGTATATTAAAATGTAGATATGACACAACAGTACTGACAGCATTTATATAATAAACGATGGGAACAATATATGTCTACATGCCTCTAATATCCTTCGCGATATTTAATTACCCCAACAAATACAAACCTCTTGACAAAAGGATATAAATGTCAATGTATTAGAACAAGTGTTGTCGAACATGTCCCTTTTGAGTTTAACTATCATAGTCTTGATCGTGTGTGTATAAACAGGATCTATCATAGCAGTTTGACGTATGCCACGTTCTATTTCCCTCAAATCCGTTTGACAGCAGCATTGTTGCTCAACGGCGCACCACACATACACTCGGCCCGTGCAGCTCACTTCTACGCGAAGGAAACACTTGCAAATATGAACTGAGCAGAGCAACATGTGTAAACAGGTGCAAACAGTGCATTGTAATGTATAACTGCCGCATGCTGTACCGCGCACATGAACACATGCCATGGAAAAGAGACCCGATATTAAGGTCAAATATGTCTAAAGGGGCTTTGTACGTAATTTGGCAGCACATACCTCCATGTGTGTGTTAAATATGGAGAAGGGAATAGCCCAGAATATAGTCAGTGCAATCTGAAAGGGTTTTGTTGTGTTTTTGTAAGTGTATTATTCCACAGGTGTACCATCCCCATCTCACTCATGTAGTATTGGCAAGTTAAGTGTGTTCTATGTTAAAGTTAAAATGCTGCGATTGCCTTAAAATTTTGCGATCAACGAGTAATTTTGTCTGTATCCACTTTCAGGGTTCTTGAGAGTTTGCAGCCATTATTTAGTAGAAACGGGAGGAAAAATGGGAGATATCTAAGTTGGTTAAAGCTTGTCTGGAGGAAGTGTCCAGTGAAGTAGCTATTGCTAGTTTTCGCCTTAAATTGTTAGCATGTTAACAAATACCCAACCAATCAATGTAAGAGTTCGTGAAACAAATTATGGAGGTAGTGACTGTGGTAGGTTTTCCATGTGAGGAAGATTATTTCACTCAGATTGTATTCCACAACCTCCATTCTCGATAGAGTCGCTTCTTTTGCTTTGCGACTAAACCCGCCACACTTTCAGAATTGCTGAAATTAGTTACGGAAGTGTAAAGGAATTTGAGAGACTGCTCGGTTGAGGTAGTGTTTCGTGATTAAAAAACTTCTGAGAGAGAAAGGGTCTGATTAAACCAAGTTCTAGGGAATTGTGTTTAATTTGTGGAAGAAATAATCATGTGATAAATGATTGTTTTCATCGCAAGTCAGTTTTTTCAGTGACACCACATAGTGAGGAGGAGTTAGATAAAGCTAAAGTTAAAACCAGGTCATGGTACTCCCAGACACAGAGTGTCAAAAACGATTCTTTAAAAACCATGAGTTTCCAGGACTATGTATGTTTTAAATGTCATCAGAAGGGTCATGTCAAATTAAAATGTCCTTTTGAATCCTGATAAAGTCGTGGGTGAATGATCCATAAATATAATGAGTTTTGATCATAAATACATTTTATTGAGTATTTCAGTAGTGACTGTCGATCAAGTTAAGGTGGCACCTTTGTTCGACACTGATGCTTCTTATTCCTTGATTAACCAGGATTTCTTCAATTTTTGCTTACTAATTTGTCCAAAGGACTTATGAACGTTCACTGTGAGGAAGAATTGTGTTTTTCAATGGCAAATGGGGGAATGATTAGTTCATGTGGTGTGGCAGTTTTTAAAATAAGAATTTCCAATTTCGCCTGGAAATTTTCATTCAGTATTTTACCTGGACTGAACCATGAATTGTTATTGGGGGTTGATTTTTTGGTACGGCTCAAGTAGTTTTCGATGTATGTCATAAAGAGTTAATATTTACCTTTTGTAAATGTCAACCTGTAGAAGTGACCGCTAAACAGTTCAATTTTTGTGACATTTCTGTAAAAGCAGTTCAATTAGAATTTGGGGAACAGGAGAGCAAATTGATGCAAGTACAACAGGAATTTTCAGATGTTATAACTAGTAAACTAGGTCATTACAGTAAACAACCAGTAGTTTTGAAATTGAATAACCCAGAATCTGTGTCTTTTGTGCCCAATAGAGTAGCTCTGCCTAAGATAAAAAATTTTCGTAAAATCATTCAGGATATGCAAAGTGAGGATATAGTAGGTCATCTACTAGCAATTTTTCCATCTCTGCCTGTTTATTACCAAAGAAAACACCAGGAGAATTTGGGGTCATATGTGACTACCGAAAAGTAAATAAGCAGATTTATGTTGATCCGTACCCCTTGCCCACTATCGAATCTATGTTTCAACATTTGGGGACACGAGGTATTTTTCAGTTTTTGATTTAAACTCAGCATTTTTGCAATGTGATCTGCGCCCTGATTCAGGTGGAGTCTTGGCCTTCGTTGCACCATGGGGGCAGTAAATTGCGAACCTCAGGCTATGTCGCGTGTACTTTTCCAGGTTTTGGGGAAGTTCCAGTATGAGTTTCTTTTTACTTATATAGATGACATGTGCATGTATAGTAATACTTTTGAAGACCATCTCAAACATTTGAGAATCTTTCTTCAGTATTTGACTGTTAATTCCGAAAAGGTAACTTGGGGAAAAACATACGTTAGGTATTTCGGATTCATTATCTCAGAAGGGAAAATACTGATGGATCCCGAAAAGATACTGCCTGTGGTAAACTTCCCAGAACCAAAAAATCTATGTGTTGTGCAACGTTTGTGGCTTTAGCGTGATTTTATCCAAAATATATCCCGGATTTTGCTAACATAGCGGAGACTTTAAATGCCATTAGTAGGAAAGGGGTTGAGTTTATGTGAGGGGGGGGGGGGAATCTCAGAATCATGTCTTCAGAATTTTTAAAGAAAAATTAGCTCTTCCCCCAGAGTTCACCAACTTCCAAATTTTGATCAACAGTTCATTCTCCAGGTGCATGCGAGTTCAAAGGCCCTGGTGCCTGTTTTGTGCCAGGAACATGGATTTAGCTTAGCTGTGGTGTCCTATGCTATTAGGCTTTTAAGTCCTACAGAGCAAAGATATTCTGCCTATGAGAGAGAGGTATTGGCGGCCATCCAAGGGATGGAGAAGTTCTGCAACTATTTAGAGAACAAAGAATTTATTTTGCATACCTATAATCAGGCCCTTAGTTGGTTTCTTACCACAAATAAGCCCACTGGGAGAGTGGCTATGTGGTTAGTATGCCTTAATTGTTTTAAGTTCTCAGTTAAGCACATGAAAGGGATCAACAACAGGGTAGCCAATGAGTTATCCCGTATGTTTGACACAGATGAATTTCATGTGGGGAACCCAGACCCTATTAAAACAATTCAGGCAGTTGTTTTTAATTCTGAAAGTCCTAAGGTTTTCGTGCATGCAGGCAGCCAAACTGATTCTGTAATTAATACCGTAAGCAAGTAATTGCTGGATAAGGTGTGGTGGTTGAGTCTTCCACCCTTCCGAAGGACAGTTCAGAACAGCAAATTGTGAGGCATAAAGTGTTTGGTTCTGTAGATAATGATGTTCGGTGTATTTCCAGTAAGGAACAAGTAAAGGTTTTAAGTGATATTCCCCAAGCCTATTTTGAGTATGTAGCATCATCAGTAAATTTATCCGGAATGTGTTAAAATTAAGATAGGTATTAATAGTGGAAAAGGTGGGCAGTACAAAGTCAGAAAAGGACTTCTAGGATATACTGACTCTAAAACTCTGAGATTTTCGTTTTTTGTTCCTCGGGTTTTACATGGTTCTATCTTTCATTACCATCATAACACCTATTTTGGAGGGCATTTGGGGCAGGACAAGACAGTTTCCATCATTAAGAACATGTTTTTTTTTTTTTTGGCCAGGGATGAATAAGAAAGTAGCAAATCTTGTAAAAACATGCCTTGACTGTCAGAAGGCCAAACCACGTAATGTTAAAATAAAAAGTCCATGCAGTGCCAGTGTAGCTGCTTTCCCCTGGGAACGGCTCTGTTTAGATATTCTTGGTCCTTTGCCATGAAAACCTGCTGGTTTTTCATCCATTTTAATAGCAGTAGATAGTTTAAGTAAATTTGTTTTCTTTTTTCAATTAAGAAGTATAAAATCAGGTGAAATTTGTATAATCCTTAGCCAGATGTTGTTTCCTGTTTTTGGACCACATATGTCAATAGTCACAGACAATGCCACCTATTTCGTATCTGCGGAAATTAAGAACTTTGCTTTTGCATGGGGAGTTAAGCTAATTCAAACTTCGCTTTATTATCCCAAAGCAAACTTAGTGTAAAGATATAATATAAATCTTAAGGTGGCCATGCGGGCATCCCAGAATGCGACATATAGGAATTGGGATTTTACCCTTTATCAGTTGTCTTTTGCATTCAATAACGTCATAAGTGATGCTACTTGTAAAGTTCCCGCAGAGTTATTCTTTAGAAAGTTCATTCCATCACTTGATCAACGCTTGGGGGTTGCACGATATCTGTTGGGAGGCTGCCAGTAAACAGGAACTTGAAGAGTTATGTGATGAAGCGACCCAGAACCTCCGTAAATACCACTCTAAATTAGATTGTAGGAGAGACTATAATAGTGGGTCTGTGTCAATTAAAGTGGGAGACAGGGTTTTTGTGGAAACCCACCATTGTGTTGCTCGAAGATGAGAGTCATCCAGGGGTGTTTAATAAATGTTATGTAACTCAGTTGAAGGGGCGCTCCTTTTAGTGTTTTTGGTGTGTCGCACTGTAACCACTGAATGGTGTATTCTTTGTAATTTTTGGATTGTAATTATTATTTACGGTTTTGATATTTTTTGAGAAATGTTATTGTCTTGTAATCATCATGTATTTTAAAGGAATTGTTTTGTTTCTTCCTCGTTTATAAGCCTGTGGTATGCCGAAGCTCTCTGGAGGAACGCATCCGTCCATTTCATGCTCATTTAACTTTTTTTTCATGCTCATTTAGGAATAAAAGTGTAATTAATGATCAATTTTGGATTGGTGTTCAATGTTTATATTAACATGGAAAATGTTTATAATAGTTGTTGTATCAGGTTATTTTTCTTATATGGAAAAGACAAAGCATTTTTTTTCTTAATGTTGAAGAGTAGGAAATTCTCACGGCTGCTAGACTTGGGAAAATGGACGTCCAAATGCTGAACCAAGCCAGAAATTGACATGCAGTACTCATATTTTTGTCCTGGAGTTGACTCTTTAATACATGCGCTAAGTGGCGGTTTAACGGTAACGTTATGTCTTATGGTGTTCACAACACAAAAATTCTTCTTGTTTATTACCAAAATTCTCACATTTGTCGTAAAAGCCGGGTTAGAAAACCTGCGTGGTCTGTGTTTAAGTTATGTTGCCGACGTTCACGAATACCTATCCTCACAATACTGGAGCACCACTGTAATGTTACTGCCAACTATTGACTCTCATATATCTACAGAGTTATTTTATAAATTAGTGATAGGTGCTTACACCATCATTTAATATACAATGCGCCAGTGCTACAAGTGTAGAGCGCTATCTCTGTGGTCTGAACCCAATGTGCGCTCTGCACAGGACAAACATATTGACACTACATAACATTTAAAGCCCTCTTAAAAATCACGCAAAATACTATTACAAAATAATCTATAGCTGCGCCATGAATTTTGTGGACGACAATGACTTACCGTGACATTCTGCAATACATGCATGATGATGCATTTATGATGGTGTTAGGAACAGGGAATCTTAACATGGATATATTTTACAACATAATAACACACAATAAAAACAAAAACGCATTATTACCCTGATCAATAATCATGTGCCTCACTGAGACAAACATACATAACCTTCAAATCACTTTGAGCAATTGGCTTCTTGCTCTACAATTAACTTTATGCACTTACTTGCCCTTTCACATATTAAACACTTCAGTACTCTGCTTTTACACTCTCTTGATGTCAACTCATGTGGCCGATGAGTGTTGGTCACGCAGACGGGGAGAAAGGCTTAGGGTGCTGGTTCACATCAAAAGCCCCTTCCTCTAGAGATCATTTGCTGATGAAGCTCCATCCCTTTATGATGAACATCATCTTGCCTGTGCTCGCAGCAGATTGCGTGGCTACAAACTGTACTTCTTGGTCGATGACCACTGGTTTTTTGCGGGTTCCGGATTTGTTTACATTTTCCTGGCCCTGTGACTGATCCGGTGCAAACTGGCTCGTGACTGCAAGTTGTGCACGCAGCATGGCGGGTTTTGTGAAATCTCTTTGAATGGCAGGGAGGAGAAGATTTCCCCTCTGACCCTGTCACATCACTGCTGTTGCTGTGGGGATTGCGTGGGTGTCGCCGGTTTGGGTTAAAGGCACGCATTGCGTGTTCGTCTGACACGTTCCCTTGCTCTGGCAAAGGCATCTCGTCTTCTTGATCTGCTGAATGATGAAACAGTGTTGTGTTTAAAATTTCTCCCGACATTGTGGCCCTTTCGAGGTCGAGTTGCTCCTGGCGGTCGCGGCCATTGGCAGGGGGCTCCCCTGGGTCATTACTGTCGACGTCGAAACTGATTGGTAGCGGACTGTTGTGCTGCTGACTGACGTTTCCCAAGCTTCCATATCCTGCAGTTGCCCTTGTGGACATATAGATATCGGATATCCCTGTAGTAGGTGTGGCGGGTTCGGTGATTACATTCCGCGGACTCGTCGTACAGCTACGATGTGTCTGTGAATTGCCTGTTCACCTTCTTGCGTCTTCAGTCCCATCTCCGGATGTAGGTGTCACTTTATTTATCGAGGCTAACCTTAATGTATCCATTTTATAGATGGCAGTTCTGCGTACGTTTATTCTCACTTTGCAGCATGATTCGCCCATCTGTTACCCAGTAGTGTGCTGTCTGCTCTATTTTTGTGTGAAACATGCACAGAAGTTTCTCTGGCCCGCCGATTGTGAATGTGTGCAGAGAATAGATTTGTTGGCCTACTTGAAGAGGCGGCGGTGGACGTGTAGTTCCGGGTAGCCAACAGGCTGTATAATGGTGTTGGTTTTTCCGTGCTTTCTGTGTCGCCTGTTCCCTCTTCACTTCTCTGATCACCTCTTTGTTGCCGATGGTGTTTCTTTCCCAGATCCTGATCACAAACCCTCCTAGCTGTGGCAGGTCACACTCCTGTAGTATATCTGCCAGGGTTTTTTCCAGTGGCAAGGTTGAAGTGTGTGCGAAATGTAAACGACCCAGCTAGGAACTGATCTGCCCATGAGGTGTGCTGATCTCGTACACGCAGGCGTAACTGTGTTTTCAGTTCCTGATTTCGCCTTTCTGTGGGGTTGGCAGGGGGATGTTAATTCGCCGGAGTGTGATGTCGTACCACCATTTGATGAAGAATTCTCGCCATAATCGCCTTGTAAATTCTGTACCATTATCAATTAATAATACATGCGGGTACCCCCAACAAGAAAAGAATTTATTCTCAAACACATACCCTGACTGTTCTGGCTAGTACACACGACACCGCATATGCCTCAGTCAACCTCGAAAATTGATCAGTGACAACAATGATGAACCATTTACCTGTCTATGTTCTTGGGTGCGGGCCCATTAAGTCTAAGGCCACTTATTCAAATGGTTCATTACGTAATCGGGGCTGCTGTTGTAGGTTTCCGTCCATACGTCGTCTCTTACACTTGTCGCAGTTTACACAATTTCTTACGAACTGTCGCACGTGTGTTGATATTCCTAGCTAATGAAAGTAATGTAAAATATTACACTTTGTTCGTGCGGCACCTGAATGTCCTATCCGATCATTCGAATGTACGTGTTGCAAAAGATTTTCACGTGTGGATAAGGGCAAAAAGAACCTCCAATTCTCAGAGTCTTTCGAAGCGGGTGATCCTAAGCTGTGGTTGGTCACCCTCTAAGTTTCTACCGTGCACAACTCACATTCATGCCGCCATTTTAAGGCAATGGAACACATGGCTTGTTGGTTGTTTACAAACATACATAAATCGTCTAGTGGTGGTGTTACCAGTAAGACTGTGACATTTAGTCATTTTACACTTGTTTCAGCCACTGTTGTACTCACATTTCTCGCGGCGGGGGTGGGGGGTAGTGGAAGTATTTCGTCCCACTCGTTCTTGTGGCGGGCAATATTTTTTCCTGGCGAACAAGAGAGGTAGTCTGCCTGCTGGTCCTCCTTTCCCATGACGTGCTGTATTTCAAAATCGTATGCTTGCCCAGCATGTCAGCTTGCTGCGGCTCGCCATCATGCTATAAAGCTACACCAAGCAACGATTGTATGTGATCAATGTGAAGCACACATATTCTAACAATTGTCGGTACCTCTTTAAACTCCATACCACGACAAGGCATTCCCTTTCGTTTACACTGCACCATTGTTCCACCAAACCAAACTTTGAACTTCCTAAATCCAGAAGCTTGTGAGTTCTGTCCTCAGCCAGTTGGAATAGTACCGCCCCCAGTCTTGTTGTTTGACCTGCAACCTGAAACTGACCGTCGGTGACATCAGTTCGGTCAGAGGGGCAGTCATGACAGCAAACCCTAAGATGTACTCACTTACCCAACTTATTAGCCCAGAGAACTTCCTGAATTCATTTCGGGTGGTTGGCGTCGGGTACTCTTAGATTTACTGTAGTTGAACTTCTGTGGCCGAGGGATTGTATATGATCCTTTCCGATGTGGCATTTCTTATTCGCACAGATTAGGCCGTTGATGGCAAGCCTTTCCAGCCCGAGCGATAAATGACAGATGTGGTTTGGCCAGGACTCCGACCGGACGATTACGTCGTCGAGGTAGACGAGCGCACATTCTCCCACGAAGCCGTCCAACACATTGACCATCATAGATTGGAATGTTGATGGGACACATTTTAATCCAAACAGCATTGCACTAAAATGGACATGACGTCCATCTGGTGCCGTGAAGGACGTTAGTGGCTGTCGCTGGGTCGAACCGGAATATGAAAGTAAATACTCCACAAGTCGAATGTTTTTAGGACCTTGGCACGCCCTAGGGTTTAAGGGTGACCACATGTATGTAGTGTGGCGGTGCGCTGTTATTGGTCTGGTTTAGGCGCCAGGAAATTGACGTAGAACCTCCACATCGTGTCCTTTTTGACGCCAAAGTGATCGCCGAATTGTACTCACTCTCTAGTGGTTCAATCACGTCCCCCTCTTCTCGTAAACAGGTTGTCTGTGAACAGTTCTATTGTGTGCTCCGCTATGGACGTGTATCGTAGGGTGTCAGCCACCATAAATATATCGCAGCGTTCATTACGAAACCACTGGATGGCGTTTTGGTATTGTAGTTGTACCATGTGATCTGGGTCGCTCAACAATACTTCTGGTGCCATTTGTGCTGATCGTGGATCCATTTTATAGACAATCCGATGTTCCTGTTGGCGGAAGTGTATCCTCCTCACTGCGGGTGCCACAAAAGTGTTTTGCTATGACAACCACGGTTCTCCGAAGCTCACGTCTTTGTGAATGTCTTCCAACACTAATTTTGTTGTTACCTTTTATACATCTCTTTTATACATCTTCATACAATCTACAATGACATGATGGTTGTCGAGTTCCTCCTGAATGTCGCAGAGGTACTGTATTACTTATTGTTGACATCATAGATTCCGTTTTCGAGGTGATATTGTGTGTCGCTCCTCTTGGCTGGGCCTTACTGTTTACATTATCACTCTGTCAAACAGTTTGTGGTGTTGGTGTCGTCTTCGCGCGACACAGTTGAGTGTTGGCATGGTCGTATCGCAGTTGAGTGGGAGTGTTCGCATCTAACAACAAAACAGATTGTATAAAATCGCTCTCTGTTATATGTATCGCCAGATCTAGCACGGCGCAGTATTCTGCCCTCGCAGAACCAGCTACTACCTCCAGGATATCCTTTATTTCCAGCTCTAGATGATGTGCCCTGACAAGAATTACATTTTGAGTTGCGAAATTGTTGAGGGACTTATCACCTTGCTCTTCCAGTATTACTTAGCTACGTGCCCTGAGTGACATGAAGAAATTTGCAAAGCGGCTCTTCAAACTACATTGAAGTTCCTCCTACATGATGCCATATTTTGTGATACCCTTCCACCAGGCTTTGGCTTCCCCGTGGAAACGTTCACCTATGCAATTTGGCCAGTCTTCCTCGTCCATGCTGTAACATCGTAGACGGCTCTCAAATCCTTCAAGAAGTCACTTGGGTCTTTGCTAGCCATGCCAGAGTAATTGGGCAGCGATTGGAATTTATTTGGAGTGAAATAATTTTGTTCCGAGTCACTATATCTTCTGTTCCACTTCGCAGGTCATGCAGTGGATGCTTCCTGTAACATTAGGGTGGAATGTGCCACTAGGGTTGTTGCAGTTTATAGTATTAGTGATGGGCGTGACAATGTCAGCTACAGTACGCTCTGTTTTCCCTGTGCAATTTCTTCTAAAACGTCATTGTGAGTTATTAGCTTTCTTTAATGGTACGTTTCTGTTGGCTATGGCACTCCCAAAAACCCCCGTGTTGCGACACCTGTTCTCAGGTGTTCTTGCTGTATCCTCTCCCACTCGGACATCTCTTGATAACATCGCAAGCACTGGATGAAGTGTTTGTTTGCAGTGTTTCTCATTCCCATATGGATATACGCCACTCGTTATAAATACTATAGCACTGACCCCATACTAAAGATGCCATACCATATCCATCACGCGTTGTGTTGACACACTTTGTTGTTCAGAAAAGTGTTATTATTTGTGGCTATATTACTATCAACAGGTCCACACCTGCACGTGGTTGTAGGGCATACATGATTGACAAACGCCTTCGCTTGCATAGGGCATAGGCAATGTGTACAAACATACTCTTGATGACCGAAAATACTGCGGGCAAACAAGCTACCACTATGTTCCAAGTTGGCACAGTCCCATTGTTGTGGAATCCAGCATAAGGCATCCAGCTCTCGGCAAACACACTCATATTCTTGTGAATCAGCGGCAGATTTGGATTCGGAGTCCAACATAAACACTTTGCACAGACACTGTTGGTTCACCATTTGTCGTTCACCAGTCCCAGTATCCACAATCACAGGCACAACGCTGTTGTGATGCAGATGAAATCTCTCCTTTTGATTACCTCTTTACTGACCCACATGGTCTCGTGGTCTGCAGCAATCACCCTCGCGTATATCAGAGTAGGGGCGGTCGTCCCAGCTCATCTTTGAAGACGAAGGGGGGGGGGGGGTTGCAGGGGTCTAACTCCCCTCAGTAAAGAAAATGTGGACCAAGATGGCATTGTAGGCCGACGTCACAGGTACTATTCCAAGATTGTGGTTCCCTGTTCAACCAGAACTATCTCATGAGCACGTGGTCGCATGTGGACATACAGACAAGGAACGTTTTTGAACGAGGAACAGGAATTGTCGGGGTTTGATGGAAAACATGTATATACTAAATTTACACTTGCCAAAGGTTATTCCTCGACAGAAGATGTGAGCTTGTTGTGGCGACACTTGCAGACAGACAATTTAAGTGTTTTCCAGTTCACCATGGCAGTTATTGCCACAATAGTCGTGATGCCACTTGATGTTAGTCAGTGGTGTCCTTTATGCCATACATGCCACTCTCGTACAACCCACTTGAAACTGGACAGTTTGCAGCACCTTGGGAATGATTATTGTGAGGGCTGTTGGAGGTTATGTCCAGGCGGGCACCAGTGCTCTCCCTCAGCATAGAGAACGAAGTAATAGAATTTGGTCGAGGGCTGATGGCCTAAACGTAGCCCCCAGATGAGCAGTCATCTCTGTAGATGTTGTAAATAACGGTGCAACTATATCCATCCTTTACCTGGTCTAGTAGAGGCTATCTAAACTTCCTCTAAATGCCTGTACTAAATTATGAGGGATTGTTCCGGCCATCCTAAGCCATTACCGACACACATTTCAGGTTATGGAGTCGTTATGCAACCTGGGAAAATAAATTGAATGCTGAACTTTCAAGACAATCGCAATTTATTATACTAGCTCCTTCATTACAAGACACTGATATGAACATAAGCTCCTATTTAGTCGGAGCACACTTAAACAGATAAAAAATGGCGCAGACCCAATAGCAGTTTGAACAATTTAAGTCCCAGATGTATAAAAGACGAACTGGCTTTCTGTGCAGCGCTCACCCCGCCCCTTCCAGATTCGAAAATGAATTACGGTTTCATGTTAAAACCTACTATTGATACACTACATGGTTAGGCAGAAAATTGATGAAGATCCAGGGAGAACTCGATAATGTATGTCCGCACAGCACTGAAGTTACCATGGTACTCTCCCGGCATCGGGTCAGCTCGTTCTGCGCAACTATGAAAAAAAAATACATTTTAAATTTCTTATGTAAGTTTAAAGAATGATGAGTTAAAATGATCTTAAATGACAAAACATAACACAAGATCACTTTCAATTACAACCTGAAAATTCTAATATAAAAATATGTTGCACCGCTAAGAGGCAGCTTAACAGTAACATTATTTCTTACGGCATTCACATCACAACAATTCTTTATTTAACTATGAGCAAAATAAATTTTCCCGTTTGAAGTTTGTTATCACACTTCACTAATTTCATGTGCTTTTTCAGTGTATATTACCAAAAATTCTCACATATTCCATCTTAATACCTTTGTCATCAAAGTGGGGTTAGAAAACCCGTGTTGTCAATGTTTACGTAATGTATCCTGTGTTCAGGAAAACCTAACCTAACAATACTATATCACCACTGGTGTGTTATTGCCCACTACTGAATCTCTTATATTTATACAAACTTATTAATTTAATTGGCGATAAGCCCTTGGGATTTTGATGTTAAAAATTACACCCTAATTTAATATACACCATGCCACTGCTACGAGTGTAAAGAGATACCTGTGTTACCGGACACCACCGTGCAATCTGTGGACGTCAAACATCTTGACACTGCATAACTTTAAAAACATCTTAAAAATTACACAACACACTATTAAAGAATAAACATGAGCTTTGCCACGAGTTTTGTAGATGGTAGTGACTTATCGTGTCATTCAGCATCACGTACATGGCAATGCACATCTACGTAGCATTAGTAACAAAAACTACACATTATTTACCCTATTTATATGTTCAAGTGCCTTCTTGAGACACAACTACATAAAACTCTTTGTTGACGTTTACAACAGACATGTCAAATATTACACATAACCTTCGACACACTGAGTAATTGGCTCCTTGCACTACTGTGCATTCGTGCATTAACTTGCTCTTCACAAACTGAATGATTTAATACTCTGCTTTTTACTCCGCGCATGATTACTGCATTGATACACTTGGTATAGACATTGGGAACGGTGCGCTGGGCGCATCAGCTCTCTTGACGATTACTCATGTGGCCGATGAGTGCTGATCGCGTAGAGGAGGCGGAACGGCCTAGGGTGCTGGCTCATGTCAAATGCCCCCTCCGTATCGAGGCCATTCGCCATCGAAACTCCAACCCTTATGACGAACAACATCTTGCCGGTGGTCATGGCAGATTGCGGCGGCACAAGCTATACGTGTAGTCTGGCGACTGCTGATTAGGGGGTGTGGCTTTTGTTTACCTTTCCCCGGAGCTGTGACAGGTGTCGTGGACGCTGCCATGTGGACGCAGTTTGTGCACGTGGTGTGGTGCGCTTTGAGGGCTCTCTTTGTTCAGGGGGGGTGATAGTTCCATTCTGTACACGAATCGTCGCTGTTGCTGATTCTATTGCCTTGTGGGTTGCGTGGGCATCGCAGGTTCGGGGTCAAGACAACCCTCACATGCTCATTTAACACATCTCTTTGCACTAATGTAGGCCACCCATCTTCTTCCGCTGCTGAACAATGAACCACTGTTATATTTATAAACTTCTCCCGATGTCGCGGCCCTTTCGAGGTCGAGGTACCCCTGGAATTTGCTGCCATTTGCAGGGGCTTCTGGGCGGGTCGATACTGTCGAGGTCGAAACTGATTAACGACGGACTTTTGTGCTGCTGACATTCCCCAAACAGCCATCTTATACGATCTCCCTTGTGCATGTGTTGACGTTGGGTGTCCATGTAGTAGGCATGGTGGATTCAGTGGTTACATTCCTCGAACTTGTCATACCACTATGATGGATCAGTTAGATGCCAGTTCTCCTACTCGCTTCTTCTGTCTCATCTCCGTATGTTGGTGTCACTGTGCTTGTCGTAGCCAACCTTAAAGCATCTCTTGGTAGATGGCAGTTCTGTGAAGGCTTTTTCTCACTTAGCATGATTCGCCCATCTGTTGCACTATAATATGCAGTCAGCTCCATTTTTGTGCGAAACCTGCACTGAAGTTTCTCTGGCCCGCCGTCCGCCGACTGAGGATATGTGTGGACATAGACCTGTGGACCTTCTTGCAGGGGCTGTGGCGGATGCGTAGTCCCGGGAAGCCAATGGGCTGTATAAGGGTGTTGGTTTTCCCTAGCTTTCCTGTATCGCCTGTTCCCTCTTCTCTTCTCTGCTCGCCTCTTCTTTGTCGTTGGTGTTTATTTCCTGGATCACGCTCACAAACTCTCCTGGCAGTGGCAGATCACATCCCTGTAGTATTTCTTCCGGGGTTTTCCTGTGGCTAGGTTGGTGCAAGTACGTAATGTAAACAATGAAGCCGGGAGCTGCTATGCCCACGAAGTGTGTTGATCTCCTACACACAGTCTCAACTGTGTTTTAAGATCGTGATTCCATCTTTCAGTGGGGTTTGCACAGAGATGGTAATTCACAGTCATGTGATGTTTTACCACCCATTTGGTATAGAATTCTCGCCATACCCATACTGTGAATGGCATACCATTATCAGTTAAATGTATGTGCAGGTACCCCCAAATAGAAAAACAATTCATTTTCACTCACCTTCCCGACAATTCTGGCTTGTGCACTCGACACCACAACGCCTCTGTCCACCTCGAAAATAGATCAGAGACTACTACGATGAAATGTTTACCTGTGGATGTTTTCGGGCGGAAAGGCCTCTCTTTCAAATGGGCCATTTGGCAATCTGAGCTGCTGCTGTTCGTTTCCGTCTGTCCGCCGACACTTACAGTTGTTGCAAGTTACACACTTCCTTACGAACTGCCGCACGTGTTGACATTCCTGGCCAGTGGAAGTAACGTAAAATATTACACTTCATGTGCGTGGCTCCCGGATATCTAGTCAAATTATTAGAGTATGCATATTGAAGAACTATATCACCTGCAGAAACTGGCACAAATAACCGCCAATTCTCAGAGTTTTTCGAGGCGCATGACTCCATGTTGCGGTTGGTCACCCTCCAAGTTCATACCATGTTCAAATCACATTCATGCCACTATTTCGTGGCGATGCGGTACGTGGCTTGTTGATTGTTTACAAACATACATATCTAGTCTAGCAGAGCCACCGGCAAGAGTGTAACCGTTGACCATTTAACACTTATTTCAACTGCTGTACTCACATTTTTCGGAGTTTCTACATGGGGTGGAAGTATACTGTCCCACTCGTCCTTGTTGCAGGCAAGATTTTCCCCTGGTGCGAAAGACGTTGTCCACCAACTGATTCTCCTCTCCCGAGAAATGCTGCTCTTCGAAATTGTATTATTGTAGAAGTAAATCTCAGTGTGTCAGTTTACTGCGGCTTGCCTTCATGCTTAGAAGCAACACCAACCTATGATTGTCAGTGTGCAGTGCGAAGCACACATGTTCTAATAGTTGTCGGTATTGCATTAAACTCCAGACCATGGCAAGGCATCAACTTTAATTTACATTGTACTGTTGTTCCCTCGGTCCGAATTTGGCACTACCTAAATCCAAAATCTTGCACGTTCCATCCTCAGTCAGTTGGAATAATACAGCCCCAGCCACTTCTCACTGGCATCGGTCTGGACATAGAGGTATTTTCCCCTTTCGTATCTGGCTAATGACGTGCATTGACAGAAACACTTCTTGATTTCGGTGAAACTGTCCTGTTGTTCGACTTGCCACTTGAAGCGGACCATTGTTGACATCAGTGCTGTCAGGAGGGCAACTATGACAGCAAACCCTGGGATGTACTCCCGGGGCCAATTTATCAACCACAGAACTTCCCGACTTGCTTTCGGGTAGTTGGCACAGGATAATCTTCGATCAACTGTAGTTGTTCTTCCGTCGTTCGACTCCCTTCTTCGTCCATGATGTGGCCGAGGAATTGTATTAGTTCTTTCCGATGTGGCATTTCACATTCGCAAATGTCAAGCCGTTTATGGCAAGTCTTTCCAGTACGAATGATAAATGACGGACGTGGTCCAGCCAGGAATCAGACCAGATGATCACGTCATCGAGGTAGGCGAGTGCACATTCTCCCACTAATCCATCCATTACCTTGACCATCATAGAATGGCATGTGAATGAGGCACATTTTAACCCAAAAAGGTATTGCATAAAAGTGAAAACGGCATCCATCTGGCACTGTGAAATCTGTTTTGTGGTTGTCACTGGGTCGAACTGGAATCTGGCAGTACCCGCTCCACAGGTCGATTTTTGTTAGGACCCTGGCACGCCCAATGGTGTTTAGGGAGTCCTCCACATGTATGTAGGACAGTGGTGCACTGTTGGTGAACTAGTTCAGGAGCCGGAAGTCGTCCCAGAACATCCACCTCCCATCCTTCTTTGACGCTAAAGTGATCGCCGAGTTGTACTCACTCTTTGACAGCTCTATCACGCCCTCCTCTAACATTTCCACAATCATGGAATTCAATCGTGGACAATTCAATTGTGTTCGCGCTACGATTGTGCGTCGCATAGGGTCGGCTGCCATAAATACATTATAAGAGTCGTTCAGGATCCTCTGGATGGCGTCATGGTATTGTGGTGGTACTGCGTGGTCCAGGTCGTTCAACAATACTGCCGGTGCCGTTCGTGTTGGTCGTAGTTCCAAATTATACACCGTGCGATATTCCTGTTGGACAAAGTGTATCCGTCTCGCTGTGGGTTCCACGACTGTATTTTGTTCCGAAAACCACAGGACTCCAAGAATCACGTATTCGTGGATGTCCTCCGACAAAAAAGCTGTTGTAACCCTTTCTACCTCTCCAACTTTTACGATTATGGTGACCTCTCCCATGACTTTGTCTGAATATTGCTGAGTTGCAAGATGAATTTGTTGTTTGGTTCGCTTAATGATGGTGACATTTACATAATTTACTCTGACACAATTATACGAAGCTGCTGTGTCAATTAAAGCTATACACGGAATATGATTGATAAATACTGGGATAGGGATGAAATGGTAATCATGCCCAGTGATTTGTGACAGAAGAATTTTCTGTGGTGTTAGTTCGAGTTTATTTATTTTTACCGGGGTGTGTGACGACCAGTCATGCTACTCCTACTTGTCGTTACCCACCAATTGATGTTGTCGGCCACCTCTCTGATGCGGGTAATCTGCCCATGTCGGACAGTAACGGTCACAGTGGTTTCCCTCACACCATCTACAAGGACACGATGGTTGTCGAGGACCTCCTGAACGTCACGATGGTACAATATAGTTTGTTGTTGACACTGTAGACTCCATTTTCGAGGTGACATTGTGCGTCGCTCTTCGCGTCTGAATCTTGCTGTTTACGCTATCACTCTGTCCAACTGTTTGTGGTGTTGATGTCGTCTGCTCGCGACACAGTTGTAAGTTGGCACGGTCGCGATGCGGCTGAACAGGAGTGTTCGCATCCAACAACAAAACAGAAAGTATAAATTCACTCTCTGTCGTATGTATCGCCAGGACTAGTGCAGTGCGGTATTCTGGCCTTGCGGAGTCAGCTGCTACCTCCAGGATATCCATCATTTCTAGCTCTGGATGGTGTCTCCTGACGAGACTTATCTTTTGAGTTGCGAAATTGTAGAGCGACTCATCACTTTGCTCTTCCAGTACTACATTGCTTCGGGCCCTGAGTGACGTGAAGGCGATTTCAAGGCGGCTTTTCAAGCTGGGTCGAAATACCTCTCACGTGATCCCGTAGTGTGTGATACACTTCCACCAGGCTTTGGCTTCCCAGTGGAAATGTTCACCTATACAATTTGGCCAGTCTTCCTCGTCCACACAGTAATGTTGTAGATGACTCTTGTAATCCTTCAAGAAGTCACTTGGATCTTCGCTTGCCATGCCGGAGTAACTGGGCAGCGATTTTAACTTAGTTGGAGTGCGTTAATTTTGTTCTGAGTAATAGTATCTTCTATTCCATTTCGCTGATCATGTAGCGAGTGCTTCTTGTAACAGCGGGGTCGAATGTGTCACAGGCATTGTTGCAGTTGGTAGTATTGGTGAGTGGCATTTCAATATCAGCTGCAATACACTCGGTTTTTCCATGCGACTCGTCCAAAAATTTCATCTTGAGTGATTAGATCATCTTGAAGGTGTGTCTCCGTATGCTGTGGCGTTCCCAGGAAACCTGTTGTTGTGGTCCTGGTTCTCAGTTGTTCTTGCTGTACCCTCTCTCACACCGACGGCTCTTGACAACATCGCAAGCACCGGATGAAGTGTTTGTTTTTCAGTATCTCTCTCTCTCTCTCTCTCTCTCTCTCTCCCGTGTGGATATGCACCATTCCTGATAAAGCCTATAGCACGACCACAAACTAGAATTTCATGCCGCATCCGTCACATTGCGTCATGTTGGCACACTTTTGCAAATTGTTCAGGAACGTGTTGTTTGTCATGGATAGATTGTTGTCGATGGGTGTGAATGTACATGTGGTTGTAGGTCACATATGATTGAGAAACCCTTTCACTTGCTTAGGGCGTATTCAATGTGTGCAAACATCTTGTTGATTTCCAGTGATAGTGCGGGTAACCAATCCGTTCTTGCATCCGATGTAAAGCATCCGGCTCTTGGCAAACACACACATATTTTCCTGTAAAATGTCAATAAGTGGCGGATTCGGAGTACAACGAAAACATTTGCGCACAACGCTGTTGGTTAGCCATTGGTCATTTGCCAGTTCCAGTATCCGTGATCGTGGGCATGATGTGGTTGTGTTACAGAGGACGTATCTCCTTTTGTTTACCTCTTCACTGGACCATGTGGCCTTGCATTCTGCGGCTGTCACCTTCGTGCACATCTAGGAAGTGGTGGTCCTGCTATCTCATCGCGGCACGGGTGAGGAGGGTAGCAGGTGTCTCACTCCCCTCAGCCGAGATAGCATGCACCAAGATAGCATCGTGGATGACGTCACAGGTGCTATTCCAAGATTGTGGTTACCTGTTGTACTTGAGCTTTGGTGACTTTTGGCTCCAAATTAATTTTCTTGTTTTCTCATGACTTTCTTGAATGGAGCTTACTTCCCATTTCATGTGAAGACTGTACATGAGAATAAATATGCCAGTAGCAAAATTTTTTGTGAACCAAACGGTTCGATCGGAAACTTTCTCATGAGCATGTGGTCGCACATGGGGAAATTTTTGACAAGGAACAGGAATATTGAGAATTTGGATGAAAGAAATGGACACACTAAATTTCCACTTACCATAGTTCATCGTTGACGGAATATGTACATGTGTTGCGGTGATCCTTATAGATAGGCAATTGATGAGTTGTACAGTTCACCATTGCAGTTAAGCCACAATATTCGGGAAAGCCACTTGAAGTAGGAAACTGGCTTTCGTAAAATAAGCCTCTCATTGTGTGCCACTTGAAGTAAGGCTGTTCTTGTGATTTGGGGAATTGAGGTTATGGCAGTTGTGGGTTATGTCTGGTCAGGCACCAGTGCTCCCCTCAGAGTAGAACATGAAGTAATAGATTTTGGGCCTTCTCATTGGCCAGTTCGTCCTGCGGAAATATGAAAAAAAAAAATTCTTACATTTAATATTTATTATGTAACTATAAATGAATTATGCATTAAAATGATCTTAAATAACAAACCAAAGCACAAGAACACTTCCAATTTAACCCTGAAACTCTAATATAAAAATTAAAATAAATATCTATTACGCCGCTAAGTGGTGAACAATGGTAACATAATGTTATACTACATTCCCAGTCTTTATACCATTGTCTTGAAAGTGGGATTAGAAAATCTGCATGGTCAATATTTACATTACATTACCTGCATTCAGGATAATCGAACCTCACAATACTATATCACCACTGGCATGTTACTGCAACCTACTGATTCTTATATTTATACAGACTTGTTTATTTTATTGGCTGTAGGCGCTTGGGATATTGATACTAAAAATCACACCCTAATTTAATATACACCACACCACTGCAACAAGTTCAAAGTGCTATCTTGTCTCCTGGCACCACTCTGCGCGCTGTGCACGTCAAACATGCTGACACTGCATATCACCTTTGAAAATTTCACAAATAACTAAAAAAGAATAAACATAAATTGTGCCACGAGTTTTGTGGGTGACAGTGACTTACAGTGACATTTGGCATCATGTGCATAGCGATGCACATTTACGTGGCATTAGGAACAGAGAACACACCAATAATATATTTGCAAATTACTTACCACTCAGTCATAAAAAAAAAAACACTACACATTATTTACCCTGTTTAAATATTCATGTACCTCCTTGAGACACATCTACATAAAACTTTTTGTTGACATTTACAACAGACATGTTAAATATTACACATAAACTTAACCTCGCTCTGAGCAATTGGCTACTTGCACTACTTTGCACTAATGCATTGACTTGCTCTTCACACACTAACCACTTAAATACTCAGATTTCCACAATGTGCACGATCACTGCATTGCTACACTTGGTATGAACATTAGGAACAGTACGCTGGGTGCATCAGCTCTCTTGGTGTCAACTCACGTGGACGATGAGTGCTGGTGGCGTAGACCGGTAGAACAGCATAGGCTGCTATATATATATATATATATATATATATATATATATATATATATATATATATATATATTATATTCCTTTCATACATATACCTATCTATGGTAGTATATGCATGTTTTCTTCTTGGGCGAACGGGTATGTGGGTTTTCTCTGAGTGCTACCATAGCTCGAAGATGAATGGAGCCGCGACCTGCATCATCGCTAACTGGTTGTCGCCAGCCCCGATTCTGCGATCGTGTAGGAGATGTAACAGCATGGTGATGTGATCAAAGAACTAGCATCCAACTACCTGCCTGTACGTGATATCTGAATGCCTTCATGCAATTGGCCACCTGCAAACACTTGGCCATTGACTGGTCGGTGCCCGAACAATGTATTAATAGTGTAATACGATTGGTTGAAAGTCAATATGAAGTCATAGGGCTTCCATAGGCGTTATTATAAGCAGTAGGGAAGTAAGCTGAGAGGCGTATTTTGACAACGGCTGCTGTGAAAGATACATCGTGATACAAAGGAGTGAGACGACACTTATTCCAAGCAAGCAAAAAAATAAACAACATTTCCAGCAAACTTAGATCAAACTACAGAAATTACATTATGATTGGTTACAAAGTTGATGTGCCCTGAGCATCACAACACGGTCGTCACGTCACAAGTCTCAAGATGCTACTAAATATGCCTTTGATGCGGAGCTCGCTCGCAACATAACTTCACTTTATGCACGTGGAAAAAACAATGTAATCTCTTTCTGAGGCCTTTCCCCAATAAAGTTCATTATATACTTATTTATTTTATCCTGGATAATTACTGCGAGTTCATATTTGGTGGACCACAAACACTCATAATATACTTTAATAATTATGAGTGGCTATTTGGCAACTTGATCGTGTGCACCAGTTGGCATTAGTGCATGGTTTTGAACAAAAACCATAATGGTAGTCTTGCCGTACAGTTGGTACTGTCTTTACATGATGAAAAATAAGTTATATGTAAAGATTTTTAAACAATATTTCTTTGGTCCAAAGACTATGTAAATAATTATTGTGATATTTGCTATACATACCAGTTGATGCCCTGGGCCTCCAGAGGTGCCGGTGGAGTGTCCGTGTCCCGCAGAGAGCAGGTGGGTGAACAGGAACTGATGATGTGCCCGGCGCCACATTCGGTATAGAGATTGTTGATGGGAGTCGTATGGCCGAAGGCCTATGGCGACTCTCGATACACAGTCAATATGAAGGAGAGCTGAGTGAATTTGTCTATTATATTACGCAATGGTAAAATATTGCCTGTGGGTGAAGCTGTCGGCCACTTCGCACACGTTTATTACCACTGAAGTTACACTGTGTAAGTGAGGCAGGCCCCTTAAATGCAAAACACACTGAAATACACTTGTAAATTTGAAGGCTGCTATTAGGGTGCGGTACCCGAGGAACTCAGGAGAATTAAATACAATAAAACATGTCTATTTATGGTCCGTTTGTTTTATTACCATAAAGGTACAACAAAATGTTACGCACTTTTTATGCGTACCTTAGTTAAGCGGACCCTGCACTCTGGAACTGCCGTTTGCCGCCGCTGCTGCTGAAAAATAAGGCGTGGGACGTATATTGTAATTAGGTGAAACTTGTACTGCATGTGACGTCCTGGTATGTTACGTCAGGATGCAGGGAGACCTTCCCTCGCCTAAATAAAAGTTCTAAAAGGTTCTTGAATTACATTAACTATGGATATGAAGAAAAATACAGCCTATATTGAAATGCCGACGGGGGTATGGAGAGCTTACCATCTGCCTGCCGGTTGTCTGGAATGCTGAAGTCTGACTAACGACATGGAGTAGGTTTTGTCGCACATCTTATGCCAAAATGAAAACATGAAGAAAAAAAACTGAACTTAATGATTAACACAATAAGTAAAATTGATGTTGTACATTATTAAGATTGCTAAACTGAAACACATTGGTGACATACTCGTGAACACCAGAACCCCAGATATGGCAAAGAATGTGATGTCACAAGGATGTCACAGAACTTGAGGGTGATATAAATATGAAATGATGACTCATGTGGCTGATTCTAGATAGATGATTACATGTACCATTTTATATTTAACTTTTTAGAATCGGCGTGTATCGTTATGTAATTAATTTCAGGAATGTGTATGGTTGTGACGACATATAGATTTCGTAACTAAGGGCGAAGCTACACCCTGTTTTCTATGGAATGATAGTGACTATTTATTAATACTGCTAAGGTACTGCTCGTCACTTAACACTTCCTGCAGGAATTTGATTCCCCGTCTTTTGAAACCACTCGGAGCCATGTCGCATTCCGGATTCGGTCATGGGGCCCGTCGACATCGCGCACATCGGAAAGTCAGGAGAATAAGCTGCGCTTTTTACCCCAGTGTTCCCTCCAATGGCTGTTGCTTCTAACAGTCATGACTATACGGCACACACTCGTTTAAGTCACGTATCAATTCATCACGAGAATTACCTCTTGTGGTGAAGGTCAATTATTATGACCCGCCGCCACGAGTTACAGGTCGGCAAGAAAACTGTAATGCCGTTCTTGTCGACCTGCACTGATCGAGACCGTGGCATAATGTCGATCGTTCGAGTGTTGATGTATGGGTGTTGTGTCTGCGATGGAACAAACTGGAACAAGGGATACGTTGACATCAGGAACACTACACAGTGTCACAGTTGACCTGCTTGTGGCCATTTGCAATTCATACAAAATGGATTCGCAAGTGCACAAATTTATAATCATATTATTAAAATAATCATGTTTAACATTGAATGTCACAAAATTTGAACTAATAATATTAACATTGAACTAGGAGACTATTTGTCTTGTACTTATACGATGGGTAAGAATAAAACAATATTGACATGGCACTTGTCAAAAATAAATAGACAAACAAAAATTACAGTGAAAAAACATCAATGTTAAAACTTTGTGTGCATCTATGCGTGCTTGATGTTTATGTATGTTAGACTATTATGACATGATAAAAATATTATGCACGTGACATATTAACTGTATGCATTCGTGCACGATAGGGAATGAAACAAAAGAATGACACTAAAAATGTTGCACTGAAAAATAACCTTATCCTAACAGAACACGGACATGTGGCATCGCAGCAATACTTATGTAAGTAAACAAACAGGATGAATACACGATGCACTCACCCACACTATCCTGAGCATTAAAAAAAGTCAATGAAAAATACACCCTCATGCTTAATGCTGCAATTAACAGACACGTGTGGCAATGGTTCTGTGATGCAGCCTGAGGACAAGCATTCGAATTATGAATGTTATGAATACTGGCAAAGGCCAGTAATTACTACTGGTTATACTGTGATGCCTAGCAAGAATCTGTGTCTAGCAAGAATCTGTGTTTGTGAAGCCCATGTACAAGCATGTCAATTAAAGCTAACTGGTTTCATACAGGGTAGCAAGAACAACCAGTAATTATTTTATGGGTGCAGCTAACCTCCGTGGGGAATCCGCTCTGGTTAACACGAGACTCTTGAGGCTTAGCTCTGGAACAAGCTTTGATGGAAGAACGACACGAGGTCCAGAGTGTTGGTTCACCAGCTGCTTTGGGAAGGTGCCCCTAGAAGACACTTTTTGTGTTATGGATTGTGAGGGGCGAAGCAACTGTATCAGCTGAATGGAAGAAGGATATACGTAGCAGAGTGCTGTGTTATTGCCATCTTGTGAGGAGGTCACCCCAGAAAAACAATTTTTTTTGTATATCTTGGAAACTAAGGCTTGTATAGCGAAACGAACAATATCTTTTTGGTTTTATAAAACGATGTTTGTGTGAGTTGGCAACATGATAATACATTTAGAAACATACATTGTCGGCTAATTTTAGACTGGAGATCCTCTATAAAAACAGTTTTTTTTATCTAAATCTCAGAAACTAAGGACATAGTGGTTTGAAATATCTGACATGAGAGGATAAGTTCTGAGTTGTGAAGGCGTAGGTTGAGTGCTCAGGAAGAGAAATTATATTGTTGGCTATTTGTAGGTAGTTTGGCCAACTAAGTTAAAGATCTTTATTACCAGTTGTTATGTTGTGTGTTTCCTTATTGTTGTTTGTGTTATTTTTAAATGATTGGTGGCGAGATGTCAGAAGTCCCTTATTTGAAAAAAAAAAAAATAGAACTTTTATCAGAATATCAAGGATTCTTATCACATTTTATTGAACACCATAAAGGAGCAATTATTAAATTTAAATGTGGAGAGTGTGCAGGGCTGTAAAATAAATATCAAGCTGTCACAGTACACTATGCAAAATGTGTAATTAAAAAAGGAACACCTGAGGCTCTCAATAGTAGGTGGAAATGTGATTGTGGTAAGATTTGGGATTCTGAAAGGGCATGCTCGATACATGAGCTAACTGTCCATCCCGAGATAACGGCACAAAAAGAGATGGGCACAAATGATGGGGCAAAAAAAATATATCAAGAAGGGCAAGTTGCATTGAAGAGGATGTTGAGTTGTTGAGGATTTTAGATTATAAGTATAGACTTTGTTAGAACATTAATGAAAAGATAGCTTCTGAGATGACATGGTATATGATGAGACAAATACAGGTAAGGGAATAAGTTAAATGAAAAATAGGCAGTTTCGGAAAAAGAGGAGTCCTGTTGGATAGGTGAGTGAGAGGAGGAAGGAGAGGAGAGCACAACAGAAGGTGAAGGTGGTAGTAGTAGGGGAGAAAGGAATGTGGAGGATGGTGAGAGTGTAGAAAAAATAAGTCAGGAAGTTGAGGAGAGTACTGAGATGTGATGATTAGAGAAATTAATGTGGAGGAGGAAAGAAAAGTTGTTATTATCGTGATCGTTGTAGCTATGAGAGAATAAATTATAATTGCATGGTTTACTTTATTGGTTATTTTGCAAACACCGCACCATTCCCAATTATGACACGACAACGTTTGTACAAGAAGAAACATGTTGCCAACTTACAAACTATAAACAACAAAATTTCAACACAAAACAACTATTACCAACCCATAACAACCCCCCACCCCCTTATTTTGGTTGTACAATCGTTACAAATACCTTAACCCTATCTTACAAGACATATCTCGTGTTTTAACACCATTCAATGCCGTAGTGAACACGTCTGCTAGGTTAAGCTTAGTAGAAATATAATCAAATTTGATAGAACTTAGCATTACACATTCTTGTACATAGTGGAACTTTACATCAACATGATTAACCCTTTCAGATGTTACATGATTTAGTGATTTACTGATAGCCCTTGGTTATCACATCGTCCAGTACATGGTGTGTCAATGAATCATGTCTGACCTAGCTCACCCAACTTTCCTTTCATTCATGCTATCTCCTTCGTGACCTCTGCCATGGACACAAACTCTGCTTTAACAGTGGATTGTGCAACAACACCTTGTTTCTTGGAACACCATGTTACTGCCCATCCCGCTAATAAAATGACATACCCTTTGCATGACTTTCGGTCAACTTTGTCATTGGCGAAGACAGCATCACAAAATACCTTTACTTGGCTGTCAGTCTTGTAGTAGCACAACTTCAAATCGCTAGTCTTTCTTAAGTATCAAAAGACGTGCTGAACATCACGCCAGTCACGCAATCTTGGTTTACTACACATACGACTGAGTTTGCTTTCAGCAAATACTATATCCGGTCTGGTAACACCTGAAAGATACAACAAGCTACCAATTGCTCGTCTATAAACCTTCTTATCAAAATCTACATCATCCCCTGGAACACAACCAGACATACTCACTTCTAGGGGTGCTGACAGACCCTTTGCATTGTTCATACCAAACTGCTCTAATACTTGGCAACATAGTAACTTTCGTCAAAAGTGACCATATCACTGTTTGGTTTGGTTATCCTAATTGAGAGAAATTGTGAGGCATCGAATGGCATTCTTGTGTTTAGAAGGTTTGACGTTTTGCACTTCAGCCAATCACTCTTGTTTCTTCCTCCCCATGCACTGATATCGACATACAAAGCTATGAAAAGTTCCTTACATTCATCAATGTAGACACAAGGGTCATATATACATGGTTTTAAACATAGGTCACACAACAGACCATTAATGTGTTGGAACTTCTCTCTACCTGCTTGCTTTAACCCATACAAACTTTTATCGAGTTTACAAACATAGTTTTGTCTACCTCTATTATTTTCCTCAAAATACAAAGGCTATTTATTCCATGTAAATCTCCTTGTGCATGTAACTATTTATGTACGCACACTCTAAGTCTATAAATTCATGTTACCAATTATTCTCTACACCCAGTGACATGAGAATTCTAATAGTCCTGCATTTGATAACAGGACTGCAAGTTGCATAGAAATAAACACCTGGAACTTAAGCAAAACCTCTGGCCACAAGCTTGGCCTTTAGCCTTTCCACTACCCCATCAGGATTGAATTTCACCTTCAAAATCAATTTACAACCAATATCATTTTTGTGATTAGGTCTTTCAATTATGGTCCACACATTCTGCAGTTTAAGCTTCTGCATTTCTTCCTCCATTGCATGTAACCACATGCCTTGTACTTACCACTAAGAACATCTTTAATATCTACAGGACCACCTATAACTAACAATTCACATTTGACTGCATTACAATATACACACACACAAATATATATATATATATATATATATAGTAAGTTTAGGGGTTTTCTGAGATACCTCCCCTGGAGTGTTATTCACACGACATTTACAAATATTACAAGTACACTTAACAGGTTTTGGAACCCTTGTGGATCTCCTTGTCTGAACAATTGCTCCATTCTTAATTTCTGCTGTGTTTTCAACATTATTAACAACATCATTTGAAATTACATCACTCAAAATCATATTATTATTATTATTATTGAGAGTTACAACATTTTCACCTGCTCTCCCTAACATGCCATTAACATTCTCACCTGTATTTACAATATTATCATCACTTCCTACTACAATTTAAACATTGTCTACTTCAGAACTTTCACATTCATTCGATCATTGATCCTAACTATCATCTAGTATCACATGGGGTTCATCATCACAAACAACCTCATAGTAATCTAACAACTGAAACATTTCTGCATTTGGCGCCTTTATGTCACTCACCTCGAATTGTTTGAAAGGAAATACATTTTCTTCAAACGTTACATGAAGCACAATCTTAACCTTCCTATCATTTGCTTGCTCTATAACCCTTTCTGTGATCTGCATGCCTACAAACACACATTCAACAGCCCTTGGGTCAAACTTGCTAGAAGGCTCGGCTCTTATTCAAGTCCTACACCCAAATACCTTCAGCCCTGCAGCATTTCCTCAATAACCCCTTTACCTCTCCACAATTCATATGGAATCTTGTCTGAAATAGCCTCACTGGGACACAGATCATGTATGAAACATGCAGTGTTTACAGCCTCTGCCCACAAGTATGTGGGAACACCAGATTGTATATACATGCACCTGCCCATTTCCATCAGTGTCCTATTCTGTCTTTCTGCCACACCATATTGTTGAGGACACATAGGCACAGTTATTATGTGCACAATTCCATTCACTTGAAAAAATATCTGAAAATCACTACTACAATATTCTCCCCCTCCATCAGATTTCAAAGACTTTGTCTTTACACACTGAGCATTTTTTACCTCAGCCTTGAATTAAACAAACTCACATACAGTGTAACTCTTTCTGTGCAAACATTTAACCGTAACAAACCTGGAAAAATAATCTATGAGGGTTAGAACGTACTTTGCGCCTCAAAACGAACATGGACGAAACTCGCCCATTAAATCACTGTGAACCAATTCTAGCGGGTTTATAGTGCACCCGTTGCCTTTCCTCGGGGAAGGAACCTTCGTCATCTTACCCTTGATGTACACCTCACACCTTCTCCTGCCCTAGTTGAACTAAGATCAGTTAACACTGGAATTTTCACAAGTGCTGCCTAATGTAGATGACCAAGCCTCTTGTGACACATAGTGACTGCTCGTAGTGCGACTGCATCTATTACATCTTGCTCGCACTGCTGCTCCTTTGCTGCGACCACACTTCTTGATTCGAGCTTGTTAACAGTCTCACGTAAGTAAATTCCGCCATTTTCCTTTGCGAAAAACACAAATGCTCTTTCTTCCATGTCGATGTATACATCCATAGCACAATTTCTATCAAATTCTGTATTGATGCCCTTCTCGGCAAGGCACATCACGGATAATAGATTATATTCCAAATCAGGTACATAAAGAACATCACTCAACCCTAGAGTCCACCCACCACATTCATCTGTCATTCTGATGTGAACAGAACCAATACCCTTAACAGCCACTTTACCTTTCCCAAGTCTAATGCTTCCATTTAGTTCCTTAAACATTACAAACACTGAGCACAAAGGAATCATGTGATCTGATTAGCCAGAATCAAACACCCACATTGTCGGTTCAACCCCCGCAAATAATGCTCTACCTGCAATACACCCCCTAAATTTGCTCTGCCAACCTTTACCATTATCATTCCCTTCTTCAGTATTCTTATCTCCATTCTTCTTTGAAGTTTCATAGAACTTTCATTCTTCACAGTTTGCAGAAATATGTCCAAGCTTGCCACATGAAAAACACTTTACAGGGCTGCCCACCTGGTTTTTGGTGCACTATTTAGAAACGTCACCCCACACACCACAGTTATAACATTTCAATCATTCTTTCCACCATTGTAACCTGGAAAACTACCTCTGATATGCTGTTGTGCACCTCTTAGAGTTGGACTATGTTCTTCTGCAGCGTTTCTACCTCCCGGTGCCTCCACGTTGCATGTTTTTTCTTGCACTCAATACTCTAACCTCACTTTCAGTATTTTTCTTTTCCATTTTCAACCTTTTCTCCTCAAGTAGTTGACTCGCACTTGACATTTTCCCTATGTGTAATTGCTTCTTCATTTTTTTTTTTTTTTTTTTTTTTTTTGTTTTTTTTTTTTTTTTTCAAAATTTCTTACCATAATCTCATACTTTTCCCTGGGTAAACTCCACAAAATAAAAACAGCAACAGTTTTGTCTGTAAAAGGCATGATACCTTCAGCCAACTGATGACACCAAATTTTTTATTTTATCCATGTATTCTCTCATTGATACTGCTTCTTTCTTCTAATACACACACAAAGTTCCACGTTAAATGTAACTAAGTACATCATACCCACATTGCCATGAATCTCCTTTTCAACTCCCATACTTCTCTCGCCGTCATACAATATCTGATGTCATGAAGCGACGCGTCGTCCATCAAAGTTTTTATGAAGTACAGAGCATCTTGATTCTTATTTTGTTGCTTAGGAGTCCTCACAGCTTCGTCGTCAGGAATATCTTCAATAATAGTCTCCAATAACCATCTTTACCCCAAAGCAGCTTTCACTCGTTCTCTCAAATGTGTATCATTTTACTCTGTAAGAATCGGCACAATGGGGCGATCTCTTCCAGCCACCATATTCCAAGCATACCCTTTCTTCCTTCGTCGAAATTCAGCCAAACATTGAATGCCCGTACACCAACTTTATTCGCTTTAAAGCTGCCACTACATCGTCCAGCATCCTGGGCCCATAACCTGTTGTTATCAGGATTGTTGCAGCTTTGGGAGAATTAATTCTAACACCATGGTTTACTTTACTCATTTGTTTTGCAAACACGAGACACCATACCATTAGCAATTACGACACGACTGCGTTTGTACAATAAGAAACATGTTGCCAACTTACAAAGTATAGACAACAAAATTTCAACACAAAACAATGGTAACCAACTCATAACAAGAAGTTTAAGGATGAGTAATTTTGGAATTGGAAAGGAGTTGGGAGTTAGGTGTGTGAGAAGAATGATGGGAATTGAGGAGGGAGAAAGTGAATTTATCGGTAGAATTACAGATATGGATAGAAAATGGTGGGTTTAGGTTAAGGCCAGAGAGGTTTAGATGGTATGGTTCGTTTAAGTGGAGTGAAGAAATGCGATGGGAATTATGTGAAAGAAGATATAAGATATGGCGATAGGCGAAAAGGATGATGAGGGTGGAATTGAAATTACTGAATTAAGGGATGAGGATGAGAAAGGGAAGTAAGATGATAGTGAAAAAGGGATTAGGATTGTAGAGGTAAGAAAAAAGCAGGAGGGTGTTGAAGAGGAGAAGGATGGATTGATGAGGAGAGAGATTAAATGTGGGTGCTATGTAGACCTGATATGGAAATTAAAAATTTGGGAAGAACAATATGATAATTGAAAAGAAATATGATAGAGTTGGAGGTTGATGATGGAAAGAGAAGGCAATTTGAAATATGCAGAATGGTTAGTGATGTTTGATGGAACTATTGAAGAATTGAGCAAGAAATTTGATAAGAAGTTGGAAAAGAAGATGGAGGTTGGGATGATTGACATTAGGATGGCGTTAATAGAAATAGGTGGAATTAATGATAAAACAATTGTACAAGAGAGGTTAGAGGGATGGCTTGAAAGATTTATTGAGGAATTAATCAGGGCCAATAAAGTAAGTAATGAGATAAAACAGGTGAAGGTTACTAGATTTAAGGGTAAGTCGAAATGTAAAGGAGGAAAAAATAAAGCGAGAAATTTTAGAGAAGCTCAGCGATTATTCGAGAGATCGTCTAGAGTCTTATTAGATAAAATTCTGAGCGAGACTTTAGGAGAAGAAAGGAAATATTTAGGAATGAGTAAAGAAGAAGTTCGAACTTTTTATGATGAGATTTGGGTAGTAAATATGAAGGTTAATGATAAGTTAAGGAAAAGGCTATGGAATTTTGGAATATTAATGAATGTTTGACACCAATTCTGATTGAGGAAGTAGTAAAGAGTAGGAATAGGATGCATGCGTATGGTGCACCAGGGATAGATGGTATTAGAAGAATGCATTTATAAAAGCTAGATGATGTTGGAATAATTATATTATTTTTTAATATAATTTTAAAATTTCAAATTTTCCCAACTGTAAGGAGTTTGTGGTGTCGAAGGGGGGTGGGGGGTAATAGAACTGTGTTAATGCCAACAGGAAAAGGTAAGGATAATGGAGTGGACGATCTTAGGCCAATTACAATTGGTAGTGTATTGAACAGGTTATACATGGGGACACGGGGTTATGCGTAAAAAGATGGAAAAAGAGATTGTTTTAAATGAAAGACAAAGGTTTTAAGAACGAGGCAGGTTTTTTTAATAATATAATTACTTTACAACAATTATTTAACAGAGGGAAGAAGAAGGGGCTATATTTGTTAAGATTGTTACTAAGAAGGCTTTTCATACAGTTCCACATATTATTATTTTGAAGATGTTAAGGAATCAGGGCGCCCCCAAAATAATAGTTAATATTATTGAAGGAATGTATAGGTGTAATTTTACTGATATCGAGATTAATGATGAGAAGGTTATATTAAAAATCAAAATGGGTGTCAAGCAGGGAGACTCTCTCTCTCTGCCCTTACCTTTTTTACTTAGTTATGGAACCGATGTTGGAAAAGTTGGAAATGATGGACGGAATTAAATTAGAAAGTGGAAGTATTTGTGTTAGCTTTTGCGAATGATTTGGTTTTGGTATCTGATGATGTAAACAAGATGGATAAAATGTTGGGAGTTTTAAATGAATATGATACTAATCTCGGGATGGAGGTGTCGGTTCCCCAGTGCCGGGCATGTCGCCTTGTAGTAAAGAATAAAACGTGGACTTTGCTACCAACTAAGTTTAAATTGGGAGGTGTACCCATTGAATGTTTGAAGGGTTGTGATCAGTCCGAATATCTGGGGGTTAGTTACAGATTTGCCAATGGAAGGGATGATAAGTTTTAAAAAGACATGGAGTCTCAAGTTGAGCAGCTTTATGGCGCCCCACTGAATCCCCCTATCAAAAATTAGAAATTATCCAAATCAATTGGATTCCATGATTTATTTATTCTTTAGTGGTACATGGAGTGTCTTCAGTTTTCCTGGAGGACGTGGATAGTATTACTAAGCAAGGGATTAAGAAGGTATTGAAGATACTTAAACAAACTTCTGATAGATTTTTGTATACTGGCAAGAAAGATAGAGGATTAGGATTAATGAGACTTAAGGAGATTGTGGAACTGTCTAGAATTAGACAGTTTGCTAAAATGAAGAAGTCTGAGGATAAAATGTTGCAATGGGTGTGTAAAGAAGTGGATACAGGTAAAGTAATTGATAGAGTTAAAAATGTAATGCTTCCAGGAAAGAGTGGAAGTCCAAATTATTGGGAACATCAAAAGACACTTGAAATTTAAAAAAAGAACTTAAAAAGAGAACAAGGCGACAGTGGGGTGACCAGCAGACGCAAGGTTGTTGTGGCATCATGTTATCTTGTTGCCGTAAGTTGGTAGTACACCTTTACAGCACCAGTACCTCAGAGGGATGTGCCAACAGCGCTTAGGTCTACGCGGTGGGATACCAGAAGTGTCGCTGCTGTACTCGTAGCTGTTTTAGTCTGCTTTGCTGTTCCTCGTCGAATTGTTTGTGTTGATAAGTGGCAGCGAAGTCACTGTGCTACCCACTGTCTCCTCATGTTTGTCTTCACTGTCCAACATCTTGTCCCTATTGGGTGTGTTTGCATCAGGCCAAGGCACAGTTACGCGAGTTGCGCTTGGTTGTGTTGTTTTCGGCTGTGATGTCACACTGACTGGCTATAGAAGTGCCATGGTCGAAGACTCCCCACCATCTTGTGTTGCTGACAACGAGCCTATCTGGGGCAGCTGGGCACGAGGTGTCTGTGTCACAGACACTCTCAAGGTTGTGTCATCTGTCGGGGCTCAAGGGTCTTACTGCGCAGGTGGGCAGTGCTGCAGCAGTTTGTAGCTTACCCCATGCTCTTTCCAATTGTTCTAACTGGTACCTATTGGGCGTCAAAATACCAGGCATCGGTTGAGAGCAAATTGATGTCTGCGATGGCGTTGTACCATTTGATGTTGTTGTTGTTGTGGTTGTGACAGCTGTTATGTTTACATCCTCTTCCAGCTGATACATATTGGACATCGAGACACTGGGCGTCGGTTGTAAAGTTGGTGTAACCAGAACCATGCTAGGCTTGTTTGTTTTGTTTTTACATTTCTGTCTCATTGTCTGCTTCCTGGCTGGAGCGTGTTCGATCCGTATTGGGCGACGTGACACTGGGCGTCGAAGCACTATTCCCCACTCCTGTAGCATTGGAATAACTGGTTGACTTTGCTCCAGTTTCAGGGGGGCAGGAGGTTGTCATGTAGTCCTTCAAATGTCTCCCTCATGTCACCAGAATGTAATTTTATTATCCTCCTCGCACTGATTCTTACAGTGAAGGTAGCGTTGCCTAGTTTGCTATTGATGGGCAAGGTCCGCTCCACTTAGCTGCTAGTCCTGCACAAAAACTTTTATTTACTGCCGATTGTAGGTGCTCACGTATGTAAACAAGATCTCCTACATCAAGTTCACATGGTGGTTTTTATGTTTTAGGGAGCCATGACTTAATTTCTATTCACCCTTCCTGTCTGTGTTCGCTTACCATTACAATGCCGGGGCAGTTTAGATCTCCCGAGCGCGTGATGTTCCTTATCTCTACGATCTCTGCTGGGGTTTTTCCCATAGCTGCATTAACACATGTTCATAAACAAAACAAGGTTGCTGGCAGATGTTAACATTCAGTTTTTAGGTTTTTCAGTTTGACAATTTCACTGCACTGAAATGGGCACAAGGCCCCACATTCCGTTTCTTAAGGGTATCAAAATTACCATGGAGCTGCCATTGACCTCTGCATATCCAAACACATCCTCCCTCAACACTTCACTAACCTTAATATTCTTATTGCTCCTTTGATATGCTGGTTCATCTCTGGTTGGTGTATACATAGGCTTCTGATGACTCGTTGGTATCGGGTGCTCTGTGATGCTGGTGCGGTGTAGTGGATCTTCACATGAGAAAACATCCTTGCGTTCATCCAAGATGTTTTGCACTGCAATTTGGTACACTTCTGGCACCATATGATCGAAGCCACTCAAATTGATCTCTTCCAAACGGTTGGTTCATGGTAGCCTAGATGGCATGCTGTATTCTTCCTAGTCTTCTCAAAGTGTATGTGATGCCACGAAACTTCGATCACTACATGCTGATCGACTAGCCACTGCATTCCTAAGATGTCTTCTCGAAGATCCAGCATAATCAACACAGGGACTGCCATTGTTTCGTCTCTGATGTTGATGTTGACAGTTGTGGTTCCATCGATGTGTCCGTTAATGTCACTTGTAGCAAGCTGGACTGTTTGTTTATATATTTATTAAACTACTTCTGATCCACTAATCTTCCATTGATTAAATTGTGTAATGATGTGGTATCGATTAATGCCACAGTGAAAATAGTGTTGACACTGATTGGGATGTGTATGAAACTGTCATAGTCTGGTAGAACTGACCCAAGTAGCTGCATGCTGCTGTTGTTTCGGGGATAGGGGGCGTCGTCCCTATCACTGCACTCCATTTACCGAGCCCGTGTTTTGTTATAGGTGGGACGAAAAGTCTCGGAACCAATGCATCAGTTCATGGGGCAATACCCACATGGAGTGGGCGATGGCTGTTCCGATCTGTCACTTCCACGTGTTATTGCGTGTTGCTTCTGGGCTCTGGTATGCTTACCCCTGGCACTGCTGCTTGTATATGCTGCATCACTCCGCTCAGGTGTTCGGCAGGTGGCTGGCATCCAAGCACCCTGATATTGTTTTGATGGCTTGTGGGCATGGCAGTGTTTACATATGTGGGACCACGTGGTTGTGCTCCCCGTTGACGTAGCTCTGTGTTGTCACGTGCGATGCCGGCAGCTGTTCTGATGAAGTTTTCAAAGCCATGGTGTATTGCTGGTCATAGAACTGTCTGGTGTTCTGGTACCACTGTTTGTATCACCGCCTCCAATATGTCAGCTGTAGCAATATGCAGGAAAAATATGTCACTATATTCACTTTGAATATCACAAACATTTCCAAATTTTCATACGGCCGTTGGTTTTTGGTAAAAAAGTTAATCTGTGTTTGAATTGAAGCCAATGTGCTGGTATACCTTGTAGAAAATTTGGTGACTAAATATTCCCAATTCATCTGATACTCCTCCACAGATCTCTGCCAAACTCTGCCATCACATGTCAACTGTCCCTCTACCACACTCAGCTATTCTTCCATTGTAACACCATACCATTGCAACCTCTGAGCACACTCCTCGATAAACTCCCTCGGGTCCTCTGTGCTATGTCCTGAAAAATTAGGAAGGATCTGGAATTTTGCAGGTGTTTTGTACAGGATGACATAGGGTTTTGGGGGGTTGGAGGAGGCATGGTTCAAGTGGTGAGGATCTTGCGGCAGGTTGATGGGTTGGTAAGTGTACCACATTAGGAATTGGTTGTGGTAGGGTCATGGTTTGCAGTTGTCTGTTTGACTCGAATACTGTCATTTGTACTAGTGGTTGTTCCACTATGTCTGTCAGTCCATTCAGAGACCTCATACACATTTGGCACTGAGAGGGTTGTTTCGGGGTTCTCTACTACTAGCATATAGCATTTACCTGAGATTCCTGACACTGGTGGCATTCGTCCTGGTTTTTAGTGGCCCTGTTGGTCAGCTCTCACATACCTCGTGTTGTGTAGTCCCACACCTGTTGTCCACCAGTGTTGAGCAGTTACTAGGCAATGCTGGTACCACACAAACTGTCCAAAACATGCACTTATCCTTTCTGCTGTATTTATTGTTCTCTCTGACTGTCTGTTCCAGCAATGAGTACAGGATGCCAGAATTCGCCTTGGTCCCTCACATTGTGGTCTAAACAAGTTTTTGGTGCATGAGTGTCCCACTGGTTGGCTGAACTTATTCATTGTGTATGCCACCAGAATGTGTCCCGGTGAGCATATGCAAATATTTTCCAAGGGTTCATACTGGGCAAATGTATCACTGTCTGTTTTTCTTGCAAATTTCTGTATGTCACTGCTTGCCAACACTCCATCGCGAAAACACATACACATCGCAGTTGATCATCGCAGTTGCGTGGATATCCTTACAGGGGCTATGGCACTCCTGCTCGCATAATTGTTGCATGCCCGTGGACAATGTTTCTCGGCGAAGTTCGTCGCAGTTGTTGTAGAGATTGCGTGGACACGTGCTCAGCTTCCCTGTTGCATGACATGGGTGTTAGAGGTAGTTTGTGGAACAGTGCATGGAAGGAAACATGTACAGTTACTGTTCCCAGAATGCCAGTAGTGGCTGTCTCCTTGCTTTCCACGTTCGCCAATATCGTTAAATGGCGGTTCTATTCTTGTTTACCCACATGGCCACGGCATTTAGCCACATGAATCGGGTGCAATTTGATGCTTAGAGGGGATTAGCATGTGTTAAGTCCCAGAACAGGCAAGCCGATTCAGAGCTAACAGGTTTGACTCAGGGCCACCGAGTACAATCAGTAATTATTTTATGGGCGCCAGCTAACCTCCAAGGAGAATCCAGTCTGGTTAACATGAGACTCTTGGCGGTGCATGAAATCTGTCCTGGAACCTCCACAAGGTGACCAGGCAACACCTTTTCTTGACAGATGGCTAATACCAGGCGACAGTTGTTTGGTATCTATGAACTCTAGTGCAGAATTATTTTGTGTATCCCCTCCCTACTGGCTGGGGTTCAGTATTCATACATAGTTTTCTTTTGTTGCATCCTGATAAGTATGCAGGCACAGGGTTTTTAGTGTCATTGGAAAGGCCTCTTTTTGGATCGTAGAATTGAGTCCATCAAGAGTCAGTGCAAATTTGCCAGGTACGAATCGATTCTGGATGAATTGAGGTACTATGAGCATTCTGATACACTATCTCCAAAGAGTGGTGTATCCAGTTTGGCCAGAGGGGGCACAGTTGTGTCAAGAGGAGTGTCAAACAATCTCTGGTATGACAACCAAAGAGGGACTGTTGGCCTTATCTGAATATCTGGAGGGTATCCGAGATGTTGGCTTCAATGTAGACATTCTGGGTTCCGCAGTGAGAATAGAAATTGATGGTTTACCGCCTTGTGGTGAAATCGATTGCTGGATATTGAATTTCTTGAAGGTGAGGGATGAGATTCTCCCCATAAGGAGAACTGGTCAATCCTATGTCGCGCCCACTAAGCACGCTCAATGTCGCTATAATTGTGCAACTGTACAAAATATGTAAAAGAGAGACAGCACAAAAGTTGCCCAGACAATTCTGAAAGGGGAGAAGGTTGGAGCACCTATACAGATAGGGTCTCAGACAACTGAATGGTGGATCGAGCTGTTTTCTGTCTGTGAAGGGGTGGATCCTCACGAGATCATTGACGAATATCCGGATGACCCACATGGAATGGTTTGCACTATTTCCTTGGAGGAGGTCCAAAGGGCAAAGATATTTCTCGACAGTGCACTCCAGGCCCAAATGGGGTGTCTGTTTAGATGTGGAAGAAGGTTCAATCAGGTGCCAATTTTATCTTGTATAACCTGTTTCTTCTCACTGGCGATTTTCCAGAATGGTTGCTACGAGCGAGAACAGTTCTAATACCAAAGAATGAGGTGCCCCAGTCACCTGCCGACTTTCTGCCTAACTCGATCGCGTCGATAATTCTTAGGCAGTATCATAAGATATTGGCTCGAAGTTGGTATGGTTATTGCACCCGAGCAAAGGGTGTTTCTCAACTCTGATGGGTTGACCGTAAATCTCACCTTGTTGCCAGAGATTCTTTCTCTGGCGACTTCTCAGCTTAGGTCTGTCTATGCTGCTATACTAGATGTCAAAAAGGCATTTGATACAGTACAGCACACAAGTCTATTAAATATCTTGAATTCGTGTTGTGGCCCATATCAGTTAGGGTGGTATATTCATAAGATATATGCACTGGGCACAATGTACATTCAACTCCCAGGGTTGATCAGAAAAGGCCTGTCCATAAATCAGGGTGTACGTTGACGTGTGCAGTTCCCCACCTTAGGCTGTTGTCATGCTGACCACTTCACCAGTACTGATTCCACCTCACTCGATGTCTGATCAGTGGCGATTGTGTGTTTAATGACGTGTGGTGCAGGAGCATGGCAATTTAGTGCAGGTGCAGGATAGTGTGAGTGGTGCAGTGCCATGTGCACTAAGCAGCCTGGTAAATTCTCTGCAATAGTGTAATTTTGTAGAACCTTTTCGTTTTCGGGCATCTGGGACACTCCCCCTCGCATCCCCAGGAATTGCATCGTCTGGGGAGTTTGTAATTTTAACAGCATACGTAATTACCATATAGCGTAAAAGCTCATATAGTGTAGCCTTCGTCGCAGGCTAAAAGCAAGCTACCTTGTCAATTATCCTCCTGGAGGGGACTGTAAAATCGTCGAATAAAATAGCATCAACTGACCAGTGCATTTTTTTGGTCGCCGAGAGGCATTTCAGGGCACAGGACTCTTTAAACCCACCATTTTAATGCAAGTGCTATGTGAATTTTCAAGGGTAATAATTTATTTTCATGTGTGCTGCGATTTATTTTAAAGTTTTCGTGTTTAGCATTTATAGGCTTGTGATTTGGTCCTAACAATCAACTCATAGGGACTCTGATTGCACCTATCAAGTATTTTCAATAATATGCAATATCATGCGGTGATTGCCCCCCCCCCCTGCAGAGCCACTCGTTTAGTAAACGACGATGCTTCCATACCAGATGAACAACAGCAAGATCATTGAAGGGAAGTTTGGATGGGTGATCGGCCCGCAGCACCCTGAGAGCATCAAGGAGACATCAGCTCTACTTCATCATCATCATTGATCCCTCCACTGCGACGTCTGGCACCTACCAGGCACTAATTTTCACACCAATCTCCTTCCAAATTGTTTGCCGCTTTGATAGCCCACAATTAACTCCATACCATCCCACAAAAGCTGTCAACATCAGGAGGATTCTTTACCCCGATTCTATTCATCCTTGTGATGGAACAGCCCTGGTGAAATTGAATCTGAGTGTGTGTTAAGGTGGGTGAACATGTCATTCATTATCATGCATTTGCAGATGATCTTATTCTGGTAATAAGCTCACCTACTGGTCTGCAATCGAACATGGAGACTTTGGTGAGGGGTCTGGCAACTGTCGGGTTGAGGATCTCACCCGAAAAATCCCACTCGCTCTCTCTTGCCTCAGTGGGTAAGCCTCGAAAAATTAATGTCCTGACAGAGGATACAGTCAAGGTTGGGGATAAATATCTTACCCCACTTGGTGTAACAGAATATTGGCTTTACTTAGGTATCCCCTTTATGGCTAGAGGTGTAAAGGCTTTTAGGAAGGAGATTGAGGTACCGCTTATGCTATATCAGAGGATGGAAATTCTGCAGAATTTCTTTTGATACCGTCATGTATATACCAACTCTCATTTGCACGAGTAGGTATTGGTATTCTGAAAGCCTTAGATATTCTTGTGAGGGCTGCAGTGAGATGGTAGCTTGACTTCCGAGAGACATTGCTGTCTGATTTTTCCATGCTCCTAGTGCCTAAGGACTAGGAATTCCATCTTTTTTAAGAAGCATTACAGTTTGTATTTTGGCACGTCTGAGAAATATGACTAAATCGGAATATCCACCAACGTGTTCTCTGGTGGATTGTCCCTGTTTTTGGAGAAGGGTGGCGTGGCCTGAGAGGGTGGCAGTGGTTGATGGTCACTTTCTTGACTCTACCTTGAAGGTGAAGAATTTTTGGAAGGGTACTGTAGATGGGAGAGATTTGGAACCATCTGAAAGGTCGAAATTGTCCACCTTGAAGGAAAGGTAGTGGAGTAAAGTGGAGATCATTTAAGGCTGGAAGTGGGATAGGTAAATGTTCCGTAGTAGATTCTCACCAACTCTTTGACTTGTAGACGATAGGTGCCAGGTATTTTGAAGTAAAATACCAACTGGCTCGGCAGATCAGACGCTTCTTCTCCCGGGGTCGTGTGCGGACGACCTATGGTCGGTGTCCTCCTGGTGCTCCTACCGTCATGATTGATGAGGAAAAAAAATTGCAAAACTGAAAATCTGAGCTGTGAGATCTTAGGGTGGCTCACACACCCGTATTTAGTTGTATGTAGATAAAACACTGCAAAGAAAATACACATTGATACATAACCCTTAATGAATTGCGGGAATAGGTGGGGGCCCATGCCTATATGGCCCGTAGGCAACCCAAACGAGAACACACATAATTTACATTAGATTATTGGGTTTTATTAAGGCTGCTCTAGAAAGAAATTTACACACATTGCCAGGCTTAACCCGCCGTCATGGTGACACTGTACAAAATGCTTGAAGGCGACAAAAACTTTATATGAAAACTTAAGCCTTGCCGGGTGATGCTATTCCACGGGAAGGGAGAAGTGGTAATTCTTGGGCAGCTACGAAATATGCAAGGTTCCAGTTAATTAATGTCTATTGCTGTGAAGTGATTGGCGAACAAAGATGAAATGCCACCTAAGTGTGCGAAACATGACCCCGTCGGGCAGTATGTCCCACTCCTCGAGATGGCACAATCTTACTTACTGTTCCACGCTGTGTGCCAGCCGAGGTTTGGCGGGTCGAGCCACGTGGACTATTTTCTTACACACACACAAAATCTCTTACAACATATCCACGTTACTTGAAATATTATAACTTTGACGTAAACAATTACTCTTAGCATAGAAACCCTTTAATAGGCATGTTACATTCTGTGAAATGAAATGAGGATGAAACATGTGAAAATGGCAAACAATGGAAAATAGAAAATATGGTAATTAAAGCCTATGGGGATATCAAAACACTATAGAGCTCTTTAACTTAGAGTTGTGTGGATGGGCGTCCTTGAGCATTCCTTACTTAAAGCTCCTTTTACTTATGCCTAATTTTGCAGGGTTTTCTTTTAAGACACATGTACACGGGCGCACGTGGCTTGTTCTGCACTTACACTTCCCTACTCCACTCACATCACAAGCACTCTCTTCAGGCCCTGCGGCCGCACTCGTAACTTAGGTCTTGGTGGCTCGACCGCTGCGGTGCACTCCCCAACTGGTGCGCACAAGCGCCCAGTAAAGTGCTAGTATCTGCTACGGCTGATGGCGACAGCGGGCAAACGGGCTAGGGGGAAGTGGATGATATCAACCTCCTGGATAGTGTCAGATGTGAGGGTCATTCCAGCCAGAGCTTACATCTTGTGCTTAAGTAATAGTGTGCTAATCAAGCTAAGAAGTAGTCGTGGGAATTGTACCAGTGTACGGATATTTCCAAAAAGGGGTCAAAGGTGTAGGTTGTTGTCACACCTGGGCACACTGACACCTTAAATGTCCCTACAATCTATCTTAATGTGCAAAGGGCCAGTGCATGTTATTTATGTTTTGTTGTAATGTTCACTCCCATGTGTTTTCATCCTCACTTCATTTTATCCCTTATTTTTCTAATGTTCCATGATTATTTTGTGCAAGTTATGTGTTACATATTGTTATAAGCAAGCAAGGTGAGTTCGAAGAGTTTTTAATACAAAGTGTTGTGTAGAAAGTAGATCCACGTGGTCCGCCTGCCTGCCAACACCGGTATGTGTACCGTGTTGCGAGTTTTAGCCACACCTTAGCCTCTCAATAGGTTGGACATGTGTCACTGTGTCTGGGGAGTGTTCGCACACGGGTGGCCATCATCTTTGTTTCACAAGTCATACAAATTCCAATAGCTTAATTCTTTTTTGAACTGCTTTTGTTTAGCGATCCGGGACTTCACCTCTCATTTTCGCTAGTACTTGCATCGCCTGGGGGAAAAATAATTTTTTTCACCATAATACATTGTCTGACTTCATGCAGTATTTCTACTGTTTAACCGCTGCCAGCAGGTTCAAGCGTGGCACATGGGGAAAGTGATTTTCGTAGAATATTGTTAATAATAAAACCCAGTAAAACATTGTTTTATGGTCTCACGTGTTTTTTTATTCGTGTCGATTTTGGGCATTTCAGGCCCTTAACCTTCCCGCCAATGAGTTCATGTTTTCAAGTGTAATTTTTATGTGTTCAAGGTAACTGCTGTAAAGCAGTATGAGCATGTTGTCAGTCCCAATAGTCACCCACATATGATGCAATTAAAAATGGAATTTATCTGAGGCACACCTTATCAGCACGTTGGAAGGATAGCCACCTTTGGTTTTCGGCATACAATCCTGAGAAGAGGAATCAGATCTTCAACAACGTCAAGGCATTGTTCATTGAACGATTCCTGCCCCCTCGGGTGATATATTTCCAATGCCTTTTTCCCTTATGAATTAAATTTACTGCTCCTCGAAACCTCATCAGTCTCTTTCCAACTAGCAACATTCCGTCAGTATATTTTCCTTTGTTCTTTATCTCGGTTTCTTATTCGTTTATTTATTATGATGTACAAAAATGTTTTTTTTTCTTATTCCCCGATGCGGCATCTAGCGCCAAAAGTAATGTTTGTTGCTTGTGCAATGTTTTCAATGCTCGATACTAGGGCCAATGTTCTGATTGGCTGTGGCGTCGCTTTGCATTTCAACGATCTGTTGTGAAATCCCTGCTTTAATGTTCTTATTTCATTCTGCTCATGTGCGTCTAAAAAATAATACTAATAACCCTACGCCATGTTGAAAACGACTAACATATTCGATCGATTTAAGATCTTTATGGAAATACCAGAATTCGTTCGAAATGTAATGAAAACAAGTTACGATTTTTTTTTGTTCGAATTTAAAGACGATCTCGATGGAAACGAGTGAAAGGATAGTAACAGAATGTGTGTGCTAGAATTTAATTAAAAGTTACAGCAATTTTAACAGTTAAAAAAACTTTTTGGTAATATATAATCCAATAATTGTATCTTATTCTGTGATCACTTGAGGGATTCATTCCAGCCTGCTATTTGATCACGTGGTCACCTTTGCGCTCTTACTTTGTGTGTTTCTTATCATGGTACTGTGACTTATTTGTTTTACATAAAACCAAATTAATAAATTTTTCTAATATTATTTTCTAACTAAATATTAACGGAAATTACTAATGAGAACTCAGATAAAAACTGATATTAAGTATATTATGTCTAAAATAATGTTCATTGCGGAAAATAATTTTTTGTATCATATCCTTTTTTTTTTAATATAGGCAAAAGATGTCTTTCCAATTCTATTTTCTTGTGCTGCGATCTATGGTTTTCAATTCGAAGTATAACAATACTTTGTAATTTATAATCACTGTGTAGATGTCAGGACTCGTCTAATGGTTTTTTTTTTTCGACTTTTGTATTTATTTTATTTTAGATTAGTCTTTCAGTATTATTCGTACTGTAGATTTAAAAGTAAATAAGATAATTCTGGCTGAGTGAATATATAATTAAATTACCGTTAAATTATTTTTTTATTATTAAGGTTATTTTCCACCTAGTACAGTCGTTTGGCACCAGTTGTCTACCACATTGTCGTTAAGACCCGTGCCGTCGACGGTCGGAGTGTGACGACTGTAGTAGTGTGACGTGACGTTACGTGCTAGGAGGTCGAGAATAGTGCTGTACGATCGTGTGTTAGTTTTATTGTGGTGTTACCATAATTTGATGATGTGTGTAAAGTGTGTTTTGTGGTTGAAGATTAGCTGGGATGTAACTACTACCAGAGTGAGTACATCTTTATTTCATTGTTTATGTTAATTTAAAAATATTGGTAGAGGTACTCGATTTTGTTTGTACTTTCTAGTCATTTCCCGTGGAATGACATAATACTTGTGTACATAGTACTTTTGCACAACAATCTCAAACGCGTTCGTTTAGCTCTAACAGGGTTAAATTTTGTTTTGTTTTGTTTTTTTTTTTTGTCATGAAGGGTGTGTTTAATATTGCAATTTCATCTTAACAGCAATGTGGATTAAATCGTGTTGAAGTCTGTTATGTAAAAAAAAAAAAAAAAAAGCAATTCTCGTAGTGTCAAACGATGGACGAACCTGCAGATGCCTTTGTGTCGAAGGCGGTTGTTGATAATAGTGATATTTGTTAATGGAATATCCATATAGACTGATTGTATGGCCGCGAATTACCCAAATAGAAACTCGTTGCTCGGTACGGTGACTCCATCAAAGGGAAGGTTATGTTACCGTGCAGTTTACTGCACTCTGATCTAGAATTTATGTGGTATTGTCAGTTAATGTCTGCGTACAGAGTTGTGCGTTTTTCTTCTCCTGTGGTAGAAATCGCCTGTATCGCTGCTTCTTTGTCATTTATTAATCGTTGTTACTTTTATGGGGAGTTTTTCGTACTTACTCTTGAGTATATTAGAAGTTTAGTGGTTTCACGCATATCTTTCCGGGAATTCCAATATTCCCCGACTGATAGTCACTTTCTCATATTTGCGTGCACATTTTTCGTGCATTTTTTAAAAGCAATTTTTAGCCGAATGCTAGTTCAACTTGTGTATTTGTGTTTTGCTGAAAAAATTTCATGGAATGTATTCATAAAAATATTCCAATTGATTGACGTCACGTGCACACTTCAAGGTAAACACTTGCATATACCCATTCTCTTGTCAGGTTTTCTTTCGTTCAACCTTGTCTTCGTTCATCGCCCCTGGCACGATCTCTTTCGTGGGGCAGGGTCTCCCGCCTCATCGGCAAGCTATTCACAAGCACAACACAGTCGTAAACACACGAGATAAACGTAATGCAAATCGACTCGATTTATATTAGGCTGGATTTGCGCATAGCGATGAGAACTCCCGAAACATACTATTTGGTTTACTACTGGTAATGAGATCTAGTTGGTTAGAAAACACTTGAGTTTATTGACTCTTCCCAATGCAGTGGTTTCCTTCCATTTTCCTGTAGCATGGAATACGGTTTTGGAATTAATTTACGTGACAACAGTGAAATCTGAATCGTGCTGATACTTAAAAACTTTAAAATTGTATAGAAAAATAATTATATAGCCTATGACGAAAAAAATGTTAACGACAGAAACATAATTTTTTTCCGCTACTAAATGCAGCAACATAAACAAATGAATATTGCCCAGTATTAAAGCAGTTTTATTAATGTTATTGTGGCGTAAGATTATTAAAAAAAATCTAGGGACAATTTAACTAGGTTATTAAGTGTATGTAGGCCTATATGTATGTAGATTATTTTCATTTATATTTATTACTGTTTCCACAAAAACGTGCATGAGAATTCCACAATGAAAATAATAATATAGCAGAGCGCTCAATGGGGATTTTACTTGTCACCTCCACGGTTTAGACTTTCCTAAAAAAAATCCACTCGTGCGTGCGTGTGTGCATGTGTGAGTACGTAGTAGCTCTGTGAGATAGCCATGGTTTCTTCAATTTTTTTTTAAAATAAAACCTTCGAAAAGTCACCCCATGTATGACTTGTTGGGTTGTTTCCTAAATACGCCACGTATCACAAGCATTTTATCCTTACGTCAACATAACATACTACTGTAGTTTTGGTTAAACTGAATTTGTGTTTAGGTTTTAGTTACATAATTATATTTCATTAATAATTAATATTAATATAAACAGTAAGAAAATAGTTGTGTTGGTAATGCCTAGTAAGAAATAAATTTAATGCTATACGCTGTTCACGTTAAAATGAGCACTTTTGAAAGCCCTTGTATGCACGTTGTATAGTCTTCCTGTAAAATTAACATTGCCATGGCTTCATCTCTCTATTCATGCGTCTGTCAATTGAAATCCTGAAATTTAAAAAATAATCAATAATTTTCCAAATCTGGTAATTTTTACATTTCGAAGCAGTATAAAAAATACAGAAAGCGAAAGAAATAATTTAAATCATCGCAAATGATTATCTAACATTTTTTATTTGACTGTAAGATACGGAACTACTTCCCATCCATCATTAGCAACTTTACTGGGCGCATGCCACTCAGCGCGCCCGTTAAAATATTTGCGTGCAGAGACAGTGACCTTTTTTTAAGATTGATTTCAAAAGTGCTCACTTTACCGTGAACAGCCTATAAATATTATTACACTTAGTGCGCACTAATGCGGTATGTTGTTCCTTTGGTGTGATTATCTGACTCGGTTAAGCTTTGTTTGCACGAGACGGAGGAATATCCTGGCAGTAGAACTTTAGCAGGGCTTCAGAAAAAGTGTGAAGTAACTGTGAGCGGACTACAGTCCTCTTGTATTGGGCTTCAGCAAATCCTGCAGGTATTTATTCTCATTGTCTTATTGTAAAAAATTACGTCCAGTTTATTGTAGAGTATTTTTGTGCTCATCTCCACAACTTTATAGAATTGTCTTTTTCTAATTTCTATGACAACAGTTAGCCCCTAAGGCGATATTACACGATACCAGATTCCGTAAAAGATTGTGCAAGGTCGGCCATAGCTGCCGGCATACGGGCTAGTGTGGCACCCGTCATAGCATTTCCCGTCTTGTACGGCCAGATTTCGTACCAGGTTTGGTAATAGGACACGCCCTATTTTTCGTGACAGGTTTCACACCGGCTTTCGTACCTGGCCAATCACATCGCAGTTTCAGAACGTAGGGCGCTCCCCATGGCTACTACTTGAAACGAGTTGATTAAGAAACTGAAAAGGACGCCTCCATCTTGATTATACTTCCGTGAGGTTTAAAGTCGCGGCGTCAGTTATTACCGTGGAACCTTTGGACGCGAGCTCAAAACTCCGTCACACAAATTTTTTTATGATTAAATTTTATATGCGGATAATATCCCAGTACGTAAAGAAAAAAACTGTATTTTGCAACCGATCAGTAATTTTCGTAAAAATTAAACATAACACACTCGTACCCTAGTGATTGTTATTTTCAAAAATAATGAGTGAGTGAAACTATACCATTAAGCAATCTATTTATGTAAAAGGCGAACTATAATATGGCAATATTAAGATGTGCTAGCTAGTTTATTCACACCTACGCAAGGTACTAACTGGTACCAGCTCTAAGAATGGGATTCATATTTACTACAAATCGCCCACTGCGCACCCACCGAGGATGCCAAAGCTAGTACGCGAACTGAATATGAATCTTCCATGGTGGCTCATACAGCGGCTGGTATACCGGCTCGTGCATCATGCCTTGTAGAAGCTTGTACAAGAACCAAGTACGGTTGCAGGTATCGTGTAATATTGGCTTTACAGTGAAATTTGAGAACATGGCATTAGATAAAATCGTACATAACTGTGTGGGTTGATCAGTGTTAGGTTAGCCATAAGTCTAGAGAATTTCATATCGCTGTACTTCATCTAAGGCAGTGTCTCAATTGGCCCACCGAGCGCTCTCTCGTGTTCTCGGTCTCATTATGTCAGAGAGAACGCTCTCCCGTCGTCTCAATTCGTCGGGGAGAGCACGAAGTTGTGTACTCGCTCTTGCGCGCTCTCTGACCACGCGCCATATTTGTGTATAGTCTGTTCACGACTGGAACAGATTTTTCTGAAGCCCTGTTAAATTTCTTTTTTTTTTGTTAGTGTTTACGTATTCATCCACTACACCTATACATAAACACTGCCATGTGACCCACGTTTATATCAAATGGGTTGTTTACTGTTTACAGCTGCTCAAAGAATTCTGTTACAACTATGGCAGAAAAAAAACAGTAGTATTTAATCTCTTGTTATTGACGTGTGTTGGATTATTTCGTTAAAAGGACGGCTTTAGTTGGAAAAAATGTAAGAACGAAGGAGCAACCAATCCAATGAAAAAGACAGGAAATTCAAACACGCAACTCTTGTCTCTAATTTGTATGTACATAGCAGCGACAAACTTAAAATATAGTGGTGAATATGCACACAAATAGACCTACCGTATATTCTACTCCGCTCATATTTGTTTGCATGGCTATTTAGTTTTTACTAGGTTTATTTAATTACTTATTTACAATTTCCGGCTGGGCGTATGCATTTTTTGGGATTGTGGCAAATATTCAGATCACAAACAAAGTAAGCACGTTTGTGTTTCAAACACCTAGGGCCAAGTTACGTTGGGATATAAACAGACGTATAATTAACTTCGTAATAAACATTTTTGATAACCCTCCTCCCTATCACATTTTATTTATTTTTACAGAAAACTACTTGAAGCCCCTCGAAAATTCGTAATAATTATGATTACTAATAATTATATCTAACATATCCAGGCAGGTTTAACAAAAACAACGTGTACACACTTGTGGTAATTTGAAGTATTTTTCGGAGCAAGCGAAATTAACGATTCGTTTCACTCACATCAACAAAACGCCACGGCTTGTAGCCACTCGCCACGTTTGCCAACCTTAGATTTTCATCCCTCCCGCCATCACACCTAAATATATTAAATAAGTATTCAAACATTGAAACATCTTTGTAGTTGTAAATTACACATTCAAAAATCATTATTTTGCTCTAATAAGTATGAAATATGCTAACATTTTAAACATGTATATTTTGTCTACTACTTAACGTTGCGAAACTTCCTAGGAAGAGAGATGAAGTGAGAGAGAGCGACAAGCTCCGCCCAGCCGACAGTTGCTTCCATCCTCAGATAAAACAAACACCGTGTCACTACGACATACGCACGATATTTTGCGCTGTTATTTCAAACTGTAACGATGAAATATGTTGCCATCGGGGCTACCTAAATATTTCGATAGGCAACGTTAAATTTACAAATAGCTTACCAAAAGTTAGGTGAAAATAATATTTTAACTGAACTATTTCTTACTGGCCGTTGCCAACACGTAGCTGCTCTCGCTGTTTTTAATTCGTATTTAATACGAAATAAATATTACAAGTAATAGAAGGTAGTAAGTTACAGTTTCATTTATTCAAGAATAGAACTTTAAAGTCAATCACAGTGTTACATATTTGGGGAATACAAGTTACTGACAAAACAGTTTGACATGTTACGCCTGGGGTGTTATTTCAAAGGTTCGTTTTCAAAAGTGTCTTCCAGTCGTGAATGGACTATACATACTGAAATACGGTTATAGAATATTACAGACCAAAACCAGGTCGCATTTAAACTGTAAGTGAATAATTTAAACTGTTTTGAACAACGAAATAACTTACGAAACACGTAAGCCTATATATAAAGATGGATTTCTGACAGTGTGTCGCTTTTTCTCACTTTGCTGCAACATCTCCGTAATATTAATAAAACAATAATACTATCGAATGCGCTAATAATGTTTCTGATAGTGTTATAATTATTTGTGAATTATTTTTAACAATATATATTATTTACAATAGTTACGATCGCGATTTTTGCTTAACATGATTTGCCGCCTTTTTGCGCCAGCTGTATGCGTGACAGAGAAACGAGAGAGTGGCTGTGCTCCACAGACTGCTCAAAACTTCATTGTCTAGACAATACCGTATGCAAAGACTTAGGCCCGGTTTCACAATGTTTGGTTTTCTTCTGATTATCGTCTGATTAAATGTTAAGTGCTGGTTAGGGCCATTTTCTGTTTCCCAATATACGGTTAACATTAATCGGTCGATTATCTGACTGTAACCAATGGTTAAGTTAAACACAAGAAGAGGTTCCAATTAGCGGGCTAATTAGAACATTCATAACAAACATTTGAGGTTATGTGGGTACATCAAATAGTACGTTATGTAGAAAAATTATTTATAAAGTCGAATGTGTTTGTATATCAGGTTATCTGAGCATCGTATTAATTCTGGAGTGTTTTTGCGGATTTAATGGGCATTTTCACCCTGGGAAATACAACTAGAAATTAACCATATAAATAAATAGGCACGAAAGTTGGCATACAGTGGCAATACAATTGCTAAGTAATCCAGCAGTGTGTTCCCTTCTTGTGATTATGGCAGATGATTTGGATTATTTGTTTGAAGTTGATGACCGAGAAATAGTCTATTTCATAAATAGGCCAAGAATATTTCGGGATCGCCCGGATCACTTGCAAATGAATGACAAAGAATTTTTTACGAGGTTTCGCCTGAATAAAAACACTGCCCTAGAACTTATGTTTTTGGTATACTGCATTTGATTAATGCTAGAGCTAGGCCTGTACTAGTAGATACACGAGGTAAAGTTATAAAAGTTGGTGTCTTAAGTTACATGCCTTTGTAGGTTGTCGTATAACTTACTTATTGAAAATATTTTTCATACTTTTGTGTGATGTTATAGGCATATTTATTTGCGGGATTTTTATGTGCATTTTTAAGGTAATACTGTAGTTTTTGTAAGTTATTTTAAGTCCTGTTTACAATTTCACGTAAAGCCACAGGCAAATTTGGCTGACAATTGATATTAACAAATAAAAAATACCAGAAAGAATTTCCTGTAAATTTATAATACATAAATATTGTTCATCATTTAAGTATGTTTGTTTCTGCAGTTAATTTTTCTTTTGGCTTTAAAACCACATTCAACATTCACATATGTAACATAATAAATCCCAAATGAATTAACATTAAGTAGTTGATTAGTTTTGTGTTACTGAAATCAATGAATTCTTGATACAGTAGTTATGACAATGTTGGGTATGCAGGTGAATGTAGACACAATTTGCAAGTTGGCCTAACTTTTTTACGATGCATTAACGATTTGCATTATTGCAACTTTCAATGTTAGTTGTAGTCGCGTCATCATGTGTCACATTATGGTAACGCCAGTTCAATTGTGTTGGTTCTGTAAATACTTTTGTAGGCTGTGTTACATACTTGTGTAGGTTCTTATACAGGGTACTGGCCTGCCTTTGTTTTCAGGAATTATTCTGTATCATCCATTGACTAACTGCTAGTAGCCTTGAGATTGTATGCATCGGATGAATATTTCATAGCTGTGGGAGATTACTTTAGCTTAGACAAAAGCACTGTGTGCCGTATAATAAAAAAGGTAACCACTGTAATTGCAATGCCTCCGAGAGAATATATAAGTTCCCAGATAATTATGAAGACTTTATACAGCTACAGCAAGAATTTTTCAACGTGTGCAAGGTCCACGAAGGTTATTGGAGCCATGGACTGTACACGTCACAATTATTTCAACAGAACGTTAAATATATTATCATACTTACTTCGATTTAAGAGATTTCAAGCCTCGTGGAAACACGCCACAAGCTGAATTGAATTCTAGTTCAATTCTTCTTCATGCCTCATCTTTCTGTTTCTAGGTGACAGCATCAGTTCTTTTGCAATTCAATACTACCAGAATATTTGTCTGCAAGAGAAATAAGGACTTCAGTTTCCGAGGAAACAAACTTCTCTGCACGCAGTCGCATATTTTCATCCATGTTAAACACTTAACCAGCACCGGTAAATAAACAAACTAAGTTCTCATTGCGGTCAATCACGAACCGAGACGTCCTGCATGATTGCCACATTTACCTTAACCCATGGTTGCCTAACCATTAGATCAAATCATGACTAGAAACACTTCAATACTAATCAGAACTGAATTATTCTGTTTAAATTAATCAATTGATTAGATAACCAGAACTTTTAAACAGACATTGTGAAACCGGGCCTTAATTGGTTTGTTTGTATTTTAAACGTTTTACAGTTAAAACACGTATCGTACCTTCAGATGCATAATAAAGCACTAGGAATGTATACATTATATTCCTTTACAATAATAAAAGCCGTATTCCACTGACTGCTTGAACCTCATTAACGAAAACACCTAAGGCCAGGTTCACGCTTGAACGCATCGATGTGAAACAGCGTCTAGTTCAGGGTTTTTTTTTCGCACTAACTACGTGCATTTTAACATGGATAATGTAAGACATAATGTGGGTGTCTCATGACATAAGTATTATCAAAGATTAACAATTTCCTTCGTCGGGGCGTGGTCTCGACGTGAAGGTACCAATACAATTTGTCTCTCAAACGTCGCTGCGGCGGGGCAAGCCGCTGGCTTTCGTACGTCGCAAGCAACCTCCGGAAAGGCTTGCACGAGAGCGGGAACTAACAACCCCGTAGTGCCGGAATCACATAGCCCCGACGCGCACGACACGACGGCCAACAGCCAATGAATTACGACATATATCGTCGTAAGGCCGACCTATTCTGTCGTACGACCAGCAATTTTGGATTAGAAATTATTTTTATTCTTCGTCGTGTCGTGCAACCTTGCAAAATGAAATGACATTGTAATCTTTCCCTACAATGGTAAATACGCAGCGTAAAAGAAAATAAATTGAAAACCACTGTATCTAACTCTTAAGAATAATAATTTCACCTTTGTATGCATTAGCGATACCAATTTGCCACAATTATGAATTACCAATTTCCCTCTTGTTCACCGCCTTTGAAACCAACGTTGTCTATCAGCGCCTTCTAAAAAGTTAGGTTAAATGCCGAGAGCGTGGTGTCGGCCATGCTGTAAATTAAAGTTGTCACATTAAAATGTGTCGTGGTTGCGTTTTTTGGTCGTGTCGTGCTGTATTGGTCGGGCCTACGTGATTCCGGCATAAGTTTAATGTCTTTCCAAGGGCGCAACGGCCAAAAGCAATTCAATGTAAATTTCAATATTAAAGTCAAACATCCTTTTAAAACTAATTGACTCACGCCCAGAACAAATGCGTGAAGCGCCTACCAGTATAAACACACGTGATTCAACATTAGGAAAAATATTGAACAATTAGAATGTAATTCTCTCGCCAAAATCTTGCTGTGCGTATTAAACTACAGTTATTAAAAATATTATCACACAAACTGAAAGGCGGCGGCCTGCAGCCCTACCAGAGCGCCTATGGTTGAACACTTTATAAGCTTAGATTAAAAATAATTATACCCAAAAACTGTTCAGGAGCGCCTGTAGAGTAAATAACTACTGGCCAATCAAAGCCCTGAACTGAAAGATTAAACCACCAAATTAAATTATTAAAATATCCGCGAAGCGAGCTGATGACGCAAGGGATAGCATGAAACTTGTGGCTGGCGCAAAGACAAATTGGGCACCGCATCTAAAGCCGACCTGGTAGAAAATATACCGTAACTCGAGGCAAAATATTAATAATATTCAGAAATATTATAATAATAGTAACACTCCAAAAGGGAGTACAACGAATAGACTACTACTCAAAGATACAAAAAAAATCACTCGATCTACCACACTACTGATTACACAATTTAATAAAAATTCAAAAGGCCCAAACAACTATATCGCCTTCAGCTGACTACCGATATATTCTTCATACGCCTCTCTCACCGGCTTACGAAATATACAATTTTAAGAGGTTCGCGGTAAAATGAGCACTTTTGCAAGCCCTGCACAAGATTTACTTGTAAACACGTTGTACATTCCTCCGCCTAACGTAAAATTAACATTACCATGGGCCTCATCTCTTTATTCATGCGTCGATCAAATGAAACTGTGAAATTATTAAGAAAGTAAATACTTTACAGATCGGTCCACTTTTACACTTCGATGAATAAAAAAAAAAAATCAGAAAGTGAAAGAAATAATTGTAAGCTATCACAAATGGTTACCTAACCATTTTTAGTCGACGTTAAGACATGGAACTACTTTCCCTCCATCGTTACAAACTTTACAGGGTGAATGTCGCTCAGTGCGCCCATAATATATGCATGCAGGGACAGTGATTTTTTTCTAAGGTTCATTTATAAAGTGCTCACTTTATCGTGAACAGCCTTTAAGCTAAAATACCAGATATTACTTGGTGTGGCATGCTGCTGCCGAAGTTGAATTATGGCTGGTTCCCCAGCTAAGGCTCTATCGAAGTAACATGATGAGAGTAGCCGTGCCACCCTGGTTCGGCGGAGAAGTAGCGAGTGCCAGCGGAATTATTAACAATCAAATGCCTAAACTCTGAATATTGTGATTCATGCGGGAGGGGAACAGGTAGGGGTAAAGAAAAAAGGAGGGAGGGGAATCCAGAACGTTACATGGAGGTCGGCTCGAGCGCTGGCGTCAATGCGGGAAATTGGCGAAGCTGCGCGGCGCTAGTGTAGCCCAATAAACGAAACAGTTCAAAGTTCGCACAAGATATAGGCCGTTCACGGTAAAATGAACACTTTTGAAAGCCCTGCTTAGGATCTACCTGTATGCACTCGTGTAGTTTTCTCCCTTATGTAAAATTAACATTGCCATGGGCCTCATCACTTTATTCATGCGTCGGTCAGGAGAACCTTTGAAATTATTGTAAAACAAAATATTATACAAATCTGGTAATTTTTATACTTCGATGCATAAAAAAAATGCGAAATGAATAATTTAAGTTTTCACAAATGGTTACCTAACATTTTTTATTCGATGTTAAGATATGTAACTACTTTCCACCCATCGTTGCCAACTTTACTGGGCACATGTCACTCAGTGAGCCCGTTAAAATATACGAAGTTAGGAGCAGTGACTTTTTTTAAGGTTGATTTCAAAAGTGCTCACTTTATCGTGAACAGCCTTTAGGTAGCACACCAGCAGGTTAACGTCGATACAGTTAATTTTGCTCAAGGCAACAACCTACCGTTATATATATATATATATATAATATATAAAGTTCCTGTTAGTAGATAATGGCTGCACTAGAAGTTGTGCAGCGTTTTTGAGGTTGGTGCGAGAGTTTGTGTTCGGTGGGAGGAAGGGGAAACAACTGCTTGCGCAGCTCCGGTTTTGTAGCGTCCTACCTGAAAACATCATCCCATTACACGCAGTTGAATTGCAGAAGTCGTTTAACGATGAAAGCTAGTGCATGTTCAGGAATGAGATTATTCACAGCAGTGAAAGGGAAGCAGTATAACGCACGAGTGTTTAGACCGCGAGGGTCAAGATAAGTGTTACGACATACCAATCAACTCAAATCTGATAAGAGTAGTCTGATACTCTGGAATCAGTCGAAGGTCTGTTCAAAGGAATCTGTCTCCAAACGTAAACTATACCCTTGTGGCGGAGGCGGTGTGTGTGATATTAAAATGTAATACTTATATTAGTTTACGTAAAATACTTAGTTTCATTGTGTAAGTATACATTTTCCGTCAGAACAACACTAAATATGTCGGAATTAGCATTTAGACTATAATCCGAAAGTTTAAATGAAGCATTCCGCTTACCAGGGACCTATTTCATAAAAAATACAATTCGACAGGGGACAGGAAATCGTCAGACAGGTTTACAATCCGACAAATGTGTTTTTTTTTTTTATAAAAGCTGACATGTTTACAAGTTTGTCATGACAAATTTGTTGAATTGAATTACAATTCGACAAATAGTTGTTTTCCAAAAATTTTGAGCTGGCAGGTGAAAAATCCGACAAATTTGTCAAATATTACACTACGGACTGTTTTATGTCGATCGGTGACATATCTACAAATTTGTAAAACTGTCACTGCAGAAGTGACAGGCAAGCTTTCGTATGTCACCAGTAATTTGTAATGTTTGTATAACACGGCAGTGCAATTATGTTGCAATATTGTGTGAATTAACATTGCTTGCCAAATAGCACATTCTTTTTCTCTTCGATCAGGTTTAATATAGTAATATTATCCACATTACTTGACATTCTTCTGCTAGAGTGAACAAAGTTATGTGGTGTAATTATTATTTACAGCTTAATGTTTCGTGGTAGGATACGACTGTTCATGAATCGTATATAAGGCTGCGATCGATTATCCTAAGCGCCCTTTTGAGCTATCTAGCGTGTAATAAATGAAACTTACGGTTTGAATATAATCGTCGCGTTTATGAAACTGTTATTTTAAGGCTGACAGTTTACACTTTTTTGCCTGTCAAATAAGGGAAAGGTATTATTTGTGAAACATAACATTGTCACGACATATTGACGAATTTGTCATGTTTGACATAATTGTCGTATATATGTCACACTTGTCACGTGTTTTATGAAATAGGGCCCAGGGCGTGTCTTGCGAGTGTCCCCGGGGCCCGGGAGAGCTGAGGGCGACCCAGGCAACCGCATCGCATGCCTGGATCGTCTACGCGCAAGGCACTGAGCTAATGCGTAAATTTTCCTTCAGCAGCTCACCGCTGCGAGACACTCATGTAATTCAATACAATGTGGTAACATTTTCTGATAACTACAAATAAAACAAAACATCTGTAGCATCTAGTTTCTTGTTGTGCTTTTACACAGGAATATTCGTTTTAAATAACAACAAAAAAAATCGGTCGTAAACTGAGCTTTTAACAATCTTTAAAAATTGTAATGCAGAATATTTGCTAATGTGTAGACAGCTTTGTTCGACGTAATTGGTGAAAATGTTAAGCTGTCTATACGTTTGGTATGAAATCATCCAATGGGAACATTTGTAAATTGTTTCTAGTTCAAGAGTATAGATAACCGCGCCGTTACAAATTCCGCCCACTACAGCACCTGGCCGTGCCCAGCCTCTGTGCCGTAAGACTGGGGAGCTCAAGTGCCACATCTGGCGTAGACTGTATGGCTGTTAGATTTCATGGTAATGTTGCTAAAGGTTCGTTGTGTTTGGGGTTATGTTTTAATTTTAAAAAAACCAATGATGAATTAAAAGAACTGTTTGTGCATATTGTTTCAATTTCTCTCTCTAGAAATTAAGTGGGCTAAATCTAGTTCTTTAAGGGATGGCGGTTATATTAAATAAGGGTTAATTATAATTTTCTAACTTTATTTACATTAACTGCAAAAATTCTCTCGACTCAATATCTCACAATAAATTAATATCACCTACTTTCACAATTAATGACTCCAATTTAATACAATTTATAATTACCACAAAGAAATCAATAAAATAACATAATTAAAGATCAGTCCCAATACAGTGTATCAACCGTTCAGTTCCGTTCAGTCCCACCGCAGTTCAGTCCATGTCCCGCCAGTCCGCAATATGCTAAGAGTCCTCCGAGCGCCCTCACGCACACTAGGCTTCACTCGCCGTATTTCACGCCCTCTCGTCCATTCACACCAAGAACACGCGTTTGCCGCCGTCGTCTCGCACTTCTCTTCACTGCCGGCCGCTGGGTTGCGGCAGTATATATAGTGCCTTAGGCCTCCACCTAGAATCTTCCCCAAATCGCGTGATGCGTCGCGGAGGGCTGAGGCGCCAGCCAGTCTCACCAGAACATTCTTGCTCCATCGCCAGACCCGTCGGAACCTCCAGCAGTGGAGAGGGGCCGTGACGCAAGAAAGGCGCCGAGCAGCGAGACAGCAGCTGGTATTCACGGGTTTCCCTGAACAGGGGTGGTCAGGAGACAACGAGCGTGTCAGCCCGGGGGAGGGGAGAGTGAGGTGGGTCCAACGCAACAGCGCCTGGCAGCCTTCCGGCGCCACGTGTAGCGCGTAACAATAATTTGCAGATTTTTTATTAGTTCTTTTACACACATTTTTACTGATACTAAATCTGTTTGACGTACCTACATATTACACAAACATTGATGGCTTGTCTTAGTAAAACGATAAAGTAATGAAATTGTCCAAAGGATGAATGTTGCTTTTAATACTTTATGTATCATAACTATTTTAACAATCCAATTTTAATTTTATTTTCGGAAATAAAATGGGCTGAAATAAAAAGTTATCTGATACCTAGGATTTAGGCTAGGAATTAGAATAAAAAGTGAACAGGAGCTGAAAGGGTGCAAAGAAGTAAGATAATGTATAATCCACTACTTTACAAATAATTAAAATAATAGAAGGAAAGCGAAAGATATCATAAAAGAACGGAGAGGGAGAAGAAAATTATTTATGATTTGAGGTGATTGAGGCAAAGGAAACATTGATTAGAAAGAACAAATATGTATAGAGAGAGAGAGAGAGAGAGAGAGAGGCGGAAGAGTGACAAGTATATGATGCTCCACTATTAAGTAACACACAAGCTAGTCAAAGCGCGAGAGAGGACAATGTTTTTGCTGTTGCGCCCAAAAGTGACATAGGTACTGGAGAAAATTGGCACAAGCCTCCGGCACAAGCACGAAGAATGCAGGTCGAAAAAGGGTTTTAAGGAACAGATCACAGGTGTGTCAAAAGATATAAAAATAACTTGAAGAAAAGTTCAAAAGGTTTTCGGAAGGTCAGCCCATTATTAGTCAAAGTACTTCAGATTATGTAAAGAAAAAGGTAAATAAAGGAAATCCTGGCAATTTTCATATTTTGTAGGCTACAGTTTTTTTACTACAACTAAGTGTTGCAAATTTGTTTATTTATTAAAACCGAAGTAATTTTGTTTGATATTTCAACAGTACTGTACAATACCTGTTGGATTTATGGTACATAATGCCATGATTCACAAAGCTGTAACATTATAACTTGTCAATTCCGTGACACCTTGTCACCCCGTGGTTTTATAAAAAAAAGTTTTTTTTTAAATACTGAAATGAGTATCCTTAATTTCAGTCTATAGCACTAATATTTTTGCAACAAGTAATAACTTTTGATAAAATTCATACCGTAATTTTTTATTGAATTAATATTTAAATTTTTTTAAATAATATAATTAATGCTTTCCTAGATTTCTGAATGACCCGGTAATGTATAAGTTGCTGTAATTGTAATGTTAAGTACGCTGAGCTCTTACAGGTGCAGTAAGCACGCCATCATTCCATTTTCATGTACTAGTATGCTGATTGATACTTGCGACTTACAGCTGATGGTTCCCAGGTGTCTGCGATGCTGCCATAAGCTAGGTGTTATGTTGGAAATAGCTGCAACGAACACAACCAACCCATGTTTTTTTAACGGGAGTCAATGCTATACAATTTTAAATCCCCGCCTTTGGCGACCCCGTGTGCGAATGCGCTGTGGAATATTTCGCAACACATGTTTTGTTTTAAGTCGTTATTGGATGTTATATTAGTTTCTTGTTTATTAACATATTCCCTTGATGATTGTGTAAATATTACGCCCATTTTAAGTATTTAATTTATATAAAACAAGTTTTCACTGTCTATGTAAGAATGTGTTGCCGCGAGTGCTAAACAAGTGACTATCAACAACGTCCGGATTGAAACTTACAAAATAACGAATTTGTCCTTCCGGACACGGCCTTAGCTTGACTATTAGTGATTGGCTCCGAGTCATTCCATTCAACCGATTTTTAGTGTAGGCGTAGTTATATTTTGTAATGTACCTAGTCTGAAGTAGACTATTGCGACTATCTTTGTTGTGTCTAGTTTTCATGCATTCGTTAGTGTTAACATTACTGATAAACAATTCAGCGTCAACGTTTCTCGCACTGTTATGAGCCCGAGGTTTCAGTGTAGAATATGCAATAGTGTGGGCCTACACACAGCTGCCAACTTTTCAGACAATATCCACTAATGCACATCGCATTATTGTAAACTTGGATCTTACAGAGACGGCAATTGTACTGTCGCTTTAAAACAGGCATCTGTTAAGAGTTGAGCTGTATACGTGATCATTAATGCCCTTTTCCCGCAGTGTACATAAGGTTTTTTGCTTAATGAGATGCACGCTCATACAGCGTTCGCATTCGTCTACGCACGTAAATGTTGTACATGTATTGGGAAATGACACACCCACGTACATGGAGAAACGAATGTGTGTACGTCTCGCGCTCTTAAAGCCCATAAGCTACTACTTTGAAAATCGATTCATATGTAGTTCATAATTATTTCTAATATTTATTTTTATACATAGTGGAATGGAGGCATTAACTTTCGAGAAACGCCACTGAACAAAGTTCTTAACAATGTACATTATTTAACCATTAATGATCTTGAAGAGCCGGGATAAATATAACCAGTTTTCTTCGTGATGTTATAAACAGGACGTGACATTGAATGTATAGTTAATATGCAGAGCAGTGAGAACACCACCAATGAATTTCAAGGCAAGGCATGGATGACTGAAAACGTTATCTCAAAAACCTACTTAATTTTTATTCATATCAATATTAGTATGACTCGGTAAACGCAGTTATCGATAGGGTATCATTAAAACTGCTAACAATTAGAGGTACATTTCCTTTTTAAAATATATATTCATTACTTTTTTATATGTGTATGATTAATTAATAGGAACACTTTCATTGTCTTACGCTTTCTAGCTTCCTACATATAAGATGTGACTACTATTTACTAAAGAAAAAGGTGATAATTACTGTGAAGAGAGAGTGTAATTTGTGTATTTTAACCAAAAGTAATAAGATAAATTGGTGTATTTTAACCAAAAGAGTTGAAGCACCATTTTGATAATATGCTACGAGGATAGTGTTAACAACCTTCACCCATCCACAATATAGATCTGTTGTAAGTTGAGCGAACTTCAAAATTCAAAGTTAAACTCCTATTGGGTTGATAATTCTAAATATATGCGCCTATGTTCCAGCACATATTCAATATATGTTTTCCGTCAAAATGCTTATTCAGAATCTTATCAGCTTACCAGTTGCTGTAATGGATGCAAATAAGTATGCCTGTCGGAATGGATCACGTATCGAGCCGAGTGGCGTATGCTTATATACCCAAGCGCATTCCTATGTTCGGATACAGCCTTACTGACACTCGAATCTACATACTGAACGTAATGACAATTTGTACGAACAGTCACCTATGTAGTAGATCACAACCCCACACTGTAAACATTGCGTTCAATTGTATACCATCGTGCGTCGAACACATATTTCTCCACTAATGGACAATTATTTCCTGTCCATTTCCTTTCACATAAGACCGGATCGAAATGTTTACTAAGATGTATGACATCACTCATGATTAATATGAAGTTTGTAATTGTAAGTGCTAACAGTACTCTTATATGAACACCTCAACTATAGTAAAATAATAGATTATAATTATAAACATTGACCGGTATATATTTATGATAATTCATTTTCGCAGTAGTAAATAAAACCAAATAGTAGTTGATATGACAGCAAATTTCCGCGAACATAAACGAAGCACATGCCATGGTCGCCAATAGTAAATCATGAGTTGGGTATTCACATCTGCAACGAATGCTGGTAACTCGTGTGTGACAGGCTCGCCTTCGACAGGACTTGAACGGACACGTGGGTGAGCCGAGGCCAGGGTTATGACATACTTTTACAGGCTGCCGAACTGGCAACACCGCGTGGATGACGACGTCGAGAACACTAGCGCTCCTCTGCCATCATTAGAGAAACTAGCACATAAAACAGGTCAGACTTTTTCCTATCCCATGGTCATTCTAGTTATTGCACAAAAAAAAAACGCTGTTTTGGGAGGGCCACTATGGTCAAACGGAAAGGAGGGGGGAAGTCTACCCTCCTCGCTGTACCACATTCTTCCTCTTTGAAACCCCCTTCACCATGTGCCCATCCCTCCTGGGAGGGGTTAAGGACAAAAGGGGTATGTTTTTCATTTTGTGGGATTGGGGGTTTATTTTTCGCCTTCGAATCGGCCTGGAAGGCGCATTGTTCGACCGATTTCCTCCAAATTTGGGACAGGTGTGCCTTTCCGTGTCACGCCCTCCCCACAATTGTCAGTTACGCCTTAGGCTTACGAAGGACCTAAATATTAAGTCTAAAGTGTTAAGTTTTAAGTATTGAGTTTTAAGTCTTAAATTTTAATTCGTACTTTCACCATAATTGCAACTGCATGTCGGGATGTGCGAGTGAACGCCAATAGGCGCGAGCGAGCACGTACTGAAGTCCCCAGACGATATTGCACCATAAATATAGGCTGTTCAGGGTAAAATGAGCATTTTTAAAAGCCCTGCTTAAGATCTACTTGTATGCACGTTTTGTATTCCTCCGCCTTATGTAAAATTAACATTGCCACGGGCCTCATCACTTTATTTGTGCTGCGGTCAGGTGAAACTGTGGAATTATTAGTAAAGCAAATACTTTACAGATATAATTTTTACACTTATCTGCATTAAAAAAAAAAAAACAAAGTGAAAAAAAATAATTTTAAGGTATCACAAATGGTTACCTAACATTTTTTATTCAATGTTAAGGTACAGAACTACTTTCTATCCATTGTTTCCAACTTTACTTGGCGAATGTTACTCAGTGTGCCCATTAAAACATATGCATGCAGGGGCAGTGACATTTTTCTAAGGTTGATTTCTAAAGTGCTGACTTTATCGTGAACAGCCTTTACTAATTCGTACGGTAACCTGCTTCACCTATGGTGGCTCAGCTCTTTACTCAATGTCTAGGCCTTGGCGTTGAGACGTGTAAGGGGACAAGGACCCCGACGTACACAATTGTTGGTGATAGGGACACGACGAGTCACGTGGCCGGACAGCGATGACTAACGACTGCAGTGTCGTCGAACAGCGGGGGGGTTCTGGCCTCGTGGCACGAGCGCCAACTGTCCGGTCATATTTAGCGTGTCGCAGTCGCCTTTGATGTATGGCCGTGCTTGATTGGTTGGACGCTCGTCTGCTGATGACTGCGCCGATCTGGGTTTGTCTGATGTGCAGCTGTGCCTAGGGCCGCCTGTCTTCGCTGGTCACGAGCACTGCAATCACTGATCGTTGAGAGACTCGCAAAATTCGTGTTATTATTTGGCATCAAGCTAAACTTCGCGGTACTATATACACTCGAGCCGGACTTCGTTTCTCCATTTGTTCCTGTATAAAAGTGGAGCTACTCCATTTTTGACTGGACTGCACGTGTTTGGACTAGACAAATGTTAAGTGTTTATTTATTGGTGCAGAGTTACCCAGGGCGTGTAAAATAAAGTATAGTCCAGTGACAAACGTATTTCAAGGGTACGTGTATTTGAAGTCTAACGTGTCCCCAAATAATAACGCGAATTTTGCATGTCCCTACTGATAGTTCGTCAATGTTCCTCAGCAGCAAGTTCTTTGTTTCGTTACGCTCGATAGTGGTATTCATTCAAATTATATAGGAGATTAAATTATGAATCTAACAATCGATTTTTTCCCCTTGATTTAAAGACAGTTACCGCATAAAAATAATACACCGATACTTGTTTGACTGAAATTTTTATAACATAAATTATGTTTTGAGTTAATTTTTGCATTGCCTTTGTGCGGAATTTCAATCTGGACTGTTTTATACTAAATGGTGCTATCAACAAAACATCGGTAGATATCTCCGAGAACTTGCTTTTTGAATCCCTACCATTGTTTCTCTGTCACTGCACGACCACTGCAACTCCAGTAAACTCTGTGCTTTCAGTAATTAATGTAGCCTCGCGCAGGCCGCCACTCGGCGGCAGTATCGGAACAGTAGCTAGCATTATGTGCCGGAACCACCGGCCAGTGACGTGCGAGTTTCGGAAAGCTTCCCAGGTCGCCGCACTCGGGCACGAATTGGCTCTGCCGGGTGGCCAACGTTGCCAGACTCGAGTTTGTGTACAGTATCTGCCATTGTGGGGCTACCATTCCGGGACCTGCGCGCCAGCTTGCTTGCGATCATAAGTTCGCAGTAGTTTAAAGGTGGGTTTACGATAACAGAAAAAGTGTGCCGTGAGAGTAGTAGGGGCGTGATAGTCCAACTTAACGTTTGATTAATCGGATTATCAATTTGATATCAAATTAATTGAATAAGGTTAATCCTTAATCCGATCAAAAAATTCTCCATCCGATTAAAATTTTCTTAATCTGATTAAAAATGGAAAGGGTTAATTATTTTTCTTGATCTTCTTTCTTTTTGTGGGGAGCTCTGTACGATGTTGACGGTGTGGTGTCCTGGAGGCGGTTGACCAGAGTGGTGGGTTGCAATGTCTTATATAGGTGTAGAGTTGAGTGCAAGAGTGTGCTAAGGCTAAAACTTTTGAGGTGTCCGTAAGGATTTTGGTGGTAGATAGTCGATTTTTACTAATATATTTAACACACGAGAGAAACCCAGAGTGTTTAAACTATTTCTAAGGGCGGCCTTTGTGTAAATTTTTTTTTTTGGGTGGATATTGCTTGGAGACTGTAGATAGGCGACTTTGAAAGATGCGATTTACGTGTTAAACGATCTGTTTGCGGGAAGCAATTAAATATTAGAGAATTATACACATCGACTCGGAAATTTCAAACGACTACACGAATAATAAGTGGAATTACATGAGTCTTAAATGTAACGCGAGTCTTGAGCTTAGAAATATAATTTACATGAAAGACAAGTATAATGAACAACTACTGCATTTAAATGAAATCCAGCTAGACAGTATGAATAAATAACACATTAACGAGTTTACATGTACAAATTATACATTCCGTACACAATCCAGCCTGGTGAATGTTATCTTATGCAAAAAATAATCTGAATGCGATTTAAACCAGACACAATGGCGTACGTCTGTTCTGATAAGTAAAATATATGATAGAAAAATCTTGCCCAAAATGATATTAAAATAAGTTATTTCGATGTATAACTGAGTAGCTCTTACATCGAGCTGTGAGTAGATATGTCTTGCACAGCCAATAGACAATTTTGTTTAAATTACGGTAAAAACTCGTAAACAAAGGATAAAATTGTTTTAAATGTTTATGAAATTCACTGCTATTGTTAACACAAACTGTATTTTCGTAGACTGAACCCAGATATCAATTACTTATTACAAATACAGTATATCGATCCGAAAAAAATAAGTTAACACAAAAAAATAAATTTTCCCGATAAAATACTTTTATATTAAATTGTGGCTATCAATAGAAATGGTTCGTAGCTGCTGTAACCCCCGATCGTAAGCTCATCGGCCGCCAAGTGTCTAGAGGTGCAGTGTTTATGAAGGAGCAGGCGAGTAGCACATCTGTCTCCCACAAACGTTGATGAATAGCTGAATAAGGTGCAGACTGGGATAGCAGAGGTAGCTTCGCTCCAGCACTCCCTGCACCCCATTTCTCCTCCCCTCCCCACCCCTCGTCAGTGCATGCTGCCCATGATCGTCAAATGTTTTCATTAATTTCTCAAGATGGCATCAACTGCCCAACTGTGTGCAGATCGGGAGGATCCTGCCTGCCATCCCCTCCCATCTCTACCCTCCACCCCTCAGAGTCGGTCTGACTTCATGAAGCCAACCACCCCTACACCCCCTCTCCCAACAGTGTACGAGGTCCTAGAGGTCAGTCACCTGTCTGTCCTCGATTGTGAATTTTCTCCACTGGTTCAAGATGGCGACAACTACCTAGTTGCGTGCAGATCAGGAGTAGGCTGCTCATAGCCACCCCACCCTACACCCCTTCGTCTTCAGAACTGCCCCTTGTCCAGAGAACGTGCCTCCTACCACTCCTACACCCAAAAGCAACTTTTCTGAAGACCTCCATTATCGATCCAGCCTGGAGTTCGCAAAAACCAGGTTTACGCACCGCAGCATCAGCCGGGAAGATGTTTTTTCATTATTTTTTGTGATTGGGCATCCCTGCAGTATCTGTTTCAAGACAACATGCCCTTCCCCGCTATAGTGTTCAGAATGCAATTTCTAGTGTTGGTTCCCCTGCTTCGACTCGGAGCCCTCTGAATGCATGTCCCAAGACATTTCGCCCGATTCGGTGTCCCTTCAACCTTACGCAACAGTTTGACTATATGAGCAGTGAAGAAAATTTTACAAGTCCTTGAAATCAAGTTCCCAATATAAGCCCCGAGATAATCTCCAGATTTAAAATTCAAACAAAAACAACGAATGTATATTTGAATCAAGAAAACTATGAGTTGTAAAATCACACATAAATACAAGACTTGTGTTTTTACTATCAATTCGACATATAGGAGAGAGAAAATATATTGGCAGAGATTTACGTATCTTTAACAACGAGATCTTGAGAGCCGATGAGGGTGAAGCGAGGCAAGAAGCACCTTGTCGCGCGCGTGAGACTAGGGGAAACAGAGAGACAGAGATCTCCGATAAAACCCGCCAACCAATGCCTATCATGATATCCACACATTGTGAAAACATTTGTTTTTAGGGTGTGACCCGCCCAGGGAGGCGAGCATGGTAACCTATGCATTCCCTTTCTTTACGTCTAACCAAAAACATTCCAACAGCAAGATGTATTCCATGCATCATGAAATGTATATATTTGAATTTATTTAATATTTTAACAGTTCCGACGTAAGTTTAACGAAATAGTATAAATACAGCCTGTAATCATGTTTTTCGGAGTTGTAAAATAGCAATGTCAACGTTATACTTTGGCTACTTTTTTTACTAAAGGGTCCAAATTCTTGCAAATTTATGGGAAAATATACTGCAATTTTTACATGAATTGAATTTTATTTAATTTAAAAACGAGTTTAAATATATTATGTTTATCTTCTTCTCCAGTCATCACCGTGTTGTATTTTGAACAGGAACTCTTGTAATTTATGTGTTTGAATGTAAAATTAAATTTTTTTTAAATGTTTGCTGGACTGTGTTCAGTGCAGACGTAAAAGTTTTAACTGGAGAAACTTTCTTGTAGGCAAAGAGGGACAGAGGTTTTGCTACCTACCTCTCTGAAGGTATTCGGGGGACACTTTCAATAGATCCCCTGGGGTGTCACAAAAGTTGGTCAGCAGAGCGTCGTGTCCTACTCCAACTTCAGCGGACCAAGGTTCTCAAGATACACTAACCTGTTGCCTTGTTCCTTTCAAAAACTTCATTCATTCAGCTATGTTTGATTTTCTCCATAATTTTTTTTTGTGATTTCCCCTCAGCCATTCAAAATAAGTTAGTTTTTAATCAGGTTTTTTTTAAATCAAAAAAATTACATTTCCTTCATGAAAGCAAGCAAACAGTTATCCTGAAGTTTTATAAATACAAGTCATCAGTTAGTCACCCATTCATAGCATCACATAAAAAGATGGTTTTCTCATCACTCATTATACATAAGATATTATTTTTAAAAAAGTTAGTTATCTGTGGAATTTAAAAAAAAAATCCTAACCACTTTCAAAACAGAATACATTATACTTCATGGCATTAAACATATTAAATCGCAAACTATAATTGAAATACAAACATTTTCTATTTTTACAGCTGCCTTCTGAAAAACATCACAACTTAAAATCATTACTTCATGTTACATCACAACCTTAAATGAAATACAAACATTGTTTAGCACTGACACCTGAAAAACGGCACACACCGAAATTATTAATGTATATTATATTACAGGTTATGAAATAAGTACAATAATATTTTTTTGTTCATCATGTTAATATTTACACGTACAAGCCAAGCAGGCTTTTTAACTATAAAAAAACACTCCTGTTTGCCATCACGATGTCAAAATGTGTTTAGAGTGAAAAAAATTGCATCATTATATGATTGGAATAATAATAAAGTTTCTTAATAAACTTTCCATCATGAATGATTTTTCTTTAAAATTGTTCAAATGAATGAATTTTCTTTAAAATCATTACAAATCAATGCAATTTCTTTATAAATTCCTAGAACTTTATATTTTCAATCATTAAACTGTAAAAACTTTTCATCCTATTACAAGTAAAAAATCATTACAATATTTTAATAATGTAAAAAAAAAAATTGTGATATACTGCAGAGGAATCATTCATCACTGAAAATGTGAATTTTCAATACAATTTACATCTAGGATTAAGACTTAAGCGTAATTTGCATTTCTTAAGTGGAATAACAGCTATTAGTGAAGGAGGTAAGGAGATTGGGCTATAAATTATTTCTTGCGGCGACGGATTAAATATATTGGCGGAGGCGAAGAAATTAATAATTTTTCTTGCTATGTTTCAGGTGACAATATTTCAATAGATGTCCAACTTGGAACAGGTAATACAATAAATTAAAATTAAAAAATTCTTCTCATTCCTGCAACAAATTATCATTGGTAAATACAGCTTTCGGAGAGATGTTTAGAGAGGGAAACTTTAAATCTAACGTTTACAACAGGTCCACATCTTGGGTGCTGGCAGTCGTTGCTCACCTGTTTTTTTTTCTTGAGTCTAAAGCTCCAAACTCTGTAGGTAGGGGCGCCATGGCAGATGATGCTAAGAAGATGTGGACGTAGTGGCTGATGGTGCTGTGGACACTTTCTTAGATGGTGATAATGATGCCATCACTGGTTGCAATGTGAAGATAAACTTCTCTTCCTCTAATTTAGTTAAGAAACTGCTTAATAAATCATCCGAATAGTTGATTAGCCTATTGAAATAGTCCCAATCAAAATCATAAAGCTTTTTTTTTTAATCTTCCGTAGATAAGCCAAGAAAGTAGTCTTCATACGACCATGACATCGCAAAACGAACTGAACTAACAAACTATTGGAAAAAGTGTAAGTGGTGTAGAGGTTGAAGCTCTATTTATAAAAATTTCAAATTCCCCGGTAAACATTCGAGAAGCCTGATTTCTCCCTTCCAACCAGAAGTTAGAAGTCCAAAACCCATTCCCCCCTCTTCTCGCACCTCCGTCTTTCAAATATTTTCAAACTAGCACCCCCAACCGCGAAGATAAACCTCTCTGCTAAGTTTCTTGCTCGAAGAAATGAATAACATTTATTTATCAATAAAATAACTTCTGAATCATAACAAATAAATAACGTTTATTTAGTAAAAAATGATTAGCAATGTAATAGAGATCAACATATTTAATAAAATATCTAATTTATAGAAAAAAAGCAATATTATCCCTAAAAAAACCACACTATAAAACCTTTTAAGCTTATCTAAGTTTACTTTAATCTTTTAAAGGAAATATTTTTCTTATCCACATTATATCTTATCTAAAGAGACGGGATATGATCTAAGTTTAGTATATATGTTCCTGTTTTCCTAATTCATATATCGATAAACACATTTATGTTAAACATATACATATATTTTTTCTGTTAATGTATCCTATCACAATTTAAATATTATAAAAAAATCCATTTTTTAAGATATTTCCATCGAATTTTGTGGTAAAGGTTAGTATGCGAGGGGAAGTAAAAGCTTGTTTTATACATATTAGTTCATTTTTTATATAAGTCTTGTGTATATTCATTTTAATTTCTGTATACTTTCCTGTGTAATGGAGTTTACAAAGTGAATATTGATTTTTATCAAGTAGAAGACAAAATGTTTTTGCTCGAGATATTTCAGATAGCTAGGAAGATATTTTAACCTTGTTAGTCTCAATAGTTATAAAAATCGTTGAGCTGAAATGCCCTCCCCTTCAGGGATGGGGATATCCTTGGTTGCTTCCTTCATGAAAAGCTAGGCACCTGGGTTGTCTCCATGGTATAGTAATAACCAAAAAGCATTTTACGTGGGTTTGTTGAACTTAGCCTGCCAACCTCTGAAATTTGTTTCTGTAGTTGGTACTATTGGGAAAAAAAAAAACAGTTGAAATATAACCTTGAAGGAACTGTCGCACTGCTAAGACCTCAGATCTCAAACTTAACATTTTTTTGAGATATTGGCAAATGCTATACTTATAGAATTTCGAAGCGAGTATAAATTACAAAGTTAGTAACGTTTAATCGGAAATATTCCACGCAATTCATTTAAGTTTTATTATCTATAAAATTGAACTTTTTTTTTCCTGTGGACGAACAAATTTATATTAGTTTAATTAACATTGATTCGTTCTTTATAATTTTTCTGTTTACATGGTTACAATCATACCTAACTGAGACTCGAACCCAGATAATAACAACCAAGCCTTATGTATTTCCCCCTCTTCCAGTATTTCCCCCTCTTTGTGGGGAAAATACTTTTCATAGCAAAACAAGTTCACTTTTTAATAAGGAATAGGGTAAACAACATAATAAAATTGGTTGATTTGAATGATCATGTTTATTAAAACATGACAAATTGCAAACATTTTAAACAATATGAGCACTAATTTGCAGAGTAATTAATTTAGAATAGAAGAACATTTAACTGAATTTAGTAAGGATTTTAGCAATATGACAAACATAGTTTTTACAACACAACTTACAGACTGGCAAGAAAATTTAAGAGTTGTAATTAATGAAGTGGCAAATGCTACTATTACAAAACAACTTGTAACACAAATGGAACAAATATTGCAATATATTTTAGTTGGATTGATTAATAAAAGAATTGGTTTAGTTATGCATACAGATTTGAGAAAACAAATTTATGATTTGGAAACATGAATGAACTATTTTATCAATTATTTGCAAGCTAAAACTATATCAAGATTAGTTGTTTTAAGTAAAGTCGATACGATTGAAAAAGCTCAAAGTAATCGACCTACTACGTCAGTTAGAAAAGCAATGACATAATTAATATATAAATAGATTGAATTTAATGTAACATAATAAACACATGTCTGGCTGCTTCGGAATTACATAACTTTATAACTTCTGTGAAAGATATATATTTACAAGTCAAACAAGCCCGTATGGAATGGGATGTTTTAAACAAAGAAATGTTTAAACCTATCAGTAGAATGGCTACATTGCATTCTGTGTTGAATAAACCTAAAGAAGAAGCTTTGGAAATTAAAACGGTAATGAAATTTTAACACATAAACAAAATAAAAAATAACTAAGCTTTTCTCAATTAACATGATGTTATTTAGCTTTAAAACTATCTACATCTATGCGCGATATGACATTTGGTGTTTATCGACATGAAAACAACTGATTCCTGGGAGATTCGTTAGTTAAATTTTTGCCTTAGAATAAAATTCAAATGGGTGATTACATAACCAATGTCAGTGACCGATTATTTGAATTATTGTTTAAAAACTTTCCAAATGGATATTCCGACACAGATTTGCAGAAATATAAAGAACTTATTCGTCGGAACGAATGTTAATATTTGTTCAGGAGATGAAAACCACCCGAAAATACATTTAATAGGAGATATAGCAGGAATTGGACAATATAAAGATGAAACTGACAACCGCTTTTCACCTGTGTATTGGAACAATCCTAATGAATTGGTCGATACATAAAACTTCTCATCACTTCGAGAAAGTCTAGGAATAATTCACATACGAACGAAATTATTTCTATTATTGAAGAGTTAACGACTTATATTACAAATGAAGTTTAGTAAAATTGCTGAAGAGCTTCATGCTCCTGCAAGGATAAGATATCCTAGAAGAAGAGTTATAACTCATGGTTTAAACTATCTTTTTCATGCCGATTTGTGTGAAATGACATTGCTTTCAAAATACAAGAAAGGGTGCAAGTATATTTTAACCATAATAGATGTTTATTCGAAATATGGTTGGAGTATACCTTTCGAAAACAAAACTGGAAAACATGTCACTGATGCTATGACGATCGTTTTGAAAGAAAGAACGCCCAATTCGCTCCAAACCGACAGGCTCTGAATTTTTTTCTGTGTTCCGGAAACTAATGACCAAATATGGTATTAATCACTATGCACCATATTCGGAGCTTAAGGAGAGTGCTGTGGAATGTTACAACAAATCGATTTCGCAATTTTATATAAACATTTCATATCGGGAGGGACTTACAAATGGGTTGACATTTTGCCTAAAATAGATAAATTTTATAATTCCTGATATCATAGAACTATCAAGATGGCTCCTAAATAAGTTATGTATAATAGTTTAATGAAAACTATTTATAATAATCTTAAAGTAATCGATGAAAGAAAACCAAAGTTTAAAGTTGGGGACTTTATATGTATCTCGAAGCAGAATGGGATATTTGAAAAAAAAATTAGGGTGAATTGGTCTTTTGAAATATTAAAAACTATTTCAATTAGACAAACACATCCCAGAACATACTACATAGAAACATATGACTGAGAATCAATAAAAGGTGGATTTTATGAATATGAATTGCAAAGTGTTAGTTCTCCAAATGAAAGTTTGGATGATGAAATCATTAAAAGGAAAAGAAATATGCCCTTGGTTCGATAGAGAGGATTCTCAAAAGCACACGACTGCTGAGTTAAGAATCAAGATCTTAAAAGATTGTAATGCAATGTTTGTAAAAATTTCTCATACTAAATAAAAGATTTTAAATTATATTTGATGTGTTTTTTCATTTAATAAACACCTGGATGGGGATTGGAATTACAATTTGTTGTGTAATCAACCCCTTTTTGAATGGATTATCATTTCAGTGCATTAGCATTGGAGCTATAATCCAGTGTGTTTAAATTCTTTTAATTATGACATGTTTGATTGTGTATTTATCGGAATACTTTTCTAGGTTTCATAATTGTTTGTGGTAGGTAATATTTCTTTGCTTGTATCGATACAGTTCTTGGAAATTGGTTAGTTTAAAAGGCCAAAATACCAGTCTCCGTGCTAAAAAAAAACTTTTTATACGTAAATTGTTATTAATTAATGTTAATGGTGTAAACGATTTTGACAGTGTCTAACTTCTTAAAGGTTTTTGATAGTGTGCCTTAGGATGTAATTTTTGGCATTGTTATGTAATTCTCAGTAATTTTTTAATGCGTATTTAAAATGTAAAGTTTTAATACTAGGCTTAAACTGAAATGCAATACAGTCTACGTAAAACAAATCTTTTTGCTAGTCACAGCCCACGTGCTCCAAACATGTAGCTGGGAAAGATAGACCAGGTGGGACAGTTCGCAAAGCACGGTGTTTAGTGGCTGTGAGCTGCAGCCAGGGCAACGTGAATCGTGGAGCGAATTTGGTGGTGCTGCGAGGTGGGGGGACGAGGGATTGGGGAAGTTCTCCCTCCTATTCCTATTGTATAGGCGGCAGTGGTGAACATCAGACTCTGTGTGAAGGGAAAGTTGTCAGGCAGATATCATTAGTGGTGCACGGCACGGGCAGAGTTAGTTTAGTGAAGCATTCTCTCATTACCTCACTCGATGAGCCACGTGCATATCTCCCCCCCCCCCCCATGTGGGATCCGGTGCCCAGCCATGCGAAGTTCATTCGCTTATCCAACTTCCCCATGTGATTCACCCTCCATCAGCTCTCGACTATCTGCTTGCTGGTATTGTCCATGAGGTTTTAGGAAGATTCGTCTCCGTATGTTTTGTAAATACACTTCACTGTTGTCTACTCCCTTCCGCAAATAAGTTTTGAAACTCATTTTTTCTCAACATAAAATAATAAACTTTAGCGAGATTTTATTTTCCTATATAATAGTACTCTCCAAAAAAAATTCTGGGCAAGGGAAAATTATGTGAAATGCGTGTTTTTGTTTGCTAGACGAATAAATACATGTTGGATTGAAACTAAAACAACTTTTCCAAGATGTTTTTTAATGTATGTTTTCAGTGGTTGAAAATAAAGTTTTAACTTGAGTATTTGCTTACAATAAAAAACTTGAATAAAAATACGTGATCGAAAATACTGTGTTCTTTCAATGTTTAAAGTCTTAGAGAGTCAAAATTATGCATCATAGCTGTGTTGGTACTAGAATTAATTAGTGTTTAGTTGAGCGTTGTTGGAAAACAATTATTGGAAAACGGTATAAAGTCGCTGGATACAGGGGGGAAAATTTTTTTTGGTGGAAAACGGTTTCTATTTAAAATCGAATTTACTGTGTGTTAAAAATATTTGGAATGTATTTCTTGGTGATGAGGAATATAAAGTTGTATTGACAGATGTTAAATTTTTTAATTCACTGAGAATGCGCTAGGCTCTTGCCTTCCGAAATATACGAGGAAGCTTCAGTATCCGAGCGAAAATATCAGTTTGTTGGGTGGAGGGGAAATAGTCCAAGTCAGTTCAAAATCCACTGATGCCTCCCTAGGGAAACAGTGACTTTGGCCTTGAAGCAAGCTTCGTTCATAGCCGAGGCAGCACTCTGGAAGTGAACAGCCGGCGAGCAGAAGCAGGGAAACCAACACTAGAAAAACACTCTCTGAAAACTGTAGTGGGGGATAGGTGTGTAGCCATGGTCTTGGAGAAAAACTCGCTTTTTGGCACAGAGACAGTTTCTGGAGTAAGGGTTGGAGGAGTGGGTGGACATGGTCACATCCATCTGGACAAGGGTATAGAGTATGCGTGGAGGGAAGGGTGTGGTTTAGGATCGTGGAGTCGGACTGGCTCAGAAGTGGCAGGTAGGGGATAGAGGGGGTGGTAGGCAGGGTCCTCCCGATCTGCACACAGTTAGGCAGTTGATACCATCTTGAGAAATTACCGAAAACATTTGACGATTGTGGGCAGCTCGGGGCAGTGTGCACTGACGAGGGTGGGGAGGGGAAAGGTGGTGCAATCTGGTCTGTTGACCTCAGGGTCCCGCAGAGGCTGTCTGGTGGTGGGGGGAGAAAGGGGGTTCAGGGAGTTTTGGAGCGAGTGACCTCAGCTATCCCAGTCGGCGCTAGATTCAGTCGTTCATCGAAGTTTGTGGGAGACAGACATTCTACTTATCAGTTTCTTCATAAACACCGCACCTGTAGACACTTGGCGGCCGATGAGCGGCCGATCAGGGGATACCGCAGCTATGGACCATCTCTAGTGATAGCCAAAATTTAGTATAAAAATTTTTTATCGGAAAATATACATTTTTGTGTGTTAACTTATTTTTTTCGGATCGATATACTGTGTTTGTGATAAGTAATTGATTTCTCTGTTTTGTCTACGAAAATTCAGTTCGTGTTAACAATTGCAGTGAATTTCATAAACATTAAAAAAAAAATTCCCTTTGTTTTTAAGTTTTTGCCGTAATTTAAACACAATTGTGTCTCGGCTGTGCTGGATGTATCTACTCTCAGCTCGACGTAAGTGCTACTCATTCGTACATCAAACGGACTTATTTTAATATCATTTGGGGTAAGATTTTTTCTATCATATATTTTACTTATCAGAATAGACGTACACTATTTTGTCTGGTTTAAATCGTATTGAGAGCTTTTTTTTTCCGTAAGATAACATTCACCATGCTGGATCTTGTAAAGCATGTGTTATTTGAACGTGTAAACTTGTTAATGTGTTATTTATAATAATTCACGTAGTCGTTTGAAATTTCCAATTCGATGCATGTAATTCTCTAACTTTGAATTGCATTCCGAAAACAGATCGTTTGACATGTTAATCGCATCTTTCAAAGTCGCTTATGTACCTTCTACGAACAATGTCCTGAAAAAAACATAACATTTACACCAAGGCCACTCTTAGAAATCATTTAAACACATTGCATTTCCCTCGTGTGTTAAATATATTCGTAAAAATCGACTATCTACCACCAACATCCTTACAAACACCTCAAAATTAGAAAAAAATTAGCCTTAGCACACTCTTGCACTCAACTCTACACCCTTATAAGACATTGCAACCCACCACTCTGGTAATTCGCCTCCAGGACATCACACCGTCAACATCGTAGAGAGCTCCCCACGAAAAGACAGAAAGAAAGAAAGTCAAGAAAAATAATTATCCCTTTCAACACATTCAACCCTTTCAATAATTTAACCCTTTCCATTTTTGATGGATCAAGATCGGATTTAAGACATTTTAATCTGATTAGCACCGGATTGAGAATTTTTGATCGGATTGAGGATCAACCCTTTTCAATTAACCCTTTCAACTAATTTGATATCAAAACGATAATCCGATTAATCAAAAGTCAAGTGGGGTCATCATGACCCTACTACTCGTGTGATTAATATATGGATCGAGATGTTCAAGGGTATTAGTTTATGACCGTCGTGTGCATTCTTGGCGTAAACTTAAGAAATCGTTAAAGTAAAAGTCAAGACGAAGTAGCCAATCAGAGCACAGCGATAGTTGTTGACGGGGAAACTGTATTTACAACTTGTATTAAAGTTATTTCGTATTGTGAAATCGAATTAAAATAATTATTCTAATCGAGAGACTGTAGGCCTAGCCTCTTAATTTAAAGAATAGTCCATGGTCACGTTTTCTTTCGTGGAAGAGGTTATTGAATTCGTTTTAATTAGTCTTTTCAGATTTATTGATGTAAATGCCTAATGTTGGCATCGGCTTCCCCTTCTATAAGATTTCACGAGTTTTTATAGTTCGATTACACAAGCAGTAACCACAGAGAATATATGTAATTGTCCATTTTTTCAGATTATTTCGGTTGCTTACATATGCTACGACTTTTATTGGCTAGAGTTAACAGTTGCTAATTCAATCATAAACTGCAAATTTTGTTTTATTCATTTTCCGTGTGCTTATCGAGTCATTAAGTACAATTCTTAAATCTTCAGTCTTTAATCGTAAACCCACGTCAAACGGATGTTGAAAACAATGCAGTGTGCTGGCATGCAGAAAGTGTAAAGCTTCTCGAAGGAGAGAAGAGATGTGCTGGAAGTGAGGTGAGGTGGTTAGTCCTTCAGCTGGAGCTGAAATGTCAGTGGAGGCGTGTGAAGGGTCGATACGGCCGCAGTAGGACGAGGGTCGTTCTAGGAGCCCTCTAGAGCGACGTGCTGGCCCTCGTGACTGCCACGGGTCGTCCTCTAGCTGCGCTCAGCAGGTATACGCTCTTCACGGTCAAGCGAGCACTTTTAAAAGCCCTGCTTACAATCTACTTGTATGCACGTTGTGTATTCTTCCACCCTACGCAAAATTAACATTGGCATGGGCCTCGTCATTTTATTTATGCGTTGGTCTAGTGCAACTGTGAAATTATTAAAAATATATATATATTTTTTTTCAAATCTGGTCATTTTCACATTAGACACATAAAACAAAAACAGAACGTGAAAGAGATCATTTAAGCATTCACAAATGGTTACCCGACACTTTTTGTTCGACGTTAAGATATGGAACTAATTTACATTCATCATTACCAACTTTACTGGGCTCATGTCGCACAGTTCGCCCTTGAAAATATATGCAGGTAGGGATAGTGACTTTTTTCTAAGGGTGATTTCAAAAGTGCGTACTTTATTGTTAACAGCCTTTACCTACAACATATCCCTAGCGGAATGATACTTCGAGACATCACGACTGCGAAAAATGTGGAACACTACGTTGCAGTATTTGCTAAACTGGTGATATAAAGAGGAATTCCGTGATATAGCATATGCAATGGAAAGTAACACAGAAACGCCAAGAAATAATGTGCAAATATGATTAAGTTAGGTGGGCCGGTAGCATGGGGCAGGGGACTTTTATTCACAGCTGTAAGCAAGCAACACGTGCCGTGACTCATCCTGGCGGGGCCGCCTAATTTATTACTACTTCATTATCAACAAACTTTATTCAACCCAATCAGAATACATGTTACGAATGTAAATGTGCATTGTGTGTCAAGTACATTGTTATTTGTAGTAAACATTCCTATTTGTAACAAACGCGGTGATTTGTATATCTTCACTAATTTAAAATTCTCGCAATAAACTGCTACAAACTTGCACATTAGCGGGTGACTAAGGTGCTGTCTATCCACGCAGGCATGCCACTTGCACCTTTGAAAATTATCGTCCTCATTTCTTTAGGACGGTTGTCCTATATATATTTCACCATAGTGACTCAATTTGTTAAATGTGTGCATTTTTCCTTCATCTAAATAGGAGAAATGTTAGTTGTTACAATGTTTTATTGTTATAATCTGGCAACCCCAATTAAGAGAATAATTTTACAAACCAAATTTTGTGAGGCGTAAGATCTTTTATTAATTGTACATCGTCCAATGGATTTTTCTTATACTCTCGTAGTTTCTGATAGATTGTGATACATTACCTACCGACGTTTTCTGTCTTATTTTTACGAGTAATTGTCTCACGATGTTTATGACGTACATCCAGGGACATGTAGGCTACCTATATTAAGGAAAGAAGACTGATAACTGTGCGTTCTGTACTGCACAAATACGCATGACTTCGCTATTCCAACTCAGTTGTGAAAGAATCGTGGACAGCTCAACACTGATAAGGCGCTTATCTCGCTCAGGATTGTTTATCTCGTGGTAGCAGCAAGTCGCTGATAAGACGGTGAACTCTTAATTCCGGATCTACTTTGAGGTCGGGTGACCTCTGCGGAGTTTAGGATAGATCATAAGTACCACGATTTCCGTTTGGTTTTAACACTGTTCTTATTCACTCTTGCAACAGGAGATGTGTCCTTACACATCTTGTGACAAGCGCGGACATCAGCAGCTGACATGAGCGTTTTACCGAACACTTAAGGAAAGTCCATTGTCTTGTCATTCATCCACACGTGAAGGTTAAGTTACTGCGGAGCTGTAAGAAATTAAGTAGTTGTTTACATAATTCGTTTGTTATTGCTGCAGGCGCGTAACACAAAACAAAATAGAAACTAATGTGTTGTGGCCAGCTCAGCTATGTTCTTTCATCATTGCTTTAGGTGTGTCAGTCAGATTTGATCTTAGGTAGCTAAAGGCCGTTCATGATAAAGAGAGCACTTTTGAAATCAAAACTTAGAAAAAGTCCTACTCCTACCTGCATATATTTTAACTGACGCACTGAGCGCCATGTGCACATTAAAGTTGGTAACGATGGAGGGAAGGTAGTTCCATTTCTTAACGCCGAATTAAAAGTGTTAGGTAAATATTTGTGATAACTTAAATAAATGATTTCTTTCACTTTCCTTATTAATGTATCTAAGCGTAAGAATTAGCAGATTTGTAAGATATTTAATTTCCTGATAATTTCACGGTTTCGCTTGACCGACGTATGAATAAAGTGATGAGGCCTAAGGCAGTGTTAATTTTACACGAGGCGAAAGAATACACAACGCGCATGCAAGTAGATCTTAAGCAGGGCTTTTGAAAGTGCTTATTTTACTGCGAACAGCCTTTAGGTATGTAGTAACGGGCAGGTACATATGTGTGTGTTGCTGTTGAATGCGTGGAGGACTCTGAGTGTATTCAAATCACGGGTACCTCCAACTTTTCCCAGATTTCCAGACTAGACCTACGCCTCGTGCTAACGAAACAGAAATTATTACACAAAAGTGACAACGCGCCTTATTTGTGCGCATTAATTCGCCTATTTCCTCTCTGTTTGATTCATAGTGAAGATTATAAATGAAATATTATAATTTATAGATGTAGCATAAGTAAAATTTCAGTTTAACAAAAAATAAGATACTTATACTAACACAAGTATAAACGCTCGTGATTCATAACATTTAAAGAACTATTCACGTCACACATGGTTTATTTTTTCAACGGTTATATTAAAAGAGTGTGAGGGTAGCGACCGCCTACAGTACAGTGCGTGGTGGGCGCTCCAGCTGGCTGTAAACAATTGGTTGGTTCTTGAAGGACTGTAAGGGTGATTAACATTGAAGTTAACATGCTGTAGTGCGTTGTGTTAACGTTGCGTTATGTCCAGCTATGTATAGCGCAGCCGCGTATTAGCATTAAGGATGACGAAGTTAAATCCACGCGAGAAGTTGACACGTCAACATAAGTAATGTTAGCAGGGCCGTTTTATGGGCATGTGTGGCCCGGGGGCAACATAAATCCGAGATCGTCTTTACAGCTACAGTTTAGAAATTATAGTTTTAAACCATGACACATTTGTACGAAAGTGAATTATCTTTACTATGGGTTAATTATTTAGTTTCTTTATTTTAAAATAAAACATGGATATAGGTAGTTGCTGTTGTGCTAGATATAATAAAAGCATGTACTTCAATGGGTAATATCTGTAGCAACCCCTCATGGTTAGATGGTAATATCTCTAGCAACCCCTCATGGTTAGATGATAATATCTGTAGCAACCCCTAATGGTTAGATGGTAATATCTGTAGCAACCCCTCATGGTTAGATGGTAATATTTGTAGCAACCCCTCATGGTTACATGGCAATATCTGTAGCAACCCCTCATGGTTAGATGGTAATATCTGTAGCAACCCCTCATGGTTAAATGGTAATATCTGTAGCAACCCCTCATGGTTAGATGGTAATTTTAGAAAAGCCAATTCATTGTAAATGATTTCTTTTAATCCAAAAAAGTGGCCCTCATGGAATGTGCGGCCCGGGGGGCAAGTGCCCCTTTTCCACCCCCACCCCCTCCCCAGACGCGGCCCTGTGTTGAGGCAACGTAGTGTCAGCCAATCAGACTCAAGAGACCACGCTTTCTTTCCTATATTAATTTTTTAATAGTCTTTCTTCTAAACTGTATGTTAAATCACGATTGCAACAGACTAAGTTTTAATTTTGTTTGTAATTATTTATATTATAAACAAATTAATGTGAAAAACTTCAGGTACAAATTGGCGTAAATTTAGGTGAGAGATGAGGTTACCGACACACAGATAGTATGTTTTAAATTTTGGTATTTTAACATCTGCTCATATGTACTAATTACAGATAGTTGCACATGCGTACATATACTCGATGACCTTTTTCAGATCCCAAACACAGCATATTTGGTAACACTGAATTACATACCATCAAAGAAGCTCGTAACTTGAACGTGAACACTGGTACGATGTAAAAAATGATGACCTAGAATTAACGCGAAGCTAACATAACTAACCTCATGTTAACTTGTGTGAATCGGCGCTTAGTGTACGAGACCTTTTGCATTTAGGGTTAGAAAAAAAAAGCCGCATTTTTATTTGTTAGAAATTGGGAATGTTGATCTACATTTTCGTGGAATATGGATGGGAAATCGCTTGGTAAAGTCATTCCCAATAAATGTGGCGGCTGGATTGAAGAAGCGCCGACTTGTCGAATGGGAATTAATGCGTCATGCTGAGTGAACATAGTGTATGTAGTCAATTAGGTTGTTCACGCTGGAGCAATCTGAAGCATTACTTTCTACATTTAGCTATCTTGCATCATTTCGACTTGAATACGTCTTTAAATTTGTAACCATAGTGGGAGGCAATCCCGAAAATCCGATTATAAAATCGGGGGATACAGTTTGACATTGCATCTCCGAATCTATCGTCTACATTCAAAATTCAATTGCACCTCTCGATTTCCAAAGGATCAAAGAATATGTTACGAGTGGAATGAGGACTGGGGGGGGGGGGGATTTTGAGTTCTTTTCGCCGTGTCTCATAACTTCTGCGTAGTATAAAGTATGACAAGGAGAAGCTACGACGCTCGTTTAAGTTTCGATCGACAGTTCTCGTCAAGACCAATCGATTGCGTGTATAAGAACATTTTTGTGGCATGGTTATGGTGAAGTTGTATGAATTTAATTTAAAAACTTAAGAAAACTAAATTTCAGCCTATACTCGTCAAAAGCCAAGTCGAAATACAGAAATCGTATACGGTTAGAAAGAACATCTCAAAAGCAATCCAGTGATACCTATAAAACCCCATATTATCGAGTGAAGCGGTGCCGGGAACGTAAAAAAAAAAAAAAAAAAACATCAAGGCGTCCGAGCTCCTCAACGTAGACCGGCCGTGTCCCCAACACAGCCACGCCCCATTTTTTTAGTATCTTTCTTCCAGTTCATTGGGCTTCGCCAATCCACAACTACAATTGGCTACAGCTGTGGACGAGTCCGCAACTCAACCCCAACTCCAGTGATGCCAAACTGACGCACGCAAGTGTACCAGTGCACAGTTGCCATGCCGCAAACTTAGTTTTACAAACTGTCACCAGAACGCAGTGAATACTAAACGCTGTTATTTTCTTGTATTCATTTCGCTGCTAGGCTCTAGTTTATTTTATGCTGCTTGTGATGCATGTTATGGTTTTAACGCAATAAGAGATTATGATGCGTATTACTTTTAGTTTTTACGGTATCATATGTATGTTAGAGGTGATTTTTTTTGGCTAAATGTAATTTATATTACAGTCAATGTTTGTCATTGTCAACTCTTAGCAACTGAATGTAGCATAGGTTCGAGTGAGTGAAGAGATTTGGGCGGCTCTTAACGGCGAGGTCTTGAGATCCGATGATCACCAACGGCATCGTCCGGCACGATTCCCACTTGCGAAAATCCGGTGACACGGCCGGGGATTGAGCCCGGTTCGCCTTGGTGGGAGGCGAGCGTGCTAACCGCTCAGCCACCGTAGCACTCCCCGCCTCTAAGTTAGAGTTTATTGACTTCCGTTTTCCGTGTTTACTATGGCCTTGTTCCGTTACCTTCACAATGCGAAATATGCGCAGCGAAGTAGTTCCGATCCCTTCGCACAGGCGCATCGTCTCACCTACTACGTTGTACTTTCTGCTAATCTCACGCATAACCTGCACGAGGAAAAAGCACAAATGCTTCATGTGCTGACGTCGCAGTGGCGGGAAAATGCCAGAAACGTGCGTATTTGGAGGTTAGCATCGGCGGCGACCGAGAGCAACTTGTTGTTGGAAACGTGCGCAGTGTTATTGTACTAATGATTCTGCAACTAAATTATATAATGCTAATGAAGAAAAAACGTGTTTTGGCGAAGTAAACGTGAAAGGATTTCCATAGGAAAACATGCTTTTAAGAGGTTGCGAATTTAACTAACAGTAAGTTTGCGTGTTTTGTAAATAATGTATTTGTAAACTGTTACTATAATTATTCAAATGCACGTGGCCTAAAGATGTCGCACTTTCAACACTTTTGTAGTGTGTAAGTAATATTTGTTTCTTTGCCTATATCGTGAATTCGAGTGTAAAGTTGACTTCGGCCAAAGTGTGTGTGTGTGTTGCTGCATCTGTACGAATACGAATGACGTATGTATCGGGTTTTGTTTTTTCATCGAAGTTAAAATTTTTTAAGTTACAAAATTTTCTACTACTCCATCAAAACAAATCCGTCTCATGAAAGACGATATATTCTAAAGGACCCCCCCCCCCCCCCATCGTACCTTTTTTCTAACAGTTCTTACTTTTTTTCCATTGAAATAAAGTAAACAGAACCCAAGCAAACGTAACTAGGTGAAAATAAAGCAGGTTGGAATGCCAACCTGCGACATGTTAATATGCTGTGTGTACGACTTTAAGGTTAATATGTACCCGTGTGGTGGTTGTTAAATATTTAATATTCGATTAATGTTATAGTGCCCCGTTTACTTATAAGAGAATTGTAAACAAGTTATCCTGTAAAATCGTACAACAGGATCACGAGTTTACCATCGCCGTATATGTAAATGTCTTACCATTCGTTAACAAAAAGCTCAAATTACGCGCCGAAAATAGAGCATGGAAGTTGTTCCGTTCCCCAGCCCAGCATTAAACTTCTTACACAACAGAAAACTTTAGCATTTGACTTTACGTTTCCTTTCCCCTGACGAAACCACCAATACACAATACAATTGTAAAGTCAGTTCAGACAATTGAACATCGGTTCTGCGATCTTCGTAAAAATGTGTATCTTGTTACGAAAATAATTGTGGCATTATCCAGGAATGCATTTTACGTACCTTTATTAAAAATAGGCTTAACATTTATATTAAAAGTTTATTTTAAAACAAAAAACTAATTTGTTTACTTTATTAAAATAAGCCAATTCATAAATTTACTCTTCACAATATTTTCGTTCGCCATTTATTTAATTCAAAACTAACTTTGTTTAATATACCGAGATTAAAATCGTACTACAGTAAAATAACGCACTTTCCACATAACCTCTGTTAGATGCTCGGCAAAATGGCTGCTTGACTTAGACTTTAAATTTAAACTTATCGAAATCGTAAAGTCAAGAGGGCTTGACTTTATCTTTGACAGTTCCATTGTGTCGCTCCATATGAAACAACATGTCGGAAAGCAAACGTAAAGTCAGATGTTAAAGTTTTCAATTGTGTAAGCGTCTTTAAACGCATGGAGTAACGGAACAACTGGCGGCTATGCAGTTGGTCGCATCAGTGCAGGGAACGGAACACGGCCTACGTATTCTGGTATTAGCGGACGAACTCATGTACCTAAGAGACTGAAGCCGCCTTCTACCTTCTTGAGACACGGTTGGAGACAAAAGTTAGTCGGCGAATGTTTGCCAGGAAAACACAGTTCGGGTCGAGACCCGGGAGATACATACAGCGCCGCGTAGTGAGTTTTTTTTCTAAAGGGTTAGCAATTTCTACTAACAAATGCAACTTCCAACTTTGCTTATCCTCCACACGTATTTGCCGTTTTATAATACCTAACATTAGTTATAAAACGGAAACGAAATTAATGTAATAATAATTAAACTGAGTATTATTTGGAGAGATATTAAAAATTATAAGAAAACTACAGTGTTCCCGAACGCATTTTTCCAAGGAAAAATGTTCGAAAACAGAACGACTGCTTAACCTTCCGAAGGAACGCGCTCAAGTATGTGGCGTGTTGCTTGTGTGTTCGATATTGATTCATCTAGTCGTTCCCGTTTATGGAAATAAATACTAGATAACGGCACTATGAGTGTACACAGTACGGGAGTTATGGAATAAACACCACTGGCGCCGCCCCTCGACGTCACGCGCACTAACCCGCGTATTCTTCAAGAACTGCGCAGTTGTGGTCTGGCCCGCCCTTTCGCCCGACATTCCCGTATTGAGCGTGAACTTGCACGCACAGTGTATTGTGGGCTGTCTCGGTTAAGTGGCTTTCGTAGTTGCGCGCTTCAGGGACAATGTAAGCTGTGTCCGAATCCTTCGGTAGTATGCCAGTCGGATTAAATTTACACAAGTGGTCATATGCGGTCCGGTCTGGGAATTGGAGACTTCTGTCTTTTTGAATTCGCTCATATTTTGGGACACAGTCCCGAAATCGCCGTTGTAACGAACTCTTGGCCTGTCGCAGGTCACAAACTGCCCTCATAAGTAAAGTCAAACAGTAATAGGAATATGACGAGTCTGGGCCACCATGTTGTTACGTCACCGTCCGCCATCTTGGAAGCCAGTAACCGTTGGCCTTTGACCCATGACCTTTGCTCCCCAAAATTCCAAAACAATTCGAGAAAAATTATTAAATTTTTTTAAATCTTAAAAAAAAATTAGGCATAAAACATTTACTATTAAAATGCGCATTTAGCTCGCTGCCCTATTTTATTTGACTATGCCTTCATAAAATTTTCTGGCTTTGTGCCTACATATTCTTGACTACAGCATTTCTGGCTTGTATTATGTCGTGTCTGGTTAAACTACTGTGTTTTAATGTGTTTCTTTGTTGTGTTGTCCTATTTTTTCTTGTTTTGTCAGTGTTGTCCTAACTTCGTCAGCAGGTTTCTTGCCTGTGTTGGTTTCTATGTGTTATCTGTAGGCCATGTGTGTGTGTGTGTGTGTGTGTGTATATATATATATATATATATATATATATATATATATATATATATATATATATATATATAGAGAGAGAGAGAGAGAGAGAGTTGCTGTTTCTTTTTTTTACTATTCCCTCTTGAAATTTTTCAGTGTGGTATACATATATTTATTTTCTCGTCCATAGGTTGCTTGTCTTTTTAGGTATTTATTCTTGCCGAGTCCTGTTTTTCCCATGGCAGACACCTGCACCGCAATGGCGAATGTCCAAAAATCTCCATCTTGTCATTTACTCCAATTGCACTATTCATTCAAATATGACATAAGGTTATTAGTAGCACAAAGATGCAAATATTTGAAATATCATTAATTTCCATTTTTACATATACAATCTGTTTACGTGTGCAGATTGCAAACGTACATGTATACAAATTCATTTTCCAGATCCCGAATAGGCCTACAGCAAGCTTATTTGGTAGCGCTGAAATACGCCTTACCAAAGACGAGTCATGGTAACTAGTGTGAACACATCTACAACTTTATACAAAATGTTAATCTGGAGTAAAAGCGAAGTTAACGTAGTAAACCCTGTATGAACGTGCCTTTACTGCTTGCGCTTCCGTCGTGCCAAGGTGTACACAGTATAGTCAGTGCACGGTCACTTTAAGCTGTACTGAAACCCTGCTAAATATATACTGCGAGGATATTCCTCCGCCTCATGCAAGCAAAGCTTAAGAGAGTCTACAGAATGTCACCAAATGGACAACACAACGCATTCGTGTGCACTCAGTGCAATCATATTTTGCATAAGAACTATTTATTACTAGGCATTGCCAACACACCTATTTTCTCTCTGGTTTTGTTCATATAAATTACAAAAATAATATTATAATTTATTGACAGAATATAAGAGGAAGTTTGATTCGACAAAAAAAAAAAGTACTTTTATTTAACACAAATATAAAACGCTTTTGGGCGCTTACGAAAAGTCACCCGGTTAACTCGATCAGGTTATAAAACTTTTACTCGGTGGTGCGTTCGAAGAGTGATCGGGTTAAAGTTAACTCGCGTTCGAAAAGTCACCCGGGTTAACTCGATCCTCGACTCGATCAACTCTGGGCTAACGCTGCTCGACGGCAGGGTAACTTGGCTCTAGCAGACGACACACGTGAACTGGTGCGTAAACATGTAAACACTGCAGCAACAAAAGCAAACAAATCTGGAAACGATCGAAATATGTAAAATTATAAATGTTTAGCTGCTTTGGTCAGTCATTCTACCCCGGATATTAAATTTTATAATAACCTGGCACTGAATACAAAGCTATTTTACTATCGCGGTACTGCTTAATGCAATGTCTTTTTGTACGTTGTTTTTTCATACAATAATTTAACAAAATCACTTCATCATCATCTAGCACAGTATTTAATAACTGCACTAAATATTCTGGCTTAAATTTTAATTTGAGTTTCCGCGATCTCAAAACACCACAGTTACTCTAAGCGTTCAAAGTAACCTGCGTAACCGCAAGTGATCGGGTAAACCTGGTCACGTGACCGAGTTAACTTTACCAACTTTTCGTAAGCGCCTCTAGATATGTTTAGGATACAACGAAACAAGTCATTCATGGGGTGATTTTTCGAAGGTTCTATTCAAAAAGTGTGAATAAACCGCGAGCAGACTACAGCAGTAGGCTGTATGCAGTTAGGGAGAGGGTGGTTCTCAAGTGGGCAGTTAAGGGCGGGGTCATGTAGTGGTGTGGTGGTTGCAGAGGACATGCAGCAGCTCGTGGTTGTGTGGTTGGCGATGAGTGAGGGGGCCCGCTCATTGTGCCCCGCCAGAAATAGTAGCCGAGTCGGCGGAGGTCGTCACCAATAATAACCCTCTCTTCTCTCCGCAGCGCAGCGCCATCTCCCAACCTCTTCCCTCTGCCGCGTCGTGCTGCAACATTGGCGCCCGTGTTCTCTCACCCCTGCCTGCTGTGCTTCAGGATGCGTCCGAATTCACTGATTTCGTTATTTTGTATATTCGTGATTTGGTAGGTATCAATTCGGACGTTGTCGACAGTCATTTGTTTTGCACTCGCGGCAACTCATTATTACACTATCAGTGCAAAATATTTTTATCTAAATTTAATGTTTAAAACTGACGTAATATTTTTGCAACCATCAATGAAATACTACCAATACTTTAATAAATAAGGAAATAATAAATTATGCAATACGACTTAAAAAGATCACAACACTTACTTACTTTTTAAAACGTGCCTAGTGTTTTTAGGTACATTTATTTGTTTTAGAAGTAATATTATTTACGCATTCGCGCATGTGTTTTTAAAGTAAAAACAAACATGGTGCTGGTTTTATCATTTTGTATTTTTGCTAACATCCGCTAGATACGAAATACCAAATTACTAAATACCTCATCATATTTGCATACAAGATCGGGTCACGTGATCATTTTGTCTACAGAATCTGCCAATTCGGACACGGCCTCAGTTACCTGTCTAGAGGCGTAGGTAGCTGTGTACGTCGTACCGGACGATGACGCTGGTCGGCGGGTCTTCTCGGAGATCTCCCGTTTCCCCCGCCCTTGCATTCCGCCGCTGCTTTATATAGTAGCCGGGAGAAGTCTCGTACTCTCTAGACGGGGGCTCGGCACGGACCGGTCTGTAGCGGAGCGGCAAGACAGCGGCCCGGCAGTATACGCCCGGATATAAAAACATTCCGCGAAACCGGACACGGAGAAGTTTGATTGGCGGCACCAGATAGCAGTGCTCTCGTGACAGCGTGCGCTGTTCGACAGAAGTCAATTGCTTTTCTGTTATTGAGTGCAAATATTCTGCTAAAATATTCACCAGTATCGAATTAAAATCACGTTAGATAAAAACAACAACGATGAAGGTGGAATATATTATGTGGTTTGATGCTTCAGCATATGAGGTGTTTCGTTTCCACATTTGCATAACATGAAGACTAGGTAAATGTATTACAAACGTTTGCACAGTGAAAAAGGGGAAGGGGGGGGGGGGGGGTTACAAATATTGGATGTGACGATGTACGGCGCGGCGTAGGAAATATCTCGAGGAGAATGGACTACTCAGAAGACAATATATGTTCACACAATATACCATCATTGAGGGGTTTGAGACAGCATAATGGTCAAGCCAACGTAAACACGTGTTACAGCACAGTGGTGTTATTTCTAACAAAAATACAAAAATCATGCGAATAATGTCAATTTGTACAGAGCTGTCATCTATCTATGGCGAATGTAATGTCCTAGCATATTCATAGTTGTTGGCACGATATTTTTGATGGTATAGAATTCGTGAATCGTGTCTCATATTACTCTCTTGTCGAAATCAATCGCAATACAACCTTAAGTTTTGGGGCTGCGAATAAATGTGTACTAAAGAATAATAAATATAAAACATATTTAAATATAATAATGTTACATTAAATGGCACACGAATGTTTAGAATAATCAGTGCTATAGAATAACACAAAATAGAACTGACAATAGATAAAAACAAATTTATATTTATATTCCAACGAATATCGTGATCTATGAAGTTCAAGCTAATCTATACGCGTTTTAAATCAACGTTCAAAACACTTCCCCCAATACCTGCATTTAATTTAGCGCAAATATAGGCAGACTAATCCCAACCTACTCTGCAGAAAATCATAAAATGTGGAACAGTCACTGAATGTATTACGTGAATTGTAACTTACAAATTATCTCCAATGAAATAAGCAGTTTGTTGTTAACTTTAAATAAGTTCATATCACCAGTGGCAGTGTTCTGGTTGATCTATTGGCTGCCCCCTGTGGCGCAGTAGGTTGAGTGTTGAGCGTGAGCGGTTCCGATTTAGAATCCCGAGTAGGGCATGGGTTTGATTTATGCTCGTCCGTATGGGCCACCCTTTCAATGGAAACATCACTTCCAATACGTAAACTGCGAGAACACAGTTGTCACGGAATGAAATAAGTGTGTGTTGTACATCTGGAAATATATTTGCATTTTGTCTTGTACTTTTACTAGTAAAACCTTGGATACTAGTACCCAACTAAATATTTGCTTTTACTTTTAATAAGTACATTGACCTACTTAGTGGACTTGCAAGATATATATATTATATATAATTTATTTAATATTACAGTTACGCTTATATTTCAACTACATTGGTAATTAACGAATGTAAAAATGTAATATATCGGAAATATCTTTATTTGTACTATAACTGCAATACAAAGATTATCTTTAATATTATATCTAAAACAAATATGCTACAATGCGAAATCGACCCTGCACCTTCTTGAGCTAATACGTATGAACGTAAATTCAACCCCAACAAACAAATCTACGTAACGATAGCGTTAGTTTCGAAACTGTTTGTCTAGTAATTTGGCAGGAATATAATTTTAACCTGATATTTTTTTAGTTTTTAATGCTTTCCGAATACGACTACATATTTGCATATGTTTGGTTTCATAATCGAGAACTTATTTTCTCCTAATAAACGTTGCGTTTGGAATAACATTTAATGGCATAAATCACGTACGAAAATTTATATACGGACTGTTAAGTTAGTAAAAACAATTATTTTATCATAAAGGCCACATAAGTATTTTTGCGGTGATTACACCGTGCTGCAGAAGCTAGCATTATTTGGGAAAACATCTTTACAGGTGGCATTCATTTTGCACATGAATCGGAATTCTAGAAATAATACATAAACCGACATGGTAATTAAAACCTTTTCGTATAAACTCTCAATGATTTACTATGATTTGCGTGGGCTTTATAATTTGAACATCTAGGCGTATGCAGACCACAATTTCACATAAACTACAGTTACACAGCAAGAATGCTTGCACGCAATTTAGTTGATTGGAATTTGTAAAGTCGATGGACATTACACTGTATAGTGTAATATGTCATATCAGCAGCGGCATTGTTTAATATGTATTATTTTATTTCTTATTTTATATCTTCTGTGTGTAGGCTTTCTTTATACCGAGGGACAATCCACTATAAATAAAAACACCCATTATCACGACTTTGAAACTATACAAACGTTGTATAGCTTTATGTGCTGAAATGAAATGCAGTGGCCTAAAGTTACTGTTTAGTTATACTTCGTTAAAATGCACGCGCAAATGAATTTACGCGACATTGCACCGAGTGTTACAAACTACGTAGTATTTCAGTTTTATCATTTTTATGATATGTGGTCGTTCATGGATATTGTGATTGTGGGCGAGTGCACTTTTGTAACACTGGGGATAACTTTCCCGTGCCTCTGCAAACGTCTTGCGTCCTCCATTGCCTTAGCCCGCCGTAACTGATGTTTGCGGAATAGCCGCGCGTTAAGACATGCCCGGATGTCCCCCGGCTGTAGTACCTTGGTTCACCACATTAACTCTTAAGAGTCCTATGTACTGAAACGTTTTCTGTGAAATCGTTTGCGCGTAAACGCGTATCTCAGCAAATAAAAGTTTTGGTAATATGAATTTTGTCAGAAAAGATAAAAAAAAAAAAAAAAAAAAAAAAAATTATCTATGGCCCCATTATGTTCACTTTTGTCATATTAAGTGTATTCTTCGAGAGAAAAAAATCGTGAAAATGGTCAAATATCGCAATTTTTAAAATTCGCCTGTGCAGTTTCCTTAAGCGGCAAGAGAAAAGTACAAATATACGGACGTAGTTTAATCTGTGGGCTTTCATCGCGGTGTAATAAAACCCCTATGTTACATATTTAATGTGCATAGTACAGTGTTACGACGGAAACACTGCACGCCTTGTGCGTAGGAGCGATGACACACTAGACGTGCGTGTCAGTGTCGCCCGTATCGCTCCCTTGCTTCTTGATCTTGGACGCGCAGCTACATAGTCCCCTTAAGGTGGAACGCTAGCTAGGGGCTGTCAGCGATACCGACAAATGTCCGCATCTAGCTGCAAGTAGTTCAGCTATCTGCCTCTAAGTGACATAACACAAGAGCTTAATGGCATAGCTACTAGCAACTTACGAAGGAGAAAAAGAAATTTTATCCTGAGAAGCAGCTATAATGGGAACGAAAATAATTGCCATGTCATGTAACTTATTATGAAGCCAAAGATCGTTTGTCGGAATTTTTTCATAATAGCTTCCATACATTTTCGTACCCTGGCATATTCTCCCGTACTTCTCCTGTCCAGAAATGAGTCACTAAAACATCGTAACACTGAATTACAAATGCTCTGAAATAAAATGTACAAAAATATGATCTTGGCAAGTAACAAAAATACACAGAGAGTTTATTGTCCTTGTATATTAGCAGTCCAGGTCATAAGGTTTTGTGTAAGGGGAGAAGACCCTCGTCTTTTAATCACATATTTTTCCATTTAGAATTTCCTGAAGTATCTGTTGTAACAATGCTTAACCACATACCACCAGGTATGTGACTGGCGTAATGCAGTATAACCGCAACTTCGCCTATATCAATATTTGTATAATCCTCACATAATTAAATAAAAATGCACCTAACCATTATTTCGCCATGTACAACAAAATACAGCCACAGTGAATTATTGTTTCAATGCAAATTTCTGTGGTGTAGGACATTTATTATAAAAAGACCTACGCTGAATTGAATGATATTTAAATATCAAGTAAGTGCTAGACGTGTGCATAAAGGAAACAAGATATTCAGACTTGACAGTAAAAAAATATTAGTTTGTATTAATTTTATTTCTAGGCAACAACCAGTTTGCCCGTTTCTTAACATATCACACCTTCACTTTATTATTTGTACCGGTAGCATTAAAAAAAAAACGTATTTAAAAGCACGTTGAATCTTTCGTACCCCACGCCCTCCCCCTACTTAACACACACAAGTTTTCAGTCTCGTCAATTACACGTTGACTCCTAACCGCCATAACACAACTTCGGGAAACTATGTATTACTGTATGAAAACTGCATTACAAAACACAAACTTAAGATTCAACTTTTAACTTCATATCCAAATTCTCTTTCGAGAGTTCGTGGTCGCTTCGTTAAGAGTCCTACAACCAATATGTGAAAATGTTCGGCTTATTTAGTCTTTTGTAAAAAAAAAAAAAAAAAAAAAAATTTAATTCACACCAACAGTCCCACCGCACAGCTGTGTTAGCGCTTTTCATAGCCAAGGAGTCGAAAAATCGAGTTTTTAATGCCTTTCAAGAAGTAATTTCTGCAACATTCATAAAGTACATCTCTAGGATAAAAAAATTTATGTTCCTCTTCCCCCCCCCCCCCCACCAATTACGCACTACTAAAGAAACTGTTCCAACTATTCTGCCAATCAAAAAAACTTTCTTCCCCATCAAACATTTACATTCTCTTTTATGGGTAATTTACGTGTGTACTTTGGGTCTATCAACTATGGCAGCAAACAATTCACGTAGAGATTTCTTTCTCTCTTAAACCAGCATTCCTTTAAGAGTCCACAAGACAAACAGTTTTGGCGACTTGTGATGTGGAGTTGCCCTTGAACTTGGTAGATATGTGTATGGTTGCTCTTGTGATGCATTTCCCCATCATTTATCTCACACGTGGTGTCGTTGCTCTCATGAGACATATTTTCCCAGAGAAGGAAGTAGTTGGATGCTTTGCTCTTTCAAGTTTCCAAACCATGCAATGCCTATGTCCTGTGGTAGATGACTGAATACTAAGCATTTTGTTGTTGTCACATTGCAGTCCTTTCGAAACTTCTTCCTTTTTCTTATTGTATTCTTCAGGATTGAGATCTGGAGCCTGAAGAAAGCTACAATAGTGAGGATCTTCTCCTGAAAAGTTAACTTTACTTTTGGTCTTCTTGGTCAGGTTTTGTGAGTGCCTCTTTTTCCTGTTCTCTGCGGAATATTTATTTGCTTGCAAGTGTTTTTTTTTTTCTGTAAATTTGCTATTGCTTTCGTTATTTATTTATTATTTATTTTTTTATGAATTTCAGCGAGTTCGCTGCCATCTGTATTACAAGAAATCACAGAGTTCACTTCTTGTGAGATATCCACCACGTAGAGAAAGTTGACTTTTACCATCCACGAACTTAGCGACTGTGTTGTTAAAAGACTGAGCCCTGTTTGTAGTCATATTTTGCATGAGACTTTCTGAAAGATGAGATACAATATTATTTCCTAGCATTATTTCATCCCACATCCCAACGCTTTTCATATTGGAAAATATACATTCATCTCCACTTCTGGAATCATCACAGAAGTATCCTCTTGCAGGACACTTCGAATGGTCACCAAAGACATGAAACAGTCCATTGTGAATATCACTGCGTAATTCCCTTATACACTGCTCTTCGTTTATTCCGACTTGACTTTTCCTTTACTTGAGAGCTCCAATGATGGCACAACGAAGATGCTGTAGCCGGTCTGACAGTGCTTTCCTAATCACCACTGGAACATCTCCAGATTGCATTTTTTGTCTTAGAATAAATATCTTGTAACCATCTCAGATAATTCCTCAATGTATGGTTAACGCACACTATTTTTTGGATGACAAAATCACGACCGTAATGTTTCGTTTTCTCAAACTGGCGCCTGACACTGCTATCTCCATCGCCTAAAATACAGATTTATTTATGAGAGAACTTATACAATATTTTATCTTTTATTATTTAGTAACAGAAATATATATTTTGACAATACTCTGGCTTTATCTTTAAAACATGCGCATATACAATATCACATAAAATTAATGTTAGTAAAACCACATTAGTTTACCAATGTAAAAATGACTGATGTTTATGTTCTTACCTATCAGCTGGTGATATTTTACTCCATGCATTGCCACACTGCATTTAAACCCCTCGACTAGTATAAGTGCTTCCATTGATGTAGCAGATTTATTCCAGTTTTTATAAACAAAATTATCACTAGCAGGTAGGTTATTTGTCTTAGAGCGAGCACATATGAAGCAATAAGAGTTTCTGATGCTCATTTAAATAGCGTTGTTTATCTGAACACCAATAATGCAAGCCTAAAGTAAAAATATGAACAGTCACAAAATAATGTGCTTATTTCCATATTAATGACACGATTTATTAATAAAACAATCTAGGTGATTAATTTACATGAAATGCATACCACCCCCGACATTGTGTTCTAATTTATTTATGACCGCTTACGCCATACTACATGTCACTACAGCTATAAGTGCAATCCCTGCTTCATCAACAGCACCTGCAGCCATTGCTAAGCAAGCTTCTTCCTTGGTTGCTGCTTCCATTTTCAACCATGCTGTGTCATGTATAGTAGACCGTAGCTTCTTTTCAAAATGGTAGAATTAGCAAGGCATGCCAAGCGATTATGTGATTTCTTTCATTTGAATGAAACGCTGTCCTGTCATAAGCATACTGCTGACTCAGGCAGTGTTTAATGTCCATACAGTTCCTGTTTGGCTTTTCTGATGCTAATTTATCTCTCATGCCACACATTGAACATTGAACGTCACACACTCATCATACATTTTATTTCTTCCCCGATTAGTTTCATATTGTGAAATGAACAATCCAATGCCCTGTTGTGTCTACTAATTAGTCTTATTTCATCGAATAAGTGGTTGATCTCAAATATCCTCCACCCAGTCAGTGAATGTTCTTCAGCAGCACTAACCGAATGATAATCGTTCTTGATTTTTAGTCCATCGTCTTCGATAGTAATTTGATCTAAGGGTTCAATACTGTTGATCCAGGATGATCAACTTGGTTGGGTGATCTCTGTTTGACGAACTATATCATTTCCTATGACACACTTGACAGTCGTATTGAGTTGAAATGATCGAAGATCTGAAAATCAAACGAATTACTTTGATAGACAATCGATATTGTTTTAGTTAAAGGCAATTAATTAGTGACGCCAATTAATTATGAAGGGCTTGAGTGCCTACACAAAATCTCACCTGTTAACTGATATTTTGTTGCACTTTGGTGACAAGACTGTCTAAAACATTTGTTTCACTGACTGGTATAGGTTGGAGTAATGCCAGACAAATTGGGTTGATTCTGCAAGAAAGAAATAAGGATTTGGTTATTATATTAACTTATTTAAGTCAGTAAACGAATGTGTAATACTAGTATATACTTCGATGCAAGAACATATCAATAAAATTTATTTAATATGGCTTTACTATAACTATATCAATTATTTTCATTGTACACTGGACGCGCGCGCGCGCGCGCACACACACACACACACACACATATATATATAAAATTAGCGGTATACTTATAAACAAAAGATACTTTGCAAACAGAAAGTACTCTCACCATTATAGGCATAAAATACTGATCATTGTTCAACATTTATGAACATGCATTGTTTTTAGCAACTATACTACTAGGCCTATATTAAATATAATGTTGTAATACAATTTACTTTATTACTGGTTTGGTTGATTACATTTGCAACAGCCAAGTCAAATTATTTTCTAGAATGGGTAATACCAAAAACAAAAGAAGTATACACCTGTAATTAAGAGGGTATGAAAAAACGATAAAAAATATTATAGAAAAATAATTCTATTCCACTAATACACATCAAAGTAAAATTAGAACTTTAAATAAGTTAGAATATAACAATTTCGTTTCTCACTCATCATTAACATGATCATTTGTTTTGTGTCAGTTACAGAATCATAATGTAGTGAGCCCCTATTTTGTTTCCGGTATTCACTTTCAGATTCTTGTTCATTGTCATCAGTAATCCTGAAACCAAAGAGTTATTTTGTTTGACTTATTAAAATTAAAAATAAATAAAACATGTTACATAATAATAAATTACTATAGGTGTACCTTTTTTCTGCGGAATTTGCTGTAGCAACATTTGCTAACAGTGCCGGATGCAAATTCTGGAAATAAAACAGGATTACAGACCTTTCCATATCTTGCTAAAAAAGATCACACACTGAAAATTGCCATTAACTTTCATAATACGAGGTTGAGCATACACACTTCGTTACATTGGAAAATGTCATTGTTTCAAGTTACCTGCATGTGACATGTAAATCGGTTGAGTAAAAGTACATATGCTAATTGTGAGATTACAACAATTTTGGGTAGCTTACCTGGTTCGAATGTTTTATTCTTGGAGATTGACAGAATTTTTTAGGTCTTATAACTTTTTCGGATCCGATGTTCATTTTTCTAGTTATTTTCTATTATATCTACAAGGCACATATGTGAACGTCACCTGATCAGGCTTAACATTCATTTTGTCAGTTTTGTAGAACCCTTGAATATGGCATCTCGTTTAAATTGGTTGGGCAGAATGCAACGAGCTATATAGTAAACATCGAGAGGCTGACTGAGTGATTACAGCGCTCTTAGCGGAAGCCATCGACAAACTCTCCCTCCATTTTACTGTTATGCCGGAATCACATAGCCCCGACGCGCACGACACGACGGCCAACAGCCATTGGAATACAAGAGAGATCGTCGCAAGCCCGACTGATTTTGTCGTTCGACCAGCAATTTTGGATTAGAAATTGTGTCGTGCAGTGTGTACAACCATGCAAAATGAAAGTGTACGACAATCTTTCCCTACAATGGGAAATATACGCAGCGAAACAATAATATTTACTTCTTGGTGTGCAGTGCCTCAGTATAAAAATAATTAATTGCAAACTCCAATATCGTGTGTTCCAACGTACCGACCGATTATTTTCCGGACGAATTGCTAATTATGAAAGTTCAGGAGAATAAGGTATTATACGATTTTCGTTTTAAGACTTATCGAAATCAGCACATATATTATAAATTTAAACAATATTAGGAACACAGCCGTTAATATTTTTGCGCTTAAATCGTGTTCAAAACAACAGGCAACATGTACCGAAACGAAAATTTCCCTCTTGTCCACCGCCTTTGAAACTACCATAGCCTATCAGCGCCTTCTAAATAGTTAGGAATGCTGAGAGCGTGGTGTCGGTCGTGCCGTAAATTTGAGTAGTCACATTGAAATGTGTCGTGGTTGCCTTTTTTGGTCGTGTCGTACTGTGTTGGTCGGGGCTATGTGATTCAGGTATTAATCAAAATATTATCAGCTGATGCTTCTTCTCATGTTGTTACCGTGAATTAGGCGTGATAAGTTTTTGAATATAAATATACTGTTACGTGTGTTTGGTTAACAGCTGAGTGTAAAGTGGCGTTGCTGTGAGTGTGCGTGATTTCAAATATTTGATGTGCATTATGTATACGTTTTAACTGCGAACTGTTTTTATGACGAAGTTAATTATTTACATCCACGTCTGTTTGTCACAGCGTTGTATCTTTGCCCTAAGTGTTTGAAACACAGTCGTGTAACGTGACTTGCCACTGTCCCAAAAAAATACTAAGCCCAGCCCGACAAATTTCAATAAACCTAATAAACAGTAAGTAGCAATACACAGAAATATGAGCGGAATAAAGGTTACCGTAGCCTGATTTGTGTGCATGTTCACTGCTATCTTTTAAGTTTGTATGGCAAAAATGAGCAACACGAGTTGCGTGCTTGAATTTAATGTGCCTTTTTTCGTATGGCTGGTTGTGCCTTCGTTCTAATATTTATTCCCACTGAGGCCGTCCTTTTAAGAACTAACCCAACAAATCTCAATAACAAAAGACTAAATATTACAGTTCTTTACCTCGCAGTTGTAACAGTGTTAAACACAGTCGCGGCAAAATATTGACGTGCATTACGTGTAATGTGCTATGTCGTGGAAAACGAATGTGTTAATTAAAAATAATCGTAAGAACTAGCGTAAATTCAGGCATTTTTAAAAAGCCATAACGCTGACCTAAATAATGTTAGAGGCCTAAAACTGCGAATATTGGTACGGAATGGTTTTTGAAATAGGCCTATGACAATTTCTTGATCAGGGAAATTGTGGGGTAAAACGAATGGAAAATATGTACTTCATAATAATATTTACACATGGAAAATACATGATTTGCCAATAATACATGACCAAACCAATACAAACACCTAAATACATGACCAAACCAATACAAACACCTAAATACATGACCAAACCGATACAAACACCTAAATTGATAGTGGAAAGGGCAATGAAGATAAGGGAAATTTGGGGGGAAAAAAACAATGTACATTTTCATTATAAACTTTTACCCCTCAATTTTCCTATAGTTCATATCTCCCCCCCCCCCCCCCCCACCTGGTGAAATATAGATGCGCCTCATAAAATCTGTGTTCTGTTTTAATAATAGAGTGGACTTATACCATTTCCCGGATTTTTTTTTGTTCAAAAAAGCCCCTCTGCTTTACATTACCTCGACGATATGTTTACAATCATCGTAACCTGCTTTCCGTGAGCAACCACAAAATATAATTCCCACGTCTATCTCAGTACACGAAAATAATGATTTCGATTACGAGGTCAATCGACCAACTGTGGTTTGATGCCAGACTGCTGTAGTGTATAAATTATTTGCATTGCAGTGTTGAGCCGAAACACCACAGCACATTGCACCTTGAATATTTCTGAGCACTCAAATGGATAGATAAATCGCTTACACACTCCCATGCATAGGCTTATACACTGCAATGTCAAACATGCCGGCTGGTTTGATATGAACACGATTATTCACATAAATAATATTCACAACCATGCACTATACAACTTGCCAGCTGTTTGTTTTATGCCATCTTTAACCTCGCAAAGCAAAATCCCGCGAATTAAATTTTTTTCCAACCAGCAAGTGCGTGAAAATGTCAAATTGTATTTTATTTGTGGATTATTTTAGGTACGTATGCGTGATATTTCTTACTGCTACACCCTACCACGGACCTTTGCTTAGACTGAAATGAAAATGGCGGACAGGGGTCCAAGTGGCCTCGGCCTGGAAACGTTTCCGCCACTCGTATGTTTACTATATAGCTCGTTGGTGGTAGAATGTGTTAGTTTTGTTTTTAATACCTTTGGGAACATGTTATTTTTTGGTTACACCACTTAATTGACTTGTTATTTAGAGCAATGTCGTAAGGGACCTAAGTAAATTTCTAGTGTTTGCGAAATGCGAACTGATTTTGAATAAAAGTTTGAAATTGAAACACATGTAACTCTTCATTATAAAATCGACCCAGTAAGATAAAAGGAAATAGTGTGTAACACGCACATGGGCACAGACAGCAGGGCGATTATGTAAACCTAGTTTCCTTCTAACTTAAGCTAAAAACATATGGCAAGCAAATAGAAATTTTCAAAAAAATTGGAAAACCTGGGAAACTGTTTTCATATAATGTAATAATCCAAACGATGTACAACTGTATTTATTTTGTACGATTGTACTACTTAAAATCATTAGAAATATTTTGTCCATATATTTACTTAGTATGACATGCGACGAGTTTGGTGTCATGGGAGGGGGGGGGGTGCTAATACTCTCTTTCTTCCCTTTGGGAGGGGGGGGGTGCTAATACTCTCTTTCTTCCCTTACTCCATTTGTTCTTCTTACGATGAGCAGTGATATACATCTTGTTTTATTCCATTTGCTGTACTCTTTTTTTTTTTATTCATCTCAGAATCCATGATCCACGAACTGTTCAAGTACACGAATTAAAACGCAGAACAACGATCACATATTTCATATTAACGAGAAACAGCAGTAGCAATTTACGACGCAAACGCGTATCATGGAGACCGACACTTATTATTTTTGGCTGTCGGCGCCCTGTCGTGCTCGGCTCCTGTCTCAGTCTATGTGTTGTCGCGTCCGCGAGGACGAACGGAGATGATGTGGTAGTGACGTGACAAGCGTATACGCGAGCAGGCAGCAAGGTTACGCCAGCCCAAGCTTCCTCCCCTCCACACTAGACATGCCGCGAGGGGGGGGGGGGGGAGTGGCTGGTAGGCCAGTAGTGATGAGGGCGCCACGAGACGGTGAGCGATTCCGCCGATGCAGCGGTGTACTTGTAGTATTGCTATTAAATATTTTAAGCGGTGACGTACCGATTTAAATTCACGTGCCAATGTAGGAAGTTATGATCCGTGCCCGACTGCTGGTTCATTTGAATACGATAATTTTTAGTGCACGAAAAAATACATGGAAAAAGAGCATTTTTATGAAGTTGGCGAAGTCAGAAAAGTGTATATGCGGGTTAAATGCAGCTCAAATGCACCTGTCAGTAGTAGAATGGACTCTTTATTTCTTTCCTGCACAAACAAAAATCCAAAACCTTTTATACTTTTTGAATGAGAGCTATATAATTAAACATCGTCAGTGTCATTATTCCAATAACTGGACGGCGCCCTTAAGTAGAGGAGGTGACCTGGTCCAGAAGGTTTTTCGCACTTCGAGTGGCGCGGAGAGGATTACCAGAAAATTAGCACAGTAAAGGAGTATTTACAACAGCCCATCGCGTCCGTCCGTCATACGTTCGTCCGTCTCCTAGCCGAGCGATTTACTACCAAACGTCGTAAGTTCATTGCTGCAAACTAATAAAAACAAAACTGTTTACAAATAGGAAATTAATCGATGTAAAAAAAATTAATATCATCATAATTTTATTATTTTTACTATTAAAAAAAGGAGCTCGTGTTTCCGAACATAATTATCAATTATTCTTCAAGAAAAATGTAACTTAATTTTATTTTACAGTTGCATAAACAGACACGTGAAAACAAAAGACAGCAAAAACAAAACACTGCACACACTCTACACAGCCTTGTAGAGAACTCGGGATGAGTAACAAATTGTTCAGGTTTTTAGAAGGCTGTAATTTCATCCGTTCGTCCGTCGAAAGTTAAAGCTTGCCAAGGTTTTGACGGACGGACGGACGGACGGAATTAATGGCCATCTCTGATTGGCTGTTGGTCACGTGATTGACGGACGTACGGGTCGTTGTAAATCCTGCTTAACTCCCAATTCGTTCACTCTTTCAGCGACGGGGGAGTAACGTTAGCCCTGGAGGCTTTGTCGCGTTGCGTGTGTCGTCTCCCCCCCCCCCCTCCAAATCCCTTCCTCATCGTGTTTACTAATGTCGTCATGAGGAGCACTGCCGATACCATTAGACCCGCCTGAGGAGGAATGCGCGCCGACCACGCCTAACGATAAGGTATAGAACAATTACTGCAGAGCAATATTTCTATAACAAACGGTATCGCAACTAAACCAAATGTATCAGTAAAAATTGTTCAGAAAATGTCCAGTACATTGAATGTAATTTTCACAGTCTTCAGATAATACCTCTGTGCAAGAATTGTTGATGTTTCTCGACACTGCTTTGTCTGTTCCGTTACGGGAATTCTGTAAAGTATCAAGTCGTTCATAATTAAGTGGTTAAAATAAGTTAACAAGCTGAGTAAAATATTATTTTTTGTTATTCCACTTAATGTTAAAAATCGTATAAAATCATTGAAGAAATTCACACGTCATGAGCCCAGTAGGAATAAATACCAACTGTTAAGAATGCAAAGAAAAGTAACAGCATGCAGGTTAGTAATTTTTTGTTAATATGGCATTAATTGAAGATTTACTTTGTATTGAAAAACTTGAAGGAGCAAGTAACTTCATTTATTGGAAATTTAAAATTTGGATAACGTTGAAATATTTCGGTTTAATAGAAAATACCTTAGGTAGTGAAATCCTACAATCTAATGACACCTGCCCAAGAATCTGAGTAAAAAAAAAAAAAGGATGCCAAAGCGCAAAGAAGCGTATGCGATTCGTACCTATTGTATGGATATTTTAGGCCCCATGTATGGCACCACTGATACGTTTAGTGTATAGTAGAAAATAAATACTAAAATGGAATAGGTTGTTATTTAACTGCACTGAATGTGTAAACTTGGTTCAATATATGAATATCACTCACATCAAAAGTGATATACTGACTAAATGTTATAGTTGTGAATTTGTAAAAGGATCAGATATTGCAATACACATAAGCAAATTGCAAAATTTATCAATTAAATGTGCTTGCAAAAAAAAAATCAAAATGATTTAATTTCAAAAATTTTAATAACCCTGACAAAATATGTAGGCCATTTTCATACGTCTGAGGATTTAAATCCCTCAGATCTAAAAACGTTAAATTTAATTTGAAGATCCATTTTAGAGTAACAAACAGTTAAAATAATGAGCTATTAATGAATATAATGTCTCTTCTTAAAATATTTACTAAATACCACTGAACAGGGAATCCAATTTTCTCCAGAAAATAACGGCATAGCTGCCTACAGTGCAAATTCGCAAATTCGCAAATTTTGTAGAAGGAATCAATTCTGCAGGATTTATAATAATGTATAATGATGTGACAAAATATTTTCTATAAAATCCGTGTTTGCATATGTGTGTGTACCTCGGTAAATAAATGGCGTAGAAATGCGACTCTTTGTTTCTTTTCCAGCAAGATAAAAATGATTATCTACAGCAACCATGTTCGCTTTTATGCTATTAAATGTATACTCGGAGAAAAATGGCGGCAGAAATTAAAAACGGAATACTTGGAATTTTCCTCTCGTTCAGTTAAGAGAAAAGATAAAAGTAACAAGTGATATTTGCAGTTTTATCTGCTGGCTCACACGGTTGTGAGTGTCTGGGTAATATCTACACAACTCGCCAGGCGCGTAGCAGAGTTAGTGAGTGATGAAGGTCTTGATATAAGTAAAATAAGTAGGCGTCAATTTCATTTCTTTACTATGTTATAAACATACTTACAGCTATAGATTGTTCACGGTAAAATGAGCAATTTTGAAAACCCTGCTTAAGACCTACGTATGGGCACGTTGTCTCTTCTTCCGCCTTATGTAACATTAACATTCCATGGGCCTCATAACTTTTTTTCATACGTCGGTCAAGTGAAACTGTGAAATTATTAGAATACTAAATGTTTTGAATCTGTTCATTTTTACACTTTGATGCTTTAAAAAAAAAACAGAGAACGAAAGAAATAATTTAACTTGTACAAATGTTTACCTAACACTGTTTATTCAATGTTAAGGTATGGAACTACTTTCCCTCCATCGTTACCAACTTTACTGGGCTAATGTCAGTCAGTGCGCCCGTTAAAATATATGCAAGCAGAGGCAGTGACTTTTTTCTAAGGTCACTGTACTATTTCTTATATTATTATATAATTGAGCGTAGTATTGAATGCCAATCACAAATATAATTAAATTCCTTATAAGTGTTTTTATACTATCTACAATCACTTAATTTTAACTTATTATTTATACATGTAAAACCAAAATGTCCACAGTCATACGTTAATATCATACCAAACGTCAGCCACTCAACGCATCTCCCACTGTTCCAGTCGGTAAGCACCCCCCCCCCCCCCTTTATCACTGTCTACTCCTACATTCTGGCGTGGACGACACCCGCAGGTAGCTGTCCTTTTTTTTTTTTCTAAACTACCTTATAGTCAGAATGTAGGGTAGGGTTCTAATTGCATCTCGGGTCTGAGCCCCTTACGCCTAAATGAGAGGGAATTGAATACAAAGGAGGCGGGCATCGCGGCCGAGAGGGAATGGGCAGGCATGGCCATCACTTTGAGGCCATGCCTACTTCCCTAAGGACCTGTATTACGATCTCTAGATAAATGTGTGGAATAGCTATTCCATAGATAAGGTATTTGATGTTAATCTGTATTATGAACAATTCATTAGTTATCCTTTAGATAAGTATTCCATGCTGTTGGTTCGTTACTGTGTATATTGGCAATAAAAGTCACTATACTTTTGGTGTTAGGGCTTATGATCAGTTGTCAGTAATGAGTGCGAGATGTGCTTCGAATAATGTATCTATGTTAATGCTTCTTTACCAAAGTGAGTTAAATAAAAACTACCAGCCAAATTTCCATCTATGAAACACTGGGCTTTATTTATAATCCCAGGCAAACAACAAATGTGTTCGTAATTATTACTGTCACTGGTGATATCAAACCTCGCACAGTTTGCTTAACCTCCATAAAAATTATCACAATGTATGCATGAGACTCGGTTTCTTACCATTCAAGATTGGGGCTTGTGCCTGTGTTTCTTAGTTATATTTTTCAACATTTTGAGTATAAAACAGAAAAATATTTTATTTCACAAATTTGAAGGCATCAGATTCCTCAAAATGACAATAAACGTAGTGCTAATATTTTATTTCAGATGTTTTTCCAATAAAAATTCACTTTACAAAACTAATATTTTGTGTCGTTTGCAGAAATATTATACATAACACTCAAAATAGCAAAAAATTTAAATTCTTATTTTTTATAACTTCCAAAACCAACATGCATATAAGCAAAACTCCAACAGCTGATGTTTGAGACACCATTTTGAAGCTTGTCTAATGATACAAATGCTTGTCTACCACTTGAAGTGATAGATATTTTAACTCCTTGACAACAGTTCTAGTTAGCAATAATCATAGGTCGTAGTGCACTGTTTTGCACCAGCTGGTAGTTAACTTTTAAACTGTTGTGTAACTAGAGGTCGTAATACAGGCTCTTAGTGCAGTGTAGTTAAAGCTACATTAAGAAGGGGTATGGTAAAACCCGCGTAGACACGGTAAAACCCATACCGACAGAAAAGGAGTTAAACTCGTGGGAGCACTAGTGAAAATGCTAAAGGAGATAGTAGGTGTGGAGTCCGTGCTGTTTAATATTGGAGTGAAGAATCTAGTAGAGAGGTGGGCCACCATGTTAAAGGCACATGCACCCTTGAGGTGGAACTGCCATCCATGTTCCTGCGCTGCCAGGCGGACTATCCGCACAGCAACACCGATGCAGGTCGCTGTCTTCATTGACTCTTCTCTCCGATGGCATCACGCTCCTGGTGCTAATGACCGTCCACGGCTCCAGACACTTGTTGACAGAGGCAAGCCGTCGCACCCATAGACTAAATATGAAGGTAGACCGCTTATTCGTCTTTCTACGCATGTACCCAACATTGACCTACCACAATCCTACACAACTATCAGTCACATGGTTAACATTGATGAACGTGTTCGTCTATATCTTATTTTTTAAATGACTAGCACTATTACATTAATAAAATAGTTTAACCAGTTTTGATATACTCAAACTGCATTACAAATTGGTTAGAGGAAATAAACATTCATCTAAAAGCATTTGTTTACAAATCAGTTTTCTAACCTAAAATCCAAACCACGCCATTCTTGCTAGACGGGTAGGCAGAAAAGCAGATAAATGTTGGGACACGGAGATTGGTTGTGCGCAGCCAGCGAGATCGGTCTACCCCATCTTTAGTTTATGGCCGTACCACAATGGCTGGTCCGCAGTTGAATGGTCCGCGGACCTACTTCGTCCGCGGACGCATGCCTCAACGTGCGTGTCTACAGTAACGACGTTCGAAGCTAAGCTTTCCAATACTGGTACCACAGTGCACCAAATTCGACGCCGTCCGAAGCTAAGCTTTCAGACACGGAAACTAGAGTGCACCCTCATCAGCGTGTCAGTAAATTCTTTGCTATTACTCAAATATTGATCTTTCTAGCTTATTTTACTTTGTTTTCTAATTTGAGTTATGTGAATGAGTACTTTTTGATTTTGCTTTGTTTTGATTTTATTTGGATTTTTTTTTTTTCACTAACCAGTGAATTTTTGTATTTTTATTTATTAAAGTTTCATCTTCGCGGTTACGAGATTGAAGGTTATTGCTTTGGACAAATTTCGAGTTTTAAATAACTAACACACCCACAATTTACTGTTACTGTTTGCGCGCGATAAAAAGTAAACAAAACAATTTGGAAGACGTCCGCGGACGAAAGTTGAAGTTGGCGATCATGGGACTGTGGGACATTGGGACGGCGAGCTATGACGACAGAGGGTCACATGCACCAATCAGCAGTTAGGCGTCCGTGGACCAAGGGCCAGTTATTGTGGTCTAAGACCTTATGCAGACCAGATAGTTCTTCGCACTGCGAGTAGCTCGCAAGGAGAGGCAGGGTTATGACCAGGAACGTAGCTCGTATCTTCAGGTATAGTCCATTCACGGTTACTTCAGCCTTTTCCGAAGCCCTGCTAAAGTTCTACTTCCAGGATATTACTCCGCCTCCTGCAAACTAAGCTTAACTAATCCTGGAGAATCACACCAAAGGACAACACACCACATTCGTGCGCACTTAGTGTAACAGTATTTTGTATAAGGACTTTCTCACTAGACGGTACCAACGTACCTATTTTCTCCCTGATTTTAATTTGTATTATTTATAAATGATGAAGCATTATAATTTACAGACAAGATATAAATAACATTTCAATTAAACAGGAAAAGAAACTAACTGTTATGAACATAAATATAAAACGCTTGTGATACAGGGCGTATTTAGGAAATAACTAAACACTTCATACAAGGGGAGATTTTTCAATGGTTTGATTAAAAAATTCCGAAGAAACCGAGAATGGACTATACCAGTGAATGTCCTTGTGGAGCAGCGTGTTTCGCACTCCCGAACAAGACGTAGGAAAAGGACGCGGAGCGGCTGCATGTAAAAATATCCCACTGTTTGAAATCAAATTTGTGAGAAATTCAGCTTCCCAGGAATATGTTTGGATGTAGCAATGCTTCCTGATGGCCAGATGTGACCTTGAGACGTCGAAGACTTGTTTACACGGGATCGAGTTTAGGAGACCAGTGTTTATATAAAGTTCAAATGAGGTCATAATCTTCGCGCAGCTTTAAGGGAGGGAATGTATAGGGAGGACTCTCCCAAACACTCGCCGCTGGAGGGAGGGAACCCACGTGGCACATGCTGGATCCATACACAACAACGCGGCAGTAGAGAGCGACAATAGTATGCACACTCGGCCGTTGTCGCCACTTAAACTGAACGACCCTGCAGTGGCATTGGACTACCCCACGCGTTTTGTACTTATGTGCACAGAGAAAAAGGTTTTGTTGAATCAAACAAGATTAGTTTGGTGCAACCAAATTATTTTGTTGTTCTCATTTGGTTGCCCCAAACTGCAAGATTTGGTTGGTGCAACTAAATGTTTGTTTGGTTACACGTACAGTAAACAGTTGGGCAGATATAAAAAGTTTTATAAGTTCGACCGAGATTCGAACCTAGAGCACCTGCGTCCGAGCGCTACGCTTTAGTAATCTCAGCTAATGTGACAACTGACGACACCGGAAAGCTTTTAAATAGATATACTGCAAATATTGGGCAAAGTGTGCAAAGAAATATTTCAAGTTTCACAGCGTTACTGTCAGTTTCTTGTAGCATTGTTTTATTAATGTGTTTATCAGCCATTCCGTATGTTACAGATGTTACATTTTGCTTTGTTTTCACCTTCATTTTTTAAAAGATATATCGGACGTATTCGTTCTGGTAGGATATACTAAAATAACAAACGAATACCTGTTTTGTACGAAATTTGCAATTTTTTTACTATTAATATTTTGTGGATTATTAAAAAAAAGCTATAGTATACAAAAAACTTTTTCCCTGTTTAAGGTTACACTACATGTCTCTATACATATAAATGTACTAAATGAATGTTGTTTACTTACCAAATGCCTTCAAATTTAAGATGGTGAAACACAAGACATGACTTCACAAGTACAGCAGTATTGCTAGGAGAGGAAGAGCTGATGCATCACAAAACAGGTCTACCAACATTGCCATCATTTTAATGAAAATACCTGTGTTGCAATAACCACTGATTTCAAACTTAAAAATAAATACATGCAAACTTATGTTGCTTATTTTTTGTTTTGGATTCATCAAATATGAAATATGATGCACATAAAAAACTAAATAGAATATTGATATTATGAAATTTATTTTTTTACATGTTTTCTCTTTTATATGGTATGGCTGTTATACGATTGTTAAACATCAGTAGATACAATAACAAACACGGTTACTATCCTAATTGTTACAGAAAATACAAACAAACTCTCGAGCTGAATTTTCGAACGAAGGCAGTCAAATGAGTGGCCAAACAAATATATACAGTTGATTCAACAAAATATTTAGTTAGTCTAATTCTTCTTTGGCCCAATAGATATTTTGTTTATTCAAACATATATTTTGTTAGACGAATAAAAGTAATTTTGTTGCTTTTCAAATTTTTTTTGCTCAAAAATATATTTTGTTAGGGCAACTAAATATATATTTGGTCCTTTACAAACAAATATTTTGGTCGATTTTCTCTCAGTGTGAATTATTTCCTCATTTGTATTTTTCACTGTAGCGACTATGGTGATTTGGAGGTAGGGCGGCGCTGTAGCCACCTTCCTTACTGAGGCGCCGACCTTGAGACTGCCTTACATGGACAGGCGGCTCCCCCTCCCCCCCAACATTGTATTCTACAAGACCAACCCGGTTCGTTCTCACTCCATCTCTGGTACGCAGTCCCTGCCTCGTTTTTGCGTGCGTGCAGACCAGAGCAGACAGACGCTCCGCGTCGCCGACCATAGAGCACGTCGGCTCCTGCTTCCCCAGTGAGCCAGCTCTCACACGTGCATAATCACTTCACTTTGGTATTGGCGTTCTTGGGCCGATATACCGCACTTTGACGCAAAGCCAGCCACATATCTGCGAGCCAGGACGACGGTTACGACAGATCTGCTATCCACCATCATCTCTTTTAAGGAGGCACGGAGGAGCAGCAGGTAACCAGAGAACACAGCGCAGAATTATCCTTACTAGCTGATCGGAAAATATTAATTCCTTCCAGAAGTTTAGCGCCACCAAGGAAAATTACTCTCCAAATGTTCAAAATATCCGTGAAATGAAAACAAATGTATTTAGTGTTAGTAGTGAAAGCAAACACGACAGTGGTGTCTCTTCGTCGTCAGTAGTTAAGGGTCCTATGTACTCAAACGTTTTCTGTGAAATCTTTGTTTGCACGTAAACGCGTGTCTCGGCAAATAAATCTTCTGGAAATACGAAGTTTTGCCAGGAAGGATTTAAAAAAAAAAAAACCTGTCTATTTCGCTACCGTTTTACTTTTATCATATTAGTGTATTAATGGAGAAAAAATCGTGAAAGTGGTCAAATATTGCATTATTACAGCTTGCCTATGGAGTTTCTCTAAGCGGTAAGAGGAAAGTACGATTATACGCAGGTATTTTGATCTGTGTACTGTCATCGCGTGTACAGATCTAGTTTACACAGTAAAGCGTCATGACGGAAACACTGCACGGCTTGCACGTAGGAGCGATGAGACACTAGGCGTGCGTGTTAGTGTCGCCCGTATCGCCCCCTCGCTTCTTGACCTTTGGTCGTGCAGCTACGTAGTCCTCTTAATGGTTATGAAAATCGGAAGGGGTGTGACGGAAAATTGGTCACCGTGGCTAATGTTTTCTGTTATTCTTTACATGATGTGGCGGGTTCTAATCTCCTTCTGGCGGGTTCTAATCTCCTTGGTTACACCTCCACTCCTCCAGTAATCTTCAGTAACCCCAGCCCTCCTTGTGGCATTGCTCAAGCTCGCGGATAACTGACGCACAGCAAAACATTTTGGACAGTGCATCAACACCGAACACAGCCTCCTTCCCAATCCTCCGCCTAAACCTATCACACTCAGGATCAGACAAGGAAGGGAAGACTAATCTCAAATCTTAAACACATCAATATAAACAGCAGAGTAAAGGTATATAAAAACCAAGCATTTCTCTATTCAAAATGGGAAAGTGTCAAATTCTACTCTAGAAAACTACAAGATCTTTCAATACCTCTTTACTTTAATTCTTTTGCATAGAGTTACGAATATGCCAAAACACTAAAACACTCCAGTCTAGCATTCAAAAGCACACATTAAGAATCATCATAAAAATCATATGATTCCATTAAATTATTACTGTACTAATATTGATAATTCTTGCTAATAACACTGTCAGCGTATAATTTTTTTTTCACAATAGTCACATATACAAAACCTCCATTAACACATTTAACTCTAAAGGAAAAGCTACCTCGGATATCCAATATTCTCAATACAATGCCATTTTATCTGGATTATGCGTTCAAATAAAAATTTACGTTTCCCTTTAAAAGTTGCATAAAACACACCACACTCTTGAAAATCCAGTACTTCAACCTATTTTGACAATATCGCACTCTACTTCAATGCCTTTATATATTCACAATAAAATCTTTATCATAATTCTCACACACACGGCATTAATGACATACTTGCATTTATAATCAATCATGCTTACAATTTACTTTACAGAGAAACCTCGAAACCCAGATGGTCTCAGGAGTGCTTGCAATTTAGCACCAAACATTGTCTCCCAACATTCATAGCCTCCAACCTAAACATAGCCCAACACCCATCCATCCGTCCATCAAAATCAACAACACACCACCCATGCCGATTCTGGGCCCAGGGATACTCACCCACCACAACACTCAGAAGTGCTGGTAGTGCACTGGCAATTTCATTCAGGAACAGCCACTTCATACAATTCACTGATAAATTTGAGCCCAGGGATACTCTCCCCACCATAACACTAAAAATGCTGCTATTGCTCTCGTCTATCCATTAAAACGCACGCGCACATACACACATACCTCTTATCCAATCCTGCGCGAACTTCAAATCCAGTAACCCAACAATTAATCATTCTGTCCCCAAACTATCTCTTGTATATGGGCCACCTTCCAATCCTTCCTCACTTTGACGGCAAAACAAGTCCCGATCTCTCAACATCGGCGACTTCCACAAACCTGCCCAAAGCTGAAGAATATCTGGTCATCCCCTCTTGAGATCTGGAAAGCACTCAAAACTGCCACTAAACCACTCCACAATTCACTTGTTAATCTATGATAAGCACACAGCTCCTACTCAGATACCAAAGTGGAAACCAAAATCCATAATTACGGTTCAGGCAAATATTCCAAAAAACTCCTCTCATTATTTCTGGAGGTAAAATAAACCAAGTCCATCAACGGATGCCAACAACACACAATTTAATTCTAAGTCCCACTACCATGGGTATTTCGGCTAAGACCCTCACGCAACATTTTAAAATTAAAATAAATCCTAAGTCAATTACTCTGCCGAATTATTTCAAGAGTCCCACAAACACCTGGATGAAAAATTTCTAAGTTACTTTTCTGCTTCACCAGAAATATTCTAAGTTCCATACATTGCCGAAAAAACTACTAAGTCCATTAATATCCTCTCAAAATGGTAATGTCCCCACACAGCATAACTCCAGAGCATAACACCAGCACAGTTGATACTTATCTTTTCTCCTCGCAGACGTGTACCCAGCCTCCTGGCTCAGCCAACCACTTGCTCTAAGCGGAACCCCTCGAGGCTGAAATGCACAACATATTGTAACAAAATTTTACACTTCTTATAAGTGACCCCCCCCCCCCCTTCCCCTTTAAACTGCGCATAACAACAAAACATTATAAAAACCCAATTACTTACAAAACTTCTTATGATTTCTCACATGTGCTTGCTGCCTTGTGTGTGGATTCTGTGGATCTTCCAATAGTAAGGTGGCTGATGTTAAAAAATGAGACTATCTTGTAGGGTCCAAACCACATGGGAGCTAACTTAGAGACAAAGTAATCGATTTTCGATGACCGAAAGTGAGACTACTATCACCAATCTCTCATTTTCAACAACACCTTTCCCTTAGATACATGATACCTCTTCTCAAGGGTTTCATGGTACTCTTTCAAATTCTGAGTAACTTCCACCAATACCTTTTCCACATTTTTAGAATCCACAGATTCCCACTCTGGCCCATTTAACGACCACACATTTACTAGGGGGTGCAGAAGCTTTCTGCTAAAGATCACCTCTGCAGGGGTAAGGTTTGTAGCACTGCTGAAGAAAGATGTTATTAAAGCACAAACCCATATGGCACAAAACCTCGTCCCATTTCCTATGGGCACCCTTCTGAAATACACTAATGCTATCTTTATATTCCGGTTATATCTCTACAGTGTTTGCCTGCTGATCATATTGAGCAGTGAAAACCAACTTGGCACCCCAACAAAAAATTAACTCTCATGTCAGACACAAAATATGTAGCATTATCACACAATGTAAGTGGGTGATCCAAAGACAGCAAACAACCTCAAACTAAGAATCTTGCATATTTCAACTGACTTTGTGAACCTCGTAGGGAAGAAAAATACAAATTTGGTAAAACTATCCACCCCAACCAAAATAAACCTGGACACACTCCTAGGTAAACAGTCAGAAGTTAAATACTTGTATTTTTCAAAGATTTCCAATTTTTTAAAGTCAAGTGTTGAGAACACTACATTTTAATGATTCAAAATTTCTTTCATTTGTTTCGAGATTTTGTGTCAAAGTTCACAGCGACAAAGATAGTGTTCGAGAGGTTACATTTTTAAGGCTGTTAATTTTCAATCAAGTGATTTTAAAAATCAGTCTATTAAAGAGGAAGGTGTTCAAGGATCATAAAAATGGCAGTTTTAGATACTTTTATATGAGTGTCAGTTATGCAAAGTATCATAAATCCTTCTGATGAATTTTTAGACGATTTAGCTGAACAAATGAAGCCGGCTTATCACTGTTTTGGATGGCGAGGGATGTAAATACAGTATTTTGAAAAATATCAGAATGTGAATATTTTTTTGTATTTCTACTGCATGCATATTGAGAATTGTAGTTGGTGTTCCAAATATAAATGACATTCTTTTCCAGTGTGTGTGTGCTTTGCAAACTTGCATTTTTACCAATCTTACCATTTCTGTTGTCTGTAAAGGAAATTGGCTTTTGTACACGATTTTTCTGGTCGTGGGGTTTTGGAAACAGAGCCCCTGTGTCGCCCTACAGCTTAGGGTGTAGCAAGAGCCTCAAGTTTTGGTATTTATAAAATATATCTCCCTCACTTCCTTTTCCCGTTCTTCTACCACATCACCCCCCATACTCTCATTAGCCTCAATACTATCAACTGTGTCCTCTCCAATATCCACATCTTTCACCCCACAACTTTCTAATGAACTCCCGCATATATTTTCCTGTTGTTCAAACTCATCCGTGCAAAACATCCTAGACAAACAATCAGCTGCAATGTTTTCTGTGCCCTTAAGGTGCTGGACATTAAATTTAAACTGGGTCAATCTCACCAACCACCTAGCTAAATGCACTACTGGCTTATTGGATCTTTAAAGCCAACTTAAAACTTGATTGTCGGTACACGTATCATAAGTGAAGTTTCCAATGTAGTCCACGAACTTCTCCATGCCAAATAAACAACCTAAACACTCTTTCTCTTAAGCAGAATATTTTAATTCGGCATTGGTCAACTACCGACTAGCAAAAACAAGTGGAGCTAATCTTCCTTTCACCTTTTGACTAAGTACTGCTCCTACAGCTGTAGAACTAGCATCTACATGTAACACGAAGTTCACAGAGAAATCTGGCAACACAAGAACGAGTGGAGAAGATAATTTTTCCTTTAAAACACAAAATGCTTTTTGTTGATCCGGTCCCCATACAAATTCCACATCTTTCCTTTTCAAATAGTTTAAGGGTTCTGCAATACTAGCAAAATCCTGAATACATTGTGCCTAACACCCCACCATTCATAAAAACCCTTTAACTCCCTTCAATTTCTCGGGAACCGGAAATGAAACTATGGGCTTAACCTTATCAGGATCAGTCGTCAGTGTTCCCTCTGAAATAGCAAAGCCTAAATACCGGCTCTTCAGCCTATGAAATTTTCTTGGGATTGACCATCAACCCTGCATTAAGTAATGTCTCCAAAACCTGTCTGATATGTGACATGATATTCAAAATGGTTACTGTAGATACAGACATCATCAATGTATAGAAAAACAAACCTATACAAATATTGTCCTAGTGTGTTAAACAATATCCTGGAGATGGCCTGGGGCCTGCAATTTGCCCCATTCTGCAGGCAGGTCCACTGATACAAAACCGAGGTGGTCACAAAAGATAAGAGCTCACAGGAATCCACATCTAACTCGCATTGTACGAACGCAGAATTCAAATCTAAAATTGTAAAATAACGAGTCTGGCTCACATGTTTAAACACAGTATTGATCAACGGGATGGGATAGGGGTCCAAATAAATATTTTTATTTTACGATTATCGCAAATTCTTATATTTACCGAACTTTTCTTCAGAAGCAAAAACATGGGATTAGCATATATACTTTTTTGAGTCCTCGACAACCCCTTGTTGTTTCAAATCACTAAGGAGATCTTTTAAAATCCTTGCTTTGGGCAGAGAAACATGATATGGGAGGGATGCCACAGTCTCAGTATCCATCAACTTTAATTTTATAGGATACATTTTACAGTGTCTTAATTCACATATAATGACATCACTTAACTCTTCTTTATGTTCGCAATTTGTTGTTTTTTTTTTTTTTTTTTTTTTTTTTTTTTTTTTTTTTTCCCAAACTATGTACCAGGAAGTTTAGAGCAAACGCTGATTTCCCTTCCAAATCAACCTTTTCCCCAGTAGCAAAGGTAAATCTCATACATATATTGGAGAAATCAACTGATGCTTGAGTTTTTCCCAAGAAGTCTAACCACAAAATCATATCATGGGAAATTCCAGGTATTAAACGAAAAGCAATTTTCGAAGAGAACCTGCTAATCTTAATTTTCGTAGTGACCACTCTCTTTGAATAGACGCTCCACCATCTGCTACCGAGAACGCCTTATCTCTGGTACTTAAAAATTCCTAACTAATTCTCTTTTATCAACCTGACATAACACCTGGGACACTCAACCGAAGTGGATGCTTAGGAATCTGACAATGCTTTAACAACACTTTTCCCTATTAACACAGGCAAAAACAATAATCCTTCCTTCTTTCTACTTTAAACATAATTCACACCATTTACCCTGGATGGTTTTCGCATCAAAGAGCAACACCTCTGAACATGACCCTCTTCTAAAATAAACACGTTAATTAGGTCACTCTCTCCCCCTCATATCTTCGATTAGGACATTACCTCCTGAAATGACCATTTTAACAATTAAAACAATCTGTTTTCTTTGGGGACAAACCCCTTTATCATGCCCTACTTGCTGGCAATTAAAACGCACTAAAATTTTCTGCAGTTTGGGACATTGCCACTTCATATGCCCTTCTTGCTTACAAATAAAACAAACTATCCTGTTCTGTCCCCTCCCCTGTATCCTACCATAATTTACTTTCCCTTATGTCCGGTTCCCCCTGCCCTATCCTATTGAATTCTTAGTCTTTCTTTTCCACTATGACACTACTTTGCTACCCTCCTTTCTTTCAAAACACTGCTCTGTTTTATGGTTTACCTTTCCACAAATTTCACAAACTTAATTCACTTGCTTAATGTCCCCTAAAGTAATTTCAACTGAAGTCACCAACTCTAATGACTCCTTAAGAGAATCCTGTGTTTTACAAAAACCAAAGTACCTGCTGTACTGAGGAGCCAAATTTTGAAACATTACTTTGGTAAGATAGCCCTTGTCACAGGGGTTGCCTAAAATATCCACTAACCTCAATATCTCTAATATGAAATCTCGCATGGACTCTCCCTTTTTCTGTTCGCGATACAAAATATGAATGCCTCTGAGCTATGGCTACTTTGGATCCCATTCGGTACAATAATGCATTATTTAGAGTGGAGATCTCCCTATTTTCATCTAATGCCCCACTCCGAATGTCTTGCAGCACCTCAGACACTAAATAATAATGCAGCATAAACAATCCTCGTAGAACAGACATTTAATGGTACGATCTTACCTACCTCAGTCAGAAATAAACTATTGAGGACAAATCCAAGACCTTTTAGTAAGGCAATCTGTGCTGTAAATCTAATGGACAGTATCACAAAAGCTTAAATAATGGAGTAGGCTCACCCATCACCTCTGATGAATTTTTCCCCCTTAGGTCTCAACATCGTCTCCACCGCGCACCTATTCCGAGCAAGTATCCTTAACTCATCAGTGAAGTCAATTTCCTAACCCTATCCCAGCATCGGTCAATAAGCTCTGCAGGCTTTCCTTACACAACTTATGCACCCATGCAGTTCTTACTCCTCTTGAGATATTAAAAAGTATAAACAACACAGTACAGAACAATATTCCTATTCCAGCACACCTGGACATATATAATGCAGCCAGTTTAACAGAAGCAGAGTGGCGCAGAAAATTGTGGCCAGTGTCCCAACACAGAACACAACCTCCTTCCCAACTTTCTGCCTAAACCTGTTACACTCAAGATCAGGTAAGGAAGGGAAGACTAATTTCAAATCTCAAACACATCAATATAAACAGCAGAGTAAAGGTATGTCAAAACCAAGCATTTTTCTATCTAAAATAGGAAAAGTGTCACAATTTCTACTCTAGAAAAAAAAACACAAGATTTTTCAATACCTCTTTACTTTAATTCTTTTGCATAAAGTTACAAATTTGCCAAAACACTAAAACACTCCACTTCAGCATTCAAGAGCACACATTAAGAATCATCATTAAAATTATACAATTTCATTAAATTATTACCATACTAATACTGCTAACAATTCTTGCTAATAACGCTATCAGCATTTAATTTGTTTCACAATAGGCAGATATAAAAAACCTCAATTACCACCTTTAACTCTAAAGGAAAAACTACCTCGGATATCCAGTATTTTCAATACAATTCAATTTTCTCAGATTACACCTTCGTATAAAAATTAGCACTTCTCTTTAAAAGTTGCATAACACCCATTATGACACACTTAAAAATCCAGTACATCAATCTATTTTGACAAAATCTAACTAACTTCAATGCCTTTATATATTCACATTCAAATCTATATCACAATTTTGACACACAAGGCATTAACGACACTCTTGCATTTACAATAACTAATCCTTGAAAGTTATTTTACAGAGAAAAGTCGTACCCCAGATGGTCTCAGGAGCACTTACAATTTAGCTGCAAATATTGCTCAACAATCTTAGTCTCTAAGTTACACACACCCCAACACCTATCCATCCATCAAAATCAACAACACACCACCCATACAGGTTCTGAGCCTAGGGATACTTTCCTCACCATAGCACTAAAAGTGCCGGTATTGATCTCTTCTATCCATTGAAACACCCATACACTTACTATGCCATACTGTCTTTTCCTCTTCTCCAATCCTGGGCGAACTTCTAATCCAGTAACCCAACAATAAATTATTAAGTGCCCAAATTGTGTCTCGTACATTTTCCACCTTCAAATTCTTCTTTCCTTTGACTGCAAAACACGTCCCGATCTCTCAACATCGGCGAATTCCACAAACCTACCCAAAGCTGAAGAATATCTGGCCATCTCCTCTCAAGATCTGGAAATCACTCCAAACTGCCACTCAACCATTCCACAATCCACTTGTTACTCCAGGATCAGCACGCAGCTCCTATTCAGTTACCGAAATTGAAACAAAAATCCATAATTACAGTTTGGGAAGTTGAGGAGTCTGCAGTGTAGGTACTGGATGCTGGGGTCGTAGTATGCAATCTGATGGTGTTTCCTTACTTTTCTGAAGAATCTCTCAACACAACATCTGATCAGTTCTGTTGGTGGTTCCACATTGCCTAGGAAGTATAGCATTGTGCCGGGAGTGGGTCATGGGTATTCAAGGACAATGTCTAAGCCCTCATATGCAGCAGTTACAGGTCGAAGGATGGAGATAGGCCCAGATGACTGAGGCATATAGCATAATGGGAACAATGAGTGCTCGTCAGAGATGTAGTCGTGTATTTTCTGAAATGATGCAGGAGGTGGTGAGAAGTGAACAATGCAGTGAGCTGTTTTAGATTTACTGATGGGTGTGATTATGTGATGGTGCCAGATTAATGTGTTGTCGAGGTGGACTTCAAGATAATGTGCTGTGGTGGACCAGGAGAGTCAGTGCACTAGGAGAGTGGGTGGTGGAGGTGGCTTGTGCCTTCTGTTTGTAAAGAACATAGTTAATATTGTCTGTGGATTTGGCACAACACCTCAACGTTGGACATATAGTGACAGTGTATGGAGTGAGCTTTGTGCTCGAGTGGACAGAACTTGTGTTTTTTTTTCACCAGAATGAGGACTGCTGTGTCATCTGCATACTGCATCATGGTTACATCGGGAATGGATGGAATATCGGCAATGCAGATGGTAAAGAGTGTTTGGTCTCAACAATTCTCCCTGAAGCACTCCTGCATGAATGGAAATGTGTCGAGAGTAAGAGTCAGATACTCTTATAGTAGTGCTATGGGGTGACATGAAGTGATATGTTCAGGTGTGAAGTCATGTTTTGGTATGGTATGGGCACCTCTATTGCATGTTTGCTGCTGGATGGATAATGGCAGGTAAGAAAGACGGAATTGATAAGGTTAATAAGATGAATGATGGCCTTTTGTGTTGCACCCTGTGCAACAAGAGTACCTGATGCGAGAAATGACAGTGGTAACTTTTTGCAGTGAGGTAAGGAGTTTGCCATCAATGGGTAGAATTGGAGGTGGCTCGAATGTGAGGAATGTTAATTCATAACCAATGTATTCAGGAGGAGGGTTGGAAGGGTGAAATAGTGTATAGAAGTGAGCAGTTAGTGCATTGGCTATGTCAGGCGACGAATCAAGTGCGGTGCCTGCATGAATAAGTGGAGGTATTAGTCTGGGTGTTCTGAAAAATTTACGAATGAATTGCCAAGCTATGTTGTCTGTAATGAGAGGAGACTGTAGTTTCTGATGTTGGTGTGCCATCCATGTGGAGATATACCACATGGTTGTATGGCGGAGTGAATAGTAAACATCCCAGTCGTGAGGGTGCCTCATTCTTTGCCATCTATTGCGAGCTCTGTCGTGTTGGTGAACAAGTAAATGGAGCGAATGTGGGAATGGTGTGCCAGGTCTGTGAGGATGACAGCATGGAATGGTTGCATGCCGAAATAAGTGTGTTATGTGTGAAATTTTGAACTGCTGTGTCTTGCTCGCCGGGTGTTATAGGGATATTGGCGAGATTAATTTTGCTGTCCAGCGAAGATTTAAAAAGTTTCCAGTTTTCTGCATTGAAATTAAAATGTATAAATGGAGGAAGGATGTGTAATGTAAGAGAACTGATATATGCTACCACAGGAGGATGATCAGGGTCGAGTTGTGTGATAGTGTGGATAAGCAAGAGGTGTATTTTCGAGGAAGTGAGATAGAGATTTACTGTAGAAGGATGAAAATGCTTCAGAGGAAAGAAGAATGTGGGAATTGGTGGTGCATAAATGGATTGGTCGGCAAAATTTGCAAAGTTAAATAGACATCTGCCTCGGAAGTTAGTGGTGTGACAACCCCAACTAGTGTTTTTGCTGTTGAAGTCACCTGCAATAATGATGTGCTGATCGAGATGTGTCAAAGTTTGGAGACTGGCGGTAGGAAAGGCACATTTTGGGAGAATGTAGACAATAACAAATGTAAAGGCAGGTTAGAAATAAAAACTGGAGTTACGTTCTCTGCGACACCCACAAATAACTCAGTGCATACCGCTTGAGGTCGCCACCTTACTGCTGTGTGCCACTGTTCCTGGAATTTATTTTGTGGGGTTTGTCATGTGGGTATGTTAGGCTAACACTGACCTGGTGTGGTAGTTTTCTCCGAGTGGTGCCTTTTACAATTTATGGCTGTTTCCGAATTCAGTTAAGCGTGTGTCCCTAAGGGGTCACCCTTATTCCCTTCCTGGCAAAGAATCCATTTGGAAATTCCTTTGGATGCTCTTGTTCTATTCCACCTTGATTTATGATCTATGGGATTTTACTCTTCGCGAGTTTGACTTGTCTTTGTGACAGTAATAAGTGTTTTCCGTTTAAGTCGAAGTTCTAAAACACCTATAAATCAGATGCCGCAAACAGTATAGCATCGAAAACTAAGGGTTCGAGAAAGGGAACATTTAATTACTTGTTGGTTCAAGGGGACATGCTAGGGCGCGTTCGTGCCCTTTCAGTTAGTGGCAAAGTGATGTCACGACTTTGATGCATTTTTATAGGACACGAAGTCAGTTTAAAGGGCTTTGAGATGGTGCATTTAGACAGCATTTGTCTTAATTTACTTTCTGTGCCACACTTGTTTCTTCTCGTATCATCTACACTTCGGTTCAACAACCGGACAGCTTCACTTAATGCCAACCTCATCCTATTCGTGTTGACCTTGCGTTTTGTTTAAAGGCATCAATCAGTTGTAAGGTCAGTCGAAGGAAAAAACCTTCACGATCGGACAAGCAACAAGTAAGTCGCAGAGTTTTTGTGTAAACTTATACTTGGCGTTTATTCAACTGACTCAACACGAAAACCTTAATCAGTTGAAATAGTTTTTGTTTTTCAGTTGAAGGAAAATCATTAGCAGTCAATTTAACTATGGGATTTATGTTATGTTGCTGTTTTATGAGACCCATTTTCTTGTAGAAAAATGCCCTTCCTATTATGATTGAAGTTACTAATAGATACGAGCACACAAAATAACTAGCAGTAGACGAGGTGCCAATCACCTGTTTAATAAACATTTGAAACAAGGGAGAAACTTTTGTTCATTAAAACCATTGCAGCAATGGTTTTAATGAACAAAATGATGTGTGAGCGAAAATAGCCGATATTACTCACTACATGAAGTCAAAAATTTGGAAGACAGTAGCGTTAGCAGGGTCTCTTCTTGTAATTGTCGACATGCACTTAGTTTTGATGAATGCCAGTGCTTTTGAAGGAATGCAAGTACGCCAACAAAATCATTCGATTCCAGTTACGTAAGTACATACGGCAATAGTGACCCAGTAATCATACCTCGGCCAAACTGGAAAGAGTTGAATTGTTGTCAGTATTTAAAAGTTACTTTTATATTACTGGTTCATATTTGAAAACTCTTGTACAAGTACTGCAACGACGAAAAAATTAAAGCTTCACCATAACAAAATTCTATATACATATCCTTTACCGCTTTTCCTTGTTTGAAGCTGCAGCATTGTTTTATGGGTATAATCTGGAAATCAGTAAAATTAAGTGACATATTTGCAGAAAATGTCAGAAGGGCGACTGAGATCTCATGTCTTAAATCTAAGAAGTGCTTTTTTTTTTTTTTTTAATTTTTTTTAATTATAACAATTTTATCTTCTAATCTCCCATTAACAGAAACTGAAAATTTTTCTTTACTTAGAAACATGTAATGTTTAGTATGTTGCAGTTTTAGATATATATTTTGTTAATTTTAAGACGAACATTTTGTCATAGTGACTTATTTTATGATTTTATCCATAGATTTTTTTATATAAAGTTGGCAAATTTCAAATATAAAATTGTAGACTGGATAAAATAGTACTGTATGATAGTCACCAGCGTTCGCATAAGTACCTTGTTGTTAAATATATCAAATTCTGTGCTCGGTTTTAAGGTTCGGTAGTACGATCACTACAACTTTGCGTAGCCATCGAGGCGAAATAACATGGATATAGTCCTTTCACAGTTATTTCCAACTTTCCTCAAGCCCTGCCGAAGTTGTTCTTTCAGGATATACCTCCGCCTAATGCAACTAAGCTTAACCGGGTCTATACAATCACACCACAAAGGGACAGCGCGCTAAATTCGTGCGGACACACTGTAATAATATTTTGCATGAAAAATATTTCTTACTGGGCATCACCAACACATCTATTTTATATTTTTTTTACTCATAATAATTATAAATGGATTATTATAATTTATATTGTGACGGTACAACCTCACAAAGACCCCACAAAGTAACTAGTATTGAACAATGATTTAATTTATAAGTGTACTTGATAAATTTGTAATTTGCTGCACGACTAGCTTTAGGCTCGTGAATGATAATACCAGAGTAGGAATGATAGGTTTGGAACCAATATTTGAAGTGATTATGTATCTACAAAATTGTGTAGGAACTCGAATTGTGAAATACACTTTACTGAAACTAGCCACCTAAACAAATTTAGATCACTTACCAGTTTTCTGAGACATATTGTGTTAAATATATATAGCAGCTCTGAACCATAATTCTTGATATTAGAATAAAACAGACAACTTATTCTTCGTAACTGCTTCGGTATTAATAAATAAAATTCAACATACCAACTCATAAAAGCGACCACATATATTCCAAATTTTGTTACACACTATAGTAATTAAAAAAAAAAAACAATCTCAGATAGTCCATGTCCATCGAATATCGTTTCCTGGCAAGGATACCAGATGTCGCCCCGCACACAGGGCTGCACGAGACGACCCAGCGAACAGCATCAGAAACGTTAGTGTGTCACAGGAAGTCCAATTGAACCAAAAATAAGGCAGGCGTATTTTGATGTTAACAGAAGTATTAAACGCTTGTAATACACGACATATTTCGAAAACAACTAACTACTTCATAAATTGTTTGTTTTTTCTAAGGTTTGATTCAAAAAGTGTGAAGAAACCTCGAATGGACTGTACAGTTTGAGGGGAGCGTTGCTCGTCACCGCCGTTGCGTGGGTTTGACTGGCGGTGGGGGGGGGGGGGGTGGCGCGAGGTGTCGCTAATATCTTGTTAACCCGCAATCCTGCGAGGTAATTAGATTACGAGCTGCGAGATTACGTCCGGTCTCAAGGACGAGGGCCTTGCCTGCTGCCGCATCAGCCCCGAGTACAGTCTGTTCGCACTTTCTGCACACAACCTTTGAAAAGGCGATGTCTACACAAACACGGTACCTACATACGTCCAAGATCCGCAGTAGCCATAATCCGTGCCAGCAGGTCTTCCTCCGATTCCACAGGGGTCTCGTAAATAAAGCTCTTCATGTGGTCCCACAGGAAGTAGTCTAGCGGAGTCAAGACGGGTGGACGTGCAGGCCAAGAGACGGGGTGGATAGGTCGAGGTGGCCCGAGATTACTTGGCCTGCACGTTCACCAGACTTGACTCCGCTAGACTACTTCCTGTGGGACCACATGAAGAGCTTTATTTACGAGACCCCTGTGGAATCGGAGGAAGACCTGCTGGCACGGATTATGGCTACTGCGGATCTTGGACGTCCAGGAATTGGTGATCGTGTGTACCAGAACATGGTACGTGGTACCGTGTTTGTTAAGACGTCGCTGATCGTCATATCGAGCCCTTCTTGTAAGTAGACCCGGAAGAAAAACAACGTACAATGTGTTGCAGACGTGGGAGAAGTCAACATGTGATGTGGTGTTTTGTTTGTCGCGGAGAAACGGTATGTTTCCGCACATAAGTTCCTATGCAAAACGTAACCGTCTTGGTCCCCATTACAAGCCCTTGCATTGTGTAATGGGAATTTGGACACATTCTGTATATCACAAGCGAACATTATTGTTACGTGCTCACTACTACGCATCCCGCGCGAGCGACTGGAACTGAAGGACAACAGTTATATGATAGCGGCGGCGGCAGCAAGACCATCAAGTATTTTTAATTACAGGCGCCCTAAACCAAAGGCCACGTATCGTATTACCAAAAGAGCTAGCTGACACGATAATCGATTTTTCGGTTCACGCCGCTGACCCTGGTTGTATTTATTTCTGCGTTTATCTGAAGAATTCTCTGAATTACTGACCTCGTTCTCTCAGCGCGACTCAGGGTGCGTTGAACTTTCTAGAAGCCCATCGCCGACCCTCATATGCCACCGGAACGACACGTGTATCGTGAGACCGGGAGCCGTAGCTCCCATAACTCACTGGATGTTTGTAAAAACAATTGCCACCGACACTTGGACTAATCATAGGGTCCGCGGGCGGGGGCCGTGTCAGTGTAAGTCTGGGGCACCGGACCCACATTTAGGCTGTTTTAGTTTTGTCGCCTATTATTATGTAAATTTACGTGTTTGTGTTGTCGGCGGGGGAGTCAAGCTCCCCTCCAGCCTCCCGGCTGGAGTGAATGTAAGTGTCGTGATGTCTGTCTAACGTGTTGTTCTGTTGTATACATGTGTGCTATTTAATCTCGCGTGTAGTGTGTTGGTGAGTTCCTAATCGGCCGGGAGCAGCCCTTGGGGTAGGTTGTATCGTTTCAAAGTGTTGTGACATAGGAAATAAATCCAGTATTAGTAACACAAACTATAGGGGGGGGGGGGTTGGGACCAGAGTCTGCCAGGCTCTAGTCAAAGCAGAGCCAGAGCCCCCCCCCCCCCCTCGAACTCTCTTCAACGAGGATCATCATCTTCCCGACCTGAAACAGACTATCAGGTCGGTGCGTTATTGTAAGTAAGTGTGTTTGTAACATATAAAACACGATATGTTTTAATTTTATAATTAATTTTTTTACTGCGTTTGTGTATTTTGTATTTTTTACATTTTTAATATTTTTTTGTGTTTTCCTAATTTTATTATTATTATTTTTTAGTACTAGAAATTCAGTTAATTTTAATATGCTGTGACTAAGCTGGATTGAATTAATTAAACTAAGCTGAATTAGTTATGTCAAATCGTGTTAGCCCCCCCCCCCCCCCGAACAATACCTCGACTGGCATGTGTGTCACTTGACCTGAAAGACGAGTGGTGATAGCCCCTATTTCCCACCTTTCCCGAGTTCCCACATAACCAGCCTGGGCAGAGCGCCCTAAATATTTTTTACTGTGTGTTTACTACGACAGTGTCAGTTTGGGGTGATTCGATAGTTAAATAATCCTCAACTATTTGTTTACTGTGTTAAAGTGACGAGTGCTGTGAGAAGCAACATCTGCTTCTCGTGTAGTGTTGTTAAGGCTTCAGCCTCTGTAATGATGGGCTTAAAGTGGTCCAAAAGTGTCGCGAATTATGTTTTTCGCGGAAAGACGGCCAGTTCTTGCAATCCTGAGAACATGGTCGCATTTTCTGTTGTTTGGTGTCCCTTCTCTCATGTTTTTGTGGCTTGCCCCTTTTCTGTTGTGTAAGTGCTTGTTCCTTGTGTGCGTTTCCCTGTTCATTTTGTATTTTTCCTACTTGAAGGGGAAGAAATTCAGCCTCTGACTGAATATTTGGTCGCGTTTCCTGCCTGTTGTTTTGTGTTTATTTGATGGATTTAAGGCCCATCTTTTGTTTTCATATTTCTATCTGTTTCTTGATCACTTCGCACTGCTTCCATACAGCCGAGTGTCCCGTCTATTTGCAAAGAGTACATACCCACTTTAATTTGTCTTGTTCTTTAAGAGGACAGTCTGCTTTTCTGTGCTGTTCTGACAGAAAATGCAGACTAGCCCAAGTGTGCAGTTTTTCTGAATGTGGCCCAGTGCACAACGTCGCTTACACTGCACCTCATCCTCAGTGAAGGGTTTATAGGGTTCTAATCTAACTGATATGTTGTAAAGTGTTCTAATTTTTAGCATAACATAATCTGTTTTGATGTTCAACCGCCCCATAGACTGCAGATTTATCTTCTGGTGTTCTAAATTGCCATACGTGAATAGGCCTAAAGCCATAATCATCGTCATCCTCCTTATTAGCTTGCGTGTTTAAGCCATGTGATAGCCCTTATATGACTACTTTCATTGGCTTTTCATTTCTTGCCGCGTATGTGAAATATTCTATGAAGTTCTTCCGAAGGAATCCACAGAAAAGAGTTTCTCCTTCCTGACAATTACCCTCAGATGTTGTTTTTTAGTTACTGAAAATTTTATTGAAAAAACCTCACTAAATTGGCTAATCAATCATCTAACCACTTTGTTGTTCATTATGTAACCCGGTGGAGCAAGTGGTGTTTTACATGCGTGTTGTTGTGATACTACTGTGCTTGTACTACTATGACTATCATCTAATGGGTCTACTTCTCCCAAAGGAGAAAACGAATTATCAGTTAAAAAAACAGATTAGTGAATCAGTTTTAACTGTTTTTGCTGCATGTTTTTTTGCTTGGTTTGTAGTAATCTGTATGTTGTGTGTTGTGTTGGAATGTGCTCGAGTTATCAGAGGAAGAAGCAGGCAATGCAGCCCTTCCAGAAGGTATAAATATTGCGACAGGCCTCCGGGCCGCGAGTTGAGTTAAGAGTTGATGAGAGAATGAGTGGCCGGGTTCGGAGCGATAGAAGAACTAGCGGCGAGAGAAATGACCAGCGGAAGGGAAGTCTGCGACTGCTAGTAGGCCTATCAAGCAGTGAAGGGTGCGGCTGGCTGGACTATTTAATTAGATGCGTGAGTGAGATACATTATAAATGATGGCAACAGATAGATTGAACACGTGTTAATGATGAGTACGAGTTAATTGACCAACCAGAGAGAGAGAGACATTAAGAAGGATGTTAATTTACAGTTAAATAGACGGTGAATATTGAGTTGACTGTTAAATAAAAAGAGTAATAGAAGATACAGATTATTTAATACTATAAATAATAGCCGTGTGAATAAATTAGAAATGTAATCTAGTTCTTTTTTTTTTGTTGAGACATCCATCCCTCAAGAACTCAGATTCGCCGCTCAGGCGTCCCATGTAACATTTTTGGTAAAATATAACTTTCTTATATTTTACCTATAAATTATATTACATTTATAATACATATAAATAAAAGAGGGATAATAGGTTTGTTGGTAATGCGTAGTAAGAAGTAGTTCATAAAATATAATTTCACCGAGTGCGCACGAATGTGGTGGGTTGTCACTCAGGTGTAATTTTGTAAACACTGTTAACACCTTTGTCTGAGGTGGAGGAATATATTAGAAGTAGAACTTAAGGCAAGGTTTCAGAAACGTTTTAAGTAACCGTGATTCGACTGTGGTGACTGACCACTGGTAACTAACCCTAATTGAAAATGCTCCCCCCCCCCCCCCCCCTTTTCAACTCGGTACTCTGCGCCCATGAATCAGATATCATGGGCGACGTCGAGCCGTAAGTATTGTGTGCTCTAGCATTCCGTTGCCGTTCCGAGTTCTCATCGCATGTCTGTCTCCAGAGACGAGGAGTTTTGCCCCGCCCTCTGATGGAACCTGAACACGGCGGGCGTCCTTGGTCGACACACAACTACTCGCTCGTCAAGCCCACGGCGCAGTTAGTTGCTACGAGCTGAGCGTAAAGAAGACTGTAAGCAGAGTTATCAGTTGAAGCTGTTTTTTTTTTTACTATTGAATTCCGAGGATAGGTTTCGTTACGTAATATCAGTTATAACTTAATGAAAATACCGAATCATTTGAGAAATATCATTTATCATGATTTTTTTTTAGCGTCAATACAAAACTTTTAACTTAAAACCTTAAATCGTACAAATTAAAAATTTTTATATTTTGATGCAAAATTTGGTTTTTGTTATTTAGTTTATTCTTAAATCAATCACATATCATACGTCTCTAGTACTTTTTTTCCTAAAACAAAGTTTGACCGAATGTGTCGTACATGAAATGATTTACGTAGCGCGTATTTCGAAATTAGAACTTAATCAGGGCTTCAGAAAACTCTGAAGTAGCCACAAATATACCATAAAAACAAGATACGAGAGCAGAAACATAGACACAGCGAAAATAAGCCGTAATTAGCTGTTGTGGACAGTTAATTAAGTAGCACCCTAAGAATTACACAGGAGTGAAATAAAAAAAAAAAGACATCAGAACGATAATGAAATGAACGAGGACAGTACTCACGAAAGTGCAGATAAGTGTGCACAAAACAACAAAGACAACGCACTACAGTATGCTTCCTGTGGTGCAACAGTAGCAGGGTGTATTCTGTTGAAATATCGAATGCCCGATTCTTGTTCACTTCTCCGCTTATTGTAGAGAGCCGGTTATCTTGTTGGAAGTAACAAGCGAGCTAGAAGTTGCTGTATAAAGGCTGTTCACGGTAAAGTGAGCACTTTAAGGCCCTCCCAACAGGCGTTAACCACTAATAAATATAGCTTGTTGCAATCTCAGGCATTAAATTTTGAGGGTTGTGAAATGTATTCACTGTGTTTATTCGTCACATTGCAATGTTTATATTAAAAATCAGCAAGAATGTGAAAATTGGATGAAAGGAAAAATTAAACGGGCCTTAAAAAGTGCTGACTTTACCGTGAACAGCCTATATCAGAATATCGCTGCGCCCTGCTAGCGATGTGCTCACGTGACTGTATCCCGGTAAGCGAGAGCGCCTGTTCCCGTCTCCAGGCACAATCACATTCTGAGGCATGCCTGCACGTGAATGTAAACACTTGTAAGAACAAGGCGGATTTTGACGGTCGGGGCCGCGTCTCATTTCTCGTCCAGCGGGACCCGTACAGCAGGCTTCATACGATGCATTTCGCGCAAGATTTCGTACAAGAATGCCAACAAAATTTCGTGCGAAACTAGTTCACACGCAGATGAATACTGTCTCGCATCAAAATTAGTCGATAGCCCTGATGAGTACCAAACAGCCATGATATTATAATAAAAAATATTAAGTTGCTTACTTTAACAAGATATTTGTTTCAAAGCTATCCCTCCAAAATATAATTGTTTTCATTTTACTCTCGGCAAACTGTCTGAACTCCAATCCACGTTTTAAAGTTATTTTCCAGCAATGTTTTATTTCCCTGTATTCCTCTTCGCACTCCTCATATTATTGTTTTCTTTTACTCTATGGTTGATGTTACAACAGGTCACAAGACCAGCATACAAGGACCAATAGGATCACAACTTGCACCGCCTTGCACGAAAAAAATAGGACCTGCTGTATCTTCTCATTTCGTGCAAGGTCGGCATCTCGCGCAAGTTTGGCACTCATCTTGCATCGTGTGGGGCCTGCTTAAGATTCACCCAGAAATGCTACGCTGGCAGTGAACGACTGTCGTTCGCCTAAAATACTGTTTTAGTAGCTCCTGAGGCCAGAGTAGTGTAGCTCGCAGCAGCGTATTAGCAGTTTCTATTGAACCGCAGGTTGTATTTGCCAAGGCACACGCCTCATACATGTTCGTCGTCATAATCATACGTTACAGCTGTGAGCGTGGTTTGTCAGACTTTGCTCAAGTACACGATAGTGTTTAATGCTTCTTCGTCCAGAACTGTATCAGTTATGGCCTATTCGCTGTATCTTCATTCACACTTTCCCAATCAAAGTTTTGAAAAATCGCCCCCCCCCCCCCCGCACGCATGACGTGTTCGGTAGTTTCCTAAATGCACGCATCGCGTCGTGCTGCGTCGCGTCGAGTCGTGCTGCGTCGCGTCGCGCGTGGTTACAAGCATGTTCAAGCTTTCTGCTAACATAAAAGTGTCATTTTTTTTGTTAAATTTGAAGTTTTAACTAAGCTAGTCAGCCTACTTTTCCTCTACATAGATGCAAATCACTTTAACGAAGAGCTTAAAATCATGGGTGGTAGGTAGATCAGGACGTGTTTTTGACAGAGATGTCATTAGAGATGGAACGAGAATCATGTGCATCACTTGTGAGGCAAATACACAGGTGCATTACCCGGGACTCGAACCCAGAACTGACCGTACCATAAGCGGGTGCTATTTACTGCATTAAGGAAGAAGCATCAGAGGCATCAGCTTCAGGTGTGATCAGTCTAATGTTGTGATAGACTGGATTTACTAACCTGAAATATTTTCACAGGGACGCAATTTTAAAAACAAATATGTCAGTCATTTACAGTTTTCATGGGCATTACTAATGCGCAAAATACAGTGATAACGGCTGATTGGTCCCTGGGATATTGCATAAAAGTTCAATTTTCTTAAATTTTAATCAATTTGATCATAATCATAATCCTAAATTTTCATAATTAGGGAAAAAAGGTTGAATTGTCAGCACGTTCGATGTTTGTCAATGATGCTGCCAATACATAAAGCTCGGTTGAAATTTGAGACATTTGCCATTCTAACGTAAAATTCATACATGGCTGTTATGTTGAAAATGCGCCATATGAATTAAAATGGACTACATATGTATAACTTGTCGCCTGAATTTGGTGGGAATCTGTAGATTGTTTCACGAAATATGATATAAAAATCTTTTTTTTTTTGTCAAACGGAGCTATCTTACAGAATTACAAAGAAAATAAGAAGCTCTGTACACGCATTTGATGGTTGTAATATATACTGCCAGATACAGAGTTAGTGGAAATTTAACATGGTTTCGCATATATAGCATACTAAGCCAAAATGTCTACATATCGCCATTTTTAAAATGAGTCTGCTCCACCTAATACATGTCAATTTTCATTACTTGGCATAGCAATTTATTTGCCAAATTTCGTAGCAATATGTTAATTATTTCTCGAGATATGACAAAAACTGTGATTTAATGCACGCTATTTTACAACGTGGCTGACAAATGTGGCTACACGTTGGCATATTTGATGCTTTTGATATATACTTCCAGCATGCCAAGTTTGGTCGAAACTTATTGGTTACGCTGTATGGTAGATATATCAAATTAACCTAAAATATTTATATGTTCGCCATTTTGAAAATAAGCTTCCGGCGTTTTTGAAAACAATAAAAGTGAAATTCGTTTTACAGGTTGAAAAGTTTTTATGGGACACACATGCACACACCATGAGCCTTTCTTTCTTTTGGAAAGTTTGCTAAATATAGGGAGAAAATGGTGTGTTGGTAATGCCTAATACAAAATAGTTCTCCTGCTAAATATTTGTTAACTGGGTGCAGAGGTACGGTGCGTTGTTCCTTTGTTGTAATTGTTAGACTTGGTTACGCTTTGTTAACGTGAGGCGGAGGAATATCCTGAAAGTAGAACCTTGGCATGTTAAAGTTGGAGGTAACACAGTGAGCGGACCTAGGACTATACTTGGATGGCGAGTTAACTGGGTTTTCCAAACCAAGACACATGACACGGAACTACTTCGCATCAATCCTGTTTCGCTCTGTACAAGGTTAAACTGCCTGCAAACTGCAGCAGTCGTGCCACTTCTTGTTCCAAGTCAACTAACTGGCTGTGGGAACACGCAGTAACGCCTTTTCTTCCGCGTATCACTTCGATTGGCTGCTGTGAAGTAAGTAGACTGTGTGATCAAGATGGGCGACATTGGCAGGCTTTTGTGCATTTATTAAAGTTAATGAAAACCCTTATCAAAAAGCGTAATCGTTACAGTTTACAATCAAAATAAGGTAAGTTATATTAAAGTTGAAAAATACTTAGCATTAAATATTGTTATATTAAGTCTTAAATAATTATGGATGGAATAGTGATTTCGAGGTTAAGATTTTTTTTGTTTGCATTCAGTTATAAACACAAAACATATTCAGTGCGAACGTGCTCAGACATGGCTGCCGAGCAAATGTACAATAAACAAGTTTAAGACACTCGTGTAACCGCAGCTTAAGGAAACTGCAGCTTGAGGGCCAGTTTCACCGCACTTATTCATTAAATTCGGCTTAACTAAACGAAGGTAACATTTTAACTCTTCATTTACTGGTGTTTAAGGGCGGAGCATTTCACCACGAATAGCTAGCAAAAAATTTAACCCGTGTGTGGTAAATCTAAGTTTAGAGCCCGACATTTGAAGAAAATGGTGCATCTAGAAGGCGGTGGCACGGATTTTGCTCACTAATCTATGGAATCTGAGTTGTGTTGCCTTTGGAATACTGGTAGAAAGAAAAATACGTAAATTATATAAAATATTAAACAGTGATGGAAACAGCGTGCGGACACTTTGATGTGAACAAATAATGTCAGTGAATGGAAAATCGTAAGTTTTAATAATAATTGCTGCGGATTCTAGTTCATATTTTCATTGGCTTGGTGTATCAAATTGTTTGTTATTGCTGCCATATGTAGAAAAACCAGCAAGTCATAGCAACAAACAATAGAATTAGACTTCATTGTCAAACGCACTGTACTTTGCTTAAAGAGTCAATAAAATACGAACAAAATTTTAATGTAGGCTAACAGTTTTACATAACATACATAATATTCCTCATTAATTTAATATTAAAAATGTTTAAGATAGGTATATTTTGCTTAGCCATTCTAACTTACATTTTTGTTTGTATTCATATAACAAATATCGATTAAAAAAACTACATCGCAGGAACTGCAAATAATACTGTGATCGCAACGAAGGCGTCTGCCGAATTTATCATAACCTTCTAAAGTATCGTAATATGCTTTGGCGGCCATATTTCTTTCGTAAGCGGAGTTTAAGAAGTTAAACGACCGAAAATGGGCGTTTAAACTTAAACTCGGGTAAGTTAAAGGTAATCGCGTTTTGACAGTGGTGAAATGCCATCGACCAGTAATCCTAGTTAATTCGTTCTTAAACTCGGCTAAGTAATTAAAACTTGTGTGGTGAAGCCGGCCCTAAGTGGTTACATATTTCAAAACTAACAACGGCCGTTGTGAAGTTTACCTATTCTTGTTCGTAATCATTTGTGTGCGCAGAAAAATTTATGTAGGTAGTAACTCGTTTTTAGTTTTGATAGAAGTGTGACAATGGAGGAAAATTACTTGAGAGAATATTACTAGTTAGAGGAATTATAAATTTGTTATGCAGTTCGCCTGTCTTTCACTTTCTACTTTTGAGATACAATTTATATGTGGAATCGCGGGAGCCTGCCTGCTGCATCGCTTTTCTCGGGAGCTGTAAGGGTCACACTGGCACGCGCTAAAGTGCGCCATCGCCGCTACGCGCAGGGCCCTAAACTGGCATGCAGTGTTCTCTTAGTACTGCGTCTACCTACGAGACTTTCTGCGGTGAAATTATCATTTTATTGATAAGTTTGTAGCAAAGTTCAATAACACGCACCTATAGGCCGTTTACGGTAAAGTGAGCACTTTTTGAAGCTGTTTCATCAGACATAATAACCAATAAATACATTTCATTATGGCCTCGGACTTTTTGTTTTGGGTATAATGAATGTATACACTGTTTATTACTCGCTTGGCAGGGTTTACATTAACAAGTGGTGGAAGGGTATAAATTGTTTGAAAGGAAAAAGTAACTAGGGCTTCAAAAGTGTTCACTTTATCGTGAACGGCCTATATCGTAGTTTGGCTATGTTGGAGCTCTCCAAAATAATATTTACATCAGCATGCATGGTAAGCTTAAAATACAATTCCTTCCTAGTCTGGGGTACGATGTTGTTTCCTAGGTAACATACTGGGGGCACGTATAATAGTTTCTTCAAAAACACTTTTCAACGCACAGTTCAGGCACCAGTGGGGCCGCGGTGGCTGGATGGTTAGCCTGCTTGCCTCCCACCAAGGCGAACCGGATTCAATACCCAGCCGGGTGACTCCCGGATTTTCGCATGTGGAAATCGTGCCGGACGATGCCGCTGAACGGTGGGTTTTCTCGTGTATCTCCCGCTTCGCCCACCCCTTCATTCCGGCGTTGCTCCATACATCGCTTCACCCTCATTGGCTCTCAAGGTGACAATAGATTAAATTTACACATCCCTTTTGTTTCTTCAAAGGTCCGTGTACTCAACAGGGGTGAAAATAACAATGGAACAACTTGTGCCCTGTAGCTATTTATCAAAACTATCTTTCATAAAAAAAATCTCAAATTTTATTTCGTCCCCAACATAACTTTTTTTTGGGCTTCGAAAACAGCCTATTTTAATTTTTTCCCAAGTTGAAGACTTTCATTTTAGGAAGGAAGTCTTCAACTCAGATAACTTTGATGTTGCACACTGTTTTACATGACGTAGACACTAAGCACACACAATATTAGATCTATAAATGCAACTTTGGTGAAGCAGGGTGGGGTATAAAATGGGGTAAAACAGTAATCTAAGTGCTGAAAGCAGATTGCCGCCATCTTGAACATACACTGTACTTTTATTATAAAATACATTTTGTAAGTTAATAGTATCTGTAAGCTTTTAAATGACACTAAAATGCCCACAATAGGGGACTTATTAAAAAAAAAAAAAAAAGGTTAGGCTAGTTGCGTAAACCTCCGAAATCTGTGAAATTTGCTTGCAGCGTGTATGAAAAATGTCTGTCATCGTCCACTAGTTGTAGGTAAAATTCGAAATTAATGTTTTTCTATCGCCTTGAGAATAGGGTAACGTAGGAACAAGTTTTTATCCAAATAAAAAATGGTGCAGCTTCCATTTTTTTTATTTGATATATGGAATGACACGTATATTTCTACGTACTTCTGACCAATATTTCATCCCTGAAAGAAAAAAAAAAACCTTAATTCTGTACTATCAAACAACCATACGGTATTTCCTAACGTATTAAAAAAGTTCATGTAAAGGCCTTTTTTGACCGTTAGTTTGTGTACAAATGCTCGCTGTCTTATGCCCGGTTGCACCATAGTTCGAACTCGATCCGAGATCAGATCTAAGATCGACACAGAAAACTGTTGCACCATTCGAGTTCAGAGCTGGACTGGAGATCGAGATGAAGTTCATGTCGAACCGCCGAAACTGGTGATTCGAAATCTCGATCAGAGATCAGCAGCCATCGTCGACAAATGTAGTTTGAAAATACGCCAATAGATAGAACTACGTTCGATTGTTTTCTTGGGAAATTAAAACATTATCTTACGCACTTGAATATTAGTCAGTAAAACTCGTACAACAATAATTAATTTAAAACAGATAAAACATCGTACATCTAGTTCTAACTATAGTCCATTCCCCACTGGAAGCAACTTTCTCAGAGCTCTGCTAAGTATCTACTTGCAGGCCCGTTTCGTATCCTTCCGCCAAATGTAAACAAACATTATCATGTAACTCCCATGTAGTATCTGTCAAAATCAATGTTTACATGCCATTGTGTGTGTACACGTGTTCGTATACTTTCACTACACCTAAACATAAACATTGAAATGTGACTTCTACTTTAAATAACAGTCAAATGTGCTGTAACTGTTTACAGCTTTTCAAAGACTTCTGTTATATTCCAAAAACTATTCCGTATGAATATTCGCAGTTTAGGCCTTCGACATTATTTAGGTCAGCTTTATGACGATTTAAAAATTCCTGAATCGAAGACAGTCCTTATGGTTGTGTTACATTAACATATTTGTTTTCCACGACATAGCACAATACATGTAATGTACGTTAGTATTTTGCCGCGACTGTGTTTAACACTCACGACTGTATTTCAAACCCCTTAGGGCAAAGGTACAACGTTGTGATAAATAAACAGACGTGGATGTAAATAATTAACTTCTTCATAAAAACAGTTCATAGTTATAACGTATAAATAGTGCTAATCAAATATTTGTAATCACGCACACACAGGGCCAGCGTATCGACCACGATGCACAAAGGCACGCCATTTCACAGACGCAATAATTAACGATACACGTCACAGTATATTTATTACTGCCGTGGAAACACAGATTTATCACAACATCGTAACTTGCCTAGGTAGGTTTAAAACGTGATGTGGTAATTTGAAATATTTTTCGGAGTTAGAATAATTTACATTTTGTTTGGCAAAAAGCAACACGCCATGTCATTAGACTCGCCACGTCTGCCAACTTCACTTGGTAACTGCCCCGCCATCATATCTAAATATATTAAAATAACTATACAAACATTAAAATCTCTTTTCAGTTGTAAATTACAAATTCAATATCATTATTTTGCTTTAATAAGTATTAAATATGATACAATTGAAAACATACATAACTTTCCTTCTCACTAGCGAAGTGAATCTTCGAAAGAGAGAAAGAAAGAGAGCTACTAGCCTCGCCCAGCAGGCAGTTGGTTTCAGTTGCCATCTCGCTCGATAAAACAACACCGTACCATTACGGCTTACTCACGATATTTTCCGCTGTTATTTCACACTGTTAAAATGAGATGTTGCCATCGGGGCCACCTAAATATCTAAATAGGCACATTTTAATGTACAAATAGTGTACTAAAAAACTAAGTTAAAATAATATTTTAACTGAACTATTTCTTACCGATCGTTGCCAAGACGTCGCTGCTCTCGCCGTTAATTCATTTTTTAAAATAAATAAATATTACAAGTTATAGAAGATATTAAGTTAGTTTCATTTATTCAATAATACAGTACTCTAAAGTTAACCACAGTGTTATATGTTTGTGGACTACAGGTTATTGAAAAAACAGGTTGAAATGTTATGCCTAGAGTGTTTTTTCAAATGTTGATTTTCATAAGTCGCTTCCAATCGGGAATGGACTATATAGTGAAAAATACGCCTACTTCCATAACGTCATATATGACGAACCAATAGAAAAATTTGTCTCGTACTTAATCTCGATCTCTCGCTTTGGAACCAAGACAGACTAATCGGAGATCCAGAATCATGAAATTTCGTTGGTGCAACACTTATACATTGGAACCAAGATCAAGCTGGATCCTGGTTTGGAACTGGGATCATTCGTTCACGGATCGTGGAAGATGATGGTGCAACCGGGCATTAGGCTTTGAGTCCGCCTAAGGGCATTAAAAAAAATGAAACTTCTCCCATTCCGTGCGTGAACGGCCGTCAAAGGGAATGGCTGAAGAACGGAGTGCAGTGGTTAGAAAGGCGCAGTGCGTAGGTAAGTAGGCTAATGACTCCCCTTGTTTGAAGTTGCGTAGAAAGTTAGATGAGATTGGGAAATGTCTTCTCTCCGAGCAAACCTAATGGTCGACCTTGGAGCTAATTTCCCTCTTTCTCGTTCCATGTGGCGTTGGATTGCCGTTACAAGTGAATATTTAATTAACAGTTCATTAAAGTTTGTAATGTCAGAAATGTATTCTCACGCGATGGACAAGTGGCGTTAGACTTGCGTACAGGTCCGTCACTGGGGCGTATCGGAGTTTGTAAGGGAGGGATGGTCTCAAAAATAAAATAATGTAATTCCTTGATTTATTCACAATGTTATAAAAAATACACACAGCTATTTTGTAAAACATTAAACCGTCTCTTTCTCTCTACTTTTTTTTTTTTTGCTCAAAATGTAATACCAATCTCAATTACAATTCAAGACTTTGCCACTGTCATATTAGCTACAGCCACTTAATACTCATTTATTATTTACACATATGCGATCAAAACGCCTATTGCCATAATTCCATGCATAAAGAGTGTGTGTGGAGAGATTAGGGTGGCTCGTAACATCGAGGTCTTGAGAGCCGATGAGGGTTAAGTGAGGCGAGTGTGGAGCAGCGCCAGAATGCAAGGGTGGGGGAAACGGGAGATCCTCGAGAAATACCGCAGACCAGCGGCACAGTCCAGCATAATTCCTACGTACAAAAACCCGGGAATCGAACCTGGTTCGCCCAGGTGGGGAGCGAGTAGTCTAACCACTACATCACTTTGGCCCCCACACGAGTTGCGCTGAGCTACCATCCCAAGACATTAAATCTTTCAAGGACGGGAGCGACACGACCCCGGTAGGGCATTATCGCGGCACGTGTTATGCGGCGGTCTGTAAGTAGTAACTCTTGGCCGTGCTCTATTACACAGCGTTTCGTGCGCTCGCACTCTAAATCTGAATCAGTGAAAATTTGTACTGTTTCAATCAGTCAAACGTATCTGACATTCAACAGTCACTACAAGGAATTTAACTCACGAATCAGTGAAAAAATGCCAGATTTACTTTACTTATTGATTCAGCGACATTTTCCACTGATTCATCAGTTCAACAGCGCTTAAAAATGGTCATCAAACAATGGCCGTTTAACAATATGTATCAAGTGAAATAACGAATAAACCAATAAAAATAATACAAAATACTTTCTAAAATGTGTTTAGTCTTTCGAACCTCCATTTTACGAGGTAACCTGGAACACACAGCCTTTCATTCCGTTTTTACGTCTCATTTCGTTTTCATGGAATCGTCACCGCGCTCTGTTTGAAATTTTAAACTGCATATAATGTGACTAAGAGTGCACTCGTATAAACTATTTGTTTTAACAATCCTAACGGTATCAAGTAAACCAAAAATGTAAAGTAAGAGCATACAATTGATTTCTTCACGATTTCGCAGCAAACCTGTAAGACACAATTTTCCTCTCATTATAGTTGAAGTTCACTGCGAATCAGTGGTTTCCACTGATTATAATTTAGAGTTCGAAGGCGAGGGGTAAGTAGCGGCTGCAAGTAAGGTCTATTCGCGATTTATTAATATATTTCGAGTAGAACCTTTGAAAAATCATCTCGTGTATGACTTTTTTTTTTTTTTTTTTTTTTTTTTTCCTCCGGCATGTATCACAACTGTTTTATGTTTCTGTTAAGATAAGATTGCTTTATTTTCGGTTAAGTTGAACTTTTATTTACATTTGATCCGTAAATTATAATATTTCATTTGTAATTAATATTAATAAAAACCGTGAGGACATTGGCGTGCTGATAATACCTAGTAATAAATAGTTCGTACGCGAAATTATTATTATTACACTAAGTGCGCAGAAGAGCGGTGCATTGCTCCTTTGGTGTAATATTCTAGACTCTGTTAAGCTTTGTTTGCATGAGGCGGTGAATAGCAGGCCTTCAGAAAATTTTGAAGTAACTTTGAATGGACTGCAACTGTTTATTTTAATGTTCTAAAAGAACCTAACTTCGGATTAACTTTCGTAGTCCATTTTGTTAGCCTTTTGCAGTACATAAGATTAAGGCATCTGCCTCCCTAGTCATCATAGACTAAAGGCTGTTCACGATTTTAGTGAGCACTTTTGAAATCAACCTCAGAAAAAAAGTCACTGTTCCTATAGGCTATTCACGTTAAAATGAGTACTTTTGAAAGCCCTGCGTAAAATCTACTTGTATGCACGTTGTTTATTCTTCCGCGTTATGTAAGATTAACATAGTGCACTTTGCAGTCGCTGCTAGTTATCTTCCATGTGGCAAGAGAGAGCGGCCGGCGCTAACCAGGTGCCATCGCGGGCTTCGCTCTGTCGTCGCCCGACATTCTCTCCCTTCCTCCCCTTCACACTCCCACTACCCCCCCCCCCCCATCTAGTACACGCACATCGCGGTGGCTCGCACATTAATCTCCTTACCCAATAGAAAACTTTAGCATGTGGCTCTAAATTTCCTTTCCTATGACGAAACCACCAATCCACAATACAATATTGTAAAGTCGGAGTTCAGACAGTTGGACATCGGTTCTGCCAACTTCATAAAAATGTGTATCTTGTTTATGTAAATAATTACATTATCCAGGAATGCATTGTACGTACCTTTTAAAAAAAACGGACTTAAAATTTATATTAGAAGTTTATTTCAAAACAAAAAAAAAACTGATTTGTTTAATGTATTAAAATAAGTCAATTCATATATTCCCTCTTCAAATTATATTCGTTTGCCATTTATTTGATTTAAGACGAACTTTGTTTAATATACCGAGATTAAAATCGCACTACAGTAAAATAATGCTTTTTCCACATAACCTTTGTTAGATTCTCGGCAAAATGTCTGCTTGACTGACTTTAAATTTCAACTTTTCGAAATCGTAAAGTCAAGAGTGCTTGACTTTACCTTTGACAGTTCCATTGTATCAAGCTCCATTAGAAACAACATGTTGGAAAGCAAATGTAAGGTCAAATGTTAAAATTGTCAATAGTGTAAGGGCCTTTAGCCTTTCAATAAAACCTCACCCGCCCTTCGACATTTGGAACTGAACGTTGTCCCCGCCTGCAGCTCTTCTCACCTTGGATTTGGTTTTACAAATCTTCATAATCTAAAATTATAACAAGATATTTAAAGTCAAAGCTTGCTTGACATGACATTAAGAGGACCACTTAGCAGACATTCTAATGTTTGTAAGATTTCAGTTACATCCGCATGTGCGATTAAAATTATTAAATGATAAGGTAATATTTGATTACGGTAACAGATCTTTAACGAATCATATAAGGACAAAAAGTTGGATTCCGAGATAACTGTAAAGATGTTGAGACGCTCTCTACCCCGCCTCGGTGTCAGGGGTGTCAAACTTGCCTTATTCAATCCACAGCTCACAATAGATCTGTGTATCCACGCAGGGAAAAAAGCAATCTAGTCTCAAAATTTTCTTTTGTCGCGGCCCAATACTGCCTTACTTCTTCTTCTACTACTACTTCTACTTAGATACAGTCACGTAGCAATATGTGCTTAACATTGTGGTTTCCTTTTAAAATGCGTCCCAACACCATAAAAGTTATGCTAGTACAATTTCGCCTGTACCGTTTTAAAGTTAACTGTGATCGTTCACATTAGAAGCAAAAATGTTAAAATAGCTCTGGCCAAATAGTGTTCTCGCAAAATTCTTACAAGTCAGAGTCGCAGCCGTAACTACTACCATTAAGGGGCCTATGTACGGACACGTTTTCTGTGAAATCGTTTGCGCGTAAACGCGTGTCTTGGTAAATAAATGTTCTGGAAATACGAAGTTTTGCCAGAAAGGAAAAAAAAATATTGTCTCTGTCGCTATCTTTCTACTTTTATCATATTAAATGTGTTAATGGAGAAAAAAGTCGCGAAAGTGGTCAAATATCGCATTTTTGAAGCTTGCCTATGAAGTTTCTTTAAGCGGAGAAAAGTACTACTATACGCAGGTAGTTTGATGCGTGTACTTTTATCGCGTGCAATAAAACTCGACAGTTACAGATTTACTTTTACATAGTAAAGCGTTAGGACGGAAACGCTGCACGCCTTGCGCGTAGGAGCGATGAGGCGCTAGGCGTGCGTGTTAGTGTCGCCCGTATCGCTCCCTCGCTTCTTGACCTTGGACGCGCAGCTACGTAGTCCTCTTAACGGGATCGGAAGTTTTCTTTATTTTTTTTTACCAAGCAATAACTTCCGTATGACATTGCGTAGAATCTCGTACGAGAGGAACGTCGACTTAAAAATGCGTCTATGAAATACTTGAGCAGATGCACGTATTACACGTGCTGCAGGGAGGGGCAGCAGAGAAACCTGAAGCATCCTTACTCTCAGGATGCCGGGGACAGACAACTAACATCCCCGGGGCGCCACGCCGGCCGCCGTCGATTACGAACAGCTGTTCGTCCTGGACTCCGCTACGCGCCACAGTTTTTGTTTTGTTATATTGCATCCGTAAGATCTTTTTTCAATACGTAGCTGTACAACGATATTGGACAAGTTAAATTACAGTATACGAAGTTTATACACTGGACATAGTAAACACACACACACACACGTGTCAGACTACACGTACACTCATCACATCTTTTCCTCATAATTTGACCAATCCTCCTTCAACATACTGTGGGGCGTCGTCGTTTTGCTGAAACAAGAAAAGGAAACGAGAAAAACCGGAACAAGAAATGCGTACAAAGATATGTTATACAATCATTTCTTAATTTTTGTATTTTAGATATTCACATACATCATAAAATGTTAGTTTAGAAAAAAAAACATTCTTTCAGCTGTTATTTTTTGAAGAGTTTTTGGTTAGAGAAGCAAATTTCTTGAAGGTGATTTGGTAACTTATTGCAAAGTTGGCTACCTAGGTAGGATGGCCCTTTCTGGACAACTTTTAAGTTAACTGAAGTCACGTGTGTTTTTTTTAATTCTAGTGTCGTGTTTATGGAAGGATTCGTTTTTCTGAAATAAATGACTGTTGTTGGACATGAATATAAGTACATATGGCCGCTGCCCTCTGAAGACTGGTTGCCAACGCCGGATCACACACACACACGTGTACATTGACGTACTTCGGGCAAGCCAAACAGCGTATTCGTTTTCTTTATGTCTTAACAGTTTCGCAAAACACGTCATATGTTCGCACGTTGAATTCCACGCCACACGTCCTTGGTAAGCGGTTGATATTCACCAGTTCTACACACTTAATAACATTCAGACCGTGTATGCACACCCTCGTAATACTAATTACTTTTGTAGTGACACTTAACATGCCCGAGTACAAGGCGAAATTTAGTTACTCAGTGTAGACCACTACTTTATGTTCTGCCCATAACTTTGGCTGATCTTTCTTAAAATATTTGAACGGCTTACACCACTACCTGTTTGCGAAATCGCACTCTCATAATCGCGTGCATTTTATATGCGAGGCTTGCTCGTGTAACACTTGGCGGGTTAGTCGCCGTGCGTTTCTCATTCCCGAGTGCATTTTACCGCCGGGTTATCTCGTCCAGCACATCTGGCGTGGCTTCTGCGTGACTATCGCTAACTGCACGTCAATCCCGACTCACAGCTGACTTATGCCCGGTAGCACCAACGTCTTCATCGAACCGAGAACAAATGATCCTAGTTCCGTACCAGGATCCAGTCTGATCTTGGTTCCAATGTAAAAGTGTTGCACCAATGAAATTTCATGATTCTGAATCTCCGATTCGTCGATCTTGGTTCTAAAGTGAGAGATCGAGATTAAGTATGAGACATATTTTGCTACGCCATGAAGTAGGCTTATTTTTCACTATAGATAGAACTAGATGTGCGATATTTTAACTGTTTTAAGTTAATTATTTTTGTACGAATTTTACTGAATAATATTCAAGTGCGTATAATAATGTTTTAATCCCAAGAAAACAATCAAACATAGTTCCATCTGTTGACGTATTTTCAAACTACATTTGTCGACGATGGCTGCTGATCTCGAATCGAGATTTCGAACCGCCAACTTCGGCGGTTCGAAATGAACTTCATCTCGATCTCCAGTCCAGTTCTGAACTCGAATGGTGCAACAGTTTTCTGTGTTGATCATAGATCCGATCTCGGATCTAGTTTCGAACAGCGGTGGTGTAACCGGGCATTACACACGTGTATATTGGCGTGCTCATAATTTAAATGCTTTGAGCAAGTGAAACACCGTATCCATTTTCTTTATGCCCGAACAGTTTCACGAAACACGTCATATGTTGGTACGTTAAATTCCAAGCCACACGTATTTGGCAAGCGGGCGACATTCACCAGTTCTACACACGTAAATACATTCAGTCGAGGTATGCACACCCTCGTATAGGCTGTTCACAGTAAAATGAACACTTTTGAAAGCCCTGCTTAAGCTATACTTCTATGCACGTCATGTATTCGTCCATCTTATGTAAAATTAACATTGCCATGGGCCTCATCAATTTATTCATGATTCGATAAACTGAAATTGTGGAATAATTAGAAAAGTAAATAGTTATACATCTGTTAATTTTTGCACTTAGATGTATTTAAAAAAAAAACAGAAAGCGAAATAAATATATAAGGCTATCACAGATGGTTACCCAACATATTTTATTCGACATTAAGATATGGAACTACTTTCCATCCATCATTACTAACTACTGGACGCATGTCGCTCAGTGCGCCCGTTAAAATATACGCCAGGCAGGAGCAGTGACATGTTTATAAGGTTGATTAAAAGTGCTCACTTCATCGTGAACAGCCTATAATAATAAATCACTTTTGTAGCTACACGAGACGTGTCCGAGTACAAGGCGAAATTCAGTTACTACTCAGTGTAGAATACTACTTTATGTTCAGCCCATAACTTTGCCCGATCGTTCTTAAAATATTAGATTGGCTTGCACCACTATCTGTTTGCGAAATCGCACACTCATAATTGCGTGCATTTTATATGCGAGGCTGGCTCACATAACACTTAGCGAGTCAAGGCCCGGCTACAATCACTGTAAGAAATAATAAAAATAGAACCCACACTTGTATTATGGGACCAGCTACAACACAACATAATGGCGTAAGATGGCTGCCTGCCCGCGGTAGTGGCATAGAGGATGGAATATTTCCAATTCTCTTACGTCAAGTTCTACGCCGGACAATCACGAGATATTCCAACCACAAGAGTCAGTGCAGTGCAAGCTTGTAATAAGAACATAGTTATTAAATGAACTTTGTGGTACAGTTCCGATTTGAGTTTATTTAAATAGTCAACACAATTATTAACGTGTATACCAAAATTTAGATATCCCGAAATATGATTCACGCGAAACTTTTTTCATCTCAAGTAGATAAACAAAAATTAATATCAGGTCAGCCAAAACACTATTTGTAAATACCCGCAATACATTTTTTTTTGTGCTCGTTTCACATTGGCCTCGTAACAGTTTTCTTACTCCTGTTGTAGCCAGTACAAGTTCATACTTCCACGGGAACGCTACGGTGATTGTAGCCGAGGCTTTAGTCGCCGAACGTTTCTCGTTACCGAGTACATTTTACCGCCGGGTCATCTCACCCAGCACATCCGACGCGCCTTCTGCACGTCAACCACGACTCACAGCTGACTTACGACTCTCCATCTACACGTCTCGGACGCGACTGCTGCCACACTGGCCAGATGCAGCACCATCGCACTCGACCATGACCCTCCAGCGGCGACCCTTTACACTAAGTATTACAATTATCACGCAAAATGCAAAACAGATACATATCCATGATTATTACATTACATTCAGAAGCATTACTCAAATACGTAATTATTAAAGCTGAATATTATAGGATTATAAGGCTGGCCTCTTAAAAACGCACATACAACTGATTAATAAAATAGTGGCAAACAAAGCTAAAGCTGTTAAAGTGAGCACCTTTGAAATCAACCTTGGAAAGAAGTACCTTGGAAAAGGTACAAAATCAAAAGAAAATTATTGCAAATATTTAAAAAATAATTCAAATATGTACTCGCCTATCATTTATTAAAGTTATTAAACTATTCTACATAAGTGCTCAAGTTTTTTGTAACAGTTATTTACTTAAATATTGTTATATTTTCTACAATGCCCACGAAGGGGACATGTATGTCCACGGAGGGGAGTTGATAGTTCCAAGCCATATGATTAAATTTTATGTAGGCTAATTTTCATTAGGGATCCAAGTACCATACTAATGCAGTTGAGAAAACCTGCCTTTATTCTCAAGGTCAAAATATTTTGATCTTTTTTTTTCTTTTAACTTGCTGAAAGTATTTTTTAACAATTTAGAGTTAAAAAAAATCTAACTCAGGCTGATTCATAACATGTACAATGTCACTGGAACTGATAATGAATTCTTGTTCCTCCGAGATCATCTTTGCAGCTGTTTGCGCACATCTAGTCATGAAACGAACTCTAACCTCTTCTTCAGAAATGCATTCCGTCACATTTGCAATGTAATTTCTTACACTTTTCGTACCAGTAACTTTTACAATCAAATAATCGTTATGATTTGGCCTAATCTTATAATTCATATTTTGTTCCTGAATCAGATGAACTGTAGATCTGCGAGTATTCAAGTCTTCTATGATAACTGTCTTCACCACTGCAGAACTCTGAACACAACTCTAAATCAGAGTCAGAGTTGTCGTGTTTCTTTAGAAAAACAAATGCCTTGTTCTGCGGTAGGTGTATTGGGATCGTTTTAGTATTGTCAAGGAAAACAATTCAGAAAGCTAGAAGAGGAAAACTACAAGCAATTAAAACATTAAAAAGTAAAAATTATTTTTAAGACTACAAAAAATGGTATAAAAAGTATACAGAACGTTTGTGAGAGTGGAATCAATCCCATTCCATAATGATGACGTGGCCCAGCTTCACAGCTAATGCAAGAGAGTTTTCTAACCTGCAAACTGTGAGATCCTTTTTTGAATACCACTTCATGTATCTTCTTTGTGACTTTGAACACTGGAATGTATTTTGGTATGTACTTTTCAATGCTGGTAATGAGTGGTTCCTGGCCTTGTTTCACTGCTATGCCGTTGAAGTGTTGCTGCAGAAGAGGAACTAGCATGTCACAATCTGGGATATCAATTTGATGTGCTACCAAACCATCGGCTGTTCTTTTCAGAGCTGCCCTCACCCCGTCTGGGACATCCTTTCCGCAGGCACTTTCTCTGAAATGCCAATGAATTTCTTCCACATTCAGTTTTTCTGACATGGCCACCCATTAGCTGAAACATTTTCCGGTTTTTGTACTGGGTACAGAATCCATCACTATGGAAGTGAACATTTTTCAATTAAGTGATACGTGACTTTATGTCTTTAATAACATGCAGTAAATGTGCAACTTTGCTGCAGGATCATGTTTGTTACATGAGCTGACTGTTCCATATGAGACAGGTGTTTTTGCAACATCTGTATGACATTATAGAACACAAGTATGAATAGTCACTTAGGGTTTTGATCCTCCAAAATGTGCTGACTGGATTTATTTTGAATATTTGTAGGTATTGTTTTCAGAAAAGTCAACGTGTACCAACACTTTATTCTGCTAAATATTTTTCTTTAATTGTGAAATTTCCTCACACTTGTAACTTATGTTTGACACGTGGAGCATAAAAGGAAAGACTTCTCTTAATAAAATGCCCATTAGCTGCTTTTTGAAACTTTTTTCCATAACTGACAGTTTTTGAATAAAATTTGATCTTATCTTTAAATTGTACAGGGACTTTTTGGTAGTCCATCTTTGGAAAAAAAACAGGACCACCAACGGGATCATATTTGATCTGTCTCAGTTCTGATTTGCATGTGATACCCTGTCGTTCTAAGCATACCTCATTTATAGTGTTCTAAGTACTTCAGGTGGTGTTTTCTCATCAATCATGTTCAGAGTATTCATCTTTCTTACTAACAGAAGCATTTTTGTGTGTTTTGCATAAGCATGTCTCTCTGCCAGGTACCTTCGGAAACACAACCCAAAAAGGTTGAAGTCGGCAAAGTGTCTGATAGCTCAAATTTTTATATTCGGGACATTCTGCTTTGATCATTTTGTGCAGGTTCTGAAGTGCGTCATTTAAAAAACTATTTTTGTTTCTTGCTGTGGTTTCTTTCTCTCCTGAGCACAAGCGACTTGATTTATCTGTCTCTTAAAAATTTAGTGACGTCAAGTCTTGCCTTTTCCAAGATTAATCTTCCTTTCAAAACTGTCTTATGGGTTTGACCATCACGAAATATTTTTTTTGAAGTAAGTGTACTCAAATAGTTCAAGTAACGATACTTTTGATCTATTTTTCCACTTAAACTGTTACCATAGCCCTTTTCACTTTTAGTGACATTTCTTACAGTTGTGCTGTATTTGTTTGCTGATAACACCTCCAAACAACACTTTTTTGTATACTTCAATTTCAGTAAATTTATCTCTACTTTCCAGGAGTCTGTGAACCTTCTTTCTTGGGCTTTCATCTTCAATTTTCTTTTTTTTCTCTTTAAGCTACTTAATCTTTTCTTGTACTTTTCTAGCCTTGTTTTGGTTTTTCTATTTTCCTCTTCCAGTGCCTTTATCGTTTTTTTTTTTTCGTAGCTTGTATCGATGTCGTCTTAACCATCCTCCTCCTTCTTTCAGTTCCACTCTTATGCTCTTTCTCACGATTGCTCGTCATTCCTGTGGTCATTCCTAGGTTATTTGGTGAGGTACATTCTTCGGTTTTTTGCTCTATATTTTCTGATTCCGATATCTTTTTGCTTTATCTTTCCACATTTTTCTCGCTGCTCTTTTTTTACGGCCACTCATAGTTTCAATAGTTTTGATTTTTCCAGATGCTGCCCTCTGGTAATAACGTTCTTTCTCTTTACCCTTAGCCTCTTCATGCAGAATAGGGTTTTCAAGAAACTTCTGTCTCAATCGTCTCATGCTAAGTTTTTTTTTGTTCTCTTCTTCTTTGAATTTGAGTATCTGATTGGTTCATTTTTGAGGGAACCATCTTGAAAAGAAAAACAGCAGCAGTATTATTAAGTAGTCTGGCAACATTCCAAGCAAACATTTTTTGCATATGTATGTACATGTACCCTCTGTGGTCAGTAAGTGTTCATGTATCCCCTCCGTGGACCAACTTAGTCTACAGAGGGGATGTCCACGGAGGAGACAAAAATAAGGTTTTTTTCATATTATTTATTGCTTTCGTTTTTGAGGTTAGGAAACTGTACAGCACAAATGTTTAATATGCACCAAAATATACATGCACAATTAATTAACAACAGTAAATGAGTGTTTCCTACCTTGTTTACGATGACCACGGGGTATACAAAAAGAACTTTGCGAAATACAAATTTATATCTGAGTTATAAATATCACAACACAACGTAGATTTGCTAACAGCAACATACACTGCTGAAGAAGATGGCTTCTTTTCCCTTCAATTCCACAGGAAATACCAACTGCTGCTGCACTATATACTCATTTTATTGCACTTTTTCTTTGCCCATGGAAAAAATCCTATATACTAGGGAAAAAGTTAAAAAAATATATATTTCTCTGTTAATTTTGCACAATGAAATACGTATGTCATACCTATGAGCATACAGTGTTTCTAATAATTACTTTACTGTAAGAAGTATTTAAAAAATTAAAAATGGAAGAGCAACTGTGTCCTACAAATAATGCTTGGAGACGTACACGGAGGGGACTTAAGATCTATTGAAGGCTAACTATTAGTTATAAATAATTATAAGAAAAATATTTTACAATAGTAGATTTGTTTAAAAATTTACCATATTGGAAATTTGAAAAATATTACTTTTCTACAGAATGTTTGGTTTTATTTAGATGGTGACAACAAATTGTACCTTTGTCAGAGAATGGCCCCACTGCTCCTGCCTGCATATATTTTAACGGGCGCACTGAGTGACATGCGTCCAGTAAAGTTGGTGCGCGATGGAGGGAAGGTAGTTCCGTATCTCAACGTCGAATAAAAAGTGTTAGGTAACCATTTGTGATAACTTAAATTATTTCTTTCGCTTCCCGGTTTTTTTAATGCATCAAAATGCAAAATTGAGTAAATTTGTAAAATACTTAATTTTATAATAATTCCACAGTTTTACCTGAAAGTCGCATGAATAAAGTGATAAGGCCCGTGGTAATGTTAATTTCACATAAGGTGGAAGAATACACAACGTACATACAAGTAGATCTTACGCAGGGCTTTCGAAAGTGCTCTGTTTATCGTGAACAGCCTTTACCAGCCGTTGCATCACGGGACCGAAACACAAAATACTCAAGGTAACGATAATCATATCGTCACTGTGTTCTATGCGCTTTGATAAGCATTTTTTTTGTGGAAATTAAGTACTGGAGGGAGGGGACACACTTGTTCCTCAACGAGACGGTTGAGTGAAGCCTGCCGGCCGGCTGGCTATACCATAGTGAGCAGCACGCTAGTCGTCCAGGAGGAAGGAGCTGGAGAGGGTAAACAACCCACACCACACATTTGGCTGGTTCAACAATACTGCGATGCGTTGCGTTGCGATGAGCGGTAGCCAACCAGAATGAAGCAGATTCCGTCGCAACGCATCGCCGTCGAGTGCGTTGCACGAAATTCTTGCGTTGCGATTGTCGGCGTCAGCCTGCGACGGAGAAGAAGAAGTGTTTGTTTACAAGGAGAATAAAAATATCCGTTTCTTTACCATTTGAAAACTACGATCGCGTTTACGCCGACGTTTTCGTATTTGTATTTTTATTATCGCTGCGTGGATGTGCAAGGCTTCTTATAGATATGGACAATGCCATAAAATTCGTTTATTAACATCACAATAACTATCCTTCGTCCTATCATGTCTCGTTTCCGCTAGTTTTCGCCACACATCGAGTTCATACTACCCGTTTTTTGTCCACTACTTAAAACACACAGTTTCAACTTTTTACGCGTCTTTTGTTGCATTCATGAGGTCTGAAAATGTAATTTCCACCCTCAAACGAGATTACAGCATCATCTCAGACGGCGTCCATCGCCGACAGATCATCGCTTAATTGTGAAACAGCACGTATAGCTCGTCGCAGCCCATCGCATCGCTATATTGTGGAACCAGCTTTAGTGTTCTTCCACATCCCTCTCACTCCCTCACATTTTGCCTTTAAATATATTAACTGGACAATCAAACTTAAAGACGAATTACAAACATCAAATTTTTCCACTAAACAGATTGGATAAAATAATATTGACTGTATTCGAAAATGTGTCACTTTTTAAATTTTTTTTTTTTTTTACTACAAGGATCTATTCTGTATTTTCATGTATAAATTATTTTCAAAGCGTGATACTGCTATTGTTTCCGTGTAGGGCCTGTGTAACGAATGTTGTGATTTATTTTCTCTTCTCTACTAATCTTAAATTGAGATATTTCCTGCAAAATGAAATTTCAAGCATCTGAGTTCCTAATATTATTATCAATTAATCACTTAAAATAGAGTTCAAGCGCTTCATAAATCTTACATATAATTTAATTATCTTCATGATCTTATTCATTTTTAATCGATTCGTAATTTTTTTTACTTTCGTTATGTAGGAAACTGCCATTTTCGTCATGTAAGCCGTCAAACATTTAAAATGTTAAAATACTTACACTTTTCAAAATGTTTGATGTTAACTAGATCCATCCAACTTTCCCGGACAAACATGGCGATAATGACGTTTCGGTGACGCCATAAACATCCAATTTTATTTGACCAACTTTATTTGTAGCAGTTTGATGAACAAGTTCGACCAGTATGATGACAGGGCCTTCATGTGAATACCAGGCCGCATTGCAGCCACTCGCCCAGACATCAGTGCATCGCGACTATCAACTGACTAACAGCTAGTCCTCACCCACACCTCCCCCCCCCCCCCATTTTTTCTCACTGTACTCGACGCACTTACGGACCTTAACAGAAGCTACAATGGTTTCTACATATTTAGCATGTTACTTTTTTTTTTTTTTTTTCCGTTGTGATGTAAACCAATAGTCTGAGAAAAGGATTGACAACGGGAGGAACATAGATTTTCAAATACGAATGAAATAAGTTACATGAATTTTAAATAAATAACTATATATATATATATATATATATATATATATATATATATATATATATATATTCATATAGCTCTTAATTAAAAAAAAAAACTCAATACGTCATGTCATAGCCCAAAACACAATTGTTTGTTATTATAATGCCATGAAAGTCTTTTGTGTAAATTTGTTATGCGACTCGCCCATTTTTCAGTGTGAACTTTTGAGATAAAATTTAACCTTTACCGCAGGTGAACAGTGTCGTGTTTTTGTAAAGAAATTGCAATGTGAGCTTCTGTGACGTCAATACATACGTAACTAAATGCAAACGCAGTATCAAAACAACTTTTTGAAAACTGCAGAAATAAAGATTTTAAATTAAAATTATAACTATCATAGTTAATATTATATTTTTATATTGAATTACTTATTAACATTATTTAATGAATGTATTTATGCTAAAACAAGTGTTACATTAAAAATATTTGGTATTTATCAATTTATAATAAATATCACGAAATCATTCAATAATGTCAAAATCTAGAAAAATACTGTTGGTGGTGCATCAACAGTAGGCCTACTGTTGTTGGAGAATTGGATAAATGCAATGTTTACGTTGCTGGCTTCTGAGTTTGCAAATAGTAAACAACATTAATATCCACTTGGCCTTAATTGACGGTTTGTTTATTTCTATTTTTAAGGAGCCTACAAGTATATTGAAATGTAAAATACAGGAATTTTGACTGAAGATGCCTTTTGTTGTCATATTTTCAGCAAAGCAGATTTTTTTTGTCTTTCGTTTTTAGTCTTAGTTTTTTTAGCCAGGTGTCAGGAACGAAATACAATAAATAGGTAATACTGAAAGTGGCATAGAAAAACAGAAATGAAAAAAAAAATGTTTACGGATGATAGAGCAGACAATATACACATGTTACTGTTTGGTTGGTACAGATGAATATATTCTAGATATGGGAGAGGAAGGGATGGAAAGTCATTAACACAATCGCATGGTTTGGCATGTTCCGTAGACCAACCAAGAAAAAACTTAATGGGGTTCACTCCCTTGCATTTCGGTTCATTCAGCCAAAATATCGTGTAGTTAGTTTTACGACGTGTGTTCTAATACTGCCATATTCCATTTTTGCTCGTGTTCCGAACCGCAGTGCTGCCAAGAGGAGTAGACTTGTACACAATGAACACCACGAGGTGCAGGCTACTCGTGAAGGCCGTAAAACCCGCAGTGTTCGGGGACTGGCGCGGCAACAAGAAGTTTATTGCAGGACGATGAAAACCAATTATGAAGCTATCACTCATCATTGACCCAACTACATCGTTTTGTTAGTACGCCACCAAGACGTCCAAGAGTGTAATTATAGCTTATTAAAAATGTTATCAAACGACTGTCACTGAAGAAGATGAATTTTTACAAACATTAAGTGAGGCTGATGGTATTAAAATGAGCAATCTCCAATTTTTGTCAAAATCGAGATACTGACACCGTTGAACTGCACTAGTAGCCCTCTACGAAACTACGTCGTGTGTGTATTTCGAAAATAAAATCCCATCGTTTCACTGTATGGAGTATTTAATGTTGGTTTCTAACGGAACCATCTTTACCATCTGTCGGAATCAGGTGGGACCATCTCCGCAACTACCAATCAGCCCTGCTAAAGTTTTGCTTTCAGGCGAACAAAGCTCAACCAAGTCTAGAAAATTACACCAAAGTGACATCGCATTGCATTCGTGCTCATTCACTTTGATAATATTTTCTTCCTAGGCATTACTATCATTGTGCATTTCTCTGTTTTTTATTCGTACTATTTATATATGGTATATTGCAATTTACGAAGAAAATATAATTAAAAGTCCAGTTTAACCAAAAAGAAGATACTTTAACAGACGTGTAAAATGCTGATGCCGGAATCTCAAGCCCCGACCAACACAGCACGACACGACACGACGAAAACCGCAACCACAACACACTTTAATGTATTAACTTGAATTTACAGCACGACCGACACCACGCTCTCGGCATTCGTAACTATTTAGAAGGCGCTGATAGGCTACGTTTGTTTCAAAGGCGGTGAACAAGAGGGAAATTTGTAATACATAATGGTGACATTTGTATTGCCAATGCATACAAAGGAAAAATTATTATTTTCAAGAGTTAGATACAGTAATTTTCAATGAATTTTTCTTTTAAGCTGGGTATTTACCATTGTAGGGAAAGCTTGCAATACAATTTCATTTTGCAAGGTTGTACATTCTGTGAGTCATGCGAAGAATATAAATAATTTGTAATCCAAATCTGCTGGTCGGACGACGGAATCGGTCGGGCTTAGGACGATCTATCTTGTATTTCATTGGTTGTTGGCCGTCGTGTCGTGCGCGTCAGGGCTATGTGATTCCGGCTTTATGATTCATGACATATTGAGCAAATAACTAAACACGTCATACATGGAGTGATGTTTTCAAAGATTTGATTTAAAAAGTACAAACGCGCCGCGAATTGACCATACGACCTCTTTTTCCGACATTGTTTTTGCACCGCCAATCGCGACTTGAAGATCTGCTTTTCACCCTGGCTATCTGGGGGCTTGTGTTGGAGTACTCATTCGGAAAGACTTTTCACGATAAAGTGAGCACTTTTCAAATCAACCATAGGAAAATATCACTGGCCCTACCTGCTTATATTTCAACGGGCGCCCTGAGTGACATGCGCTTAGTAAAGTTGTTAAATGATGGGTGATAAGTAGTTCCATATCTTAACGTCAAATAAAAAGTGCTAGGAAACCATTTATGATAACTTAAATTATTTCTTTCGCTTACTGTTTTTTAAATACGTGTAAATGTAAAAATGAGCAAATCTGTTAAATATTTACTTTTCTAATAATTTCACAGTTTCACTTGACCGGTGCATGAATAGTGCGTTGAGGCCCATGGCAATGTCAATCTTGCATAAGGCGAAGAATATACAACGTGCATAAAAGTAGATCTTAAGCAAGACTTTCAAAAGTGCTCATTTTACCATGAATAGCCTATATAGGTTGTTCACTGTGAACTGAGCACTTTTGAAAGTCGTGCTAAGATCTATACGCTGTTCACGTTGCCCTGCTTAAGATATACTTGTATGCACATTGTGTATTCTTCCGCCATACGTTAAATTAGCATTGCGGTGGGCCTGCTCACTGTATTCGTGCTTCGGCAAGTGAAACCGTGTAATTACTAGAACAGTAAATCTTTCACAAATTTAATATTGTTTTTTTTTTTTTTTTTCACTTATTTACAACAAAAATAAACAATAAGTATAATGTATGAATTCAAATTTCATAAATGTTTACCAAACAGTTGTAATTCAACTCAAAGACTTCGAACTACTTTCCCTCCGTCGTTGCCAACTTATGGGCGCGTGTCACGCAGTGAACCCTCTAAAATATGTGCAGGTAGGAGCAGTGACTTTTTTAAAGGTTGATTTCAAAAGTGCTCGCTTTACTGTGAACAGTTTTTAATTGTATTGTTAGGCGCTTACGCTCGCTCAATGCGTAGTCCGGCTCTTGGCAGGGGGGGGGGGCGCACCCCGAATGATTGACAGCGGCGGCCTGGCTGGCGTCACAGCCCCACCTATCCCTCCACTGCTGGTAGACTAGTTTAGAGGACGCATGGTAATATATTCTAGGAACTAGGATCTTCGGCGCAACGCTGCATTTAGAGACATTTCTGGGCGATGGCATACGACTCTATAAATATCGCAGCGGTCCAAGGGTCGGCAGTCTCTCTGTGGAAGCCAATTGGCTGAGTGCGGTAATCGTGCGACGCGTGGTGCAGCGAGAGACATCGGTTATTTATTTGAAAGGACGGCCTCAGTTGGAATAAATATTAAAACGAAGGAACTACTAGTCAAATACAAAGGCACATTAAAATTCAAGCACGCAGCTCGTGTTGCTTATTTTTTGTCATACAAACTTAACAGATAAAGGTGAACATGCACACAAATAAGTCTACGGTAACTTTTATTCCGCTCATATTTCTATGTGTATTTATTATTGCCGTGGGAACACAGATTTATCACAACATCGTAACTTGCCTAGGTAGGTTTAAAAAACACAACATCTACAAGCGTGATGTGGTAATTTGAAACATTTTTCGGAATAAGAATAATTTCCGTCTCGTTTGGCAAAAAGCAACACGCCAAATCATGGCTCACCACGTCTGCCGACTTCCGATGGTATCCGTCCCTCTATCATATCTAAATATATTAAAATAAGTATTCAAATATTAAAATCTGTTTTCAGTTGTAGATTACAAATAAAAAAAAATCATTTTGTTGTAATAAGTATGAAATACGCTTTAATCGAAAACATGTATAATATATTTGCTTACTAGTGAAGCGAAACTTCCCGTGCGTGAGAGAGAGAGAGAGAGAGAGAGAGAGAGAGAGAGAGAGAGAGAGAGAGAGAGAGAGAGAGAAGTCTCGCCCAGCCGAAAGTTGCTTCCAGTCGATAAAACAAACACCGTGTCACTACGGCCTACACACGATATTTTGCGCTGTTATATTAAACTGTAAAAATAAAATATTTTGCCATCGGGGCTACCCAAATATTTAAATATCTTAATAGACAGCGTTTATTTACAAATAGTATTCTAAAAAAAAACTGCCTTAAAATAATATTTTAACTGTGATCTATTTCTCACCGGTCGTTGCCAACACGTGGCTGCTCTCGCTGTTAATTCATATTTAATACAAATTAAATATTACAAGTTATAGACTATATTAACGTAAAGTTTCATTTATTCAATAATACAGTACTCTAAAGTTAACCACAGTGTTACATATTTTTGGAATACAAGTTATTGAAAAAATAGGTTGACATGTTACGCCTAGAGTGATTTTTCAAATGTTGATTTTCATACGTCTCTTCCAGTCGGAATGGACTGTGGATACCAGCCTAAATAAGTCTAGGCCTGAACAATGCGTTCTGTATGCGAGGTGTTCGGAATGTTACAGTGGGAAGGAAACCTCGTGTGCCACTATGGAAGCTACCATGCAAGCTTGCATGACGGATTGTTCTGTGGAAGATTTAGCTGATTGGTGGCCGTTTTCGTGGGTTTTTCGTATTCGTTTGGTACAATTTTTGGTGGGAGGTTTCTTACAAGTTTGAATATTTTAGCCAGTCATGGACAGGAGTGGTGGAATGTGGCGTTGACGGTAGTTGTAATTTTATCTTGTTTTGAGAAACAGCGATCAGACCATTAAAACACATAGTAGAGCAAATAGTAAATAGAAACCCGTGAAAATTTTAACAGTTGGAGACGTATAATAAAAACAAATCTGTGCATGTTTACTTGTGAGGCTGCAAGTATTGTGTGGCAGGTTCTGTAGGAACCTACATATGGTTGTATGCAAGCTCGGATGACAGGTCTCGTAGAAGCTTCCGCCGAACATATAGTCCATTCACGGTTACTTACAACTTGTCCTGCTAATGTTCTTCCAGGACATTACTCCGCCTCGTGCAAACAAAGCTTAACCGAGTATAGAAAATAACAGCAAAGGGACAATGCATCGCACTCAAGTGAAATAACATTGTACACAAGAACTGTTCTTACCAGTGGCGTTCATTCCATAGACGCAAGGTAAGCAATGCTTGCCGTATACATATTGGAAATGTTTGACCCTTTATAGTTTTCGCCTCAACTCTAAATTTAAACACATTTAATTCTGAGTTTCCCGTTTCCGATTCGAGAGTTTTCTTAACTCCCGTTCTGTATACGCACAGTGCTGCTATCTAGTATTTATTCCCACAAACGGGAGCTACTAGCGATGAATCGAACTCGCAAGCGAGTTACCCTGCCGCGTTCCTTCGGCAGAGTGAGCAGTCGTTCTGTTTGCGTCCTCCAGTTCTATATTTTTCCTTGTAAAGTAGACGAATGTGTTCGGGAAAACGGGAGTTTTATTATAGTTTGTAATGTGCTCTCTTTAAAATATTCAGTTTAATTATTACATTAATTTAGTTTACATTTTATAACTAATGTTAGGTATTATAAAACGGTAAGTACATGTGGAGGGTAAGCAAAGTTGGAAGTTGCGTTTGTTAGTAGAAATGGAAAATGGAACCACAGCCCGGCACTAACAAATGTTATCTAAAACACTCGAATGTGTCTGGCTATTATACTGCTTACCCTGTAAAATAAAACTCACTACACGCCACTGGTTCTTACTAGGCATTACCAACACACCTAACTTCTAGCTGATTTTATATTAATTATACTATAGTTTATTTTTATTAAGTTGGACATTTATTTATATTTTACCTGTAAAGTACTTTTATGACTACGCTAGTATAGAAATCTTGCCATACGCGGCATATTTGGCAAACACGTCACGCACGAGGTGGTATTCCAAAGGTTTGTTTTAAAAAGCAGCTAATATAGTATAGTGTGGTGTGAGGCGAGGAGGTCATAACCGCAGGCGGCGGGTCCCATGTCCATGTTGAGGAACCGGGCCGCCATTATCGTCACGTCACATCACGTCCGGACGAGCAGTGCTTGCTTTGTTCTCTGCTCTACACATGCGCACACAGGAATTCTCTGCCAGCGGCAGACGACAAAACAACGCTACCGATTTATTGTGCTGTCGCTGGTTTTGGGCAGGCGCTCCGCCTGCAGACCAACAAACCGTTTAGCCCCTTCATCACGTATACGCTGCCCGCAGTTAACTTGAGAGCTTTCGTCAACCCTGCTTCGGACCGGCTATACTGGTCCCTGTTTAGCCTTCCGCCGCGCACAGCATTTGTATGGCCGTGAACCCGAAGCGACGGTCAAGTGAAACTGGGTAATTGTAGCTGTTCACGGTAAAATGAGCACTTTTGAAGCCCTAGTTACTTTTTTCTTTCGGCCATTTTCTATCCTTTAACCACTTATTAAAATAAATATTGCTATGTAAGTAAGAAACACAGCGTGTACATTCCACGGCACTCTGAAGTTAACGTCCACTAGTATAATAAAATTAATTTATTGACTATTATTCCAAATGAGAGGGCTTTCAAAAGTGCTCACTTTACCGTGAACAGCCTATACCAGCGTGAAGACGTTACTCTTAACTACCTACAGATACAAGAAAATGAACAGAAAGAATTGTAAATTCTTTACCAAAACATTTTCATGTTAAACTTAAAAAAAAAAAAAAGAAAACGTGAGAACTACTTTTTCGTAAATTGCTGGGGCTGCGGTGGGTTAGTGGTTAGACTACGCGCCTCCGTAGGCGAACCGGGTTCCATTCCCGAGGGGTTTCACATGTGGGGATCTCCCGTTTCCACCGCCCTTGCATTTCGGCGCTGCTCCATACTCAATCTCGCTTCACCCTCATCGGCTCTCAAGATGTCGATGTTAAGAGCCGCCCAAATATCTTCACTCGCACTTAATTGTCTTCTCCAGCTCCGCGGAGAACGTGGGTCATGGTAGCTGTGTTCGTAGTCACCAGCCAAGAGTCCTTACCTGGCTTCGCGCCCTGAAGTGCAACAGGGCTGTGACGTCATTGTCACTGTCAGAATTCGCGGCAAAAGCACATAATGGCCCTAGCGACGTCTTCTTCACATGTCCTACACTGCAACAATTTCGCATTATCTTCGTGCTATTTGCTGGTTACTGTTTCTGTACGCTAACCAAAGCAACATCAGAAAATGCATTTAATGAATTTATATTATATATATATATGCATTTGCTTTGGAACTTGTAAGAGTTGCTAGGAAATTTGCATGTAGCAGGTAAGAAAAGGAGACAGGATAGTAGGACGCTATGCTATTGTCTGACAGACAGGGTGTTAAACAGTTACATCAGAGAAAATTCTAACAACGCACCATATATTGACAAAAAAGAAACTGCAATCAAATTAACATCATAGATAGTTTTCAAATATGGACGCTGTGAGAGCATAACCTGAGGGAGATAGACGAACTGGCACTGTAACAGTGAGAGAGAGACATATCACCTCTACTGCCAAAAACCAACAAATTTCTCTTTCGCACGTATGCAAAATGAATTTAGCGATAAGACATAATCTGAGTATCATTTAAAAAAAACATCCATTGAGCCTATTAAAACCTTTCTTGCAAGAAACACATAGAATATAAAAAGCTTACCCTAATCTTAACACGGTACTTCAGAGAAATCACCAATGCGTGCATTAAGGGGGCTATGTAGCTACGCGTCCAAGGTTAAGAAGCGAGGGAACAATACGGGCAACAGTTACATGCACGCCTAGTGCCTCATCGCTCCTACGCGTAGGGCGTGCGGTGTTTCCGTCGTAACGCTGTACTGTGCCAATTAGATCTGTAACAGTGGAGTTTTATTACACGTGATGAAAGCCCACAGATTGAACTAGGCCTGTATCTTTGTACTTCTCTCGTGTCTCCTAAGGAAACTGCATAGGCAGGTTTTAAAAATGCGATATTTGACCTTATTCACAATTTTTTTTTGTCCAGGAATACACTTAATATGACAAAGGTAAAAAAAATGGTGCCATAGATAATTTTTTATCTTTTCTGACAAAAAGTCGTATTTGCAGAAATTTTATTTCTCGAGATACGCGTTTACGCGCAAACAACGATTTCACCGGAAACATGTCGGTACATAGGACCCTTAAGAAGCTGCAAGCACTAACATTAATCTCATATGGCAGTTAAGAAAATTCACAGCTAATTTCATAGGTGAGCTGCAATAAACTAACACTAATCCTCGCGTCACACTGTGAAAAGATCACTACTAATTGCATCAGTAGGTGTAAGGAACTAACATCCAATCCCAGGCTGCTCTCAACACAGTGTACGGTAAAAGATGTTACACAGACTAAAATCTAAGGAAAAGCCATTGTTTAGCAACGCAGCTCTCTGCATACAAATGATCCTCTCACATGCAATGATCCATTAAAAAAAATCTCCTAGTATGTGACAAAGCGTAACGGCGAAGAGAGAGAGAGTGCAATAAATATATCCAGGCGTATCTACGAGCTAAGCTAGCCCTTGGAATACCCGTGATGTACTCAGCTTAGATTCCAACTTTACTACAAAAACAGTATAGACTGCAAACCCCTTGAAACTACACAGCAAACTGCCTAGTTGCCCAAGAAGGGCAGACTGCAAACCCCTTGAAACTATACAGCAAACTGCCTAGTTGCCCAAGAAGGGCAGACTGCAAACCCCTTGAAACTATACAGCAAACTGCCTAGTTGCCCAAGAAGGGCAGACTGCAAACCCCTTGAAACTATACAGCAAACTGCCTAGTTGCCCAAGAAGGGCAGACTGCAAACCCCTTGAAACTATACAGCAAACTGCCTAGTTGCCCAAGAAGGGCAGACTGCAAACCCCTTGAAACTATACAGCAAACTGCCTAGTTGCCCAAGAAGGGCAGACTGCAAACCCCTTGAAACTATACAGCAAACTGCCTAGTTGCCCAAGAAGGGCCGGGTAGACCCTTCTTGGGCAACTAGGCAGACCTTGGAATCTCTGCATATGGCAGGAACTAAGTCTCGAGGAAATTAACCTTGTTTTTGAACGTGCCCGACTGCGATGCGTAGATTCGAAATGCGCGCTCCCATGATGGCGTCGACACGCCTTGATCGTTCGGCTTCCGCAGACCATTTGAGCCGAATAGATTGTTGAACCCGCATACGGCTTCATGTGTGCGAGATTTGCTATGCTGGAGCGCAAACCTCTCGCATACGTGTTGACCATTCGATTCGGGCCAGCGTAGTCTTATGACGATTCCAACATGGCAAGCGTCCATGTCGTAAGCGCTCCGTCTTGCTGTTTTAATGTACGGTTCTAACGATTATAAGGGGAGAAATGGAACAAAATGTACTTCGTATAACAGAACCTTCATATAAAAATCATGTTCTGGTAATAAAACGTGTTAATATGCACAAAAAGTACTTCACAATGTTACTGGAAAGAAACGATCCAAAAATGGGCTACTATTATATACAGTACGTAGCTCTCGATCTCACTGCAGTAGAAGTGAATAGTCCTGCCCTCATAGCTCCAGGGTAGGGTGGCCGTCTGAGGGTCGCGGGTTCGCGCCCCGGTGCCTCCGACGTGACAGATTTTCAGTTCGCTTGTCGCACTGGGAATTTGCCAACAGGTCAGTCTAACTCGAGCTCGTCAACTACAACCACCATAAAAAAAAAAAAAAAACGAGTGTTTAGTGCTGCGGCTTACAAATTCAAAGTTCAACTGTTCGAATCTGCTCTAGGTTCAAATTTTTTTTCCATTTTTAAATCTTTATTAGTTCAGTTATATAGTCAATTTTAATAACGAAAAACTTTTCTTGGTGATATTTACACTGAATATATAGGCCTAATCATAAAGAGAGATAAAATAGGAAACAAGCCTATAGATATTCGCTATAACTTAAGCGTCGTGTAATGTCTTTGACCATCTTTGTTGTTATGGTTATCTATTACATTTAGAGTTATTCTTAGCGAATTGGAATATGTCAACTACAATGTGAAGCTCAAGCTCGTGTACAATCTTCTGAGGATGAAAATTCTGTTTTTATCACTTCCAAATGGCAGATCGCAAAAGTGTGATGTGAAACAGTTTAAACTAGTCGCCTGTAAAATATTTTAATACTAGAGCTTGCAATGTGACAAATACGCCCGCACGTAATGTATAGATAATACTCTGACTGTGGACAATCATAAATGCTGTTCAATCGGAAATAAGAAAATATGAGACCGGAATCAACTTAGGCAATATTCAAATAATTTACAACAATAATTGTACTCTATGTGAAAACCAGCTTGTCTAATTTCAAATAAACAGCAGCCATTGTTTTAACAATTATTAGCCAGCACCTAACACAAAACATCTTAAACAGTAGTTTAGTATAATAATAAATAAGTGTAAAATGCGAAGACATTGCTTCCTAATTCGTAGACCTTGGACAAAAGCACGGCGAATCATTTTTTCCTCGTGATGACTGATTTTAAGAGCAAGTTATAGTTCCACGTGTTGTTAAACTTCCAAATGATTACGATACATTTTCTATTATCGACAAGTGACAATATTTTTGTAAAATTAGCCCTGTTTATAAATACCAGCCATTGTTCGCTAAGAAGACGTTCTGAAGTAAGACTTATAAATCGATGACATTTAGCACCGTGATAATCACTATGCTTATAGTGACTTCAAGTGCAGCCATGATAACGTATTTAAGTTTAAGTAATTTTAGAGGAAAAAATTTTGTATGTGTACCGTATACATATAAACAATTATTGTGTCAACACGTTTGAATGATCAGTGACTAATGGTTGAAACACATTTACGCACTATACTTATCCAAATGTGCTAATATTGAAATATTGTTGGGATTAAATGCAATGTTTTCACTGACACTGAATCAAATTGAAGATATCAGCACACAGGTTTGAACAATAACCATAATTTCTTCAATTATAAAACGGAAAAAATATGTGCAACCAAATAAATTTATTGAACAATATTAATTTATATATGCCTAATCAATATGTATGTCAAGAACCCTGGGAAAAATTTCAAGGGAAAGATATTAAGACTGCAGTAGCGCGACATATACATTAACAAAGATGGACATTTGGACATAACAAAAAATACCAAGAACTTAAGTAAAATTGGCAATAAATGTGTCTAAGCAAAAAAAAATGCGTGTACAATTAAATTTAATTGGCAAACTCTAGATAAATGAAAGTACAGCACATTTAGAATTAATAAAATTGAACATAAGCTAACTAATATAACCAAAACATTATAATTAAGCAAAGAGAATTAAATAAAATTTTAAATACTTTAGACCAAATAATGTAAGCTACTTATTTTTAGGATCGTATCAATCCATGAATTAATTTATCCTCATTCTTTAACTTCTTCTACTTACATTTCACAATTAATAAATTTAATTAAATGAATGACAAAGAAATTCATTATGTGCTTGATAAATAAAGATGCTCTCGTATCAATAAAAATATGTGTAGTGATTGTATGTTGCAGTCTAACAGATTGTGTTTGTATTTGAAGCTGTATGAGCTGCCGAACAACCCTGCAGTACGATTTTCAGCGTGCAGTCGCATGCGAGATAGCCAAGTTACTCGGTTACAACCACTCTGCTTCCATTCGGAGCTCCTGAGTCGCCCGGGAGCAGACCCGAATGGTTCCAGCATACCAAAACAGTGTCCCGTTCGACAAAACACCACTCGACTAGTTACTCGCATACGACTGAAAACTGACCGGAATGCAGGAGCATGAAGTTCTGTGGTGAAATCCCACAATCCCTCCTCACGAAAATTGAGTCAAATGCCACATTGCAGGCTCATCGGTGGAAATTGATTAGAATGTAAGAGCATGAAGTCGTCTGAGGGGAAAAAGGGAAATTCCGCTGCGGGTATGAGGGAAAAGAGGGAATTTTCGAGGGAAAACCGGGAAAGGAAATTTTTCCCGCCGAGTGACGTTATCCAAGATGGCGTTCACGGCGGGCGCCCAGGAACCCCATTCCCAAGTTCCTGTAGCAGAACTGTCCATTTCATACTATAGGCCGTTCACGGTAAAGTGAGCACTTTTTGAAGCCGTTTCATCAGATATAATAACCAATAAATACGTTTCATTGTGGCCTCGGACTTTTCGTTTTGGGTATGGTGAATGTATACATTGTGTTCATTACTCGCATGGCACGGTTTACATTAACAAGTGGGGGAAGGATATAAATTGGTCAAAAGAAAAAAGTAACTAGGGTTTCAAAAATGCTCACTTTATCGTGAACGGCCTATACACACTGCTCATGCTGTAGATAAGTAGTTTGATAGACAACAGTTATCTACGTGGTTTATAATGGCTCTCTTGGCGCGCCGAGTCTTGAGCCAGAAATAAACGGCGAATCGAGTGTATTCTTGTAAATGTAGAAATGCCCTCACCGAGGCTGTAGTCTGTGAACCCTTAAGCAGACAGTTGTCTGCAGAGTTCAGCACTTTTCAGGCTTTTACCAATTACTTTCCGTCAAAAATGTCTAGACGACGTGACTGACTGGCGTTTTAGCTCAGAATGCTTAGAACCCAAATAAGCACTCACTCTAGCGGACACCGGGCTGTGCAGGGAAAATGGGGTAGATATGCGTGTGGCCAACATACGTTTTCGAACGTTGGACTGCTGTTCTATCATAGCAGCAATATAAAAAACGTGAGTAGGATTTCACACTAGAACAACACTGTTGATGTAGGCTAAGCAAGTGCTTTGATATATTTGTACATTTACTATAACCTAATTTTAATGCACTTCGCCAATACAGCTAAGTCACATGGTCAACTATAACACTTCAGTATTTATAACTTTATAATGAATATTCTGTAATATATTTGATTTAAATGCCAAACTGTAATGTTATGTATAAGATGTTTAACGTATGTTCAATGTGAGTCGTGTACCATTTTCTAGTTTGACAGTTGTGTTGTTTACAATATGTAAGTTTAATGATTATTTGTGGTTTATTTGCATGAAATGTTGTCTATGTAACTAGCACTACTTTTGTTTCTCGAAAGAATCAGGCCACACCAGCCGGCCTATCATAATTGATGTATTTTCGAACAATAGCGTTTTAGAACAAAACTTATTCATTCTAAATTGGAATCAGCTAGGGACCAGCACGGAAAAGAATAGCATGCCGAGTACGGAAGTTAATTTCTGATTTTTACTCGGTAAAAGATTGGTATTTACGACGGCGATCAAGATTACTTCATGCACTTGTTGAAATGCCGAGCCTTTGTATTTAAAAGAAGTACGTCGACATAGGTTATACGATGTACCAAGACGGAAGGCGGACGATCCGGTAAAGGAGGACTTCTGGGATCCGACTTCGAACCACGGACAACGCGATGTCTGGTAGTTGGAGAGTCATATCTGCGAGGAGAGGACTACTGGCTGAGAATCCAGGCGAGTTACGGTCCTACGTCTACTTCCGTTGTTCTGGCCCGCAGAGGACGAGCTCATTGAGGACCACCAGGGGATGTGCCGCCAAGGAGGAACGGGAGTGCTGTTCGTGTGTTCTGCATCCGTGAAGGATGACTCCACGACATCGGCAGAGTTGCGGTGATATTGCGCTATCTACACAGCTAAGTTGCACTTTTCCCCCAGGCAAATTTCAACCTATTTCAGACACCAGCACTTGTAACTTCTATTATTGGCAGTTTTTTTTTGTGCAATGTGCAGGCTGGTGTTGTCTGTATTTTGGAACTAGAAAAGTATAATATTTCACAAATATCGTTTATTCAAACGTACCATATAATTTTGATTGGTTTAGTTCTTTTTTTTTGTTCTTATTAAATTCACTTAATGGCATTAAAACCAAGGTAATTTAATTACTTCTTTTGATTTGCTCTACGTAAGAATTTTCTGTTTATTGGAATTAATGGTTCAGTTGCTTTAAACTACAGAGGTAATTCAAATCTGGATGAATGTACTGATTTTTCGTTGCAGCGTAGATTTTAGCCGAGGCATATTTAACCTAACATATCAAAGGCTCACACATATACAACTATCTTTTATCATTACAGTACATATTTATATATTGTATTACAGAAATTATATTTTATAGTCAATACGATTGGCCATAATATTGTAGTACATATCAGTAGTGTTGGCAGCCCAACGACAGGGCTGTAAAATCCCCACACATTGTGTCTGTTCAACAACTGCTACAGTATTTAAAATTTGCCTCCCCACACGTGTGGAAAATTTAAAAGTGATACATATATCTGTATGAGCGTTATTAACACTGATGGACGTGTTTGTTACATTGTAATTAAATGTAGCAACTCCATTAAATTGCGTGTTTTGTTTTTATGTCAACTCAACTCGTTACATTTTATAGTGTGATAGTAAAGACAAATGTGCACTGCGCAACCGTATACTGATTAAAAATCGCGTACTTCGGTATGAGATGACTTCCATCTTGGTCATTTTCGTTTCGAAAAATACGTGTTAGAGACGGAAGAAGGCAACAAGAAGAAGTACTCCAGCATAAAAAGTGATTTAAATGATGATTGTATGCAAACACTACTGTGAAAGCTGTGAAGATTATTTTACTATCAAGGATTCTTTATTTCAGTAGTTCGGCGGTGTTGGCTAACAGTGAGAGGTCTCTTCGTAACGATTTGATCCTTAAGGCCAGGCTTCACAATGCATGGGCGTATAGGGAGTTTGTCGACGATGGCTGCTGATCTCTAATCGAGATTTCGAACTGCCAATTTCGGCAGTTCGAAATAAAAGGGTTGCACCAACGAAATTTCATGATTCTGGATCTCCGATTCGTCGATCTTGGTTCCAAAGCGAGAGATCGAGATTAAGTATGAGACAAATTTTGGTATTGGTTCGTAATATATGACGTCATGGAAGTAGGCGTATTCTTCACTATAGATGGAACAAAACGTGCAATGTTTTATCTGATTTAAGTGAATTATTGTTGTACGAACTTTACTTAATAATATTCAAGCTCGTATAATGTTTTAAATTCCCAAGAAAACGCTCGAACGTAGTTCTATCTGTTGGCGTATTTTCAAACTACATTTGTCGACGATGGCTGCTGATCTCTAATCGAGATTTCGAACTGCCAATTTCGGCGGTTCGAAATGAACTTAATCTCGATCTCCAGTACAGCTCTGAACTCGAATGGTGCAACAGTTTTCTGTGTCGTTCTTGGATCCGATCTCGGATCGAGTTTCGAACCATGATGTTGCAACCGGGCATTAGCGAGACGTGCTACTCTCTTCGTGCCCACCAGACCGACGCACTTGAAACATGTGGCTGCAGACTGCAGCTGGGCTGTCAAGTGTAGATGGTCTAATACAATAACCAATTGTGATCGAGTGAATTATTGTTGCACATATGATCATAGCCAGCACTTCGCATGACCTAATATAACAAACCAGTTGTGATTGACTGAATTGTTACAAACATTCGTATCTTAGGAGTCGACTGGAAGAAAGGTTTTAGTAAGAAAATCAATTCCTGAGATAACGGCAGTTAAGATTTTGGAGACTTGCATTGTTTGCTACAAAAAAACATAAATCGCGGGTTTAGTGTCCTCCTAAAAGACAATACCTGTAATCGGTAACTACTCATAGTAAAAGTAATAACCACTATGTACAGTAAATGTAGGCAAGGATACAACAGCTATTCAATAATCGTACCAACGTAGGTCCAGAAAAATTCGTAACTTGGCGAATGCTGGAACTAGACGATGTGTGCGCTATCTATTGACAGTAAGAAACAGTATAAACTGTTTGATGGAAGAAAGGCCGTTCTTCCAGCCAACTCAATAATAGATCTTAATTTGATGCCTCATAGAACTAGAATGTGACAGCAATTTACAATAAAACAAGCGACGGTTAGCAAATAGTTAAAATATGTAAATCTCACGCGCAGAGTTCCGCATGAGGAGGTAATTCAGTAATAAACAAAGGAAGCGAGGCAGAGCAGAAAGACGTCCAAATAACAGAACAAATGGCGAGGGCAGCCTTGACATGATAATGAAAATAACCAGCCAACACATCGAAGACCACCTACGACGACGCAGGCTGCGACATTTCGGCAACTGCTATCTGTTCCCGTCCTCGGGCACACATGTTGTAGACTGAGACAGTTTGCATTTCGTACTGCCTTAGTTTGTTCTGGCAGTTTTGTCTCGTTTCATTAGTTCTTAATGACTCGATTCTTTCTGCGGGATTTTCTTTGTTGTTTGCGTGTGTGTTTGACAGTCAACCCTGGTCCCTTCTTCTCCTCCCCCCCCCCTTTTTTTTTCTTCTCTTTTTTTTCTATATACTATATTTCCTGTGACGTACAACCAAGCTCTGCCGGAGTAGTTCATGTCACTCATCGCTATTCCAAATTAATTCTGAGGACACATACACTGAACATAAAAGTATTCATACATCACCTTTTTACCTGATAATTCTTATAATAATAAATTTTAATACCTCTCCACAAATTAATTACAACGTGTCGAAACATATCTATCCACAGCAAAAGTAATCTGCAACTGCCAGTACAAAATGTTCAGAATAATAAAACTTAAAATGTAACCGCCAAAAACGTATTCAACAGTAATGGTTCAAGGAAAATTGGTGTAAATATCCAATGTATAACTAAACTTTTATAATATGGAGGACACTGGCAGTGATAATGTCATGCAGTCTCTTCGATGTTGATTCTACAAGTTTCTTGTGTAAGTATCGTAATGAACTCTCTATTAGAGGTGTAGTTCTTTTCTCACTTGTCTGTCCAATATAGCCCACAAGTTTTCTTTGGAATTTATTTACGGTGACTGTGCAGGTGTTTTGGGCGATTCTTTGGCATTATACGGGATGATTCACCTAAAATTTGCATCGAAAATATTTCGGAAGTGAAATGTGCTAGCGATGTGTTGGTTTCACAGAAGTGAAGTTTACACAACGGTTATTAATTGCAGCCCAGACACAGATTTTAATAATCATTAGAATGAGAATTTCTAGAACAAATTTACATTTTTCAAATGGAACAATGCCTATTCACATCAAGAAAACAAAACTAGAAGAAATTAGAATTTAAATGTTACGTTTTGCAGGATTCTAGTGCAGCAAGTAGTTTACGTGCTATCGAAATACGACAAATTTAAATACATACCTACAGTTGTGTTCTATGCAAAATGAAATAGAAAACTTAATACGACCTGTGTCCTATAGTAATTCGTAAGGGAGGTAGGTGACCTTGAAAATATATATTTCAAATTATTTCAATTCAAAATAATGAAACCTACTTGTGACGAAAGAACAATTCCGTGAATACTCTTGTCTTGATTTATCACCCGTAAAAATTACAATAATATTTTCTTCACAGTTTTATCTTTTCCGCGTAATCTTGGAGTTACACAATCCATCTTTTATTTTTACACATTGTAAGTAGTATGCTCTGGGACTTCATGAACTAGAACCAGGAGCGGGCTCGGGCTCTGGCCGCAATTTTGCTCTCAAAAAATCTCTTGTTTTAACCCAAAAATCACTTCATAAATAAGTTATTTTACCCAAAAGTTACGTTTTTCCCTAAAATTTTCAAGTTCTTCAAAAAATGTGGGAAAAAAGGCTATGCCATAGTATATGTAGTAGCGAGTCCCATTTTTGCAAAAACGAGCTAATTCAGGTAATTTTTGGAGTTCGCTTATACTCGTAGGCTATCATTCCGTCTTGTATTTTCATGCTCTATCATTGTGTGTTGTCTCTCTCATTCCATATCTTTCTCTCGTGTTTCCCAATTACTCATATTCGTTCGACCACACTGTCTATGTAGTTCCTTCATCCTGCTAGATTGTTCTAATCACAGCATGTATATTTATTTAAGAATTTAAAGAATAATTTTCCATACACGAAATGTATATAACAAATTATTGTAAAGTACATTCCAGGCAGGACCTTGTAAAAAATTGAAAATTTAATAATTTATTTAAAAAAAATCGATATTTATTTAGTATTTACTTTATTAAATTTGTTTTACAATTGAAAAAAAATTAATTTAAAATTAAGTCGTATAGTCTTGTAACCACGCACGCATTCATGCACCGGTAGGCACGCGAGGCAGATGACCTGTTATGACATGCAAAGAGTGTAAAATACAATGTTTGGCTGGAGTGTACCTACAAAAAGCCTCAGCCTTAGGATGTATCCATCCATCGCAGAGCATTCAAGACTGCGAATCAAGCACTGTACAACGTTGATAGTATCCCACGGTTTCTAGCGGCCGTGAAAACAAAAACTTTGTCGTGAAGAATATATGGCCAAGGGTTCTGGTGGGATGATTGTTAGTGTATACTGCCTTGAGCTGCATATAAGCAGATTCACTACATGAAAAGTGAGCATGCTGCTATAAAGACACTACGTGAATGGTGTCGAAAATTTAAGGATTCTGTTTTTTGTTTGTAGTCTGATGAAAATATGTATATATTATAAATAAAAAGAGTGTTGAATTTCTCGCTGGTGTTGTATCCTGCCTACTTCCCGTAATATAGAGATGACGATGCTTGTTTTAGTCACATAAACACACATTTAACGAAAGTCGAATAATAAACACAGATTTTTGACATACCCCACACCTATGAAAAGTAATATGGTTACCAGGAGCAAATGCAGGAGGCGAAGTCAACATTAACAGGTTTATAGATATAGGCTGTTCACGGTAAAGTGAGCACTTTTTAAGGCCCTGCCAGCAGGCATTAACCACTAATAAATATATCTTATTGCAGCCTCAGGCATTACATTTTGGGGTTGGAGCAACGTATACACTGTATTTATTGGTCACATTGCTATGTTTATATTAAAAAAAAAACAGCATGAAGATGGAGATTGAATGAAAGGAAGAGTTTAGAAGGGCCTTAAAAAGCGCTCACTTTACCGTGAACAACCTATAGCTGGGTTTATTTTTGAAGCTTTTTGTGGCAATATGTTTTAATACAATTTAAAAAATTTTTATGTAATATTTTACTTCTTATTTTAATCCTGTATTGTAACCACCCTTTTACAAACATATTTGGTTAAAAATACTATAAAGCAAAGATATAGGCTAATAACTATGGTTATAAAGGACATACATTATAAATGGTTCTTGCAAACTGAATTTCACGAGCCTGGCCCTAAGAGATCACAAATTATGTTCACATGTGACTATTTGTTTGCTTACAGTCCGACTTGCTACATAATTATATAAAATGAATATAATAAAAGGTATGTGGGCTTAATTACATATGATTCAGAATGTAACGAAAGGTTTTTTAGTGCATTTGCCTTTAAAAAGTTTTCAAAATGGTAAATACAATGAATTTAAACTGAAAAAGCTCTCAAATGTGGCCATGAGCCATATATGCATTGAATGAAAAAAAAAAAAAAAAAAATTGTATGAGGGAATGGCAGGTTCTTTGTTTGGTAGCTACTATACAAGAGTTGAGCATCGCTCTTCTATGGTTCCTCTGTAGGCGAGTGGTCAAAGCACACGACTCCTATTCGAAGGGTCGTGTGTTTGAATCCCTTCCCTCTATGAGAGTTTTTCTTTTTGTGAACGTTACCAGCTGTCATGGCAAAGTGAAATTTGGATAATTTAAATATTTTAAACAGATTTTACATTAAAAATTGACTTTCGATACGTTTTGCTGTATTTTTGAAAGATTTTGGCAATTTTTAAATGAAAAAAAAAATTAATTTAAATAAAATGACTGTACTTACTTATAAATGCATAGATTCGTAGATGTCAGAGTGATCTGACAAGGCTGCATAGCGGCGCGATCGATCACGGCTAGTTTGCGCGCGCTTGTCTCCGAGGTAACACTCGACCCATTCTTTTCCTCGTGTGGTTCCTACGGACGTCTCTTCACGCTGTGCGTGTCATAACAGGTGTTTCTGTCTCGCGTGCGGGCGATCGAGTGTACGTGGTTACAAGGCTAGATTACTTAATTTTAATTTTTTATTGTCGCACGACAGTAAAAACAAATTGAATAAAGTAAATATTTTAAAAAAAATGTCGATTTAAAAAAAAAGTTATTAAAATTCGAGTATTTTTTTTTAAAGGTCCTGCCTGGAACGTACTTTACAATAAGTTTTTATATACCTTCTCATTTATGGAAAATTACATCTTTAAGTTTGTAAATAAATATACACACTAGAGATTCGTGTACTCTAGCAGGATGAAAGAACTAGATAGACGGTGTGATCGAACAAATGTAATTGGGGGAAGGGGGGAGAGAGAGAGAAGGAAAGGACAGAGTGAAAGTAAAAAGAGACAGAGAGAGAAGGAAAAGGAGATAGAGAAATAGAGGAAGGAAAGAAAGGAGGAGAAAGTATGAGAGAGGCAAGAGAAAGGAAAGACAAGATATAAAGTGATGGAATGAGAGAGAGAACACGGAATGACAGAGCATGAAAATATATGATGAAATGATAGCCTACAAATATAAATGAACCCCAAAAATTACCAGAATGGGCTCGTTTTTGCAAAAAATGGGAGTGGCTACTGCATATTTTGGGGTATGGCTTTTTTTTTTAACAGGAAAATTTTAGGAGAAAAAATGTAAATTTTTGGTAAAATAATTTATTTCTGAAGTTATTTTTGGGTTAAAACTATTTTTTCTGAGAGAAAACTTCCAATATGGCGGCCAGAGTCCGAGTCCGCTCCTGGCTCCTGTTCATGAAGTCTCCAGAGCATACTACTGTTGTGTAAAGAGTTTTTTGAAGGTGGTGAACTGCGGCGAATGTCCAGTGTTGCCGGCTGCTCGTGGAGAGACTTCGGGTTTGGCTGGGGTGATCCCGGACGAGTGCAAGGGCTATAATCTATGTAGGGTCGGAGTTGGGAGGAGTTGATCACTTCGGGGATCTCTGATTGATCTGATACTTGCCTGGGCAACTTCCTATCACCAGCGTAATTTAGTTTAAAATAAAGGTTTGAAGAATTCCTCCGAATTACTGCGTTACTTGTTCATAAATTTGCTAACGATCAAATATACATTACGTAGTGGGGTCTCCAGAGCCTTTGTTCCAAATGGAAAGTATGGTACAATGTTAGCTTTAATTTACCCCAAAGAACTGTTCTGGGCTGTTTAATCATTTTTGTTAGTAAAACTAGTTATATTATTTAATTAATTAGTGCAATAACTTGTAAATAACTGGCTTATGTGCTCTGAAGACTTAAATATGACTGACGGTACATTGTGAAATGCGTTGCCGTATATATTTTTTGTAGTATCGTAAGTAAGTTATTAATTTTGCTAATTTATTGGACGCATTCATATATTCACGAACTTTGTTACGGCCTTTCTGTAAAATGGCATTCAATTTCCCTTTTCATCTTTAAAATACCATTTTCGATAGTGAAAATTAGTAAAAAGTTTTTTTCAAGATAGTTTGTTGCCGACACACAGTACAAATACTCTAAGATGGTTGTTTGCTAGTGTGCCGTCACGTGATCACAGCGGTTTACTAACCTATTGAATTCAATACTTTTGCAAGACTGCTCACGAGTTCAGTCATTTGCACTTGGAGGCGATGGGGAACTTTTCACGCTTGATTATATGGCCTAGCGCTTTGTGTCTCAGAGAGGGTGTGGTGTTTGTTGAAGGTAAGGGCTTGACAATAAAAACATAATCCAACTCGACTTAGCGTGTGTCAAAATTTTCCTCTGATAAAAAAAAGTGTATCATTTTTCTGCATAATCACGGCAGAATCCTAATTTTACTGTTTCTGAAACACGCAATTCAGTAACTCGCAGAAGAAAAAAAAACATTGATATTACAAATCAAATTGTCTCTTAATACTGCGACATCCATGCAATCGTTTTCGCATAAAAAATATTTCGAATACAACAATATTTTAGCATTGTGTTTACCTATGGCTCTGTTCGAATTACCGTATGTAAAGAAATGCAACGCCTATTTTAAAATGAATTCAGAAGTTTCATGTATCATCCTGTTTTCTTATAAATGGTTCGATTTAGTTTGTGTTAGAAAAACAATATAACTGCGGATTGACGTATGATTATTTTAAATAACATGGCATAAATATATGTACAACATATGTAGACTAATGCTTATAAGTTAAACGACGTTCGGCGTAATTTTCTTCTCTTTCAAACGGCCTCAAACCAGACGTATAAGTTTCCTCGTAGTCGTCAGCGCCACAACTAATTACGTAACTTTAGTTTTAACCCCCACTGCAGTCGTGTGACGTAAATCGCTATGGAATTATGTCATCACATGTTTTTGTTGTCCTCTCCGTTAGCCAAGCAACACTTAAAAGTGCAGTGGTAGTGAACGCAGCCATATTTGGGTGTCGTCCGATTTCTTTAAGGGCTGGTGCATGTGAAGGCTGTTCACGATAAAGTGAGCACTTTTCAAATAAACCTTAGAAAAAAGTCACTGCTCTTAACTTCGTGTATTTTAACGGGCTCACTGAGTGGCATGTGCCTAGTAAAGTTGGTAACGATGGGGGGAAAGTGGTTCCATATCTTAACGTCGAATAAAAAGTGTTAGGTAACCAGTTGTGATAACTTAAATGATTTGTTTCGCATTCTGTTTTTTTTTAATGCATGTAAGTATACAAATTACCAGATTTTTGTAATATTTTCTTTTCCAATAATTTCAAAGGTTCTCCTGACCGACGCATGAATAAAGTGATGAGGCCAATGGCAATGTTAATTTTGCATAAGGCGAAAAAAACACACAAGGTGCTTACAAGTAGATCTTGAGCAGGGCTTTCAAAAGTGCTCATTTTACCGTGAACGGCCTATACTCGCAAGTCCACTACCAAGCTGTTGTTTTGCGTGGTTATTTACTTAGTGTTGTCCGGCTGCAAACTCGATGCACAATATATGTTACGCTTATATAAAAGTATGTACTTTCCCGTGCATTGCTAATAACAACCTCACGAATGGTATTTTTTTCTATTTTTAAACTAACGAAAAGTTAGTTGTCCACGTAAATTAATGGCCTGCAAATATCTGCCTTCACTTAAAAAAAATATTGATTAATATTGAGAAAAATAATAAACTGATCTTAGAATGCGCTAATATAATGTGGTCACGGTTTCCTCACTCTTTTTTAATCAAACATTAAAAAAATTTACCGTATGTATTACGTGCTTGGTTGGTTCCTAAATGTGTAATTCGTCAGTCGTGTTTTATACTTGTGCTAACATGAAAGTCCATTATTTTAGGTCCAATTTAACTTTATATATGTTTGATCTATTAATCAAAATATTTCATTTATAATAAATATGAATAAATTGAGGGGGGGGGGATATGGCCGTATTGGTAATGCTTATATGCTGTTCATGGTAAAATGAGCAATTTTAATAGCCCTGCTAAAGATCTACTTGAATGCACGTTGTCTATTCTTCCGCCTTATGTAAAATGAACATTGTCATCGCCCTTGTAACTATATTCATGCGTCGGTCAAGTATAACTTGAAATTATTAGGTAAGTAAATATTATACAAAATCTACTCATTTTGATACTTCGGTGTATTTAAAAAAAAAAAAACAGAAAGCGAAAGTAATAATTTGAGTTATCACAAACGGTTACCTAACACTTTTTATTCGACGTTAAGATATTGAACTATTTCCCATCCATCGTTACCAACTTTACTGGGCAAATGTTACTCATTGCGCCTATTAAAATATATGCATTCAAGGGCAATGTCATTTTTCTTAGGTTCATTCCTAAAGTGCTCACTTTATTGTGAACAGCCTTCAGTAAAAAGTGTTATGCAAAATATAATTACATAGAGTGCGCACTCTGTAATTTTGTCGACTCTGCTAAGCATTGTTTGCGCGAGGCGGAGTAATAGCCTGAAAGTAGAACTTTAGCAGGACTTCACCCACCAAAGTTGGAAGTAGCTGCGAACGTACTGTAGCCATTGTAGTGGTGGTTGATTGCCTCGGGTCGTAGAGACAAGACACGAAGGCGGAGACTATACTACGTCACACTCCTCTGAAACCGTGCTCAAGTTCTCTCCTCCGCCTTCTCATGCAAAGAAAGCTTAACCGAGTGTAGAAAACTACACCAAAGGGACAATGCACTGCATACGTGCCTCGCGCTCAGTTCTAATCATGTTCTGCTTTAAAAGTTCTATGTGCTGAAACGTTTTCTGTAAAATCGTTGTTTGCGCGTAAACGCGTATCTCGGTAAATAAATTTATGTAAATATGACTTATCAGAGAAGAAAAACAATTATCTACGACCCTATTTTTTACTTTTGTCATATTTAGTGTATTCTTGGAGAAATAAGATCGTGAAAATGTTCAAATATAGCAATTTTAAAACTTGCCTAAGTAGTTCCCTTAAGCGGCAAGAGAAAAGTACAAAGATACGAACGTAGTTAAATCTGTGGGCTTTCATCGCGTGTAATAAAACCCCTAATTTACAGATCTAATTTGCACAGTGCAGCGTTACGACGGAAACACAGCACGCCTTGCGCGTAGGAGCGATGAGGCACTAGGAATGCGTGTTAGTGTCGCCCGTATCGCCCCCTCGCTTCTTGACCTTGGACGCGCAGCTACATAGTCCTCTTAAGAACTATTTCTTTCTAGGCATTACCAGAAGTCTTTTGTTTATTATAAATGAAATATAATTTATATGTAAAATATAAAAAAAAAAAATCCAATTTAATAAAAAAATTAAGATATTTTATGTTAATCTTTATATATAAAATCTTTTGTGCGTGACTAAACCGTTTCATCACTTACAAACCACTAGACCAATTGAGACCATATTCACAACATATGTTATTGAGGTGGCGAGTAAGGTTTTTAGTTATGTTTCATTCAGATATGTGGTGGAGTAAACTTCTATATTTATGGGTGTACTTTGCTGATACTTGCAGGAAATGTTTGTTGATCTAAAAGAGAAAAATGCCAGCGATACCACGGTCAAACATCGGTCGACGTACCAGACGTAATAGATAGGACGCATTGAGAAGGCAAAATAGAAGATGAAAGAGGCGGAACAACGTTCGCTGGGATCAACTAGCACAAGTACAAAACGCTTATGACACCACGAAATGCGTCATACATGGGCTGACAATTCAGAAAGTGTGAAGAAACCATGAGTATACTATAGGTACCAGGTATCCATTGCAATGAGATCATTTTGAAATATCTCAGCCACGATATGGTTTAGAATGCACAATAATATATTGTATAAGCCGTTATTATAGGATAATATTCATCCAACATCCCGCAAAAATATACTGCTCCAAAATGTCGCGTATTGGCTTCATCAAAGTAAAAAATTAGCGCACGCCTTAAAATATTACCAGTTTACAAGGACAGTAGCGAGCCTTGTATGCCCGGCATTACTCTAAGGACAGTAGAGTGCAAGGTAAGGCGATCTAGCTGCTAAGTGAATAGCTCCTGAAGAGCATAAGGACAATATAGGCTGTTCACGTTAAAATGAGCACGTTTGAAAACCCTGCTTAATATCTACTTGTATACACGTTGTCTATCCCTCCGCCTAATATAAAATTGACATTGCCATGAGCCTCATCACTTTATTCATCCGTCGGTCAAATGAAACTCTGAAGTTATTAAAAACGTAAATCATTTACAAATCTACTCATCTTTGCACTGATGATTTAATATAACAGAAAGCGAAAGAAATAATTTTAAGTTATCACAAATGGTCACCTAACAAATTTTATTTGACGTTAAGATGTGAAACTACTTTCCATTTATCGTTACCAACTTTACTGGGCGAATTTCACTCAGTGCGCCCATTAAAATATATGCATGCAGGGGCAGTGACTTTTTTGTAAGGTTCATTTCTAAAGTGCTCACTTTATCGTGAACAGCCTTTAGCATGGCTGTAGTCCATTATTTGGGCGTTGAAGTTACCTCAGAAAGTTAGTGAATAAACCTCCTGATCGTGTATGGTTGGTTAAAGGCTGTTCACGATAAAGTGAGCACTTTTGAAATGAACCTTAGAAAAAAAATCACTTCCCATGCCTGCATATATTTTAATGGGCGCACCGAGGGACATTCGTCAAGCAAAGTTGGCAACGATAGCTGGAAAGTAGTTCCATATATTAACGTCGAATAAAAAGTGTTAGGTAACCATTTGTGATAACTTAAAATTATTTCTTTCGCTTTCTGGTTTTTTAATGAAAGATAGTTTAAAAATTAGACGATTTGAAGAATATTTACTTTCCTAATAATTCCACAGTTTCACTTGACCGATGCATGGGTAGTGATGAAGCCCACGCCAATGTTAATTTTAAATAGGCTAGGGTGTAAGAATACACAACGTGCACGCAAGTAGATCTTACGCAGGGCTTTCAAAAGTGCTCTTTTTACCGCGAACAGCCAGTAGTAGTTGATCACCTCTCTGTGGCGGTGCTCATTCATGTTTGAGTGTAGCTCGGAGCGTGCCATTCCTAACTAGTGTCGTGTGCATTATTTGATTATACCGTAGTTGTGTATAACAACTGCCAGGAAGTTTATTTGGTTCTGAAAGCGCTGATTTTTGTAAACAGTGCGTTAACCTTGGTGGAAGCCATGTGGGTTTGTCAGCTTTAATGGAAAAACAGCCGTTCAGCGTTGCGACACGAATACTGAGCATCTATCACATCTGCTTCTACCCCGGATTCTTTCTAAATTATTGTCCGATACAGCTGAGCTAACTATTGAGAAACTGCTATCGCAGAACAAGTGATCAACTAAATGAAAAAAATACCAATAGCAAAAAAATCTCTTTTCTGAAATTGCATGCCGTTCACGCAGTACGTTCAAAATTGTATCAGCTACAGTCTTAGTGAGATTAAATAAAAAAAAAATAGCCTTCTGAATTTAATCTTTCAGTTAGAAAATTGTTACTTGCGCGATATTATGTCGGGAAACCAACCATACAATTTGTGAAACATATGATGGTCACACACATATTATATTTTTCTCCGTTGATGGCAGTCCACACGAGGTCACAAAACATTCTTCGCACTTATGTAGCTGCTAAGTAAGCTAGGGTCGGATACACAATGTGGCAGCACTGACAATGCCGCAGTAAAGTTTTGTTTTCTGTCTGCATTCGTTACGCTTATAGCGCACTTTCAGTATTGACCAAAAAAGTCTAATCGCATTTTAAAAAAACGGACTGCAAAACAAAAAGTAAATGTTACAGCATTGAAGATTTTTGCCACCACAAAAAAAAAAAGTAAAACGTTATAACTTTATACATACGCATACCTTTTGTATCTTATTCTCTACAGGCAAGTTATGTTAGTTATTCAGATTGAATAATGCATTTATATGAAGTTGCAGTTTTTAATATTCACCTTAGCGGTTAGTGTTCCCAAAGACTAACTGCTGGATCCGCCCCTGAGATTGAGAAACAATTACACAGAGAGGGAGAGACCAGGCGCCATAACGCATCAATAACTTGCTTGTCCCATTTCCGCCCTGAGATACAATCACCGACATATATAGCTAAATGCCGTTCACGATAAAGTGAACACACTAGAAATCAACCTTAGAAAATAGTCACCTCCCCTGCATGCATATGTTTTAACGGTCGCACTGAGCGTCGTGCGCCCAGTAAAGTTGGTAACGACGGAAGGGAAGTAGTTCCATATTTTAATGTCGAATTACAAGTGTTAGGAAACCATTTGTGATATCTTAAATTACTTCTTTCGCTTTCTGTTGTCTTCTTTAATGCATCCAATAAATAGTAAAAATGAGCAGATTTGTCAAATACTTACTTTCTAATAATTTCAAAGTTTCGCTTGAACGACGCTTGAATAAAGTGATGAGGCTCATGGCAATGTTAAATTTACATAAGGCGCAAGAATATACAACGTGCATACAAGTAGACCTTAGAACTTCCAAAAGTGCTCAGTTTACCGTAAACAGTTTCTCGCTAGCCATCTTGCGGCGATCTGTGTGTAACTTTGAACTTGACGTCAGCCATCGCTCCAGCTGCTCTGCGTCACACACACACACACACACACACACACACACACACACACATACACACACTCACTCGCACTCTCCCTCTCGCTCTGTGACAATAAAAAAAGGGCTGCAAAGAAGGGGGGGGGGGGGGTACTGGAAAGAGAAGGAACTGTGTTCAAGACATGTACCGGCTTGCCGCACAATGACGTCACTAGCAAACTGAGGGCTTCCATAAACTTGTGTCGGGCAGCGGAACTAGCGCCATGAACGTGGAGAAAATAGCACTCGGGTCTCTATTCCTTCTATAGTTTTCTCTATACTCCTTAGTGAGTGAAGAGATTTATGCGGCTCTTGGGAGCCATGATCCTTCATTTCTACAGCTTTTGCGAGAATTTTTTGTTGTACCCAAACGGGAGCCGATAGTGTAAAATCCTCTTACAATTTTGTTTCAAATTGTTTTTATTACGTAGTCTAATTTCTTCAACACAAAAAACTGTATACTTTTAACTAATTTTCAAATCAACAAAATATTCCTTAATTAATTCATTGGGTAAAGGTATACACTTTTTTTTGTGTTGGACAATAGACTACATAATAAAAACAGTTTATAACAGAATTGCAAGAGGATTTTACATCTGATCCCGTTTGGGTACAAAAAGATTAATCCTTACAAAAGCTGTAGAAATTAAGGATCGTGGCCTTAACATGGAGGTCTTGAAAACCGATGAGGGTGAATGGACGTGAATATGGAGCGGCGCCGGAATGCAAGGGCGGGGGAAACTGAAGATCTCAGACGCTGACCAGCGGCATTGTCCGGCACGATTCTCACATGCGAAAATACGGGGGGCGACCCAGCCGGGAATCGAATCCGGTTCGCCGGGTGGGAGGCGAGTAGTCTAACCACTACACCACAGCGGCTCCGATACCCATTGGTAAAACTGCCGAGTGCTCACACGTGGTTCTCGCACGGGGAGGGTTAGCGCCAGGCGCCGGTAGGCTACAATGTTTTGGTTCTCGAGTGAGTGCCATTTGTTTCGCAAGCGTGTGTGCTGTTGGAACGTTGTTCATTTATAAACACTTTCCCGACACCCATTGTTCGGGATCCTTCCGTTTTTTCTACAATAAGAAACTAACAGCGCTGTTTTTCAGTAGCCTTGTGAAACTTCCGGATTGCCGCTCCTTTTATGTCGACCTTCGTCGGCAGTTTCACACCATCGCTTCATTCGTACTCACGAGTAAAAGGTTCACAATATAGTGTGCACTCTAGAAATGAACTTAGAAAAAAAGACACTGCGCTTGCCTGCATATATTAAGAACGAGCGCACTGAGTGCCATTCGCCCAGTAAAGTTGGTAACGATGGTTGGAAAGTAGTTCCATATTTTAACATTGAATAAAAAGCGTTAGGTAACCATTTGTGATTACTTAAAATTGTTTCTTTCGCTTTGTTTTTTTTTTAATGCATCGAAGTGTAAAAATAAGCGGATTTGTAAAGCCTTTCTATTAATTCCGCAGTTTCGCTTGACCGACGCATGAATAAAGTGATGAGGCCCATGTCAATGTTAATCTTACATAAGGCGAAAGAATACACAAGTGCATACAACTAGATCTTGAGTAGGGCTTTCAAAAGTGCTCACTTTACCGTGAATATCGTAAAAGACCAATACGTTTCAGTTCAAGATCATGCACAGAACTGTTCGAGCCAGCCTGAAAAATTTCTCCCGCCAGAAAAATGCATTAACAAAGAGACGATGTTCGTGATTTACGCGAAACGAGATGCGGTATCCTGAATGCAGCAGTTTTGTAATACATTTGTGGATCGTCAGATGTCGTGTAATTAAGTTATCCACTGACTGCTACTGAGCTTTATCAGGGTCAGCATGGATTAGGTCGGTGCCAGGTGGCGCATCCGATTGTCACACAAGCTCACCCCCCTCCCCCATGCCTACACAGGAGAAGACCTGGCATTCTTGCCCGGCCTCATGTGGTGTTGTGAAACTATGCAAGGATGTTGATGTCGGAAAAAAATTATCTATATTATTTTTATTGGTTATTTATAAAAGTATCGTTTAACAAAACTATAATCATATTGATTTTCGATACATCGAAATTCGATATAATATGTATTAAAGGACTAGACAATTGTAAAATTGCTTGGGGTATTACACATTGAGTACACGAGGCATTGCATAAAGATGCGAGTAGGGAGAGGGCAGGGGTACTGGGATATAATTTATTCAAAATGGCGGCAATGCAGATATTAATTATCTCTCTCAACCGACAAAACTTCCCATCACTCTCTTTCCTTCAGCCATGTATGCACTGTTCTCGTACATTAGCATTTCACTGTTCGCCGTCCTAATTTCTTCTACATTTTCCTCTATATACGTGTAGGGCGTATAATCCATTCACGGTTACGTCAGCATTTTCTGAAGCCCTGCTAAAGTTCTACTTCCAGGATATCCCTCCGCCTCGTGCAAACTAAGCTTAACTAATCCTGGAGAATCACACCAGACGGACAACGCACCACATTCGTGCGCACTCAGTGTAACAGTATTTTGTATAAGAACTATTTCTCACTAGGCGCCACCAACATACCTAATTTCTCACTGTTTTTATTCACTTTATTTATAAATGGATTATAATCTATAGATAAAATACGAGTAACATTTCAAATTAACAGAAAAAAAAACTTTTAATTACACAAATATGAAACGCTTGTGATATATGGCATATGTAGAAAACTCATTAAACACGTCATACATGGGGAGATTTTTCAAAGGTTTGTTTCAAAAGGCCGAAAAAACCGTGAATGGACTATAGTAGAAATCGCGGCGTTATTAGAAAGTAACTAAGGCCATACAAACCGCCAATGCACGCCAGTGTTCCTACATTAAAATAGTCAGTCACCTGTTCCTACCCGTCCTCTATCTTCAAAGGAAGCGACCACACAAAAAAAAAAAAAAAAGGACCAACGGACTCTCTAAGAAGATGTCAACTGTATCAACGCGGCGGAGTTCCACAACTACGATGTTTGTAGAAAACCGAGCACAACCGCGACCCATCGCGAAAACGGCGACGCCCGCTGACACGAACCGGCCCCACACAGCATCTCAACTTGGCTAACGACCAATGAGAATGTGCTCCAGGAGGAACTTGCTTATCCGAGGGTCGCAGGAAGTTGCAAGCAAGGTCAGCATTGCGCATCACTCCGCCCACGGGTAAATGGCAGCGCTTGGTCAGGGCGCCAACATGACGGTACCATTCCATCTTATTCGTCTTCGTCATCGATACAAGTCATCCCCCTCCCACTTCTCTCATCACCGAAAGCTCTTACAATATTCTATGTCATTGTCAAATACCCCTTTCTAATTATACCGCGGTATCTCTCCCACCCACCCTTCAAGTCCTGCTTAGTTCACCCTAACCGGACAATGAGCATAGGCGCCAATGTCGGTAAAAGTAAGGCATGGCAAATAACATTATTATTACTCTACTCTGTTGTCTCACTGTGCCTATTGCCCGCTTTACAGGCCGAATGATGGATGCATCCAATTATACTATGTAAATAAGTATAGTGTACAAAGTCAACAATACTAGTCCTTACTACTATATAAATGCGAGTGTTTGTCCTCCTTTCGCGTCAAAATGGAGCAACGGATCGACGTAATTTTTTGTACAGAGATAGTTGGAGGCCAAGAGAGTGACGTAGGCTACTTTTTATCCCGGGAAAATATCTCAAACGGTTTCAAAAAATTATGATTAGGAATGTACATAGGTACTGGATTAAACTTTTCTTACGATTACTGCATTAAAAAGCATTGTTAAAACAATTCCGTCATTTCTCCTTTCTTTTTTGTCTATGGGCTGTCTTACTTTCCTTTCCAAGAGCCGCAATAGTTCACTGGCTAGAGAACCCAATAGTGGCGCCGCAGTAGCTCAGTGGGTAGATAACCCAATAGTGGGGCCGCAGTAGCTCAGTGGGTAGAGATCCCAATAGTGGGGCCGCAGTAGCTCAGTGGGTAGAGATCCCAATAGTGGGGCCGCAGTAGCTCAGTGGCTGGAGAACCCAGTAGTGGGGCCGCAGTAGCTCAGTGGGTAGAGATCCCAATATTGGGGCCACAGTAGCTCAGTGGGTAGAGAACCCAATAGTGGGGCCGCAGTAGCTCAGTGGGTAGAGACCCAATAGTGGGGCCGCAGTAGCACAGTGGGTAGAGACCCAATAGTGGGGCCGCAGTAGCTCAGTGGGTAGAGAACCCAATAGTGGGTCCGCAGTAGCTCAGTGGGTAGAGAACCCAATAGTGGGGCCGTAGTAGGACAGGGGCTAGAGAACCCAATAGTGGGACAGCAGAAACTCAGTGGTTATAGAAAACCCAACAGTGGGGCCGCAGTAGCCTAGTTACTAGAGTACCCAATAGTGGGACCGCGCGCGAAGCAGCGGGTAAAAGCTAGTTTATTATAAATTTAAAATTACTAATTGGAATATTTTGGTGTACTCTCAGTACACATCATGGACAATTACGTGTTAGTACGTAAGTGACTTAGTTATAGTAAACTTATGAAGTGGTTCATGGAATAATATTTAATTAGTGTGTGTCATTGAAGTTAAAAGTGGATCCCCTCAGTGGCTGAAAATTACTTCACATAAGTGGAGGGGAAATATGAATTTCTACGAAATTGCAAAACGAAAGGAGATGATTCAAACGGACTAAGATATCAACTGTAATCTCAAAGAACTAGCATCTCAGAATAACAACACGCGATGAAAGTGCCGTGTTGTTCATATTGTATAGACAAAATGTGTCAGTGATTTTATATATCAGATTAATTGTTCCATTTTAGTATAATTTGTCGCGCATTTGCTTTGAAGCAGGCATTTTCTATTTCTACACTAACTAAATCAAAAATCTCTCCCTTTATACAGGATGAGTCATCAGCTCTACAACAAACAGCGAGAGGACATTCCTCGCAAAATTTCAGTTAGAAAATGTCTGACAACGAACGCCAGGAAACCACTCCTAAGGGCAGGAAACCCTTGTGAAGATGGGGTTGTAATTATGAACTTTATTTAATTAAACTGAAACCATGTGATATTAAGGGATGAATTTCTGAGGCATGCCAAATAGTTCAGTCACTGTAACATGCAAGTACCCATGTTGATCTACAGTGTACCTTACATAGTAAAATGGGGGTTGCCACCCCTTCAAATAGCGAAAAAAGGGTCTTCATACATCTTTACGTAAATTATCACTGCCTATAAATTACCATTGCAAGATGTAAAAAAATATCCTCTCGGTAAGAAAACCTCCGACGAATGGTTTGCGAGAAAACATACCTCCAAGATATTAAATGCCTCATAAGCATTACGTGGTATTTAATATCTTGGAAGTCTGTTTTCTCGCAAACCATTCGTCGGAGATTTTCTTATCAATAGGACTTGTTTTCAAGTCTCGCAATGGTAATTCATAGGCCGTGATCAGAATTTACGTAACGATGTACGACGACCCTTTTTTCACTGAGGTGACAACCCCCATTTTACTATGTAGGGTATGCGGTAGGTCAACATGGGTACTTGCATATTACAGTGGCTGAATTGTTTGACATGCCTTCAGAAATTCATCCCTTAATATCACATGGTTTCAGTTCATATTTGCAGTCCCATCTTCACAAGGGTTTCCTGACGTTCGTTGTCACACATTTTCTAACTGAAATTTTTCAAGGAACGTCCTCTCGCCGTTTCTCGCAGAGCTGATAACTCAGCCTGTATATTTTTGCCATACAATATATATATTTCTCAACAATACACGTAACAAAAACATCCATCTTAATTCGGACATTGGCATTTACTTCTTTTTTTTTGCATGCCATTGTAAAAGGATTGGCTTTAAAGTACCCAACCGTGCGTGCAGATATGCAAATAATACACTACCAAAATAGTGGCATTTGTTTTGCTCTTACTTCCAGTGCTCTTTTGTATGACGGTTTCAGTCGAAGGCTTCAGTTCACTCCGTGTTTAATCCGCATATAATCTTAGTACACGATGGCTTAGTTTACGATTTCTAAAAAATGTTTCGAGTCGCCAACAAACAGAAAGGTGTCTCACTGTGGCCTATGAAAGGTTGTAGTTACGGAAGCAACATTAGAAGGGAAAGCAGAGAGGTGGCCATGTTGGGAATGGCTGTTTGCTGAAGTACTGCGAGCTCGCACTCTGTGGAGTGTCTCGGAAGAAAGCCACCGCTGGACGTCTTCAGGTCGTCGACTCTCCCCGCATTTGAAAATGCCCTGTGTATTAGACACGCGCACAGGCGCACGCACGCACGCACTCACACACTCTCCTCTGTGACTGCCTGTGTGTGTTTGCCTCTGTATTTCTCTCTCTCTCGCTCTTTGTCTCTGCATATATATATATATATATATATATATATATATATATATATCGCTCTGTACTCCCCTTCCCCAACCCCCAACTTGTGGCAGTCTGCATGAAAACAAATTCGTCGTACCAGCTCATAAGACGCCATGGGACAAGTCTCAGAAACGTTATCATATTTCGCCAACAGGCTATCGTGTATACTCACGTAAGTTACTATGTTCGTACACTTTCCTTTAACACAAAGCTTTGCGCAGCAGTGAAGTGGTTTAATAAACAGCTCGGTGGAAGTGGACCATTCTGGCCAAGTATGTGCTCACATCGTTGGCGAAAACATCTCTCGCCGTTTCTCTTCAGATACACGGACTATGTGAGAAGAATCGTTACGGAAAATGCGGCGGTACTTCATGATAATTCTTGTGATCGTACGTGATTATTAATGGAGAGAGACGACTGTGGAAAATTGGTGATTGAAAGTAGTTATTTGCAAATGTCAGAAACTATGGGAAATTAAGTAACACATTGCTTAGTAGTATTAGCCTGATTTGATAACTTGAAATGTTGTGGGGGTTAAGGGCGTCGACCACAAGAAGAGTACTAGAACGCACTGTTCAACTCAGTAAAAATATCTAGCACACTGTATTGGCATAAATACACATGTCACAATTTTTCTTTTTTTATAAAAGTAAAGATAATGAAAACTAGCTTTACCTACAGAAACGGGCCAATTAAAATTGAAAGACGCCATAGGCGTCTATGAAATCGTACAAGTTTGAAGTTTTTGCGATGTAAAAAAATTGCTGAAAATGAAGACATACTTGCATGTAATTTGTGGCTCCCTCGAGTTTCTGTAAGATAACTTAGTTTAAACATACATTAAAATTAATTAAGACAAGACTTTTCAGTTACACTTGTTAAATTTTCTGCAAGTAGTTTGGTTTGTTTTATCTATACATTACAAAAACAGCAGAATGTTGATTTTGACATGTAATTTTGCAAAAACCTTGCGATCTTATAGTTGTGTTGGAGAAGAACAAGTCGCAGTTATATATATAAAAGTTCAACTGTATGTGGTACATTTATGAAATAATTTTTTTTCTTCGTCGTGAGGAAACTAGGCTGTGCCATGTCATTAACCAACAAGTGTTGCCTGTGGGTGTGTAACGATTGTTATCACATAATAATCACTCGTGATTGTCAGATATAATAACTTTGGATGATGTCTTCTTCGCACCACAAGGTCCCGGTTTATAATCTCGGGCTAGCCATTGGCATCTTATAACATGGAATTATAAGTTGTTATAGCACTGGCATTATTCTTTGTCCCATAAATAATTAGACAATATAGCTTTCATAACAACCTTGGCCTTGCAGTGATTTAGTCGGGCATGGGTTCGATTCCCAGCACTGATCCTTCCAACTTTCAAAGTGGAAGACAGTGGTAAACCGCTGTAGAATCATCATGCCCAGCCTCTGTTGGAAAGCGCCTATGCTTGGAATTCATACCTGTCTCAGGCTGCCAAATCATCTTCATATCATAGTTATCTTCATCTTCGCCGTCATATCTTCATCGTATAATGTGGCGTAGGGGTGCAGTGGTCAGACTACTCCCGGCGGCGGGAACTCCCCGCATTTTCGCACGCGGGAGCGTTGTCGATGGCCCGGGGGATTTCTCCGTGTGCTCCCATCTCACCTGCTCTTGAATTTCGCTACTGCTCCATCCTCACCGGCGTCAAGATGAACGCCGACCAAATCCTCTCGTCTTGACCATATGATCAACTTCTTCATCACATCACCACATCATCGTTCATTTGTATTAACAAGGTGATGTGTTGATGCGCGCTGCTAAGGAGGTGGTGCAGTAGTAAGTTAGTTTCTCTGGGTTGTTGCAGGTGTGGTGACGCAGCTGTGCGAACATGCTAGCTCGCCACCCGGCAGTGAGCATCAGCCGGCGGCTCCGAAACGGTTTGTACATCAGCGTATTCTTCTAGAAATAGATGGCCTGTCGCTTGGGATCTAGTCATAGGAGCGCGCATTGTTAGGGGAAGGAGGAGGGTGCAAGCAGCAAATAAAGTCCACTTTTATGAGATAAAAAATACAATGTTCGAATATACGTAACAAGTAATGCACACTATAATTAACCTATTCATATTTTAGGGGTCGTTTTAAAACGTGCAGATTGTCTAGTGAAAATAGGATATTCGTAAGATTAATTTTTATTTTCCTAAATATATAATGCACGCCGCCCCTGCACATGTGTATGGCTGTAGCACTGTGAAATATTAAGTAGGAGGAAGATCGGTGTATTTAGGATGTAATGAGGAAAAACTTCTTGGATGGGCGTACCATAAGATGTGAGGAGCTGAACTAGACGATCCCAGAAGTGTCTGAGAGAATGTCAGAGGCGTGGACTAAGTGAAGTTTGAAACACATGATGAAATAATTGAAGACACTGAAGCTATTTTCCGCATTTTAGTTGTGGTGCGGGTCGGCGACGGCGAACACGAGACACGCAGCGGGTCGCACATATCGATAAGTATCGGCGATGAGCTGTCGACGTTCTTGGAACAGCAGCGCGCCTTATATGCTTCAGTCACTCCATTCTGCTGTACATGCAGGCGCGTGCGGCGCTCAGCAATGCCACCCGCCTCAGCTTCGTGCACCTTCAGTGATGGCAGACGACTATCGGTTGGGTAGCTCAGTTCTGTTCCTCACCGCGCAGCGCGACCTTGGTTACAAATCTGGCGCTCTCTCATTTCATATTATCCTGCGCCGAACTAAGCAAGTATATCTTCGCTAACTAACAATTTACCCTACTTTCTCCAGCCCCAATCTAGTCAAAGGAATTAATTTTATCCTTCGCGACTGTAGCAGAGATTTCCCAGACCCCCTCCGCTTTGCCCGGTTTGCTATACTCTTCCATCTAGATCCTTCTTTCGGTGTGTGTCCATGGCTACAATTGCGGCCATAGTACCAGACAACCCTGCTGTAGCCGCGATGTATGCGTCCATTTTATCATAATAAATCCGATCTAAGGCGTAAAGGGCTTGCCCTGAGACGCATCCCATCCTCCAACCGTCTTAGCTACTAACATGCATGTCGGAGGGCACATAGAACTGTGAAGGGGCTCACGCTGACGTAGCGGGATTCGGTGGCTCATCAGAAAAAAAAATTGTCCATACCATACCCGCTGCGGGATCCATCAACGTTAACGCAGTTGGCCGCGGAAAAAAAGTGTGTATTTTTATATTTGAGCCGTATATTGTTCTACTTTTAAGCGTTGTCTGCGACTACCTTCATTTTTAGAGCGGATGGTTATTGCAAAATTACACGTCAAAGTTAAAAAATTTACTGTTTTTACGATTAACAAATGATGGAAAACCATATTACGTACAGAAATGAGATAATTTACACTGAAAGAAGATGCCAAGAGATACTTCAAAACGTATGTACATGTGTACAAGTAAATGTTTTTTTTTTTTTGCAATTAAAAAAAATTGCTGAAAATATGAAAATTCTTGTATATTTTTGATATTTTGCTGCCCCATAATTTTTAGAAAATAACTTTCGCTATAAATGCTATAAAATGAATGACGACAACATTCCAGATATCTTATTCCATAAAATTTTCTGCAGACTGTTTGGCTTAATTAATTTGTACATCACAAAAGCAGTAAAAGTTTGACTTTGACGTGTCATTTTGCAAAAAACATGTAGTCTAAAAATATTTTATCTGAGAATAAAGGTAGTCTCAGACAATGCCTACAAGTTGAACAATATATGGCTCTAATATAACACAACATATTTTTCCAGGGCCAAAGCCCTTAATGGGGAGGCATATAAATAATTTTGATGTCAGATTTGCAGCGATAAAATTTATTGAACATTCACTGTTGAAATTTATCGTTCGAAAAGCTATAGTATACAGCTTGGAGTTTCCCCACGAATGATTTTCAAACGTAGCCCCCTCGCATTTGAAAATACTGTACAAGCTTAGCCAAACATTTTGCACCTAGCCAGAGTCCCAGCGTCAGCAGGAGAGTAAATCCCCAAAACAGTGATTCAAGGGCGGCCAGCAATTTATTTTATTTTTAGTGGTGACGCGAAGCTTGGAGTTTCCCCATAAATTGTTGTAATATGTAGCCTGTTTACACTGAGAAATAATGTGTGTGTTTTGAAATTTAACATTTTTTTACTATTTTTAATACTGTCTCATGAAAACATGCTTAATTACAAAAAAATTGAACTGAACCTGACCTGAATTGACAATATTTCCAATACACGGTACACATACGATAGTGGGGAGGGCTATGGAGATCAGGGAAATTGAGGGCTAAAAGTTTATAATAAAAATATACTTATTTTGTATTTTTTTAGCCCCTCACATTATTTACATATTTTCACCCATTTTACCCCACAATTTCCTTGATCTTAATAGCCCTCCCCACTGTCGTTTTTGGGGTTTCTATTGGTGAAATATTGATGCCCCTAGTAAACTCGTGATCTGTGTAATTAGTAGAGCGGAATTATAACACTTTCCGAGTTTTTTTCCTTCAGTAATGCCCCTATTCTTAAGAATTACTATCTTTAATCAAAATGTAATCTTATCTTTATTTTGGATGCTCCTGAAAGCACGTGTTGCAAGAAAACGTGACTTTTACTAAAACATATATCAGACGTCGGCTGACGCGCAAGTGATAAGGAGACATGTTTTCAGCACAGCATCAGGCTAGGTGCGCCGCTACCTGCATACCTTCTCCTTTCCCCCCCCCCCCCCCTTCTACACACGCACACAGCCTAACTCCGCCGCCGGCAATAACATGTAGTAACCTTGGCCGCCTTCCGTTACTGTACGTGAAGGTTCATCAGTGTTGCTCAGCAGTGAAGGAACAGCCAGCAGTAAACAGTACATATTTTATTCGTCATGACGTTCTTGGTTTCGGAACGCGTGGTGGCGGTATTCATTTCAATTAAATTTAATGAATTTAATAATATTTAATAATATATTTCTGTCGAGTTCAAAGAATTATAACGTTTAAAAAAAAAGTGGTTTGACTACAGTAAGGCTACTTTACTATTGATGTATAATGTTTCTAGTTTATTTTTGTACTGCTTTTGTTCGGAATTTCAGTAGGGACGAAATTGTATTTAATGATCCTGCCGTATGCCCATTTTAAATATCTCTGAGAACCTTCGACAACTTACATAACCCTCTAAAATCGCTTAACTGACACTTGATCTCTACAGCATCAGTAAACTCAGTTATCTCGGTAATCAAGATAGCCTCTCACAGGGTGCCGCCCAGCGGCAGGCGGAAACGAGTGCCAGCGATCATGAGTGCGCGTCAGCAATATCGAAGTAACCAGCATCGGCGGAAGGTTTTCTCGCAAAGGCTCGGCGTGGGAGGGGGGGGGGGGAGGGGAGGGAGGGGGGACAACTTTACTAGCTGTCTTCGGTCATAACTTTGATTTTTGCAATGTGCGTCATAGCGCAGAGGACAACCCAGTATTTATGTCGTTCGCAGTAAAGGTTTTCAATGTTTAAACCGATTAAATGAGACTTTTAAATAATTAAAAAAAAAAAAATTGTTTTATCTGTTGCGATTTCTCAATTTTTTTTTTTATTGTGATAATATATTTTTAGCCATAGCTATACAGTTTGGAGTACGATTCTGAAGCCATACATGAGGAATGTCTGAAAACATATGCTAATACTTATTGCACACACGAACGCACAAGTACATACAAAAAAACTCACACTCTAGAATTTGGACTTAAAATCTACGAAAATACTGAGACAATGTAACAATAAAATACAGGCATAGTACAAAAACTGTCTGTGCTGCTCGCTTCGCCGCCCCAAGAGTCTAAGATGCTGTCTGTACAAGTTGTCACGACAGCGAGAATTCACCATCATGTCATATAACAGCAGAATAAATGTTAAGTTACTCGACAAAGCTTACGTTCAATTGTTCAATACCTTACACCAAATATACTTCAAACATCTACGTGAACGATTACTTTTTCTCACTGCGTTATATTTATGATTATTATTGGCATTATTGCCTTAGAATAATAATAAAAATACCACGCACAATAATATGATCTCGACAAAACGAACAGCAGAATTTCGTAATCGCGATTGTTTTAGATATCAACTGCATTTTTACTACAGCAAATTTGTTAGTTTTTAGTAACGTAGACATGTCGATTGCCATATAAAGTTTAAGTTTCTTTTTCTACACTGACATGTATATTACTATATTAAGTTTAGCAATAACTATTTCTAACGAAATGTTCTGTAGTAAGCACTATATGTGTTTGAATTTTTGTGTAGTCTATGTCTTAGAATACGCAAACGGAACAACATAAAATAGCTTTACTTAAAAAATATATATAAATTTGATTATGATTTGTAAACTAGGTAGTAAAATGATGTATCCCGACTCTTCAGTTCGTTGAACTTACTGTAGGCTACATGTCTACATTCTAACGCATCTGTGCACTCTAGAACAGGTATAACTAAGACCTAAAAACTGCCGTGACTCAATAAAACAAATTTAACGCCTAACTAGCAATGTAGGGCCTACCTGCGTCCAAACGAGTTTTTTTAGCGGCACAATGAACAAGCCAATTCATGTAGTCCAGTTATTTTAAAAAAAAAAAGTGGTATATTTATGGACAAATTGCAAGAAAAGGTTTTTTTTACATAAAATTTCGCAGAAAAAGTTGTAGATTAATATATCCAAAATCCACCGAAATCCACTCAACTTTCCCACTGTTTTCCTGGGATTTATCCCGGAAAAACGCTATGAATATTAATAAGTCAAAAACGGTGCATCTTACGACAAAGAATGTGAAGTCAAAAATTAAAGAACACAAAATTTCCTGTTACATATCCGAAATTAACACAAATTCATTAATAAATTCTATACATTTTTTCCGGAATGTTCATTGAAAAATATTTTAGAAATTAATAATTCGCTGACGTGTCTTACGACCAAAAAAAAAAAAAATGCAAAGACAAAATTAAAGAATACAAAAATTCCTTTAATATTTCCAAAGTAAGCAGAACTCCATTCATAATTTTTATTTATTTTCCCCAGAATTCATCCCAGAAAAAAATTTGAAAAATTTATTATTCGAAAACGGCGTCTCCTACAGCCAAAAAATGTGAAAATAAATACCGATGGACAACGGAAATTTCCTTTGATATATCCAAAAATACACCTAGAAATTTTTTCCCGAGATTCGTCATTAACAAACCCCAAATAAACAACACAAATGAATAATTAAAGAACTTTGTATCCTAGAATAAAAAATACGACGAAAAAAATTTAAAGACCTTAAAATTTTCAAATAATACATTAACAATTCTTTAAACTCCACCAATAAATTCTGTTTATTTTCCCGGGATTACTCCTGGAAAACATTTTTTAAATTTATAAAAAAAGTACTTAACTAACAGCACAAATGTAATATTAGATTGGTATTTGTCAAAAATAAGCTCTGGCAGCACGAAGCATCGGTTAAAGTAGTAAAGTGGTAAAACATAGGACTGACGCTCCGGAGCATCCACGTTGAATTCTAGATTCCTCCATCCTGAATTTGGTTTTCCGTGGTCTCTAGAAATCACTACAGGCGAGTGTCATGACCGGATACATTACCCAAGTTGTTTTCCGTTTTTTTTTTGTATGCTGCGCACTGTTAATGGCAACTCCAGGAAGTGGTACGGTTCTCGATATGAGAACATGCCAATATAGCCTGCTATGGCGATTTTTGCATGGACTCCAGTCCCCAGAGCCCCTAAAAACAAAACTGCACAATAAATTGTATACCTATTAATAGTAATGGGAGAATGGGTGTAGGACAGTCTATCTGTAGTGTGTTGCCTCAGCATCGTTTTGAGTTTAATGAGTGGCATTGCTAACACTCTTTAATATTTACATAGTTTATTATATTATCTCCGCAGAAAAGAAGACAGCAAGACTCGCAGCCACGCACGGACCACGCAGCGAGGAGATAGATCCTAGACAAGTTGACAGCATCAGTTGTGGTTTCGTGCTGGTGGGTTGCAGTAGTTCTCTAAACTCTTCTCCTGCTTATGTAGGGCATTTATTTATGATGGATTGCAACAAGCTTAATGTATGCGTTACATATAGTACGTTTGTTGAACTTTCGCAAAGGATAATGGAGACTGACAGTCTATAGTGCCCATAGTGTAATAATAGTCATTATTCTTTAACAGTTGGGATATACCACGATATTCATGAAATGCTGTGCTTACGGTTTAATAAGGAACTGTATTAAAGAAATAGCGTAGATGAAGTAACCAATGATAAGTTTGTATTTTGTGATGAATGTAGGCTTATTTAATCTAAAGAAATTGCTAAGTTTACTAAAAACGGTCTCATTAGGTTAAAGACTGCTTCATGTGATAGGGGAGTCGAGCTTAGGATATCTAAAGAACATTATGTACATTCTGATTGCTGAATCTTGGCCTACTCATTGCTATGGAAGAACTTGAAATGTTTGATTAACAGACTACTAAAACATTATTGATGAATGTCAGGTCTTGGTAAAAGATATTTGCAAGAAAACTTTAGAAGCTATTCAGAAAAGTTAATGATAGGTATCTCTTAAGAATTTTCTTGGTGTGGTGTTCTTGAAAAAGCAAGAGACTGCAGATGTTGGTAGCCTCAATGAAAATGAGAATGACATTTTGGTTAAGTTCCAGAACAGAGGTAGTACTAATATTTATGATGAAAAACTTGCGTTCATAGAAACACCTGCAAGATTAGTTAGAAAAGAATGTAAATCTGTTACTAAGGATCTAGGATTTTACCTAATATCTTCTGAATTAGAGTCTACAAGTGCATGCTTAGATAAGTCTTTACTTGAAATGCTAGCTAATAAAATGGAGATGACTTAAAATTCGCTAGTATTAGTCAAGAAATCATGCAAAAGATTCGCCCAAGAGCTTATCTTTTTATTTAAGTATGAGTTCCATCTTCATCATAATTTTGCATCCAAGCGATTAATTGATAATCTGCATGAATTCTACTGCTCTTATCAAGAAGTTATGAATTTTGAAAGAAATGCTGCAGTGGCTAACAGCGATGACTCAAATAGAATGGTTCCTGGAAACATTCAGTTTGTAGCTGATAATGTAGGCCACAATATACGGACTCTGGGTAGTCATAATACGCTACACGGCTTGAGAATGATTGCTGTGACCACTCCAGAATGGCAGACATGTATGCTGATCGCAAGAAAACAAACCACTCTAAAAGAAATTCGACAGCTCAGAAATATTCACTTTCATTACACAAAAATAGCGACAAACTAGAAGCAACATACAGAAACTTTCCTTCTGTTTAAGTTAAGAATCCAACCAGAAATCTCGATTTACTGTGGAAGATGAGATGGTTGTTGAAACCTCAAATGGCAAAATGGTCAGGAATGATGCAAATGTTGCACAATGGTTCACTTCTATGAAAATCAAGTGTTGCATTGCTCCTCATCATAGACATGAACCACGGAGACAAATCTTGCATATAAGCTATTCAGCACCTCATTTAGTTGGAGATCAAGCTTTAAAGATGAAAACTATGCCTCTACTAATTTTTGGCCGAACCGTTATGGTGGAAAGCCATAGATATTATACTGAGAGAACCAGAAAATACCCCATTGTGCAATTTTGTGCTCAGACTTGGTCCATTTCCTACATTAATGAGTTTCCTAGAATGCAATGGACACTTCAATCCATCGTTTTTACGGGACAAATCCGGGGGAAATAGTACGAAATATTACGTGGATTTTGGTGAATCTTGGACACCATATAGGAAATTTATGTTCTTAAATTTTTGTCTCTACACTTTTGGTGGCAAAATGCACCATTTTTGACTTATCGATTTTTAAAATAATTTTTCCAGGAAAAATCGTGAGAAAAAAAAAGAAATATTAGGTGGATTATGGTGAATTTTGGATATCATATTCGAAATTCCTATCTTTAATTGTTGTCTGCCCTCTTTTGGTCTTAAAATACATCATTTTCGACTAATAAAATTTTATCGTTTTTCCAGTAAAATCCTAGTAATATAGTGAGAAATGTTTGGTGGATTTTGGACATCAATTTTGTGTTCTTTTATTTTTGTCTGTGGACTTTCGGTCGAAAAACGCACCGTTTTCGACTTATAATTTTTTGAATCGTATTCCGGGTAAAATCCTGCGAAAATTATAAGAAAGTTTGGTGGATTTTGGATATCATATGTAAATTTTTGTGTTCTTTAATTTTCTTGTGCTCTTTCTGGTCGTAAATCGTACGGTTTTCGAATAATTAACTTTTTTTAAATCGTTTTTCCCGGAAAAATCTTGGGGAAATAGTGAGAATATTACGTGGATTATGGTGGATTTTGGATGTCATATTGGAAATTTTTTGTTATAAATTGCGCACTTTTCGTATTAAAACGCACCGTTTTCGATTTATCAATTATTATATAATTTGTCTCCGGGGGAAAATTCTGAGAAAATAGTGATATATCTTTGGTAGATTTTGGTGAATTTTCGATACGATATGGGAAATGCTGTGTTCTTTAATTTTTGTCTGCTCACTTTTGGTCGTAAAATGCACCATTTTCGACTTATCAATTATTTTGTTTTTTTCGGAGAAAATCCCGGAAAATACGTTGAATTCGATGGATTTCGGATATGCTAACATACGAATTTTCCTGCGAATTTTGGTGTAGTAAAATCTTTTCTTGCAATTTGTCCACGTTATTTTCGCAAATTTCCCGGACTAATTCTGAAAACTCTCACAAGAAAAAAGTCATTGGTTATGGTCAACCGTAAACAGACCACAAATTCTAAACCACACTTCATTAATGCACTCGTCGGAACAATGAGGGATGAAGAATTGCTTGAAATTTTTTCCCCTTCCTCTATGTCCAGTTAAGAAAAATACCCGACTGCTGACTCATTCACGAAGAATCAGGAGCGGATTCAGATATTTATTAAAGATGTCCGAAGTCAGACTTACTTGCAAATAGCTGTTATTGTGTAGTAGATACACACAAGCGCACATCTGTGTGTTTATATATGTATATTATGTACACACACTTATATATAAATACACAAACATGCTTGCTGTTTTAAAGAACCGTTTACGAATAGAAACATATATAGATGCAGAAAAGAAGTGACCAAGTCTATGCAGATATATTCCACTAATTGCTCTCTAAAATTACACACACACACACACATATATTTGTTTCGTTAAGAAGAAAGAAAGAAGATTATGAGTTATGAAATACAATAAACACACAAATTAAAGACCCTCTTTCATATTATGCACTTGTTTCGTATTAACAGTTTGCTGATACAAAAAACAATAAATGCAATAAAGTTAAATTAACAACGAATTAGTCCAATTTGACACTATGCAATAATGATCACGTGTATTTCTCTAAGAAAAATTACAGAATCTCCAATACAACTATAACTCGGTGGTCCTTACGTCGAGTTTTTTTTTGGATAAAAACTTTATATGCACAAATATAAATAAAAAAATTGATTTTTATAATAATGAAACAGTGAAAAAATTTATAACATTAGCATCTGTATTCAAGTATGCATTACACCTGACCTGCACTTGCTACTAACCAAATGAGAAAGAAATGTCCATGCTGTGAGGACTGTGCATGGGGTAGAGGAAATCTCGGTTACCTGCGCGACTGCTTAGTCGTTGGTGGCAAGAGAAACCTCTTGGCACAGTTGACATCAGAAATACCTATAAACCCTCACCATTGTGCATTTGCAATGCTGGAATTTATTGAAAATAACTTAAAAGGGACGATTCTATCTGCTGTAAAAAATTCCGGCCAGTTACCTTAAGAGTAACGCGTTTATAAGTACCGAAAAAAAGTCGAACATTTTAAAAAGACATGGTCAAAGAAGGGACAGGTGGGACACCCTCCTGGATCCACCCCTGCGAAGAATCACTTGATATATTGTCTCCCCCTTCCATTATGTATATTTAAGAAATGTGTTTGACTCTTTCACAGATATTCCAAGATTCTGGGAATCTAAGCACACGGAACCGCGAAGGCATCTGTTTAGCTTTCCATTTGACGGTCAAGATCCATTCTCTACCTCATCAGTTGATGGTAAAATTCAGTAATGTGTTTCTCGTGTATTTCATTAGTCTGATTCCCATGGTTTCAGAGATGATTAACTACTTTATTATTGAATGTAGATGTCAAACTTAGGGTGGGGACAAATGCCTATATTGTCCCTCCCCACTATCATAGGGGAGGGACAGTGTCTCCCTGCCCCCCCCCCCTTCTTCGCCTTCTCTTGGAAGCAACGGCTGACGTCACTGTCATTACTGGCCAATTAAATCTGTGAGTAAAGGAAGACTGGCTTTTAGCGGTGGCATGGGCTTGCTCTCGACTACACAACAATTGCTGTGGGATGGTTAGCGGAGGGGGTTAGCCTATCCCAACCCACCCACTTCCAGGTGATATAAAATTGGGTGTACAAAAGTCCCCCCGCGCTATGGAACCTCGCTCCAGTTGCGAGAGACTGCGGCAGCGGCGGCTAACAGGACTCGCCGCCACAGGTGCGCTGCGTTGTTCTTCTCAACAGCTACACTAGAGAAAAAAAACACACACACGACCCCCCCCCCCCCCCCTTCTGCATTCTGTGAAACTAATTTCTTAAGAAAATCCTATTCCAAGGAAATGAGATGAAATGTGGTTTCGAAACGTTGCGCTTGTTTGTCGTGAAACCCCCAGCATGAGGCGACTGGGACGGGTCAAAACGGCCTCACTCTTATGGTGTTTCACAATCACAATTAATTGATTTCCCCTCCCCCTACACCCGTGGCCAGGAATTCGATTTTATTAAAGAATTAAAAATATTGTGCCAAACTGTTCTTTTAATTAAGTTTATTTGCGTTGTTTTTCTTGCCACAAAAAGTCAATACATCGTCACCATTCTATTGGCCAGCTGAACGGCACTTCCGCAAACATTATCCAAAATCCGTAAACTGACTCAAGGCTGTTCACGATAAGTGAGCACTTTTGAAATCAACCTTAGAAAAATGTCACTGCCCCTGCCTGCTTATATGTTAAAGGGCGCACTGAAAGTCATGTGCCCGGTTAAAGTTGGTAACGATGGATAGAAAGTAGTTCCATATCTTAACGTCGAATGAAAAGTGTTAGGTAACCATTTGTGATAATTTAAAATAAATATTTAGCTTTTTTGTTGTGCCCGAGTGTGTAACAATGTTATTTTTCTATTAATTTCACATTTGCACTTGACCGATGTATGAACAAATTGTTGAGGCCCATGACTATGTTAATTTTGCATAAAGTGGAAGAATACCCAACGTGCATACAAGTAGATTATAAGCAGGGCTTTCAAAAGTGCTCATTTTGCCGTGAACAGTCTATAGTAAGAACATCGAACACAACTTGCCCCCACATAATAGAACAGCTGAACAGTACCTGCAAATTTGAGGACGCCGAGAAATGTGCAGACGTAGCTCGGCTCCACACAGGCGTCCGCAGCCTCGCGAACGTTTACGAACTGCAAACCGCCGTCCAGGAAATGCAAAGGCGAAACTCAGCGCTGATCGCGCTGGCAGCAGCTCCCGGGCGAATGTCGTCGCTACGACCCACAGCAGGGAAATAGGGCTCCACAAGTGTTCGGCAGCGTTTTCCAACCAAGCTTGACACGCAAGACGTGAGCATTTGAAACAAGCAGGCAGACTTATTTCCACAATCTGATATGAGGTTTTTCAATAACCACGTTGCATACAATGTTAAAAGAAAGACGTACTTCAAATGCCAAGCTCAAACCAGAGCTGGGTGTGCTACAACATCGCACATGTTACCCCGCCTACTGCTGTTACAAGACTCTTGCCACCTCGCGCGGCCGCAACCAGCAATGGCGGCGCTGGCGGCGCGCGCTCAGCTGGCTTTTTAAAGCACTCGGTCACTAACCATACAACACGCTATTAAAATTACTAACTGAACCCTAAAATGTTACACAATACTAAAATAGAAATACTAAATATAAGAATCATGCTAAACATATTTAAAAAAATGGCTGGTCGGCCAAACCATGAATTTAATAACATAGTAACCACTCATAATATAGCGCCAAATTCACACGTGCTAACTGCTGCATACCTTTTATTTCTTAAGTGACGACACACTCGTCACAGTTGTAGTTTCGTGCTGCTTGATTGTATGTAAGTAGTATGGTTTAGTAGGTCCGAGGACACATGGCATCTGGCAGTGGACCCATGGAGGGCAGTGGCATGTAGCAGAGGACCAGAGGTGATTTTGACCTTTGACCTCCATACTCAAGGTACTTCATGCTCTGTCATTCCATACCGCCATCTTGTCTCTAGATGTTTTCAATTCCTTGCTACCTCCTGCTTTGTAATTCCTTCTCGCTTCTCCAACTGGATATCGTCTGCTATTGGCTGTCATCTTGGCTGTCTGTAGGCCATCATCTTGGCACTTTTGTTTATTGCCCAACAGGCGTGCTATCTTAGTTTCCACAATGTCTGCTAGGCAGCACTTCTGTCGCTTGATGTCATCGGCTGCTAGGAACGCTGGTGTCGGCTGGAGGTTAAGGGCGATGTTCCATGTGCTGTATGCAGACACTCGCCTCTATCGACATGATATGATTTAATACAGTATAAAAAGTTATGGAGGCGAGGAGCGGCGAACTGTCAGACATTGGATCGGTAGACAGATACCCTAGTCGACCGAGACACCAGGATATGGGTGCTAATACAGGTTTAAATTATGTATATACATAAATAACCATTGTGTCTGGTTGGGTTTAAATATTTTATGTATAGACACGTAAGTGTGGAGAAGAATTTTTTCAAAGAATGTCATAGTTATGAGGAGAGCATGTCTATTCGAGAAATAATATTATTTGCATGTTATTTAAAAGTGTTATGACAATAAGTGACTGATGGCTGTATATGGAAAATAATTTTTTTTTTTCCTATAGGCATGTGTTCGTGAGGTAAAGGTTAGAAATTGCCATTATTAACGTATACAACAGTCATGTTGACAAGGCATTAAAAAGGCATACTTTTATAAATAGAGGTGAACTTTTAAACTTGCAGACAAAAATGTATGGAGTGACCTGTCTAAGGATGGGTATTTTCAGAAATAATTTGATTGTGGTGTAACATCCATCAATTATACAATAAGAATTTTATACAGAAAAGTTAATTATCCATAGTAAAATATTTTATTTCACTTTTAAAACTTGCAGAAAAGATTATTCCTAGCAATGTGTCGGTGGATTCGTATTTCCAAAATGGACTTGTCGTATATGATGCTGCAACCATATATTATGAAAAGCAACATTTTATAAATAAGCAACATGTATTTAAATAAATAAATGTTTTTTATATTTTAAACTAGTATATCTAGCAGCATGTCTACGGATTCGTGTTTTCAAAGAGAATTAGAATATTTTGTCAGAAAATGTGATTGGGGCAATGACCAGCACCGTATTGAATTTTATAAGCATAGAATTGTGTACGTAATTATAACAAGTGGTATATATTTTCGGACTCATGTTTTCGAGTCGAATGCTATGTGACCCCATAAACTTTGATTGTTTGCATGTGTCCGTTGTCATATTGATTTCAGTAGATTTAGCGTTATATTAGGTTTTTTGAAGTAATTATATAATGAGCCTGGGCCACGAATATAGAACAGCATTTGCCTCACCTCAGGATATGTTTTAAGTGTATTATGCCTGTCGGACACACGAACTTATAAGCACAGCTGGACATTATTAAACGACTGCTGGATTTATACACATGGGACTTGAAACATATCTGACCACTACAAGTCAATATGAAAATTGAATTATACCGTAAGCCATTTTATAAGCATAAGTTGACATCATTTTCAATCCCTCGAAGTGATATCCATACAATTCAGATCAGTGCCATATGGTCAATTATGCATTAAGATTCCTTATAAGCATATGTGACAACCATTTTCTATTAATTAAAGCTATAGACACCATATATATCACTAGTGACCTAGATTAAGGTGATAATTCAAGTTATGCCTTAAGCCTTATCATTGTTGGCCGCCATTTTTTAACCATTTAAGTTACAGCTGTCAAATATGTATAAAATGTACAGCTCCTGAAGTCAATCAAGATGATATGGTCAGTTATGCCATAAATCTTCTTATAAGCGTGGTTGATAGCCATTCTACGCCCATTCAAGATATTGTCAACAAATTAACTATAGATATTACTCCTGACTTCGATCAAGGTGGTGTGGACATAAGCCTGTTGTGAAACTTTTTTAAAGTTGACTGTAGCACATGACATGTGTACAGTCATGTTTATTTTGAAGAAACGTATGAATAATGTGTTAATTATCCATCCTTACTACCATATGAATGTGAAAGTGTGTTTGTTTGTTCTTTCACGTGAAAACGGAGCAACGGATCGACATGATTTTTTGCACAGTTATAGTTGGAGGGTCGGAGAGTGACATAGGATACTTTTTATTTCAGGAAAATATCTCATTCCTTCAGAAATATCCTTATTGTAATTTTATTTCATTCCTTCAGGAAAATTCTTATTGTAATTGTAATGCATAAAAAAACATTGTTAAACAAAATTTCCATCATTTCTCCTTCCTTATATGTCTATGGGCTGTCTTCCATTCCTTCTCAAGAGCCGCAGTAACTCAGTGGGTAGGAACCCAATAGTGGAGCCGCAGAAACTCAGTGGGTAGAGCATCCAATAGTGGGGCCGCAATAGCTCAGTGGCTAGAGAACCCAATAGTGGCATAGTGTCACAAAACTTCATTATTTATCCCTATAAACACGCGCGCGAAGCCGCGGGTAAAAGCTAGTATGATTATAAATTAAGTAGTGTATTTTTATTTTTAAAACATGTCTCATATTGTGTAATGTATCTACAGTCCAGCATTTGTTTTATTTATTTTTTTATTATAAATTCGAACATGAAGGCATAAATGTAGATTACTTTTCTCCCAATGCTAGTTTCTACACTGTACTGAAGATGAATACCTAAAATATATTTATAAAAAGTTTTTAAAACTTAGAGTAGTATACTGTGTTCCATATGTACTGGTGCAAATTTTTAAGGCAAATTCAGCTATATCAGAATCGACGACTGCATGACTATGTCCCGATGCCATATTGAATTTAATTGGAATACCTATGACTGAAGGATTCAAAAGTATATATGGAAGCAGCTTATATGTGGACTCGTAGCACATTAACTATTTGCCGTATAAAATTTCATTTAGGTCAAATTCTTTGCAGTCATAGGTATTTCTACAACAGATGTACCAATATATGTGTCTGAGGCACTGAACAGTGTATTGTAAATGCTTAAAAGAAATAGTCACGAATATTTTAAACACGAACATTTTAAACGTTACAAGGATTTGGCAGCCGATATTTTACGCCGACCGTACACACTTGATTATTACACTTAAATATCATAATTCCAAATGAAAGAAGTAAGATAATTTGTGCAAAATTATCAGGTAAGTAAAGGTTTACAATTTTAGATAGTGCTACATTATTTGATTATGATAATTCACAAATAAGTTAAAACTGGAATATAATAAAATTTAAGTATGTCGGGGAAAATAAAATGTCAGTAGACCTACTATAGTAAATGCTCTGTATTAATTGGAAAAGCTCGGTTATGCAAAGGTTTTGCGGTAAGTTGCGAATCAAAATACTAATATTTTTACTATCATCTGTACGCAGAGGTTAATTGGGCTGCAAGGTGGTTGAAATAGAACACTTATAAGGAGGCAAAAATTTTCTGTGTGTGCTATTACTTTCTTTTGTCTATAAAATGCTTTTTATTGAAAAATTGTGCGCGTTTCTTTAAATAAAAATTGTGTGTATTGGACAAAGAAAAAAATGAATGCATTTTCAATAATAAATTGTCTCATGATATCAATTACTCTTATGAACCTTTGTGTATTTTCTTTTTGGAAGAGAAAAAAGGGGAAGGGGGGGGGGGGTTCTGATTGTAAATAAAAATTACATCTATTTAACTATATTAGCTTTTAATTGCAATAACATTTTCCTACATAAGTAATCAAACATTTTTGATGGTTACCAAGATTTTGAAATCAAGTTTACATACTTGCAAAGTGAATAGTAAATATACTTGCAAAGTAAATCATAAATATACTTGCAAATTAATAACAAATATAATAAAAGTTAAAATTATCTTTTGTTTGGCAGGAAACAGCATATCTGCCTGCAATACTTATAACTGTCGAAACCCGCTAATTAAAAATAAACGAATGCAGGAAACAAATAAATTATAGTAGATTGTAAAATGAATCTTCAAAGTGGTTGGCCTGTACGAGGTGACAGTTCTACTATACCTATTTCTTATAGCAAGTGCTCTCTACTAAATAGAAATCCTTGGATGTAAAGGTTTGGTGACAAAATGGAAATCAAAATATTGATTATTTTTAACGGATGTATGCAGGGTTCATTTCGCCTGCAGGAGAGTTGAATTGGAATCCTTTAAAGGATTGTACAAATTTCATATGTCTCCTCTGGATATTACTTTAATAAATATGTATGTTGCATACAATACTGGTATTAAAATAAATCTAGTTGCAGTAGTTAACTGGGGAACGTGTGTGGCAAGTATCGTTCAGTTATTTTATAATGAAAATTATCTTAGCTAAAGTTGCGAACTGGGGACTTTTGATAATTTATTGTAATGCGTTAATTTAAGGCATCTCTTGGCTAGTAAAATATTCGCAGTAATAATGACACAATACTTATGCATTCTGATTGGATGCACAGTTAATGGAAAGCAGGACTTGCTGAAAACCAATACAGCTGTGTATACAACGAACTCTCGCTGTACACTTAAGGAGAATGCTTTCACTGAATAGTAACTTGCCAGAATGCAGTTCGCCAATCAGCGACTGGTAACTTAGTCACCAGCTGGCAACCCAGCCAGTAGCGCAGCACGCGGTAGCCAATCAGACACATGGACTGAAACAGAGCTTTATGAAGCCAATCGGCGAACGGGTTCGCTCACATAAAAGGAACCACCACATTTCATTTCTGTGCACTATTCTACTGTGTGGCTATTGCTTGGTACCATCGGCAAAGGAATGTTTTGATCGTGTTGGGAGTAAAAATAACGTGCAGGCTGTGACCTTCTTACTGCCAGCCAGTTGTCTGACCTATGCTGGACAGAACTGAAGTTTTCTACTGTTGCTGCTTGAGTACTCTATGACTTCAAATTAACCGTCGCTAGATTAGGACGACTGCATATAGCATTGTCAAGGTGATGTGGCACATACGTTTTCCCCTCAGCTAATTTTTTTTTATTCGCCTTGGTACAGAGTATTAATTTGTAAGACATTTTATGTTCATATACAAACAATGTCAGTGACTTTTGGATGTGTGGGTTGGGAGGTAATGATTGCTAGCAGCCCACTATAGTGTGAAGGAGATTCGATCCGTGACTTAATAATCGTTTATTTAAACTTTTGGTAAAACATAGACGAAAAGTTTCGTGGCTGTACAATTTTTTTTCTGTAGGATAAGCTGACTCTGTATAATTTTAGCTATAAAAAATTGATGGTTTTCAGACACAATATGGTTGGACAGAAACAAGATGAATGATGGTGAAAAAAAAGTGAGTGTGTGAGTAAGGTAGGCGGGAAATATCGGCTGCCGAACCCTTGTTATGGCTTGGCTTAAATGTTCGTGGATATTTCTTATAAACATTTACAATGCAATGTTCAGTGCTTCAGACACATTTATTGGTATATCTGTTGTAGCAATACCTATGATTTTAAAGAATTTGACTTTAATGAAATTTGATACAATTGCGAAAAATAGTTATTGTGCTACGAGTCCATGTATAAGCTGTTTCCATAATATACTTCTGAATCCTTCATCATAGGTATTCCTATTAGTCCTCAATTCTGATATAGTTGAATTCACCTTAAAACTATGCGCCAGTAGACATGCAACACAGTATACTTAGGTCTCTAAGTTTTAAAAAGTTAAGAATTAAATAGATCAAATATTTTATTGATAAATATATTTGTACATAACATCGTATTAGAACAAGTTTTGAAAATATTCGCGACCGACGACACATCATGCGCTATAGTTATGTTTAAAAAACTCGACACTACATTTTAGGTATTCCTCTTAAATACAATATGGTAATTGGCATAGGAATACAAGTAATCTACATTTTCGCCTTCATTAATCATATGGATATTTAACACAGTATTCATAAGTTTCTTCAAAATAAACATGTTTGCAGACACATGTGCTATAGTTAACTCTAAAAAAGTTCCATAAAAGGCTTATGGCTTAATTGTCCACACCACCTTGATCGAAATCAGGATTAATATCTACAATGTTAATTTGTTGACAGTATCTTGAGTGGGTGTAGAATGGCTGTCAACCATGCTTATAAGAAGATTTATGACATAACTGACCACATCTTCTTGATTGACTTCAGGAGCTGTACCTTTGATACATATTTGACAGCTATAACTTAAATTGTTCAAAAATGGTGGCCAACTATGATAAGAAGGCTTAAGACATAACTTGAATTATCACCTTAATCTACGTCACGAGTGGTATATATGGTGTCTATAGCTTCAATTGATAGAAAATGGCAGTCTGATATGCTTATAAGGAAGTTTAATGCATAATTGACCATATGGCATTGATCTGAATTGTATGGATATCACTTCGATATGTACATACCACTTGTTATATTTACGTACACAATTCTATGCTTATAAAATTCAATATGGTGCTGGTCATTTGCCTCTATCGCATTTTCCGTCATAATATTCGAATTCTCTTTGAAAATATGAATCCATAGACATACTGCTTGATATACTATTTAAAAGTAGTATAAAAATTTATTTAAATAATGTCATTTATTTATAAAATTATGTTTTTCATAATCTATGGTTGCGGCATCACATACTACAAATCCATCTTGGAAATATGAATTCACAGACACATTGCTCGGCATAATCTTTTCTGCAAGTTTTAAAAGTGAAGTAAATTTTTTTTACATTTAATACATAACTTTTATTTATAAAATTATTTTTTGTATAATTTATGGATGTTACATCATAATCAATTTTTTTTAAATACGAGTCCTTAGGTCACTCGATACATTTTGGTCTGCAAGTTTAAAAGTTAACCTCTTATTTATAAAATTATGCTCTTTCAGTGCCTTGTCAACATTACTGTTGTATAAGTTAACATAATTGCCATTTCTAACGTGTACCTCTCGAACTCATGCCTATGGGAACAAATTTATACTCCATATGGAGTCATTAATCGCATATTGTCATAACACTTTCAATTAACATGCACATCATATTATTTCTCAAATAGACATGCCCTCCTCATGACTATGACATTCTTAGAAAAAAGTTTTCTCCACACTTATATTTCTATACATGTCATATTAAAACCCAACCTGATACAATGGTTATTTTTGTATATACATTATTTAGACCTGTACTGGCACCCATATCCTGGTGTCTTAGTCGACTAGGGTGTCTGACCACCAATCCAATGTCTGGCAGTTCACCGCTCCTCACCTTCACAGCTTTTTATACTGTATTAAATCATATCACATCGATAGAGGCGAGTGTCTGCATACATCACATGAACCATAGTCCTTAACCTCCAGCCGACACCAGCACTCCTAGCAGCCGATGACATCAAGCGACAGAAGTGCTGCGTAGCAGACATTGAGGAAACTAAGAGAGCACTCCTGTTGGGCAATAAACAAAAGTTCCAAGATGGTGGCTAGTCCCACCTAGAAGACTGCATGTGAATCAAGAGTACCGCAGATGAAACTAGATGGCGGCCTACAGACATCCAAGATGGTAGCCAACAGCAGAAGATATCCGGTTGGAGAGAGGCGAGAAGAAATTACAGCAGGAGGCAGCAAGGTGGAATAACAGCACAGGAAAATGGACAATTCTTGAAATATGGCAGCATTGAAAGATGGAAAGTTCGAGAAAGAAGATGGCGACATGGAACCAATACGGCGGCTATTCCTCTGGTCCTCTGCCAGATGCCATGTTAAATGAGAGAGCAGAAGTTACTAAGGTGGAATGAGAGAGCAAGAACTGGAAAATCCTAGAAACAGATGGTAGCATGGAATGACAGAGCATGGAGTACCTGGTGGATGGAAGTCAAGTTTAAAGATAAATGTCCAGGTAAAAGGTCAAGGTCAGGTTTGGTCCTCTGCGAGAAGCCGTGTGTTCTCGGACTTACCAAATCATACTACTTATATAATAAGTTTTTCCTACAAAAGCAACGTGAAAGTATATGAGAACGGAAGGTTGATATTGAAACGTCAGCTCTGTAACATGCTGCATGATGCTGGCGAAGTCTCGCACAGCCGAAGATGTATTGGTGGCCTAACACATCAGATGTGGTCCGCTGAACACCAGTGCAGGTTGCGCCATAAGTCAGCAGTGTGTGACAAGATTAATAATCCCGCGTTTTTAAATAGTCTCATTAACTTTTGGCTCCCCTCGCCCCATTGTATTTTTTTTCTCATATGTACCTTGGAGGGAATGAGAACCTCGAGTTACAAACCGACAGCATTGGCGGACGTAATTAGCTTCTAGACCGAAATTAAATCGGAGCCAGTGGCAATTTATTACAAGCCTGCGGGCGTTCGATTCGAGGCATTTAATTTTCGGCGTAGTTTAATCACGATAGCATAAATTCATTACCGCGGGGGAGCGAGCTAAATGGTTGGTCGATGCCTCGTGCGGCACCCTGGCTTCTCGTTCGTCGCCTATTGCATATTTGTAATATTATGGGTGACATTGGCGTGAACAGACTTTTTTATTTTTAAGCGCGTGTGCCACGATACAGTGTCCATTATGAGCTCAAGCGGAAGCTCATACGACACCTGCTACCCGAGCCAGTATGTAAGCGTGAGCAGTGGAGGTTTCTGTGGAATAACCTGTCACACGATACTTGAAGCCACGCTAGTAAACACGCTCCCATTTGTTTGGATTTCACTTCTGCAATTGTGGTTCGAGGACGGAGTTGACCGACAGCTTCTGCAATATCCATTAATGCACGGAGCCGGATTGTTTTGTAGTGATAACTGGAACTTTTCGTATTATAATATACACGGATGTTCACCGTAACATAACCCTCTTAGTATACTGAAATGAGGATAACTGGGGCTGGGAGCTGTGGCGCCACGGCGGCCATCTTCGATGGTGTTATGCCGAAACCTCCTGCTCTGTCATTCCTCGCCAATGGCAGCCATCGTAGATTTCCCGTTTTTCCTTTGGAATTTCCCTTTTATCCCTCCTGCTCTACCATTCCTTCCAAAATCTTCGTACTCTTGCATTCCTCGTTTTTCTCATGCTCTCATTTCTCCCGTCTCCCGTCCATTCTATCCGTGGAGGTTTTCTCTTAATCCCTCAGTTCTCATTTATTTTCTCTCTTGTCTGCCACTTTATATTCCTTGGGGGTTTCTCGTATTCCTTCGGCCTCCTTTATTTTCTCTATAATCACCCAGCCCTCTCTTGCATTTTGCATCATCCATTACCATCCACATCGTCTGCTGTAGGAGGTCATCTTTAATGCCTGTGACCGCCACCAGTGTGTCGGAGGTTTTACTGTTCACTGGTATCGATGTGGCCATTTTTCTGTGTTGGTTCACTCGTCGCCTGCAGAGGTGCGCCAGCATCGGGAAGTGAGTTCAAATGGTGGCCGCCAGGAGCGTTGGGAATTTTTTTAGTTGGTATCTGTTTCGGAACTCAAAAATGCTGGAGGCGTGCAGTCTTGATCCGACCACCCTTCGATCGCATGTCCGGCGTCTATACCACACGATCACCATTGCATGGGAAGTTTTGGAAAAGAAATAACTTATCTACTCAGTTCAGCCTATGCATTCATCAGACAATAAATTTGCAATCGCAAAAATCGTCATTGCATGGACAGGAGAAGAAATAATGTAAATTGTACTCGCATCTGCCTATGCACTCCTCAGGCAATAAGCGTCATTGTGAAAAAAAAAAAAAAAAAAAAAAAGGACGTTTTGTGGAATATACACATGGGAAAAAACTGCAGGCGCCATGTGTATGCATGTCCAGTGTAAAAGTTAAGACACAAAAATGAATAGCACAAAAATACAGTCATTCTCTCCAGTTCTTTGGCAATAGACCTGCATTTTCGTGTATATACATGTATATGAGCAATAATATCATACATAAATTACCGTATTAAAAAATCGGCATTAAAGATGCCAACCTACGGTGAAACTGACTATACACAGGCAACACAGCGCACGCGCGTGCCTACGCCGGCGGAGGGCGAAACAGAGTGTACGCCACCTCATGCCGCATGCACATCACTTGCCCTCACGCTGTATCTCGGCATGGCTGTCCGGCCATGTATACGGCTCCCGGTCTTGGAACCCGCGGCTGTAACCTGAATCAGCAAACATATGTGCATGACTGCATAACGAAAAACCTCGAAGCCGTCGCCAGCATAGTGTACAGGTGGCTTAAGAGTTGCTGAGAAGGAAATCTTCCACCTAAAAAATATATATATATATATATATTTGTTTTGTATTCTGTTTTTTAATGAAACATAGTTTAAAAATCAGACGATTTGAAAAATGTTTACTTTCCTAATAATTTCACAGTTTCACTTGGAAGTTAACGGTAAAGGACTGTTGGTTCTCTCGACGCGACGCGGTTGCGTATAGTCTGATTTACGAACGAGTGCACTTTTTATAGGCTATTCACAGTAAAGTGATCACTTTTTAAGGCGCTGCTATTTTTTTCCTTTCAGTCAATTTATACCTTTTCGCCACTTTTTAATGTAAACATTGCAGCGTGACCATTAAACACAGTGTGTACAATTTACCTCTCAAAAGTTTACGTCTGGGGCTACAATATAGTATGTTCATTAGTGGTTAGTGCCTGCTGGGAGGGCCTTAAAAAGTGCTCACTTTACCGTGAATAGCCTATAGTATGACGGACGTATGCAGACGTTTCCTTGACAACATTACTGGGCAGGTTGACGATCAGCTCAATGTGTTTTTATAATAATAAACTAAACTATGGCGGAGCGCAGCACAGCTATTGACATGGCAACAACTGTATACAGGCCTACCTTTCGGAATTTTTTTGACAGGGGCACATGTTCTCGAGACACACAATGGAGTGAGTTGTCGTGATGGGTTGGGGGGGGGGGGGGGGTTGGAAGAAAGGCGTTACCTGACGCCTCGTGCGTGTGAGGTTGTGTACCTCTGCAGCTCCCGTGCGTCCTTGAGACATTTCTGGTTACGCCACTGCAGAAGACTTTACTGCTGTTTGCTATTCAGTTTCCTCCGAGAAACAATAGAGTCGCGGTGTTGCGCTTTGCACGGCGCACCCTATACAATACGTATGGGCTGTTCACGATAAAATGAGCACTTTTGAAAGCCCTGCTTGAGATCTACTTGTGTGCACGTTGTGTATTCTTCCGTCTTACATAAAATTAAGACTGCCTTGGGCCTCGTCACTTTGTTCATGCGTAGGTCAAGTGAAACTGTAAAATTGTTAGGAAAGGCAAATCTAACAAATCTACTCATTTTTACACTTCGATGCATAAAAAAACCAGAAGGTGAAAGAAATACTTTATATTATCAGAAATGGTTACGTAACACGTTTTATTTGCCGTTAAGATATGGTACTTTTTTCTCTCCGTCATTACCAACTTTATTGGGCGAATGTCGCTCAGTGCTCCCGTTAAAATATATGCAGGTAGGGGCAGTGATTTTTTTCTAGGGTTCTTTTCTAAAGCGCTCACTCGTGGCGCACAGTACAGTGTAGACATTACTGCGGTGGTAGAGACTACTTGCCGCCTGAAGAAAACCACATTCACTTCCAGGATTTTCGCGTACGTGCGGACGTCGCCGTTCGTCTCGGGTTTCCTCTGGGTACTCCTGTTTCCCTCGCCCCTGCATTCCACTGCTTTTCAATCTTCAACCTCACTGGCGCTCTGAGACCCGCTGTTCAGCGCCGACCTACACAGTTTCAATAAACTTACATTTAACGAAAAATGAGGTAATTTAATGTTAGCACTAGTATATAATGATAGTGATTGACTACATAATTAGGGAACAACGAAACACACATTACACTTTTGGTCAATTTATGTTTATAAATTTGATTTTAGTTTTAAGTTTACGCTGTCAAAACGAGCAAACATATATTACAAAGTTTTTATTTTACTTCTCGTTCACAGCTCATAAACAACAGAGACGATAACAAACCATTTTGTTTTTATACAAGGAGAAAGCAATCACATGCTAATTATAATTTACCTACTCAACAATTTGCACTATTAAAAGGGTTTGATTCGAAAAGGGCCGAGTAGCAGTGAATACACTGACCATCACAGTTACTCAACTTGGTCGTCGTGGCTGGTGGAAACGCTGCAGTCTGTAGCAGGGCGTGGCGAGGCGATTCCTCGACTCTGTTGCAGTTGGCCACTGCAGTATACAGAGCTGGCCATACGTGTCATGGCTTTGTGTCTTTCTCTTCAACGTCTTTCAACGAACTGCAATAGTTTTAGCACTAGTTACAACCGAGCCTACTTCAGTGTTCATGAAAGAACTTGAAAATTACATTAAACTGTCAACAGAACTTGATCCCAACAGGGAGTCTCTTCACGTGAAGCCGCTATTGAGCGCGTTTCTCTTTTGTACGTTGCAGAAACGTAGTGTGCAAACAAATACTAACCAGTGCTGTCAGAATAATTACGTACGTACTTTATACGCGAAGAAAAATTGTGTAGACCCTGCTAGCTTTTATAAATTTACTTTAGAACTTTATATTGCTTTGTATGTAAACACTTCAAATGCCTTTATAAAATACACTATCTACCAAAAAGTAATTGGGCACCCGTGAAGGTAGGTAATTCAGTACGTTAGTTGACTTGTGTTTCACGGCGTTCGGTGCAGGACGGCTGGTGTTTGTCCGTGGTAACATGAACACAGAGGCCTATTGTAACATTCTGGATAATGAAATGCTCCCAACATTGTGGCGTTTTTACGGAATGGACCCGTGTTACTTCCAGGATAACAATGCCAGGTGCCATGTTTCAAGGGCTACTAGGCAGTGATACGCCGATAACAATATTCGCCGATTGGACTGGCCCGCCCAGAGCCCCGACCTCAACCCTACAGAACATTTTTGGGACGAATTGGATCGCCGGGTGAGGGCTCGTCAGGCGCGGCCAAAATCCATTGCTCAACTCGTGGAATGGTTGCAAGAGGAATGGCGACGAATCCCCGTGGATGTCCTGCAAACACTCGTGGAGAGCATGCCAGACAGGGTGGCTGCTGTTATAGCCGCAAGAGGTGGCCTCTACGAGATTCTAACGGGTGACAACCACCGAGCAAACATTGTGGACAGGTATCCCAATTACTTTTTGGTAGATAGTGTAGTAACAGTTTCTTACTCGCTTATACGGAAAGTAGTTTTCCGAACTTTGCTGCTGTGCACACATTCTTCAGTACATTGTGCTTTCCTGATGCATAGAAAATATAAGTACATCTAAATTGTGATGAGAAAAGTATTTAACTAATTTAGCCGTAAAAGAAGTATGTTTTTGTCGTCGTGTATAAGTTAAATAGTTTGTCAGGTATGGTAAATCCTGTTTGAGTATATTGTAAGTTCTGTATTTATTATGCTTATTGTTGTTCGGTTGTAAACAAATCTCTGCTTCAGCATTTTTTAAATAATAAGACTGCGATATATTGCAACACTGCGTTGAGATGGTTAAAAGAAGTTATTCTGTAATTGACTGTTCGTGTGCACAGTCACTGCCTTTATTAGCTCCGCATTTGTAATTTTTCGAGTATTCTCGTCCATTGTTTTTTTCAACCAACTTGGGGAGAGAATAACTTTCTATTTTTAATACAATCTTTGATTAACAAAGTCGGAGGAAAATGAGCTACTTGGCTGCTTTTTAAGCATGGTCTACCAAAACCATTAAAGATAAATCGAAACACTGTTATAAGAAAATGTCGCGGATAGTCGCAGGTAGTCATGGCTAGTCGCGAGTAGTCATGGGTAGTCAAGGGTAGTCGCATGTAGTCAAGGTTAGTCGCGGGTAGTCATGGGTAGTCCCGGGTAGTCATGGGTAGTCGCAAGTTTTCGCGGGTAGTCGCAAGTAGTAAGGGTAGTCCTGGGTAGTCATGGGTAGTCGCAGGTAGTCACAGGTTTTCACGGGTAGTCGCATATATAGGTAGGTATTTCAATAACTCATAACACCTGAGCGAAGTTTTCATGCACGTCCCTATTCCTTTTCTACTGTTTTGTATGGGAAAGTTCATACTTAAAATGATCGTGAAAACACTCGTTCCAGTCATTTTCACTATCACAAAAACGTGCTTTAGAGAGAAGTGGAGGAACTGGAAAACGTATACAGACGCATAACTTTTGTTAAATGCTATCCGTAAGCAAACCTCACTCAGACACGTTGGACGGTTTTTTAATAAAAAATTTTCTGCTGAAGCTCTGCACAGCGGCTTATCCAGGCGGCCACCTTGACACAGTAGCACCATATCCCGCAGTCCCAAAATCTACGAGTGTGTCCACGGCTACTGCGTCTACATCTTACAACTGTGCAGCACCGTCCGTCACGGTGGCAAAGTATTGCCACCGTGCCAATAAACAGTGCCAATATAATGTTTAAATGTATAGGACATTGGACGTAGTAGTATTTGGAGAATACGTCACAATGGGCCGCCAAGTGTTGAGTGATGTCTGCGGTAGTCATTAACCCGGCTTAATCACAAACGTCATTGAACTGGGGGATGTTGGAGGGGGATGACAAATGCGGATGTGTGTTGTTTGGCTGCAGAACCGCTGACAGAGCCTGCGTGTTTTGGCTGGACAATAGCTGTGTCGCCGAGCGCGGAAGTGTACGTAAGGCCGACAGTTCCGTGCGAAGGAGGCGCGATAAACAGCTGATCGATTGTTCGCCTTCTCTCCTCTCTCTCTCTCTCTCTCTCTCTCTCTCTCTCTCTCTCTCTCTCTCCTCTCCCTCCCCTCCTCCCTCCCTCTCTCTCTCTCCCTCCCTCTCCCTCTCTCCCTCCCTCTCTCTCTCTCTCCCTCTCTCTCTCTCCCTCCCCCCTCTCCCTCTGCTCCCCCCCTTCTCCCCTCCACCACTCCCCCTATGTCCCCCTCTCCCCCTCTCTTTCTCATTAGGAACAATAGGAACTTTTACGAAAAACCGAAATAAATGAATAAAATCCTTTGGAAAATGGCATCGGCACTTACGGATGTTCTCTGTAAACTGAGCACTTTTGAAAGCCCTGCTTAAGATCTACGTGTAGGAACATTATGTATTCTCCCGTCACATGCAAAACTAAGATTGCCATGAGCCTGATCATGCTATTAATGCGTCGGTCAAATTAAACTGTGCAATTATTAGAAAAGTAAATATTTTATATATCTCATAGCTCTTACACTTAGAAGTATAAAATAACAGGAATTAAAATAAATTATTTCAGTTTACACAGAATTAGTGAGATTTTGTAGTTTCGGGAACAGTGGGTTCTGGGTGTAGACCATTGGACTAGTCATGGCTGCTAGCTGAAGATTGAGTATTTCCCTTTTTTTTCTCTCGGAATTGTTCTTCCCCCTCCCCCAAAATGGCCAAAATCCCCAGAATTTCCCTAAAAAAAGTCCCCTTTTTTTCACATCACATCTCTCACAAATATGTGTTTTGCACAATGCAGCTGGGCACTTGCACAATCTTGCATCTGCTGTGGTACTTCGTGTTCTATCATTTCATGCTGCCATCTTGATTCTAGAATTTAGCAGTTCCTGCTCTGCCATTCCTTCGTATGTCATCTGGCAGAGGTCTAGCCATCATATTCAGTCTCTGCTGCTATCTTGTTTCTAGAATTTTCCAATTCATGCTCTGTCATTCTCTCACATGGCATCTCGAAGAGGACTAGCTGTCATCTTCATTCCATGCCACCATATTGTTTCTAAAATATTCCAGTTCCTGATTTGTCATTCATTCACATGGCATCTGGCAGAGGACCAGAGGACTAGCTGCCATTTTCATTCTATGCCACCATATTGTTTCTAGAATTGATCAGGTTCCTGTTCTCCCATTTCATGCTACCACCTTGTTTCACGAATGTTTCAGTTCATGCTCTCTCATTCCACCTCGACATCTTATTTCTAGATGTGACACGAGTGCCAGTACAGGTCTAAATGATGTACATATAAAAATAAACTTATACAACAGTCATGTTGACAAGGCACTGAAAATGCGTAATTTTATAAATAAGAGGTTAACTTTTAAACTTGCAGACAAAAGTGTATCCAGCTACTTGTCTATAGATTCTTATGTTCAAAAGTAATTTGATTATGGTGTAACATCCATCAATTATACAAAAAATAATTTAATAAATAAAAGTTATGTATTCAATGTAATATGTTTTATTTCACTTTTAAATGCACAGAAAAGATTATGCCGAGCAATGTGTGTGGATTCGTGTCTCCAAGATGGATTTGTAGTATATGATGCTGCAACAATAGATTATGAAAAGCATAATTTTATAAGTAAGTCGTGCATTTAAATTAGTATATCGAGAAGCATGTCTACATATTCGTATTTTCAAATAGAATTCGAATACTATGTCAAACGTGATTATGAGGCAATGACCAGCACCATATTGATTTTTTTTATAAGCATAGAATTGTGTATGTAAATATACCAAGTGATATATATTTTCTGTCTCGTGTTTTTGAGTCCGTTGCTAATTGACACCATAAAATTTGATTATTCCCATATATTCGATATCACATTGATTTTAGTAGGCATACGAATTGATCTTAGGTTTTTTAAAGTATTTATGTAATGAACCCGAGCCACGAATACAGGACAGTGGTTGCCTTACCTCAGAACATGTTCTAAGTGCAATATACCTTTATTAGACAGCTACAAACTCAGAGGCACAGTTGGCCATCATTCAATGACTGCCGGAGTTAGGCAAATGGAAATTGGAACGTATCAGACTAGTGCAAGTCTATTCAAAGTGAAAAATGAATTATGCCTTTAGCCTTTTTATGAGAATAAATGGTCACCATTTTCCAACCCTCGAAGTTATAGTTACAAAATTCATATTATAGGTTTCACCCATGACCTATATCAAAGCCAAATAGTCAGTTTATTCGAATACGATGTTGGGTACCAATATATTTATAAATAAAAATTTTTACATTTAACTTTTAAGTTATAAAACTTAAGAGATGCAATATGTGTTGCATGTGTACAGGCGTGTATTTTAAAGGCAAATTCAACTGAGATATGAGAAACAGCTATTGTATGTGTGTATCCCCCCACGCCATACTGGATTTCATAGAAATACCTATGACTGAAGGATTTCAGAGCGTGTTGGCAAACAGCTTCTGTAGTACCGAAAACTATGTCAATATCATTGTGAAATGCTTCAATTAAGTTGCATGCATTTTAATCAGTAGGTATTATTTTTTTTTTACAAAGGTACTAAAGAGTGTGTCTGAGGGCACTAAAATTGCATTGTAATTGCTTAAAAAAATATATATTTGTTAATGCAAAACTGTTTGGATTCGGGTAATCAGTATCTCGGTCAACCTTACATGCACACACACATACACACCATTATTATAAGAACCAAAATGAAGTAAATATAGGTATTTATCGATCCATGCATAATTGAGGATAGCCTGACTGTTTTTTTTTTGTTTTTTTAAAGAGTAAAGAGTAAAATTTCAAGATGTACCCGACATCATGGTCGAAGATCTAATTTAAAAAATTGTAGAAGCGTTTTTGACTTAGGTTCATGGTTTTCCAGAAATTAGTAAAAGAGGAAACTTGACTTTATGTACACCGACATGAAAGTCAAAATCCAATGGGGAAAAATTATTATTCAGCTATACAGTGTACGAGAATGATTAATTTTATTTTAATAACATTTTTAAGTATTCAAATTCTTTCTAAATATTTTTATGTATAGGGCTAAGCAAATGAATGTTCATATAAGAATGCATTACTTCATATATATATCGATTAAGTTAATATTTTTGTTTCACAAACCATATCCATACTAGATATATTACATGCAGCGTACAACCGGACATTTCTTTGAAAATAATTCCAATATGGCATAATACATTATAAATACTCTTTCTAACACCTGGGGCTTCAGTCATCAAATTCCCGTATTAAATTTTATAGATGTAGATATGCATTAAAGATTTTTCAAAGTAGGCATTTGAAGTACTATATTTCCAGACTTGATTCTTCAAGACTAATTCCAACATAACCTCACAACTGAAGTTTATGTACGTATTTACAAATAAAAGTTATGTATGCAATATAAATTAATTTTATTGTTTTAAAACTTGAAAGCGCAAGTATTATATATGATATCCGTACATACCCTTATTCTGAAGGTAAATACGAATGTGACGTCACAACAGCTAATTACACATAATTTTATAAATAAAAACCTGGAAATGCATGTATATCGTATGATATACGTAGACGCTTTTTTTTCTAAAGGTAATAACAAATATGATGACGCAACATATGACTATGGATAATTTTATAAGTAAAAATTGTACATTCAATTTAATTTATTGTCTTTAAAACTTGGAACTGTAAGTATATAATGTAAATATACTGTGCGACGTTGGCACAAACACATATATTGTAGAGGGATACGAAATTAAGTTGGAATATGCCTAAAGTTTAAGACAAGTCAGATAATAGGGCAGTGAGAGAGAGAGTGTGAATGCTATGACATAATTTAAGATGTTAAAACTTGTCAGTTTTGTTACGTACAGTGGACACATGACAGTACCTGAATACTGCTGACCAGTTCTGGACTATCTCAGCAGTCAGTCCGCCAGGAGTGAGGACCATTTGGCTGTCTCAGTTGTGGATCAGAGAACTATCGGACATACTGGGTCTGTTAAGTATCTAGGGCATGGCACTTAACTGTGGACCAGTGGACTGGTAACCAAATTGTATTGGCCCAACCATCTTGTTTCTGTCCAAGCATATTGTGTCTACCGCAAAATATAAAAAAATACCCCATGGTTCCACAACCAATAATAGTCGTGAGAGAGAGAGAGAGAGAGAGAGAGAGAGAGAGAGAGAGAGAGAGAGAGAGAGAGAGAGAGAGAGGAGCAGCATAAAGAATAACGAGGCACCTCCAACGCTGAAAAATGAACGACTAAAGGAGACAACTTCGTAGGGTAACTGCGATCGACCAGATAAGGCAACATATTACAGTCTAGCAACCATGCTGTTGTTTGCAGAACATAGCCAGCAGTCATCTACATCTACTGAGGCAACCCGAGACAGGTAATGCAAACTGTCACGTAGTGTGAATAGTATACAAGCGAGCATTATGTAAAAATGATCGTCACTTCGTCGTCGAGTGTGGTAAAAATCATATTGTTACGACTACATTCATCTACTGCGATAGTGTATGCTGTTACAGTTTGAAGACGGAATCGGTGGTTGAAGACTCACCATCTGAAAAACTGACTGCATCAACAGCAAGAGACCCCGAAGAGTCGCTACAATCATGGCGGCATGAAAGTAGCCATTGCATGCTCAGCGTTGCGTACAAGACTTATCACTGTGATAACTGCGACATTCTGTTCTGGCAAGAAGTGCAAAGGCAATGCTTGTTGTTCACAGGAAAGCGAGTGCAAGTATTGCGCCAAGACGTTTTCTGGCAGCTCTAGTGTCAACAACACGAACATAGGAACTGTCTATTCACCATCGCTTACAAGACCCGTGCATCTGATAACTGTGGCGTGGTACGTGCGAATAAGTGTTGCTTGAATGACTGCTCACAGCAGGAATTGTTCTACAAAAACAGACATCATAATTCTCTTGGCCGAATGAAGAATGACTGAGCGTGTGATTGTTATGTTTTTACAAGTATGTAAAGTAAAGTCAAAGTATACAAATAACTTCTGTTTTATTCGTTATTTTTATCCCTGATTATATTAAGCTGTTCGGGAGAAACGATTAAGAAAAATCTGAGGTACATGTACATCGAATATGGTATTCATTTTACCATCAAATATACATTTTTTCTGATGATCGTGTGCAGTGCCTTGATACGTACAAATACCTGTAAGCTGTGTTGATTAAATATGTGCAAGTACATTCTTAGTATAGACATTGGCATGGATTTATGTGAAAATCATCGATTATGGACAAACATAATTTTATAAATAAAGGTGTGTTTAAATTTAAATATTTTCATTTGTCTTTTAAAATAAGTATATCGAGCGATACGTCTACGGGTGCGTATTTTCAATTAGAATTCGATTATGTTGGAGTATGTGATTATATGACAGTGATCTGCGCCGCATTGAATTTTTATAATCAAAGACTTGTGTTAGTAAATATTTCAAGCCACGTTTTCAAGTAGAATGCTTATATAACAATGCGAACTTGGATTGTTTGCATGTGTTAGACGCCATATGGAATCTAATAGTTGTAGCCATGATCTTCATATTTAGTTATATAGTGCATTCACGGATACTTCCAACTTTTTAGTAAGTACGGAAAAGTAGGTGACAAAAATGGGGGGAAATCCCATACAAGTAAGGGAATATTAACTATCTTGTATGATAAAATTATATTGTACTGATAATTTCATCGTATCTGTTGCCGAAAAGGAAAGTGATAATCAGTTTACTGTCTCGAGTATGTAGACTTTCTTCGACAGTGTTATTACGTAACGCTGGTATTAATAACCGTTGTTAAGCTCCCAACTTCGTTTCATTCCGTCGCGCCGTGGCGAACCCAACACCGTCTCCTGCGTTTTCACTTTTTTTTTGTTTGTGTTGCTACATTGAGCGTAGAAGAAATTAAGGCGTGAAGAGTTGGTAGCGTGGTTTCATAAAAAAAAATGTGCAAATGAAATTATTTTAAGTAGGTCTATTAGGTTCCTTTTTTTTCTTTTTTTATGTTAACAGTGAAGGAAAAAAAACTGCTCAAGATTAAAGTCAGAAAAGTTTCTCCCTTCACAATGCAGCAGAACATGCAAGCCTTCTGACAGGCTGAATATACACACAACAATACTAACAAGCGTAGTTAAACCCACTTGAACTCGTATTGTTACTGTGTTTAGGGAAGTGCTTAATGCTGCGCGCGACTGTAGCTTGTCATATTGATAAACGCGGTGTTAAACTCATGTGTGTATGTTAGTGTGCTGTGTTGTGTTTGTGGACTGGCCGTGAGCTAGCTGCGCGCGGGCCAGGAGAGGTCGTCTTGCTGAATCGCTCTCGCCTCGTGCACGAATCACTACTAACAATGCTATGGACAGTGACAAATATCAACGCATCGAACAGACGACATAGTGGAATTAGAATGGTATTATGAGGCCAGCTCCTTTTCTTTATACAGTAGCTACCGTCCGGGAACAAGTGTTACACATTGATAGTGGGGGTACATAAGATGAAACGGAACATATTTTAGTTTTCCGTGTCCATGAATGCTTTCTCATGTAGGCTGTTCACGGGGGGGGGGGGGGGGGGGCACTTTTGAAAGCCCCGCTTAAGATATACTTTTATGCACGTTGTGTCGTCTTCCGCCTTATGTAAAATCAACATTGCCACGGGGCTCATCACTTTATTCATACGTCTGACAAGTGAATCTGTAAAATTATTAGAAGAGTAAATATTTTTAAAATCTGCTAATTTTCGCACTTCGTTGCAATAAAAAAAATAGAAAGTGAAAAATAATTTTATTTATCACAAATGGTTATTCAACACTTTTTATTCGACGTTAAGATATTGAACTACTTTAGACGAATATCACTCAGTGCGGCCGTTAAAATATATGCAGATAGGAATAGTAACTTTTTTCTAAGGTTGATTTCAAAAGTGTTCACTTAATCGTGAACAGCCTTTACACAAAAATGACGATAATAGCGAGCAGGGAAGTAGGTAGCCCGGCGGGGAAGTTGACGTTAGGCGTTAAGAAAGGTGCATGCGTATCAGCGTGTGTGTGTGTGTGTGTGTGTATATATATATATATATCTTTATATATATATAATTCTTCTGTGCGTGTGTATGTCACTGAACTCCTCCTAAACGGCTGGACCGATTTTGATGAAATTTTTTGTGTGTGTTCAAGTGGATTCGAGAATGGTTTAGATTCACAATTCGGAAAAAAGAGGGGGAGATATTTAAGACATATGTACAGGACAACGCCTGTCGGGTCCGCTAGTGTATATATATATATATATATATATATATATATATATATATATATATATATATATATAATCAGCTGCTCAAGATTGCCTCATCTGCATAGTCCTTCGAATATCCTTTCTCATAACCTCCAACACGCCCGGTACAAACTCCCGCAGGAAATGCAGATTCATTGTAACGTTGAGGCGTGATGGGAAAATGTGCTGCCCTATTAAGATACCGTGTTCCTCGGCTCATACGTACAGCCCTGAAAATTCGCGGATTCTTTTCGGGACATGTCAGAATTAAAAAACTCGTACGATCTCTTTACTTTTGCAGTTGGGTCTATGCGATATGTGACACCTAGTGTTGAATTGTGAGCCAATAACAAACACGCAACTAAATGTAGACCCAATCATCGCCTTCCGCTGTGATAGCAAGCAACCAATGGGCAGTTGATATCTGCATGGTTGTACACAAGATTGTGGAGTATAGCCTACAGGTCAGTGATCTCGCAAATTATTCAGGTGTCTACCCATACGAAATGGCAGTATCTTATTTCGGGTCGTGTACATATGGGCTTCAGTGAGTAAAATTCCAGGAGAAAAGTGGCAGTGGTAATTTATTTTATTTATTTATAAGTTTAAATCGGAAATTAAACTTTTTTTTATATTTTTCCTTACATGTTAAAAACGTATCTAGTATGTTGTTTTTCGTGATAAACCACTATTTGATCATAATGTAATTAATTTTTAGTCGTTGCAAGATTACATTCGCTCTGAACTACACTTTCACTTTTAAGTGCACGTTTTATGCAGATGGTGTTTATGGACACGAAAATGGTGATGAATCAAGCCCAAGCAGCAGGTGGCGATGGGAAAAATATTGTAGAAGACAATACAGGACTGCCTTATGTAGTCTATTCCCGGTTTCTCAACACTTTTCGAATCAAACATTTGAGAAAACGGCCTATGTATCACATTCTTTGTTGTTTCGTAAATATGTCGTGTATCATAAACGTTTTTACTTACGTTAACATAAAAGTACCTCATTTTTGGTTAATTTGATCTTTTACTTGTATTTTAGAAAAAAAATTATATTTAATTTATAATTGATATAAAAAAACATGGAGGAAATAGGCGTCTTAGAAATACCTAGTTAAAAATAGCTCTCATGCAATTTATAATACACTGAGTGCACATGGATGTGGTGTAATTTTGTAGAGTCGTTTTAGCTTTGTTTGCATGTTCAATTTAATGTGTGGGCACCGTTGTCATTCGAAATATGATTCGATATATTTCAACCCATTCATGCCTAGTGTAGCGAACTGATTACGTGTTGCACAGGGAGGTAATATTTGACTACCGCTGTACTTTACAAAGATCAGTGCCCGACGATTTTCCCTGGGAGTAGCCTACCTGGTTCATAAACCATGATATAGGCTGTTCACGGTAAAATGAGCACTTTGGGAAGCCCTGCTTAAGATCTACTTGTATACATGTTGTGTGTTCTTCCGCCTTACGTAAAATTAACGTTGCCATGTGCCTCATTATTTTATTCATGCGTTGTCGGTCAAGAGAAACTTTGAAATTATTAGAAAAGTAAGTATTTAACAAATCTGCTCATTTTTACACTTCGATGCATTAAAAAATACAGAAAACCAGATAAATAATTTGTTATTACAAAAGGTTGCCTAACACATTTTGTTCGACTTTAATATATGGAACTACTTTCCCCTCCATCGTTAACAACTTTACTGTACACGTCACTTATTGCGCCCGTTAAAATATATGCAGGTAGTGTCAGTGACTCTTTTTTCTAAGGTTGATTTCAAAAGTGCTCTCTTTATCATGAACAGCCTTTATATCTACTGCGCTACGTGACGACTGATTCATATCGCTAATCACTGAACACAACGCCTACAGCTTATTAGTTGAGTAAGAGAAACAAGTTCTTAGCCAACTTAAGTGTATCACGCATAAAAAAATTGCCTTGTTTGTATCACCAGGAACCATAAATTACCGTGGGGATAAAAGTGTTTAAGAACGCAGTAGATCCTAGTGTATTTCCACTTGTGGTGTAGCGGGATGCTCTTTGTAAAAGTAGGAAACTGTGAGTGTTACTGTACACTGCTTCCAAAAAGTTTCGCATATATCAGAATCCAGTATTTTTATTGAATAAATGTAGCTTGCATTGCGTGTTGTACACCTAATAACACGTAAAGTGGAAGAAAAAAAACACGTTTGTTTACATCATCCCAGTATGAAACAAACAAAAGGCGCAAACTGAAAAACACCTTAAACAAAGGAACCTCATCAGCTTCAATAACAAAATAAAAAGGTCGTCTTAAGACGCATTGACAAACTTCAATAACTTGTAGGATGTCCACGATTCCTGAAGCACGTCTGTATCCGACGTGGTATGCCAAAAATCAGATCATTAAGCATTTCCTGATGTAAATTGTCCCATTCTTCAATTGTGGCTGTCTGAATATCATTGGTGGTTGTGCAAGGTTTGAAACCGCTTGTTAGAGGAAGGACCACACATTCTCTAGGCAGTTCATGTCAGCTGAATAAAGCTGGTTCTACAATATTGCGATGCGTTGCGATGAGCGGTAGCCAATCAGGATGAAGCAGATTCCGTTGCAGTGTGTCGGCATCGAGTGCGTTGCGCGAAATTCTTTTGTTGCGATTGTCGGCGTCAGCCTGCGACGGAGAAGAAGAAGAATAAATTTTTTTTACAAAGAGAAAAAAATATTTTTTAAAATTTGAAACGACGATCGCGTTTACACCGACGTTTTCGTATTTGTATTTTTACTATTGCTGCGTGGATGTGCAAAATAGGAGACGAGGCTTCTTATAGATATGGACAATGTCATAAAATTAGTTTATTAAAATCAAAATAATTATCCTTCGTCTGATTATGTCTCGTTTCCGCTTTTTTTTTTGTCCCACATCGCGTTCATACTACCCTGTTTTTATCTTCTACCACTTAAAACATACAGTTTCAACTTTTTACGTGTCTTTTGTTACATTTGTGAGGTCTGAAAATGTAATTTCCAACCTCAAACTATATAGCAGCACCATCTCAGGCGGCGTCCATCGCCGACAGATCATCGCTTAGTTGTGAAACAGCAAGTATAGCTCGTCGCAGCCCATCGCATCGCATCGCATCGCTCTATTGTGGAACCAGCTTAAGCTTGCCAGTTCGTTCTTCGGATTCCACGTAGGTGCAGATACGGAGAATATACTGAACTTTTAGTGAGCAGTATATTAGATGTATACTCGGCGAGGTGTGCGATGGCAGGCCGGGAGATGGTTGGAATCCTCGTCAGCTGAGTCGTAACAGATAGGCGGGCGCTCTGTGGGATCGCAGCTGCGTCGCCGACCTTCCTCTCTCTGCAACAGAGCCGCCGTTCATCCGCCGTGACACACAGTAGACGCCCGGAGCCTACTTACTATACGCTGTTCAAGGTAAAGTGATCACTTTTGGAAGCCCTGCTTAAGGCCACGATCCTTCATTTCCACAGCTTTTGTGAGAATTAATTTTTTGTACCCAAACGGGAACCGATATTGTAAAATCCTCTCACAATTTTGTTACGAATTGTTTTTATTATGTAGTCCAATTTTCCCAATACAAAAAAAAATTGTATACTTTTATCCAATTAATTAATTAACTAAAATGTTGTTTATTTAATAATTAGTTCAAATTATACTGTTCTTGTATTGAAAAATTAGACTTACATAGTAAAAACAATTTGCGACAAAACTGTAAGAGGATTTTACAATATCGGCTCCCGTTTGGGTACAAAAATTATTCTCGCAAAAGCTGTGGAAATGAAGGATCGTAGCCTTAAGATCTACTTGTATGCAAGTTATGTATTATTCTGCCTTATGTAAAATTAACATTGTCATCGGCCTCATCACTTTATTCATGTATCGATAAGGTGAAACTGGGAAAATATTAGAAAAGTAAATATTTTACAAATCTGCTAATTTTTTTCACTCCGGTGCATTTAAAAAACAGAAAGCGAAAAAAAATTAACTTATCACAAATTGACACGTAACACTTTTTATTCGACAGTAAGATAAGGAACTACTTTTCATCCATATTTACCAAATTTACTGGGCGAATGTCACTCAGTGCGCCCATAAAAATATATGTATACAGAGGCAGTGATGTTTTTCTAAAGTTCATTTCAAAAGTGCTCACTTTGTCGTGAACAGCCTTTACCAGCGTAGCACATCCGCTTTAGCTCCTCTGCCTGCTGGACCCAGCGTTAAACATGGATCTATAACTGAAAAATTATACTGTGTGTGCGTAACAAAACTGTTTTTTTTTTTTTCTGTCCGACGTGCTGGTTTACAATACAGCGTAGCAGGTCGTGTGCGTTGTTGAGGTTCCGTAAGCGTTACAAGAAATACCTTTATTCCATGCACGGTTAATTGTAACTTTTGTGACACCGTGCTGAAGTTATACTTCCAGGATATTCCTCCGGCTGATGCAGACAAAGCTTAACCGAGTGTAGAAAATTACAGCAAAGAGACAACGCAACGCTTTCGTGCGCTCTCACTATAATGATATTCTCCATTAGAACTACTTCTTACTAGGCATTACCAACACACCTATTTTCTGTTTGTATTTGTATTAATTGTAATTAAATGTTATAATTTGTAGATAAAATATAAGTTACAGTTACATTGTTGAGGAAAACCAAATAGAGCTGGGAATTATGGGCATGCAGTTAATTCAGAAAATCTGGTAACATATGAATCCTCTGTACTCATTTCCTAAAAGTTAATTAAATATTTTAAACTTTAAAAAAATTATTTAAGATGTTCAAAAGAAAAATTGTTCACTCCCTGAGAAAACATTGACGAAACAAATTGGCTTAGATGCTGTTGAACAATGTGAATAATAATTAATTCTGTTGATAAAAATATTTTCATTTACCCATAAACTTAACAGGTGACAAGTATTTATTTTCTTTAGCATTTCTCCATGGGAAATATATACTTCTGATAATTCCGTCTTACAGTGGTAGTTTCCAAACTTTTATACCGTGCAGTGAACTGGGGGGGGGGGGGAGGCGGAAACACACTGCTTGTTGCTCCTGTTCTTTCGACTTGGAGCCGCCAGTGCCACTGCGTATTTTGTAACTATAGGCTATTCACGGTAAAGTGAGCACTTTTTAAGGCCCTGCTGAATTTTTCCTTTCATCCTATTTCTACATTTCCGCTACATTTTAATATAGACATTTGTATGAGACTCTCAAAATTTGATGGCTGAGGATGCAATAGAATACATTTATCAGGGTCTTATGTCCATAGGGAGGGCCTTAAAAAGTGCCCACTTTATTGTGAATAGCTTATCACGGGGAATATTATTTACACTTACATCAGTTTTGGAGGTTGCGTATCGTATTTCAGTGATGCACTGTACACACTCGTTTTATTTCATCTGTCGTAATTTTTAATATTTCAAATTAAAAGCTTTTTATTTCCCCATTGTCTGATGTAAGGGATGGGGGGCTGGCTGTAATTTTGAAGCGTGCAGCAGCTGCACATTTTGTATGCGCTAAGTGAGGTCGCTTGACGTAACTGCTTTCATTCCGTACACGTGTGGGCGGGGGGGGGGGGGGGGGAGTTGTGCAAGATGCACGTGATCAATATACCAACTGGCCTCGGGTGTTTTGTCGCGTGCAGCAGATACGGCGCATTACTGCAATAAAGAGTAGATAATAATATAAGTAAGAGCTCTTTAGAGACCGCTCCGTCTGTTTGAGCATCCCTAGCACATACGTGGGTCGCCCTTAGCACTCCACTCTTATGCCCGGTTGCACCATCGTGGTTCGAAACTCGATCTGAGATCGAATCTAAGATAGATACAGAAAACTGTTGCACCGTTCTAGTTCAGAGCTGGACTGCATATCGAGATGAAGTTCATTTCGAACCGCCGAAATTGGCGGTCCGAAATCTTTATCAGAGATCAACAGCCATATCCGACAAATGTAGTTAAAAAAAATACGCCAACAGATAGAACTACGTTGGATTGTTTTCTTGGAAAGTTAAAACAACATTATACATACTTGAATTTCATTCAGTAAAATTCGTACAAAATAATTAACTTAAAACGGATAAAATATCGCACATCTAGTTCTATCTATAGTGAAAAATACGCCTACTTCCATGACGTCATGTATTACGAACCAATAGCAAAATTTGTCTCACACTTAATCTCGATATCTCATTTTGGAACCAAGATCGACGAATCGGAGATCCAGAACCATGAAATTTCGTTGGGGGAAAATGATGGTGCAACCGGGCATTATAGGCCTCGAGCATAAAAAACACCCCAACGAGGCGATGCTTTTAAAACGTACATGTCGTATTATTTTCAAACGCATGTGTAAACCAGTGCATATGCTTTATCAATTTAATATTATAATAGTTTTTAGTACAGTCGATCTTAATATTGATCCGATTCTGTGTTTTAATTCTTACTGTACATGACATGGATAGGAGGATAGGATATAAGATTTCCCGGAATTCAAACGCAGACCATTGCGTAGCAAACGTGATGCTTTCAGTTTTTTTTTGTAAATCTGCAGCAACAAACGAGATACTATGAACTGAATCTGCCTCGTAGCGTCACCTCGTAGAAAGCCCCCACCACTGTTACATAAATTTCCAGAAATGCGAAGGGAAAATTTTGGCAGAAAGATTAAGTCGCTTACATCTTATTAGGAATTGTGACATTAATTCAGTTCGAGTACGCGACTATTAGCAAAACTCATCGGAAACCTTACATGGCTCAACAAAACAATTTTCGTAGTTCCATTAATCCCCTTCCTTTATTTTCGATTTTACAAAGTTTTGGGTTGATAATATTTATTTTCACGAAGGGAACATTTTATTAGAATAATTTATATGAAAAAATATTTAACAGTAGTAGGGGCGGGCGGGTCTTTCCCACTTTTTGAGCAATTGGAAGGGTTATAATTGATATCAAAGAGTTAATAAAATTGATTGAAAAGGTCAATCAAAATTGTGAGGGTTGATATAAAAGGGGTTATATTTATTGGAAGGGTTAAATGGATTGAAAGGGTCAATTTTTAATCCGGTCGATTTTTTTCTTCCTTTCTTTTTGGGTGGGGGTAGCAGGAGCTATGTACGGTGTTGACGCTATGGTGCGTCTGAACTAGACTGGTCAGAGTGGTGTGTTGCAATGTGTTATATAGTTGTTGAGTTAAATGCAAGTGTGTGCTAAGTGTCAGAGTTTTCTTATTTTTTCTAATTTGGATATGTTTGTAGGGATATTGGTGGTAGGTAGGAGATTTTTACGTATGTATTTAAACACACAAGAGAATTTCAGTGTGTTTAAACTATTTCTAAGAGTGGCCTAAGTGTAAATTTTATGTTTTTTTGTGAATATTGCTCTTAGATAGTGGTGGGAGATAGACGACTTTGAAAGATGCAATTTACATGTTAGTAATGACAAACAATCTGTTTCCCGAATGCAATTCAACGTTTGAGAATTTCAGAGTGTTCTACATATGAATAAATTACACACATCGAATCGGAAACTTCAAACAACTATGTGAATAATAAGTGCAATTACTCCAGTATGGAATTAAATGTAACGTGAGTCTCGAGCTTAGAAATATAATTTACACGAGAGAGAGATATAATACAATTACGTGAGTGTGGAATTAACAATCTACAACAAAATGCCCGTATAAATTAAATTAACTATATATATATGATGCCTCTCACACATACCTTACATGTCTGTTTGCCTGTGAGACTGGCAAGGAGGAATTTTAGAAACATAAACTACATGTAAAAAGAAATTATGTGACTCTCCTAAATGAATTCATTAATGAAGCAAAAATGTCCCTATAAATAACTTTAATTAAACAACAGTCTTCCTAAACACATTAACAAGTTTACACGTACAAATTACATATACCTTACATGATTCAGCCTGGTGAACGATATTTTATGGCAAAAAACTCTGAATATGAATCAACCAGACACAGTAGTGTACGCCTATTCTGATAAGTAAAATATATAACGACCTCAATAAAATAATTAATGATAGAAAATCTTACCATAAATTATTATTTTTTAAATAACCAAGTTGAATCGAAGCGTAGAGCTTAATCACACATCACTTTATTTATAAAGGAAAAAATGCATAAACATCCTCGAAGAGATAAATAAAAAAAATATTTCACACTAAAGTTTATGAATACTGTGAACAAGATCTGAACCCTGGAGTAAATAACATTGCTTAACGATAATCATGGATAGCACTAGAGATGAATGTAGCTCAGACTCTTTCAAATTGAAGGGGAAATATACAGATATGTTTACATAACTTGACTTGAATTATATAATTTTTAAAATTAAAATACTAGTTTAAATATATTATTTTGTGTTTGACTTCCACTCCAGGCATCATCGTGCTGGTTCTTGAAGAACTGTCATTTGTGCGTGTATGTAAAATGAAATATATCAATTGTTCGCTGGACTCTGTTCGGCGTAGTCGTAGATTCAAGCCAAGGAAGGACAGAGGTCTTTATGTACCTGCCTCTGTAAAGGTATTCGGAGTTCACTTTCAATATATCCCCCCTGGGATGTCACAAAAGTTGGCCAGCAGGACGTATCTCCCACTCCAACCTTCAATTTAAGCAGCTGGAGTGGACGAAGACTTTTAACCTGCTGCCTTGTTCCTTTGCAAAACTTACTCATTCCAGCACAGGTTTCTTTCATAATGTATACTTAGCCTGTTACCACCAATGTTTAGTTATCATTGAAAAAAAAGTTATTGATATGAGGTATTAAAAAAATTAATAAGACAGGTGCTATTCCTTTTTTAACATTTTATCATTAAATATTATTTTCAAAATCATTCTTAAATCTAAGTATTTATAATATCACACAAAAATACCTACTTTGCAACAAACAATTCATTATTCAAAAATTTCTTGTACCAAATTAATCACATTAGGATAAAAACAAAATTATTAAAAAAAACATTCAAAACATTATGAGTTACAACAAGTTGATACTTACTAAAAAACATGTTTCAAAAATACATTATTTTGTCATCAAACAATCATTATTTACACACTCACACTAAAACACATCTTAACAGATTTATATACAAAAAAAGAACAATAACTATTTACAACAAACACTGAGTTTACACATTTTCACATTTATATACAAAAAGCAAGAACAACTATTTACAACAAACATTGAGTTTACACATTTAACATTTTTCTCTTTTTCAAAAAAGACATTTTGTCATTAAATCAAGTTAATATTTACACATACTAAAACCCAGTTCAAGAGATTTATGTACAGCGAACAATTTTCTAAATAAAGAAAAACCCTTTTCAGTGAATTATGGTTGATGCTATTTCCTAACTATATACAATATATACAATCTCCTGAGGAATTTAAAAAGATGCTTACTGTGGAGTGTTCTTTTGTATGTGTCATATCTGTATTTTTATCAGACACTTACACAAGCCAAATTACTGCTTACAAAACACTCACACACATGTATTTTCCACTGTGAATTTCTTCTTATTTGACAAGGCATAAATATATTGCATATAGTACTAATCTTGTTAGACAAACAGACGGCAGCAGCATTGAATGGTGATGTAATTTGTAGTTGGTGTAGTCAGCTGCTATGATGATTGTAGACAGCTGCGATGAGCATGGAACAGGAGGTGTGTGTGGTGGTGGCAGATGGACATCCTGGGTGGTGTGTGGTGCTGGGAGGTCTATACATTTTTTTGTGGTGTTGAAATTAATATACAGAGGAAAATAAAAAAAAATTACTGAGGTATTCGGCAGTGCCACCAAGGTAAGGTTGATATTCCATCTGCCTCAATGACCACTTATCATCTTATGCATTCTGTGTAGACTTGATGAGCACACAAATGAAACTGATATTAGGTCCCCATTACCCTTGTGCAATTTTCGAGGCAATCTCGGGTTTTCCTTGTACCTGAGTGATTGCAACATGTTGGGTTTTACACCCTTCGCCTTATGAATACATTGCTCATTCAAAACAATGTATGTGTAAAGCTTACGACGTAAACCCACAAAGTGTGTGATTATGCACCCAGCACATTCATCTTTCATCACCCCAGTACGGCCTTTGTTCCTGTAAGGGAATCCTTGCAGGTTATCGAGTGCATATTTGGATTTATCAAACCATGCCTTTAAATCTGGGGTAATTACTGTATTCATACTGTCACAAGCAACAGACTATATTAGGGAATCGATGTTACAATAGAGGTGAGAGCCGATGGAAGAAATTTTGTACATATGTAATGATAATAGAATTCATAGTGTTAATTTTCAAAGGTGAAGAATGGCAATACCGATGTACAAGGTTTGTTGAATGTAACAGAACTCTTTGAAATCTCAATAATGACCATGTTTTCATCGATAATCTGCTGCACCTGGAATTCCGGACATCATATCAGCTCTGCAGCCCCATAGATTGTGTCATACCTGGAAACGACTCTGATGCCTCTCTCCCAGACATTCTGAAAGGTTTTTCCATAGATGGAATTATTCATTAACTTGAAAATCGATTTTTCGAATGTGTTCGCAGCCTGGCCACATTTATCAATGTTAAATTCGATGTACGGAGCCATCCATACCTTCTGCTCAAAGCGTAAAATGCGATGAACAGAGTCAAGTTTGGCCCCATACATCAAGTGCTGTCTCAGTGTTTCCCAGTGTATAACATATTTCTTATGCGGTGCGAGTGTTAAAAGATGTTTCTCATTTGAGCAGTTTGAGGGTACGCCATTTTCGAGGGCCAAAGTTAGATCAAATAGTTTATCATGACACTTCTCCAGAAAAGACAGATCAACTTCTGCGAAGAAACAAGTGTCACAGTCATTCACAGTGTTTGCAAAATCCCATGAAGAGAACACGTCATTCTCAACCCACTCTAAATTACCAATCGGAAGCTTGGACCGCATCGTATGACTGTACAGCCTGTTAATGTCGAAATAGCATATATATATTTCGATGCCACACTGGGGTCATATTCCTCACCTATGTAAATATTGTTGGTTTCCACGTATCATTTTGAAACGTGGGTAATGTCGCCCCTAACCCTGCATTCTAGAAAAAAGATACATGTTAGGATCAGCCAACAGCGCATGTCATTTACAATAAAGCATCCCATGAAAGAGATGGAGCTGTGTCATACATGGCGGGGTCAAGACCGCAATGAGCAACATATAGTCCTGAAATTATCAAAAACATCAGCCAGCAAACAAGCGTCCATATGTAAGTAATGAATGGCATACTGCAGCAAGTTTATGCAGGTGAACACATTCCATGCAGCTTGGGCATGAGCGTAATCCTCATTGCTAATGCCTTCGCCTCTCATCACATTATGCAATGCATCCTTTGGTAGGAGTGACTTGCACATCAGACTGTCTGGCGACTTAACAAAGTCATAAGGAAAAACTCCCTTCCGTTTTGCCAATTCGAACTGGGTGTTGCCTGGAAACATCGAGTGGGTGATACTCAATTGTGCAGGTAGTAAATTGCCTGCCAAAGTTTCCAGAGAGGCACTCATGAATTAGAATGAATCGATAAATCTTTACTTTAAATATTGCACCTTTCCATTGCAATCAGTTCCATTGGAAATCTGTTTTGTGATACATTTGTATTTTTCTATGGTCGTTCCAATAAATTTAATTTTTCCAGGATTTTCAATTACTGCAGTTCTGTCTCGCAACATTATGCGATGTTCAGCCAAGGACTTTATAAGAAAGTGAGTATCATAATTCTGCAGGTTATGGAAAATAGCAACAAGTTGTTTTTTGGGCAGTTTAAAATTCAAGTTGCACTTATTATATGCGCGGCCTTTGATTTTGCCTGTCAGATGTTCATGTTCGACCACAACATAATCTGTACAGAGCAGTTCTTTACAAATGTGACAACTTTTCTGAACTGCTAAACCTAGCTTCATGAGCGGGGTTTTTTGGCTTCATCGGAACAATGACGCTGTAAATTCCTGCAACCCACTTTGTAAGTTCTATTAATTTATCAACTAATTAGTACATACAATCAGCACCCACAAACTCGAAATACTGAGATAAAGCTGGATTGTATAAACAAACCAACAAAATGCTACAAGCATATGGAATATGATGGTTAATGGTAGTTGCATTATGAGTTTCATTAGGCAAGGAAGTGGACATGGGTTTCAGGCTTTGTTGCTGACAAAGAATAGCGTGACTTGTGAGTTTCTCCCCAGTTTAGAAATACTGAAGATAATGCTTGCAAACTATTTTTTTCTTTTTCTTCTTATTCAGCTGACTACCAACCAGCTTTGACAAATTTCTGATACAGACAAAATGCAAATGAGCAGCATTTCCACTTACACGAATCGCCAAAATATTCACTGTTTGTCATGGCGTACAGGAGAAATATGCATGGGTACTACAGCCTTTTTGCAAGTTTTGTCAATTATATTGCTATCTTTGTTTACCATACAGTAGACGTTGATAGAAATAGAATTGTTATCCTCAAACTTGCGCATATCCTGCATAACTACAGGTGTTGACAGACCTGCGATATTCAAAATCTGGTGAGGTTTTGGATATGAAGTATTTCTCTCGGCATGTCGTGTGACAGGAAACAAAGATGCTACAATGGCATAGCAGAAACACATCCCCTCAGGGCAGTCTACAGCGACACAAGCTTCCCTATCAGCAATAAACTTGGGCAGTTTAGTGTGCCCAGCACCAATGGTGAATGGCTAATATTGACTCACATGGACATCCATGTACGTCAATATTTGGAGACTCCAGCCAGAACCACGTGCACTAAATTCTTCAAGTCTGTTAATGAGATAAGGCATGACATCATCATAGATTAAACCCACATTGGATGAATGGAGGACAAGGGAGTGCTTTGCTTTGAAAATAGAAGGTTTCCATAGCGCCTCCCTCCGCCATGAGGGATAAAGTACCTACCCACTACAGAAACAAATAATCTGACTGGCTAGTGTGATGCCATTATTAAGCTTAATAAAGAGACTCTACACCTCTGGAATAAAACGAGAAAAATCTGCATCAGACATTTATTGATCATTAAGTATCGGTGCATCATTTAGTCTTCCCGTGAACGCCGTAGTCAATAGCTTGTACGTCAGGTCTGGCAAAGCGTCCACTTAGGCCTGGGAATCGGAAAAGGAATTATTTTCTGGCTTCCTTGGTGAAATATATCTAATCGACTCGAAAGTCAGTTGTGAAATGGCAGGAGCACTCTCTGAATCGCAAGAATCTGATGAGTCTTATAGAAATAAGTCGTCATTCAAACGATAAACCTTTTATTATTTAGGTGAAGTGGGCACATTTTGACCTTTTGGTTTCGACAATGTCTCCTTAAGCAAACTGTGCTCGAATCGCTTAAGTAGAGATTGTTCTCCAAAAGATTAACTCGTCTCTGTTTAGGCGGAGGGACACTGTCTCGACATCTTATCTGTCTTTCTGTCTGTGATCCCGAATCTGAATCACTTATGTAAAGATCTTCAAGCAAAATCTCAATACTGGATTGCTTACGGTCACCCATTTTCACCTAACTAATAACTTTCTTTAGTTTTATCGATATAAAAATTGAAACACCAAAATAAATTACATTGAAGAAATGCCCTCTTTCTGAAAAAAGTAAACATTATTAACACACACATAATATAAATGAAAACATATTTTTATTACTAGCATCCTAGACAAAACATTTTTTTCCTAATTTTGAATTGTATGTTTGTTGGGGAAAGACAGGAGCGAGAGCTGTGACAAAATTTGTTCACCATCAAAAACTATTTTGAAATTAAGTTTAATAACGACTGTTTTTGCAAGGGGAATTACTCTGTTACACTCATAGCATATAATAGACTTGTCTAAAATTCAAAAATTTTATGCTGTAAAATGAAACATGCAATTCTTTTACAACTATACGAATCTACATACTTTCATTTTAGAAGTAAAATTTTCTGAAATGTAAAAATACTTGAAAATCTCTCACTCTCTCTTTCTTTGTCTTTTTGTTTCTACCTAAAACAAATTCAATTTTAATAAAGATAGGTTAAATAAATTTTATGAAAGAGATTCTTTTTACATAATATTTATTTACAAAATATATTCAAACTCAAGCTGTTAAAAAAAATCATTTTAACACTGAAGCAGCATACTATGTTCAAAAACATATTTAAGCAGGTAGAACATTTTTGCTCCATAACATATACAAATTACACACTTGTTTAAAATAATTTCTACACTATCAAGTATAGGATGACACAAAGCATTTAACACAACCAAGTAGAATTTGCTCCAAACATTTCCGTGCTAAACAAATACAAGTGAATTCACAATATATTTACAACTGTTTTTTTACACTACACAAAATGTTACAAAACATGCTAAACAATTATTTCAGTATACAGGTAGATCAAAACAACTACTGGTTAACACAAAACATTGATTCAATATATACACATCATTTTTCTTTAAAACAAATATTTTTATAAAAAGTTAGCAACTTCCATGAACAAAGTTTTCATGCATTTTCTTAAAATTGGATCCAGATCCCATTCTTGATCTGTGCTTTCAAGGAGTGAGCATTTCTTACACCCTGGTTTTAATCTGTCTGTTTGCACACAAGAATCTTTACAAGTAGGGGCATGTAAAACAATGCTTTCAACCAAATCAGGATATGATTCAACATAATGAGAGTACACATCTTCAAACTAGATGGAAGAGGTGTTTTTGCAGTCATATGATACACTGAACATTTCTTATTGTGACCACAATGTATGAGTTTGTGACTCTTTTAGTCTCCTAGAGGAAAGTGAATTTCTTTAAAATGAAAAATATTGCTACAGGCTCCTGAAAATTTTTGCGAAATTCTGTTGCACCATATGGGCGCAAGTTATATTGGACTTTCCTTGTTTGGCACTGACAATGATTTACTGGATGGAAATACGAAATGTTGCTACTATGTCATCCAATACTTGACTAAGAAGATTTAGCAATTAACAATGTTAGTATATTGATACTTTCATTTTCTAAATTTGCAAAATGAAATGTGTTTTAGGGCTAAATTTTATTTTTGCTAATTTTATTGCTCGATGTACATAACATTTTCATTAATCACACCCAGTATAAGATGTGTAACCAAACTTGTTTTGCTATAATGATATAAAGTATGAAGATTACTATCACATTCTTCAAAATACTGTTAGGGCAAACCAGGGTCTGTATTATAAACAAGATGTTTCAAACATTTTTCTTCTTCATAAAATGAAGTTACAATGCATTTGCCCTTAAGTTTATGCTAATTATCTACTCTGTATGGTCTATACTGGTTTACACAACATTCAGATCAGATGCAGTTAGTTAAAGTGGCATCATAAGTATTTGTTTACTATGTGCTGTAAAAGCATGAGAGAAATACATGCGTTCGAAATGAATGACTCACACATTTCCCCAACAACATAATGTGAATATAATAAGCTCTAAGTTACAGAATGCAAACCTTTAGTAGGAAACACATACTTGTATTTCATTGGGCACAATGGGAACATTGGGAACATTATTCTGGATTAGCCACTTCACATGCATATATATTGCAGATTAATCCTCCTTGTTTGAAAATAAAGTAATGGATGTCCCCATTGCAGGTCTCCTTTCAACAAATGGTGATTCCTTGGTTAGGTCTGGTGAGCTGCTAGTCGATTACTCTGTATCCATGTTCCTGTTCTATATCCTCGCTAAGACTGACAATCATCAAATCTTCTAATGATGATGGCAAGTAACAGTCAGGGCAAAGATATCTCACAGCACAATCATTGCATGCTATTCCTTCACCAATGTGAATGCAGAGACTGTTGTCGAAAGTGTAGCACCAATGTTATATACTGTTGCAGACATGAACTTGTAGAATACCATTATATGGTTTAAAGAACACTCTTATGTATCCAAACTGTAGGATCTCATATACATATTTAGGGTTGAAGATCCTAGCCATGACTGATGATTAATTAATACTAAGTACACTCCTTTATGAAGTCTGCCAGATGTTCTTGCTTGGAAAAAAATTGCATTGCCACATGCCATAGAGAGAAGTTTATTCTTGGTCACCCATATACATATAATGTTGTTTGTTCTGCCCAAACTGTGGTAAGAGAACAGCAACTACACTCCTTCTGCATAATGTATTTGATTTTCTTATAGGACTTGCATTTGGTGATGCATCCACTGTGAGCTTCAAATTCTTGTTTACATTTGTTACAAGGTAGTTTGCTGTCGGGATGTAGATTATATTTAGGACAATAATTTCGCTCATAACATACATCGTAATCTTTAAATGTTTCTATTGGACTGATTAACAAGAAACACCAATGTTCATCTCCGTTGCACATCTGTATCTGTAGTGGACTATCTTCATCTTCAATTCGAAAGCACACTTCCTGAATCCTGAAGTAACACTAGCGTACTGTGGTGATGAGTCGAACCTCTCCATCGTAACTGAAGCTTGTGTACAATTCTCTCTCTTTATATAGAAAGATGTTCTACCAGTTATTATTTGTTCTTCGATGATAACTTTATTAGATCATATTTGCAGATACAAACAATGCTGTTCCAAATATCACAGTCCCACATTCGACATACCGCTCGTAGAAGTGCGCTACTGCCTTGTATTTGTGTGATGTGTTCCTTATTATTACATGTTTCAGTCCACAAGGTTGCGGCGGTGTCATAAAATTCTGTAATCAATTTATATTTTATTCAATAAAAACCTGGTTCTTTGGTTATTTCTGTACTGCGATTTTTGAAACATAGGTCCCAAGAAGAACAGTGCAGTTTGCTGTCAGGCCACATATTAAAAATATATAGTCTTCTTTATCTCACAGCACATCTTCTGTTTACAGGCTTTCTCAGAAACTTTGTGCGATATTGTAATGTTCATTTTCATTACACATCTGTGTTTGAAAGTATGTGTTGCCTGAGACTGTAACCATACTTTCTCATGTCCTCGAAAAATTGTGGAGTACGTCTTCTCTGGGTCGAATATCTCTATTTTTTCGAAATCTTACACTACCTGGATCAAATTATTTATTCGAAAAATTAATATCTGTACAGATAGGTAGTATGTTGGGGCAAATATTCTCTTAAAGCTTTGCTTTTACATTGTGAGCAGAATGTTTTTTCCTCACAGTGATTTGTATTGTAGGGTTTGACTATTGAATTAATACTTGATCAGTCATGGTATCTTCTGATATTTATTACTTCTGCATTTTTCCAAGCATTTGTATGGGATAGTATTTGAGTATAACAGCATTTACATATTGAAAACATTTTTCATAAGTCATGTTACTAGAGTCCCATTTCAGGTTATGTATCTGTAAGTCTATTCCCGAAACATCATTTTAACTTCAAGGTTTAAAGTGTGCCAAGGTCTGGGATATTTAAAGCATAATACTTAAAGGGTCATTAGTGTTGGTTGCATAAGAAATAGCAAGTTCCCTAGTTACAAAGGAGTTGTATTGGTAGTTTTCGAATCCCTGAGCCATAGCACATTATTTTTACATTATTTATTTATGCACTATTAATAAAAAAAGTCTCGTGTAAAATTTTATAAGATGACAGTGCTACCTTGGAATCTATTTCATCTACTCCAGATATGTCCATTGCTATATCTGGAATGATTCTAGCTTCAAGCAGCTGTTACAGCCTTTGGGACATACAATCCCTCCCCATATGTTGTAAGTTCTCATCATTAGCAAAGGCAGGCATACCATATGGACAGTCTTCACAAGGTAAATAAGATACGATATCCTCATCCTCAACAGCCAGGAACAGTTAACTAATTTTATTTCGTGGCCCACAAAATAAATTATAAATTCTTTCAGTAACACTCGCAGTTGGGAACACTCTAGACTCAGTAAGGTGTCCACCTTCCCATAAGCTAAAATTGCATTGTTCCTGTTGTAAGCTGATGCACAAATGAAATGCCTTGTAGATCCTGCATTCATGATGTTCTAGATGTAGTGAAGTAGTTGTAGATTTCTGGTGTCTGGCTCGGTGTGGACGTATGGAGCTGTAGTAGACGTGATGTACGTCTGGCATTATAGTTCGATGTTGTAGTGAGCATCTGTTGATGTAGTGGACACCTGGCATTGTTCTCATTATCAATGCTTGCCGTTGATGTCGACACTTCCTGAATGCCTGTAGTAGATGCCTGGCATAGTTATCTGTGCTACTGCAGTATATACTGTAAGGATTCAAAATCGCCACTATTTTCCTTTAAATGTACAAGAATTTGGACCTTTCATTAAAAAAGTAAGATTAATGTTAAAAATCACTATATCCAACTCTGAAAAACATGATTTCCACCTTTTTATGTAATATCTTGTTAAACTCACATTGGAAACTGTTAAAATATAAAATAAATTCAAGTATATATATTTTATGTTACATGTAATACATTTTTCTGTTGGAAAATTTTTTTGACATAAAAAGTGAGGGAACACGTTGGTTAAGCACTTAGCATGCTCCCCTCCCAGGATGGGTCACACCACAAAAAAAAAGCAAATATTGGCAATGTGTGGATGTCATGTTAGACGTCGTTGATATAAGGGTTTTATTAGAGATCTCTCTCATTTCCCCTAGTCTCACGTACGCGACCCGGCACTGCTCAAACTCCGAGCATTTTCCCCTCATCGGCTTTTGGAATCTCATTGTTAAAAGAGATGGGCAATTCTCTACCAATATTTTTTCTCTCCTATATGAATAAATATACCTCAAATTGATAATAAAAATATTTATTAGGTAAGTAGTAAATACAATATATCTTCATTGAATAATTGTAAAGCACAAACTGTTTTAAAGAATGAATAAAATAAGTCTTATATTTATTTTATTTTATTTATAAGTTTCCTGGATTATAGTTTAAAGTTTTTGTTGGAATGTTAACTCTGGGGATGATCTTGGGACTTATATCGGGAACTTGACTTCAGGGACTTGTAAAAAATTTTGTTCATTTTGCTGTTCATATAGTTAACCTGTTGGATAATGTTAGAAATTACAGTGGATGAGGCGAAATCTCTCGGGGTACGCATTCCGAGTGCTATGGTCCCAGCGAGTCGAAGAAAGAAGCTGACACTATAAAAATGCATTCTGTATATTGTAGTTGGGGAGCGGTGCATAGCCGTGAAACAGATACTGCAGTGATGCCAACTCACAAATAAATATAAAAAAGCTTTCTCAGGATTGAAGCTAGGGTGTGTAAAACAGGTTTCTGTGAACACCAGGCTCTATTGATAGCAGAGTTCTTCAGAAAGGTAGAATTTCAATGTATGTCACCTTCCTGACAAGGGATTGGGGGGTTCTAGAGGTTGGGGCATGTCTTTTTTGTCAAGGTGTGGAGGGTAGGGGATCCCTACAGGTGAGCAGGGGAGGGAGTGGCTTTAAGCAGTCAACCCCCCTCCCATATGAATGCATCTACCCTGTTCTCACCATCTTGAGTAAGTTGTGAAAAATAACAATCACAAGCAGACAGGTGAATGACCTCCAGGCCCATGCAGTCATGGCTTGTCAGGAAGGGGATGTAGGGTGTGGCTGGCATCCTGGACTTGGGCCAGTTCTGAGGGGTGGTGGTGGGAGGGGTTGCTACAAGCAGGCACCCCCCTGACCTGAACGCAACTAGGCAGTTGATGCAATCTTGCTACATTTCCAAGATAAATTACAATCGAGAGCAGCCCGTCGTAGCAGTCTTGCGAGGGGTGAAGGAAGGATGGGATGGCAGGCAGTCCCCCCTACCCCGGTTCTAAAGCTGTTTGGATACTCGGCACCATCTTCAGTTGGTCATGATTGCTTGGACTTGACTGACGTGTACCTCACCAGCTCTCTCTCGTCTTCACCGCACTTCCAGAAACTTGGCAGTCGAGGTTATGATCGTGTGTTACCGCAACTACGGACCAGCGACCATTGCACGTACCTTCATATCTAATGCTAGCCACGATTTTTTGAAGCGGTATTATTTGGTCCAGGGTTCAGATTTCGTTTACAGTATTAATAAACTATAGTGTGAAATATTTTTTTTATTTATCGGAAAAAATAAATTTTTGCATGATAGTGTGTTTATCGTGTAAACCCAGTTTCTTTGTTTGGTAGACGAATCTTTGTAGCATTTTAAAACTACAGTTTGTGTTAATAAGTGCACTCCATTTACCACACTTTACAGAATCTTGTACTACGCCTGTTATTTTAAAAATAATTTTCTCTTCTATGATGTTCGTTTATTTTTTCCGTTGTATATAAAGTGATGTGTGATTAAACTCCATGCTTCGGTGCAATTTGATTATTTTGAAACACATAATTTGGGTAAGATTTTCTATCGTTAATTACTTTATTGTACATTGTTAAATATCTTACTTACCAGAATAGACTTACACTATAGTGTACTGTTTAAATTGTATTCAGAGTTTTTTGACGTAAGATATCATTCACCAGGCTGAATCGTGTATGGTACATGTAATTTGTACGTGGAAACTTGTTAATGTGTTAAGCAATACTGTCGTTTAGTACAAGTTATTTATAGGGACATTTTTGCTCTGTTAATTAATTTAGGAGATTCATGTAATTTGTTTTTATGTGTGGATTACGTTTCTAAAATTCCACTTCGCCAATCTCACAGGCATATGGACGTGTAAGGTATGTGCGAAACTTGTTCGTTTAATTTATAGAGACATTTTGTTGTGGATACTTAATTCCACACACGCAATTGTATTATACTTCTCTCTTGTGTAAATTATATTTCTAAGCTCGAGACTCATGTTACATTTAATTCCATAGTGGAGTAATTGCACTTATTATTCATGTAGTAGTTTGAAATTTACGATTCGATGCATGTAATCTATTCATATGTATAATACTCTGAAATTCTGAAATGTTTAATTTCATTTGGGAAACAGATTGTTTGTCATTACTAACATGTAAATCGCATCTTTCAAAGTAGCCTATATCCCAACACCTTCTATAAGCAGTATCCCCCCAAAAAACATAATTTACACTTAGGCGACTCTTATAAATTGTTTAAACACTCTTAAATTCTCTAGTGTGTTAAATATATTCGTAAAAATCGCCTATCTCTACCAATATCTCTACAAACACACCAATATTATAAAAAATAAGGAAAATGACACTTAGCACACTCATGCACTCAATACAACAACCTATATGACCTTGCAATCCACCACTCTGGTCAGCCGCCTCCAGGACACCACAGCGTCAACATCGTACAGAAGTCCTGCTACCCCCATCCAAAAAAAGAAATAAAATAAAAATCCAACAGGATTAAAAATCAACCCTTTCAATAAATGTAGCCCTTTTTTTTATAGAACCCCTTTCAATTTTTATTAACCCTTTCAATTTTGGCTAACACTTTCAATCAATTTAATTATGTCTTTGATACCAATTTAACCCTTTCAATTAATCATAAGTGAGGTTTGACCCGCCCGCCCCTACTACTTTAAACTTATTATTTTTTGGTTAGCGCTTTGGACACAGATTTTCAAGTCGTGCAGTTATCGTACGTTAAGAGATAAATAATAAAGTACATTTACAATTATGTAGCGTACACACATTTTATTTTCTAGTCATTTGGGGGTGTTGCCTGCTGAAGATATCCTGTGTTAACGTGAATACGTCGACTTGCATGTTAAATCGGCGTTAATATCGTAATTTTCTCATGCAGTATCGCTTCCTTACATTACCGGTACATTTCTTTAAGACAGCGATATAAAACGGACATTTTAGTGGTTGTAAAAGGTGATTGTGGTTTTGATTGTTTGGTTACTTTTAATCGCGTATCTCTCATCTATGTATGCAGCCCCCTTAAGATTGATCAGTACGTGCCACCTTGGAATTATGGAATTTTCGCCACGTTCTGTATTGCAGATTCGTCGGTTTGTTTTACTGATAGACAGGGTGTAAATAATTGGCCTGTACGTTTTTTTAATTCGAATTATTTGTGTACTGTTACCGGTATAATTTCTGTAATTGCCTGCAGGAAATATATTGTTCGAATCTCACAAAGTGAGTGGGCTTAACCAAGTTCGTGAAGTGATCGAAATTTTCATTAGATAAAAGACTTTTCCTAATATATTTACAAGCACTAGAAAGAAATTTACAAACATTACAAAGAAAAGAATCTCTACTTAACTTCTCATATTAAATGGCTATCACTTGCTATTTACAATGAATTTACTTTAGGAGTTGGTTAAAGGATAACAAATGTCTGAAAGGGAAAATAATTTGAACCTAAATGATCTCACTTTACCTTGAACAGCCTGTAGCAGTGGCCACTGGCAATGTATAATATAGACTGTTCACAGTAAAGTGAGCACTTTTGAGGCCCTAGTTACGTACAAGGTAGTTACATTTTTTAATCCTTTAACTACCTTTTTAAATAAATACTGCCATATAAGTAATAAACGCAATATGTAGATTCCACTGCACTATGAAGTAAACGCCTAAGGTTAAAACGAAATAAATTTAAGGAGTGTTATTCCAAATGAGAGGGCTTTCAAAAGTACTCACTTTACCGTGAATAGCGTATATTATATCATAAGTATTTTAATCTGACATGCATGGGCGGATTACAGCAACATATAACTGATTGATTATTAAGGAAAATGTTTAATATTTACATATTTGTTGTATTAACTGGGTTATTTTCACATAGAAAAAGGTTATTGAGATTTGTGTAATGTTGAGTATAATATATCTAAAAAAATGTATTTTTGAAAATAATTTCCGTAGTGTGACTATTTTTTCCTGTTTGCAGAAACAAGTGTCCTCCCCTCCGCCCCCTCTACGACTCCAAATGTTCACCTTGGCTACGCCCATGCTGACCCCCCCCCCCCCTTTTTTTTTCCTCTCTATCTTTCTTCACCTTCCTTCCGCTCTTTCGTCGAATTTTTAATTAACACCACATGAAAAATATTTTTTTATATAATATCTCGGGAAACTATTAACTAATTTCTACCAGATTGGGCACTTTGGTATAATCGCGGAAGGCCGTATACTAACATGTATTAAGAACTGGGTCAGAAAATTTTTAAATGGCAGTCCAATAAACATTATATATTATTACGCTGTATGCACGAAAACATGTAACATTTCGGAACAAAATTCATAGAAACAGACATGCAGACACGCATCGTGATGTTTTCAGAATGCGTTGTTAGTGTGTGTGCTACGGAAAATAGTTGGTCTGCTCGTGGTTTCTTCGCACTTTTTGAACCAACCCTGATAAAAATTACACCATGTATGACGCGTTTGGTTGTATCCTAAATATGTCGTGTATCTCACGCGTTTAATACTTGTGGTAACATAAAAGTTCCTTGATTTTGGTTAAATTCGAATTTTATCTCTATACTATCTACTAATTATAATATATAGTTTACAATTAATGTGAATGAAAACAGGGGGATAATGGGTATGTTGGTAACGCCTAGTAATAAATAGTTGATATGCAAGTATGATGTAACTGAATGAATATGAAAGCGGTGCGTTGTCCCTCTGCTGTAATTTCCTAGACAAGGTTGAAGTAAAGCCACTGCATATGGAGTACTGCACCCAACTATACAATGTGAAGAACTCGTAAAAAAGTAGTACATACACCATAAAAATTTATCAGAAAAGTGCGATTTATGCTGTATATGCAAGGAGGATGTATATATTTTGCAACATTATAAAATATTTTATTAAAATGTACTTTTTAAATGTAAAAATATAATCGATTAAAATAGTCTGTATTTTTAACAAAATTTAAGAGCATTTCCAAGGCAGTGGAATATCCTGGAGGAAGGGCATCAGAAAAGCTGGATTTACAATGATCCGACAGTCAGACAAAATAGCCCCAACACTGACGAAAATTTTTCATTAGCCAATGAGGAGCAAGGTCACCCCGACAAACGCAGCCACGACCAAAGTAGATTCTATTTCGATCTTCGTCGGGCGTCGAACCGGTCGGCCTAGCTTAGCAGTATAAAAAAAACACATAAACATAACCTTACAAAACAAAATGTCGTGCGTATTTCACTACTGTGGTAAATTTCACATTAAACATATATTTTTTACGTGTACATCCAGGTTATCTTGTAACAGAAAGCTAATGAATTGACGAAAATAAATATACGTGGGAAAATTACTGCTCCAAAATCCAAAAATACTTCGTTTACAAAGTTATCAAAACAAAATCGTGTACAATGATTTGTGATTTATTCACACTCGATAGCATGTTATTGGCCATTCTAGGATTTGCCGAAAGTCGCGCAACACTTGCCGGAAGGAAGCTGTAGGGGTATTGTAAACAGTGAATTAATTTGGGTGGCGGATATGGTCAGGCTGTAACGTCGTGTCTGACTGTCGGAACGACCTCGTCGTGGCTTTGTAAATCCAGCACAACCGTGGGAGGGAATGTTATGGGAGTCGAATTGCGGGAGGGGTGGCAATCGCCTGCAGTGCGGAAGGATGAGGAAGGGTTGTAGGGCAGTGGAAATAGACACGTCAACAGCGGCGAGGACTACCTGTCCCGCGACGACTCAGCTATTTCAGGCGGGAGAGTGACGCACGCCTGGTGTACGTGCGCCTCAGCGCGATGGTTGGCCGAGGCGAGGGGCCACCGCCTGGGCCCTGGGTAGTCGCAGACACCTGCCGTGGAGTCTCCTTGGTGTCGGCGCTGCGCTCGCTCAACTTGCAGCCAACTCCTCGTAGGCTGTTTAACGTGAAACGAGCACTGCCCTGCTTCTATACACAACGTGTATTATTCCGCCTCATGTAAAATTAACATTGCCGTGGGTCGCATGCGTCGGTCAAGCGAAACTGTGAAATTATTAGAAAAGTAAATAGTTTACAAATCTGCTCATTTATACACTATGATGTATAAAAAAAGCGGAATTAATAATTTAAATTATCTTAAATGGTTACCTAACACTTTTTATTCGACGTTAAGATGTGGAACTACTTTCCATCTATCGTTACCAACTTCACTCGTTGAAGTAAACGCAGGTAGGGTCAGTGACTTTTTTCTAAGGTTTATTTCAAAAGTGTTCTTCATCGTGAACAGCCTTTAGCATCATATTGTCTATTAAGGCTGTTGCCTAATTTGAATCAAAAAGAATTTGGTATAGGGACATGTTAATGAAATTCTGTTTTTGCGGCGTACCTGTTAAAGGTAAATATATACCATCAATGACTCTTTTGAGCAGAAAAATACGCTCTTGGTTTCCATCGAAGCCATCTATGACAATTTATAGCATGTTTTCCGGAAAGATCAGAAAACATTTTAATTATATTTTAAAAAACCGATACACATTTGAGAGTACAATTTCTCACACTTTGGTTTTGTTTCAAGTTTATATCACTCCAAAATTTTCTGAAAAAATCGAATTTCATTAACATAAATTTCCCTATACCAAATTATCACTGCTTTCAAACCAGCAAACAGCCTTAAAATCAGTGCGTGCGCATATATGGCATATCTGGGTAAATAATTTTTCTGGCAATAAAACTTTTCCCAAGAAAAATTTAAGCAACCATTTTTTTTTCCTGCATACTGCCCATTGCTAATTGCTTGTGCATTTTTAAAATAGTTTGAATAACATCACTGTGTGCATATCCGCAAGCAGGCCTTCTCCGCTGTCTGGTGCGCGTGCATATCCGCAAGCAGGCTCGCTACGCTGACTGGTGTGCGTACATATCCGCAAGCAGTCTCGCTACGCTGACTGGTGTGCGTACATATCCGCAAGCAGGCTCGCTACGCTGACTGGTGTGCGTACATATCCGCAAGCAGTCTCGCTACGCTGACTGGTGTGCGTACATATCCGCAAGCAGGCTCGCTACGCTGACTGGTGTGCGTACATATCCGCAAGCAGTCTCGCTACGCTGACTGGTGTGCGTACATATCCGCAAGCAGGCTCGCTACGCTGACTGGTGTGCGTACATATCCGCAAGCAGGCTCGCTACGCTGACTGGTGTGCGTGCATATCTGCAAGTGTGTACAACCTACTATATATATAGTTTGGAGCATACATATAATAATTTTATACGGTGGTGAATAATGATTGTGGTTAATTAGATAGGCACGTAATGGTGTTTACGTACACGCTTGAAACTTCTGTAAGATTAAACTGTGCAATATCTCTGTTGTGCGTGCCGGTTAACATAAGCGGGTTAATTGGCTGGGTTTTTCCAATACGTACGAGTACATGCTCAAATCAACTTGTTGGCCACCTTCACTTCCAGTAGCATAGGATAGTTGACTCTGTAGATTAAACATTCAATTATGCTTGTTAGCTTCAGTAACTCCAGCACGGACCAAAATGCCTATGGCTCTCACGATCGCGTGCGTGCGTGCGTGATACAGTGGTGAACTTCACCGCGTTCTTTACGCGAGTGAAAAACTACTATTGTTAATTACAACAAACAAACACATGTGGTAGTATGAAATGTAGCAATTGAAAATAAGCTATCCTGTAGCAAATGTATGGCAGTGTGAATATTACCTAGGTTGCAGCTGATGATTGCTTGGTCCACGCCTAGGCTGAGTTGAAGACACTTACCGTAATTCAAACATTCGTTAAGCTTATCGGTTAGGAGACACGCCATTTGTGTACATACCAACACAAAACAGATGACAAAAATATTAAAGAAATAGCATCAATTCAATGTGGAGTAGGAGACAGGGTAATTCTACACTATACTGAGGTAGACGACACAGGCCATTATTACAGTTTGAGACTAGAACTTTATTTCAAATACTCAGTTTTCGTCCAGGTAATATTTAATGGATAAACTACTTAAAGATTCGTGATGGTAATCGGCAAAAGCTAGAAGACGTCAACAACAATCCTAGTCTTGCTGAAAGTGGCCGTGTCTAGCCTGCCTGATCTCTATAACAACGTACGTGTAAACTTTCAACTGTCTGAATCTTATAACTTCCAGGAAATAAAAATATTAAATTACGTTGCAAAAGTCAGTGTTTCCCTGAGCTAGGCAACATAAATTAAAACACTCAATTCTCTCTTGGTTTACCTTAGAAAACTTAAGCTGGGATACAGTATACCGAAAAAAATTCAATATGGCTTCGGGTAAAATCTTCTAGAACTAATGGCCGACGCTCGAATGTACAATTTGTAGACCATACTTGAACATATTATCTGAAGTGATGCAGGCAGCTATCGCAGTAGGAATGAGCTTTATTTTGCAAGCGGATCTTTTAGTAAGCTGCTCTCGTAGGTTGTAGGGTAGGGTGCTTGATGCGTGGGGTTACTCTTCAAACACGTAGATGTTTTTTTCTGTACTTGCTACCTCCTGGCCAACTGAAAGGGGCGAATCTCTTACAATCCACTTTCAACGGTCTAACTGCTTGAATTACATAGAACACGTCTCAAAACAGCGACACACAAAACAATAAACGCTGAAATATTCGCAAAAAGAGACCAAAAATAAAATTATTTACGTATAATTAAATACAAAAATGAAAACTAGCTAACTTAATCCATTTCAACATATTTGTTTGCCGTCGTACAGCTAAATTAAAATATCCTACTTGTGAAAATAAGCACAAATAAAAATAAATAAAATAAAAACAAAATATAGTTACATTAGTTACATAATTGGAAATATTTGCATACGAATGTACATGAAATATTATGTAGGGATGAAAGTGTTAAAAATAACGTGTATTATTTACATGTACAAACAACGTATCTACATTTGCGGATGTTACAAGTGAATTTTTTTTCTTTAAATTTATTTTGTCTTCAGAAAAAAGGGTAGTCCTATATTTTCTGTAAAACACATTTCAGGATAGGAACTCTGAAATTATTCCAATCGACATCATTGGGACAGTGTGATGCCGCACTTCCTTTGAATGGCGACTTATTGTTCTAGTGTAGGTACATCTAAATGCACATACTCAATGTGTATATGTACTCAAATATGGGCTATGAAAGCTAAGAGTGTTAGCGATTTCAGTTGGAATCAGACGTGCTGAAAGTGTTCAGCAGGGCTTTCAAAAAGTGCTCAGTTTATTGCGAACAGCGTATATTACATATATTTAGTGAGAAAAAATAGTGAAAATGGTTAAAAATGCCATTTTTAAGCCTTTTCTGGCGCAGTTTCTTTTGGGAAAAGGGGAGGGGAAGAAAATTAAATTTGCATCTGTAGTTTAATCCGCTTACTTACATCGCGTGTAATAATATCGCACTGTTGCAAATTTTATGTCCAAATGTGAAGTTGGGATGTTTAAAATGTGTTAAAGGCTGTTCACGATAAAGTGAGCACTTTTGAAATCAACATTAGGAAAAGAAGTCACTGCCCCTACCTGCGTATATTTTAATGGGCCCACTGAGTGGTACTCACCCAGTAAAGTTGGTAACGTTGAATGGATAGTAGTTCCATATCTTAACGTCAAATAAAATGTGTTAGGTAACCATTTGTGATTACATAAAAACTATTTATTTCGCTTTCAATTTTTTTAATGCATCGAAGTGTAAAAATGAGCAGATTTGTTAAGTATTTACGTTCTTAATAATTTCACAGTTTCATTTGACCTACGCATGAATAAAATGATGAGGCCCATAGCTATGTTAATCCTTACCAATATATAAATGTGGAAGTTTGTTTGTCCTTCTTTCACGTCAAAATGGAGCAACGGATCGACTTTTTTTTTTTTTAAGGGCCGGAGAGTGACTTATGCTACTTTTTATACCTCGCTTCAATGTTGAGTTAATTAAGTGGGGCTACAGTGGCTCAGTGGATAGAGTGATTCCAAGTGGGGCCGCAGTGGCTCAGTGGATAGAACTATATCAAGTGGGGATCTACAAGATTTTTGCGCAAAGATAGTTAAGAGCGTCGGAGAGTGACATAAGATATTTTTATACCGGGAAAATATCTCATTCTGTAAGGAAAATTTTTATTGAAATTTTAAAAAATTCACAGACAGAATTACATTACGTCACAACAGAGCAACAAATCGTTGTATTTTTTGCACAGAGTTAGTTGGTGGGCTGGGAAATGACATGGGCTATATTACATACTTAAAAAAATTAATTTTGAAATTTTGAGTGCGTCACAAGGAGAAATAACGGAGTATTTGTCAGTAGGCACAGCCAGGGACACAGACCAGAGAACTACATATCCTGTAGAGTTGCTGAATTCTCTAAAGTTGTCAGGTGTGCCCTCACATAATCTCCAATTGAAATTAGGCGTTGCGGTCATGATTATGCGAAATTTAGATGCGCCGCGATCATGCAACAAGACGAGGCGGCTTAGTGTCATAAAACTTCCTTATTGATCCCTATAAACAAGCGAGCGAAGCCGCGGGTAAAAGGTAGTTTGACATACGGCGGAGTACAAAAAATTGTATACAAGTAGATCTTGAGCAGGGCTTTCGAAAGTGCTCATTTTATCGTGAACAGCCTGTGAAACTACTGTGTAATAAACCCGGTGGAAGTCTGAAGTTGGAGTGTTTTGCTATAGGCTGTTCACGGTAAAGTGAGAACTTTTAAAAGCCCTCTCATTTGGAAAAAATTACTCAAATATGTTTTGCCTTAGACTTAGACGTTAATTTCCGAGTGCGGTGGAATACGCACACTGTCTTTATTACTTACATAGAAATTTTTATTTAAAAATGTTGTTAAAGGATAAAATATGGCTGCAACTGAAGAGTAACTAGGGCCTCAAAAGTGCTCACTTTACCGTGAACAGGCTATATAGGCAGTGGCACTTGAGTAGCGGCAGTGCGTAGATTGGAAGGTGTTGGAAGTGAGACCTCGCCTGCAAAGTTCAAATAAAATGTAAGAGAAAAGTAAAACATTACAGTCGCAGCATAATTACATCCGTTGGCTTTCGTCGCGCGTAACAAAGCCCCAGTAGTGTTACAGATGTTCTGTGCAGAGCAAAGCGTGACGACACGATACTGCATGCCGGTTCGCTGACTGCGCGAATTATTGTCGCCCGTATCGCTGTGTTTGGAACGCGGAAGAAATTGGGATTGGCTGTGTTGGGGACACGGCCGTTCGTTTTGCGTGAATACGTCTACGTCGACGCGCTCGGACACCTTGATGTTTATTTTACGTTCCCGGCACTGCTTCACTCGATCATATGGGCTTTAATGGGTATCGCTGGATTGCTTTTGAGATGCTCTTTCCAACCGTATACGATTTCTGTATTTCGACTTGGCTTTTTGACGAGTATAGGCCAAAATTGTGGTAAGTTTTCTTAATTTTTTTTTTACATTAAACACATACAATTTCACCATAACCACGCCACACAAATGTTTTTATACACGCAAACGATTGATCTTGACAATTGTTGTTGATTGAAACTCAAACGAGCGTGTTGTAGCTTCCCCTAGTCTAAAGCTATACCACGCGGAAGGTATAAGATGCGGCGAAACGAACTCAAAATGACACCCCCACACCCCCCCCCCCCAACACCGCGCGATGCTTCACAGTCCTAATTCAACGTAACATATTCTTTGACCCTTTGGCAATCGAGTGGGGTAATTGAATTTTGAATGTAGACGATAGATTCGGTGCTGCAACGCCAAACTGAACCCCCCCATTTTGTTATCATCGGATTTTCTGGACTGTCTCCCACAATGGTCGCAAATTTTGAGACGTATTAACGTTATAAATATCGTGCCGATGTTTTTACTCTTAAAGTATCAGTTGGATTCGTCTTGTTTTTTTTTTTTCATTGGGGTTTTACTAGCTCCGTTTGAGCGTAGGCTTCGTGTGGCTGGATTCCTTGTAGCGCAACCAAACTGGGAAGTGACTTTCAGCGAAGGCAGGCAACTTAAGGTGTTTACATAACTTACAAGTATAACCTGTTGGCGAATTACAATGCGACAAAAAAAAAAAAGAAACAGGTTCTCGTAAGTAACACGCTTCTCTTCCGACGTTCCCGTATTTTCTCCTCTAAGAGCAGTGAATCTCACAATACTCCTATCACGTGCTCCAACATTTCAAGACGTATTGTACGTACAATTCTATTCTCGGCTTCTGGAGGGAAACTAACTGGGTCGGAAATGAACCGTAATTCGACACACTCACGCGCTCTAGTGTTGCGGTATTTTAATTATGCCGTAAATAACACTTGCTACACCAACACTAAAGATTTTGGTATAGAGTATTCGTGGTTTCTTAACACTCTTTGAACCAAACCCATCAAAAATCGCCCCATGTAAGATATGTTCGGTTGTTTCTGAAATGTACCATGTATCACAGACGTTTACTATAGCCCATTCACAGTTACTAAAGCCCTGCTAATGTTCTACTTCCAGGATATTCCTCCGCCCCATGTATACAGAGCTTAACAGAGTACGGGAAATTGCACAGAAGGGACAATGAACCGCTTTCGTGCGCGCTTAGTCTAATAATATTTGCATAGTAACCAATTCTTACTTGTAAATTGAATATTGTAGTTTATTGGTAAAACATAAGTAAAAGTTGAATACAATAAAAATTAAGTATGTTTATATTAACATAAATATAAAACGCTTGTGACACACGACATATTTAGGAAACTAGCCATACACGGGGCGATATTTCAAAGGTTTAATTCAAAAGTGTGATGAAATCGCGGCTATAGGCTGTTCACGATAAAGTGAGCACTTTTTAAATCAACCTCAGAAAAACGTCACTGCTCCTACCTGCATATATTTTAACGGGCGCACTGAGTGACTTGCGCCCAGTAAAGTTGGTAACGATGGATGAGAAGTAGTTAATTATCTTAACGTCGAATAAAAAGTGTTAGGTAACCATTTCTGATAACGTGAATTAATTTTTTTATTTTTTTATTTTTTTATATAAATAAATTGATGAGTAAAAAATGAGTCGATTTGTAAAATATTTATTTTTCTAATAATTTCATGGTTTCACTTGGCCGATGCATGAATAAAGTTAATGAGGTCCAGTACAATGTTAATCTTACATAAGGCGGAGGAATGCACAACGTACATGCAAGTAGATCTTAAGTAGATGTTTCTTGTGCTCATCTTACCGTGAACAGCTTAAAGACTATAGTTTCTAAAGAGAAATTCCCAGTAGTAGAGCTGATGTTCGAGCAGGTCAGTATCTGCGGTCAGGACAGCAAACTGTAGTGAGTGTAAGCAAGCAAGGAAGAGGAGCGTGGCTGAGTGCAGTTTCCTCTCTCCTCGCCAGAAGCTGTGACGTCACTGGGCGCCTCGCCGCCGATATGCTGCTTAGGTCTTGTACGGAAACGTTTTCTATGAAATCGTTATTTGCGCGTAAACGCGTATCTTGGTAAATAAAAGTTCTGGAAATACGAATTTTTGCCAGAAAGAATAAAAAACTATTGTTTATGTCCCTGTCGTTTTACTTTTGTCACATTAACTTTTAATGACGGGAACAAATCGTGAAAGTGGTCAGTATAGCATTTTTAAAGCTTGCCTATGCACTTCCCTTAAGCGGCACGAGAAAAATACAACGATATATGCGTAGTTCTATCTGTGGTTTTCCATCATGTGTAATAAAACCCCACTGTTACAGATCTAATTTATGCAGTACAGCGTCACGACTATAACACTGCACGTAGGAGCGATGAGGCGCTAGAAGTGCGTGTTAGTGTCGCCCGTATCGCTCCCTCGCTTCGTGGTTCAGACAATGTAGGATCGATAGTTAGAATGAACACGAGTTTCTATTGGCTGTCTTGTTCCTCGACGTCAGAGATAAATTTATTTCCCATGTAAAACTTTCCATGTAAAAATTTCCCATGTGTATATATATATATATATATATATATATATATATATATATATATATATATATATATAGAGAGAGAGAGAGAGGAGAGAGAGAGAGAGAGAGAGAGAGAGAGAGAGAGAGAGAGAGAGAGAGAAAGCGGCGGTTCACTATAAAAGGAGCACTTTTTAAGGCCCTTCAAAATTTTCCCATAATCCAATTTCCATCTTCCTGCGGCTTTTTAATATAAACATTGGAATGTGGCCAATAAAACAGTGTATACATTTCACCACCATCAAAATTTAATGTCCGAGGCTTTAATAAGATGTATTTATTAGCGGTTAAGGCCTATTGGGAGGGCCTTAAAAGTGCTCACTTGATCGTGAACAGCCTATAGGCTGTAGCAGCACAGCAGCAGTGAGTGTTGGGCGAGAGCTACAGCTGGCTGAGAGCAGAGCGCAGGCAGTGCACAGTGGCAGTGAGTCAGGGCAACACGCGGCCAAAGAGTGTTGGGCGAGAGCTACAGCTGGCTGAGAGCAGAGCGCAGGCAGTGAGTCAGGGCAACACGCGGCCAAAGAGTGTTGGGCGAGAGCTACAGCTGGCTGAGAGCAGAGCGCAGGCAGTGCACAGTGGCAGTGAGTCAGGGCAACACGCGGCCAAACACGAGCACCGCGGGCCGCTTGCACCATTCAAGTTCATCGCTCGATCAGAGATCGACGTGCGATTCTGTAGAACCAACCGAGACTGCAGATCGAATTTAACCTCGGCGTGAACAGCGTATAGAAAGACGACGGCACGCAGTATAGGAAAGCGCTGACGACCTGCGTGTTGCCTGAGACTGGGCGTGAACAATCACCGCTGTGTGCGGCCCACACGCCACCTCGTCGTCACGACGTCACGCCTTATCGCAACTGTCTTATTGTTCTCCGGCTTTTAAATGCCTGCAGAGCGCCGCCACGGGTGTTCGCTATAACCGTGTCCGAAACGGCTACGAGACCATTATTTACGTTACTAATGCCCGGTTGCACCAACATCTTGTCCGATCCGAGATCGAATGATCCTAGTTCCGAACCAGGATCCAGTTTGATCTTGGTTCAGATGTAAAAGTGTTGCGCGAACGATATTTCACGATTATGGATCTCCGATTCATCGATCTTGTTTACAAAGTGAGAGATCGAGATTAAGTATGAGACAAATTTTGCTATTGGCTCGTAACATGACGTCATGGAAGTAGGCGAGTTTTTCAGTATAGATAGAACTATAGTCCGTTCACGCCTGGAACAGACTTTCTCTGAATCTTTCCTACTCCCATTTTTAAGCAATAGATAAAAAAATACATTAAAACATTCAAACTATATTCTCTCTCCGTGCTGCCAAACCAACTATACCCGCGCCAGTCACTCTCTGTAGTAAATATCCATGCAGCTAACGACTAAGATGATGTTCAAAAGTCTGTTCCAGTCGTGAACCGACTATAGATGTGCGATGTTTTACTGAATAATATTCAGCTGCGTATAACGTTTTAACTTCCGAAGAAAAGAATCGGACGTAATTCTATCTGTTGGCGTATTTTCAAACTTAATTTGTTGACGATTGCTGCTGATCTCGGATCGAGATTTCAAACCGCCAATTTCGGCGGTTCGAAATTAACTTCATCTCGATCTCCAGTTCAGCTCTGAACTCGAATGGTGCAACAGTTTTCTGTGTCGATCTTAGATCCGATCTGGGATCGAGTTTCGAACCACGATGGTTCAACGGGGCATAAATCGACCACATGACCAAGTTTAGGCCCAAAATATTTGGGAAATTAGGGTTGAAGTTTACTGAAATAAAGTAGCACAAAAATCCACAAATAGGTCCGTAAAATCGTCTGCTGCTGTTTAAGTTTTATTTATCGCGTTGTGGTGGATACGCCGGTATTTACTGTTCTTGAAACGCTGCGCAATACATGCACGTGAGAAAAATGATAATCAGGGATCTACATGTTATTTCGTATGTAAGTAATAAGGGTTCTTATGTTGTTTTAAAATTGCCAAAAAGGAAAAAAAAAAAAGTTCGGTTGTTATTTAACATGTAATTTAAATTGCAGGGAGCGAAGAAACGAGAAGATTAATATCGGTTAGAAAAAATTTGATCTGTTATTCACAAGACAATGAGGTTACGTGAAAAACACTTGGGAGTAAGTTATTTAATGATAGGGCGACAATCAAAATAACGTCGAAATTCCACAAGCCTGTAGTTTCCAATTTCATCGGGTACAGCGCTGTTACAAGCCGTTCAAAACCATCCACCCTAAATTCCTAAACCCTAATTGCCCAAATTGACCGTTTCGGACACGGCTTATGTAAACCGGCCAGGACCGTGCACAGCATACCAACTGTGGAGGGTGTACATACGAAATTTCCCTTCTCCCCCCCCCCCCAAAAAAAAAGAATATTTTAATTCTTAATTTCAACAGCGACGTGTTTATACTTAACAGAGTTGTTAATTACTTGCAATTACCTCTTCTTTCTTATATAGGCACTACAAAAAAAAAGTAGGGGCCGCGGTGGTGTAGTGGTTAGACTACTCGCCTTACACCTGGGCGAACTGAATTCGATTCCCGGCGAGGTCACTCCCTGATTTTTGCAAGTAGGACAATGCCACTGGTCGGCGGGTTTTCTCGGAGGTCTCCTCCCCTCCACCCTTGCGTCCCGGTGCTGCTCCGTATCTCACCTCGCTTCACCCTCATCGGCTCTCTAGTGCTCGATGTTACGAGCCGCCCTAATCTCTTCACTCACACAACGGAATTTGCTTGCAAAATTTACAGAGAAGGAAACAGCAGCATGTATGGGTAGCCACCAGAGTTCAGTCCCCCTCTCTACTAGAATTTCTCTACCTACTAGTAAAGAACATGGCCCATACCCATCTGTTTCCTGTAGCATTTTCTAATAATGCATGCAACAGTTTTGAATTATTTAATGTCGACTGGGTTTTTACGGTGGCTGTGCCGGTTTTTCCCAGCCTCTTCGTAGTTATAGTTTTAACTATAGTCCATTCACGGTTACTTCAGCCTTTTCTGAAGCCCTGCTAAAGTTCTGCTTCCAGGATATTCCTCCGTCTCATGCAAACTAACCTTAACTAAGCCTGGAAAATTACACCAGAGGGACAACGCACCGTATTCGTGTGCACTAAGTGTAACAGTAATTTGGATCATTACTATTTCTTACTAGGCGCCACCAACATACCTATTTTCTCCCTGATTTTTATTCAGATTATTTATAAATGAAGCGTTATAAAAGTTTAAAACGCTTGGGATACAGGGTGTATTTAGGAAATAACTAAACACGTCATACATGGGAAGATTTTTCAAATTTTTGATTCAAAACGGTCGAAGAAACCGTGTGTGGACTATATAGGTACACTAAGGGAGGTGGCCATGGCCCAAAACTGTGGCCATGGCTGCCCAATCCCTCTGCCGCGATGCATGTCTCCTTGGATGGATTCCCTCCCCTGTAGGTGTAAGGGGCTCAGCCCTGAGACGCTATAGTTCCCGTCCCTTCCTGGGACGTACAACTAACACTTAGAATTAGGGTAGGTTAGAAAAAAAAAACGAAGTGCAGTCGGTCTCACAGACAGCTCGGTGAAGGACACGCACGTTGTTATCAGACGGGTATTAACTGCTAGCCGTATCAGCCGGTGCAGCGAGATAACAGGGGCACATTGTTTCGTCGCGTCCTATCGGCGACCTCTGCCTTTCTTGTCCTTGCGGTTCCTTGTTACTGAACACTTTAACACGTGTACGCATGAGAATTAAGAAGTATTCCCGCTCCATCGTGTATGTGGCGGCATGTACGACGTTGTCTTGTGAGTAAGGTCTCCATCTAGTAGGATTGCAGCAGAAAAGCACAGGCCGTTCACGGCAAAATGAGCACTTTTGAAAGCCCTGCTTAAAATCTACTTGTATACCTGTTGTGTGTTCTTCCGCCTTATGTAGAATTAACACCGCCATGGGCATCACTTTATTCTTGCGTCGGTCAAGTGAAACTGTGAAATTATTAGAAAAGTAAATATTTTACTAATCTGGTTATTTTTATATTTCCGAGGCATTAAAAATAAACACAAAGCGAAAGAGATGGCCTAAGTTATCTCAAATGGTCACATAACACTTTTTATTCGACGTTAAACATGGAACTAATTTCCATCATTCGATACCAACTTTACTGGGCGCATGCCACTCAGTGTGCCCGTTGACATATGTGCAGGCAGGGGGTAGTGACTTTTTCTGTGGTTTATTTTCAAAAGTGCTCACTGTATCGTGAGCAGCTTTGAGCAACTGAGACATTGCCAATTTTCTCCGTTGCCAAACAAACGATAGCACTGGTCACCTCTACACTCGTGGCGATGTCGGCCTTTGATAAACAAATGTCATAAGACATGGCTCTGTGTGTGTTTCCAGCAATAATCTCCGAGGACAAAGCCGTGACACTTGTCATAGCAACCTGTCCGCTTGGAGAAGGTTATACGAGAATAGAGAGGCGATCACACCGGCAGGATGTGTTGTGATCAAGGGAAATGGCTATATTCAGTATCAAATTACTAAATATTGCTCCACAATGATACACAATTCCAGGCAACAACATTAAATTTATAATAAATAAAATACTGCCTTTTCGGCGACGACCAAGCTGTCCGTTTGTATGTTGTAGACCTCCTAGTCAACAGTCTATAAATAACCTACGTTCAACAAGCTTTCTAATGCCCGGTTGCTCCAACATATTCCCCGATCCGAGATCAAATGATCCTAGTTCCGAACCAGGATCCAGTTTAATTTTGGTTCCAATGTAAAAGTGTTGCACCAACGAAATTTCATGATTCTGGATCCGCCGGTTCGTCGATCTTGGTTTCAAAGTGAGATATCGATATTAAGTATCTGACAAATTTTTCTATTGATTTGTAATATATTACGTCATAGAATTAGGAATATTGTTCACCATAGATAAAACTAGGTTTGCGATGTTTTGTCGGTTTTAAGTGAGTTATTGTTGTACGAATTTTACTGAATAATATTAAAGTGCATATAATGTTGTTATAATTTCCTAGGAAAACAATCGAATGTAGTTCTATCTGTTGGCGTATTTTCAAACTACATTTGTCTACGATGGCTGCTGATCTCGGATCGAGATTTTGAACCGCCAATTTCGGCGGTTCGAAAAGAACTCGAGCAACAGTTTTCAGCGTCGATCTTAGATCCGATCTCGGATCGAGTTTCGAACCACGATGGTGCAACCGGGCATCAAATGTGAATCCATGTTTTCTTCCCGAACTCGGGACACGTTAATGGAAGATGAAGAGGTTGTTAGGAGATGGCGCTAGGTTGTAAAAAGAGATTTATCGCTATACAGAGGTCAATTCTTAACACAGGGCATGGCGACGTGATATTTGTTTATGTCATTTTATTTAGCTCCTTTTATTTTCAAATTAAACTGATCAAACCGATGATCGCCCCCACACTATTTTCATCTCTCTCCAGCCTGTGACGTCGCTAGCAACCCCTGGCGTGTTTCAGAACTGCCCAGGCCAATCGTATTAGCCGCAACGCCAGAATTAGACTAGACAATTGACAGGGCGTGGCTGTTTTAACGTTGGAGGTCCTCTCTAGCTGCACTCGATGGCTTCTGGTTTGCCATTAACCTTTGTAATGGGCATGGAGTCTTTCCGTACGCACATCCACTTACCTGCAACGCATGCATGTACGCATTCTTTTCGTTAGCACACCACAGACCCATTATAAAATATTAAGGGCTATTCATATTAAGACAGTTGGCACTTATTGTGCCTATTAGACGAAATGGCATTCTTTAACTTAAGGGGACTATGTAGCTGCGCGTCCAAGGTCAAGAAGCGAGGGAGCGATACGGGCGACACTAACACGCACGCCTAGTGCCTCATCGCTCCTATGCGCAAGGCGTGCAGTGTTTCCGTCCTAACGCTGTACTGTGAGAATTATATTTGTAACATGAGGGTTTTTATTACATGTGATGAAAGTTCACAGATTAAAGTACGTCCGTATTTTTGTACTTTTATCGTGCCGCTTAAGGAAACTGCATAGGCAAGCTTTAAAAATGCGATATTTGACCATTTTCAAGATTTTTTCTCCAAGAATACACTTTTATCTTCTCTAGCAAAAAGTCTTATTGACAGAACTTTTATTTACCGAGATACGCGTTTACGCGCAAACGATTTCACAGAAAACATTTCAGTACATAGGACTTTTAATATGGCACCATTATTAATAACCTGCTAAACATCTTGTCAATTGCCTTTCTTCAAAAATAGTATGTCGGGTATCTTTTCGGACGTAATGTAGCAAAAATTACCGAACTACTTGAGCTGAAAACCTAAAAACTTGACAAGGAAGAAATGCCAAATAATATGCAGCCAACGAGAAATGTTTATAAATTATTTTATATTTCGGCAAAAATAATGCTAAGTGCTGCAGCTCACAACTGCGACCTTCCGTCACGTGCGTTGTCTGGCTCTGTGGGGGTGGGGGTTATCCACCTCTACCGCCCCTACCCCAGACGGACGCGCTCGCTTTCTTGTTGCTGCATCCTTCTGGGAAGCCCGTGAATAATTGACAGCGGCGAGACTGGCTGGCGTCACGGTCCCTCCTCCCCACGTTGAAGAAGCCGACAAGAGGCGCAAGAACATTCTGGGAACTAGGACACTCGCACTAGGGAATTAGCGATACTTATGGATGACGGCCTACGACACTATAAATACTGCCGCGCTCCAGCGGCCAGCAGTCTTGGCGGAGTCCATCTGGCCGAGTGCGGGTGCGAAGTTGAGTGCGTGACGCCGGCGGGCGAGGTGTTTGCGGTGTGAATGGACGAGAGGGCGTGAAACCCTACAGGTGAAAGCTGTGTGCGAGGGCTCTTGGAGAACTCTAGAACATTGTGGACCCGCAGGACATGGACTAAACTGAGGTGGGACAGAATGGACATGTAATACGGAATTCATTGTAAATATTGGGGCTGTCAAATATGGACACACAATTTATAAAATAATTGAATAGGTTTTGATACACTGTCTATTGGGACTGATTCTTAATTATTTAGATACATTAATTTCTTTGAGGTATTTGTAAATTGTATTGATTTAAGTCATTAATTGTAAACAGTAAATGATATCAATTTATAGTGAGATGTTAAGTCAATAGAATTTTGTTTGTAGTTGTTGTAAATAAAATTAGGGAATTATAATTAACTCTTATTTAATTAAGGCTTCCATCCCTTACCGGACCTGGTTTATCCTACTGAATTGAGAGAGAGAGAGAGAGAGAGAGAGAGAGAGAGAGAGAGAGAGAGAGAGAGAGCGAGCGAGCGAGCGAGATAGATTATAACAATAAGTTAAAATACGTTTACTACTTTGTATATGATTTTTTCCCGTAGGTTAAGCTATATGGTAACACAACCAACCGACTAAATCTAACATTGGCTCACTGCTGCCATTTTAATATGTACAAGAGTAACTTTTGGCCCTTCTTATTAATAAGCTGCACTAGTAGGCTATATACTTTATTTTATATTTTGTTACAATTAATTGTAATGAAACAAATACGATATAGCATGTACGCACACACACACTATTACCAAAAAAAAAAAAAAAAAAGTAATTCGGCATACAGATCGTGAATAGTAACAGAGCTGACACCGTTGCCAATCCAATGTGCTTTCACAAATATATACCGTATTGTCTACAAAGACCTGCACAGTGTGCCCTAAGTTGCCTCAATTCTAGAGCTACTAGTTGACTTTACAAAAGAATGAAAAGTCAATTTACGGTTATTCGTACTTATGTGGATGAAGTGTCGAAGGGTGGAAGGGGGGGGGGATATAGTTGCGTCACTACAAATACAGAATTGGACTATGTTCTCCCTAGAATCCTCGACACGGAATTGATGTTAACGTTTACCTATGGCTGTCCCTTTGATGGCGTCTTCAACTACCCTTCCTGCCACTGCCTCCAATACGTGGGGAGTAAATTTTCTACTGTGCACGAGGCAGTAACCAGCGAGTAATAAGGTTAAGTCACATACATGTATTTCGGAGACATCACTGTTGTTGAGACACTACGTTACTTCGGAAGTCTCGAACAGCTCTTCCCAATAACACTGAGCGTAAACACATTTTCTCTGGTCCCGATATACTGATCATGATACAATGACAAAAGCAAAAATTTTTGTTATTTGTAACGCCTAAAGTTAGACAATGTGTCTGCTGATAAAGAGATTCAGTCCAGAGGTTTCATTTTTTAAAGATCTCTTTATAACATGAGGCTACGCTGCTAACCTACATTTTCATCCCAACACCACACCTACATCCATGGATTAGGCTCGATTCACGATGAAAATGGAGAATGTATAACGAACGTGTAGGCTGCGTATCAAAATCTAAGTACAGTCCATTCCCTACTGGAAGCAACTTTCTCGGAGCCCTGCTAAATATCTACTTGCAGGTCCGTTTCGTATCCTTCCGCCAAATGTAAACAAACATTGCCATGTAGCATCTGTCAAAATCAATGTTTACATGACATTGTGTCTGTACACGTGTTCATATACTTCCGCTACACCTAAACATAAACATTGAAATGTGACTTCTACTTTTATACCTGTCAAATGTGTTTACAGCTTTTCAAATAATTCTATCTTAGGTCTATTTCAAAAATCATTTCCTACGAATATTCACAGTTTAGGCCTATAACATTATTTAGGTCAGCTTAATTGACGATAGTTGTGTAGTGGTTAAGACGCTTACCTCACACCTTGAGAAACCGTGTTCTATTCCCGGTGGGGTCGCATGTGGGGAATCTTGCCAGACGATGCCTCTGGACAGCGGTTTTCTCGGGGATCTCCCGTCTTCCCCGCCCTTGCGTTCTCGCGCTGCTTCATACCTCAATTAGCCTCATCGACCCTCAAGACCTCGATGTTAAGAGCCGCCCAAATCTCTTCACTCACTCATGCACTCGTCAAGAACCGAGCCTTACTCGGCAATCGAAGGTAGAACAAAAGTTCGCCACAAGGACACGTAAAATACTAAACTGAACAAGGACAGTTTGGTTTACACGCTGCGCTCAAAATTGTGTCGGCAAGCAAAACGTGGGCATGTCCGACCCATTACTTCCGCCAATAACCACGTCCCACATACCAGGCGTTTAGAATAGCCGGCCGGCCTTTGTGCGCATTCCACCATCGTGAGCACGGAACAACGCGCAACCATCAACACAGGCTAAAATACCGCGCCTTAATAGACTCCTACCTTAAAGCTGCACTAGCACATTTGCTCTGGAAAACTTAAAAAACTATTATCTAGGCCCCTATTTTTTACTTTTGTCTTATTCAGTATATTCTTGGCGAGAAAAAAAAATCGTGAAAATGGTTAAACATCGCATTTTTAAAGCTTGTGTATGCAATTTTCTTAAGCGATAACAGAAAAGTAAAAAGATACCGGCGTAGTTTAATCTGTGGACTTTCATCGCTTATAATTCCCACTGTAACAAATCCAATTTCGACAGTACAGCGTCACGACGGAAACACTGCACGCCTTGCGTGTAGAAGCGATGAGGCGGTAGAAGTGCGTGTTAGTGTCTCCCGTATTGCTCCCTCACTTCTTGACCTTGGACGCGCAGCTCCATCCCACTCTTAATGAAATTTAAAAGTGAATGGGGTATAGGCGGTGAGATGGTTATAACATTGATCAATACCAAAATATAAGCTATTCTATATTTTTGTAAATTCTAGTATTTTCTCTATAGTGATTTTAAATTTAAAACAACTGTAACATGTGTCATGCTAAATCATGTGGGAAATGTGAAGCTGTTAAAATTTTTAAAATGTTTTTTTTTTTTAGTTTAGTTTTTTAACCATTTGTTAAAATTTTATATTCATAAATTTAAAAAAAATAGTTCTAGGTAAATGTTTTAAACATTCTCATGTTGGGGGCTCTTTGGTAGAGTAATTGGTTAGTGGTAGGGTGAAGCATCCCTGGTAGGGATTTGAGATCCCTTCAAGGCAAAAATGTTCAGGTGATGTGTTGGGTTGGTGGCACTTGACTCCTCCAAGCCGTCATGGTTGGTGGCACTTGACTCCTCCAAGCCGTCATGGTTGGTGGAGGGTATATTGAATAGTATATACAATCTCAGGTCAGTCGTCAATGGGGGCGGTAGCTAGTGGACGCGTAATTCTTGACCTGGTGCTTGTAATTGTGCAATTGGTAATTAGTATTGGTACTTATTACCCATACTGACTAATTAGTATCTGTAATTGTGCAATTGTTTTATTGATAACTACTCTTGTTACACATACCGTGTAATTAGTATCAATAATTGTGCAACTGGTAATTAATATCATCGCTTACTGTGTAATTGCTAATTACTCATTACAAGTACGTAATAACTTATTATGCAATTGTTCATGAGGTGATTTAAAGAATTTCATTACTCCCGACGGGTATCGAACCACGGACTGACTCCTCAACCCTACTGCTCCAACTATAAACTTTCCTTAGCCTCTCGACTCACAAAAACTTGCATTACCTTCAATGGGATTCGATCCAATGATCTAATTCTCACCCCTACACTCCCCTCTTACCCCTCACCGGAGCCTATACCCTTCCAAACTCCTAATTTGTGTTTTGACAGCCGAAGAGTGAACTTGTGTCCTTACTATATATTTACTCATTACGCAATTACGCCTAATTGCCTTCGATGGAAATCGAACCGAGTACCACCCTGGGTATCGGTCGCCAGAGCTGCCATCCTGTCAGCAGTTCATCCTATGGCATCCCGCCAGACAGCCTCCTCAGAGCACCTGTGATCACCCAAATTCTCAGGTGGCTGATGAGTAAACATCCCTTCCCGATCTCGTCAATCGTGGTTTGGCGGCTGAAGGATGAACATCTATTCTCCCAAATGTCACTTGTGCCGGTTTTGCTACCGCAACCAACAGCCAATCACAGTGCACCTCGCAGGGGCGGAGGAAGGGGAGGGTAAAAAGACATAAGACTTTGGCCAATCGCAGCACAGGAGAGGATGATGGAGGGAGGGGGGAGGGGTGGAAAAGCCTGAAATACCTTTGGAAGGCATAGCTCCAATTAGTATCCCTCGCTGAGAGAGCCCTTCCCATGTAAATCAAATGGCACTTGTGCCACTCTTGCACTTTATATCGCATTAGTGGCCCGCTCACACTACTCACTCACACTGAAACGTTGTCAGAAGATTGTGATTTATGATACATAGGTCTATAAAAGAAGGAAGCGTGTATTTAGTAAGATAATAAAATATTTTGGTAAAATTTATTGATTTAAATGTTAACAAATAATTAATAAGAACTTGGTTTTTATTCAAATAATACGTGTTTCCATTCTGGATGCTTCAGAAAGCACACTTCGCAAAAGATCAACCAGAAGAATTATAATTACTAAGGCTATATGTAATAAATAGTTAGTAGTAATATTTATTAATATTTTAAACAATTTTATGCATAACTTTTTCATTTATAGTGTTAACTTTGACGGCTGAAATAATTTATATTATTTAAAATATTTTTAAACATTATAATAGGCTGTTCTCGGGAAAGTGAGCACTTTTGAGGCCATAGTTTCTTTTCGTATGAATCATTTTTTAATCCTTTCTCCAATTTTTAAAATAAATATTTTCACGGAAATAATAATCACAGTGTATGTATTTCATCAGACTCGAAAGTTAACGTGTAAGACCACAATAAAATATATTTATTGGCTTTCTATTCCAAATGAGTGGGCTTCAAATAGTGCTCGTTTTACCGTGAATAGCCTATACTCATTTTTGTTACATACAATTAGAGTAGTTATTATTACAGCCTTGCTTGACGAAAGTTCAGCAAAATATCCATTCTAAAGTATCTGCAATAGAAATGCTCTTAAATTTGTATTAGAAATAAACTCATACTAATTGAATTTTAAAATTCACTAATATAAAATTATAACATAATATATTTAATAGTTGCGAAAAATGTTTGTGTTTTTCTTTTATCTGAAACATAATTGGTAGTTCTGCGGCAATTGAGTGGGATGTATCCATCCAGCCTAATAACTTTCGTACACGTGAACCGAATTTCACCGAACTCTGTTAACATGTAGTGCTTAGTAAGGACATCCGAATTTATGGTTTTCTACCAGGCCGTGTGCTTGTATTCAAAATTGTGAACTTTAATATTAAGGTCATCATTTCATATCTCGGGAACCATTAAGAAATGTTTGGATCAAATTTCGTATTTGACATTTCATCATGTAGCTATTTAATTTGGAGAGATTTATTATTGTTGGTCAGCCATTTTGAATCGTAGCTCTCTTACAAAACTTAAGCTTCTACGTCATATCTCTGAAAATTCCCAGTGTATTCTCGCCAAATATCGCAGATAATTAATACTATTGTAGGCCATGTTACTGTACACCACTTCAATGTTTATGGCTTATATTGTCAACATGGTGGCCATATACATATTTTACGTCAGTTTAATGTCTATACATTGCAGTTTAACCAATTTAGATAGAATTATTTATTTGAAAGTATCAACATCAATTATAACAACTGAATATGTTAATACATAGCCTATTTTGTCCACTATTTTGTAAAATAGAGCCACATGAAAATTAAACTTTTTGTGTCTTATCTCCGGAAACAATCAACAGTTTCCTATCAAATTTGGCAAACAAGAAATACTACAGGTACACCATGGGAAATAAATGTGTTTTAAGTGGTTCGGGTTCTTATTTTTAAAATGCGGCCATGTAAACATTTTTATTACTATCTGTGAAATGATGTAACAAATCTCAATCAAACTTAGTATGCTGATAGGTAACTAATACTATCGTAGGCGATGCTAATACTTTCGATTTAAATGGACAACACTTATTTTACGTATGTCAGCCATATTTATATATATATTTTTAGGTCAATTTGGTATTTATACCATATCGTTTAATAAGTTTCGACTACATTTGGTACATTGAAAGTATCAACTATGGGCATCAAATATGCTAATACATTGCCTCTTTTGTCCGTCAATTTGCAAGATAGTGCCACATTAAAAAATAAAGGTCTTGTGTCTCTTTCGGGAAACAGTCAACCGATTCCTACCAAATTTGACAAAAGAGAAATAATACGGTGCTCCATATAAACTGATACTTTTTTAAGTGCGTTACACTTATTTTTTAAATTATGATACAAATATGCAGTTTTAACACACAAGTTCCACTTATCTCTGTCTGAATGCCATTTCACACGATCAAATATTTATTGAATCCACGTACTTGAATTCAATTTATTGAACCAAAAAATCAGTTCATTTAGATTTTCTATGAATTGCATTCAATAAGCTTTCAAGTCTACACTCGAAAACTTATATTTTTTTAATGGAGCCAGTTTTAAGATGCCTAAACCAAATTTTTTGAAGTATTTACTACTCATGCCCAACACGAAAATAATTGGTAAAACCAAAATAAATTTTTTCATATTATTGTACATTGAAAAAAAAGTATGCGTCCTTATTTTGTGGCAACTTTAAATGTGTGCACACAGCTCTATTATTACGAGATTACTTCCATTAATATTATCAGAGAAGTTGTGATTGGCGGTTGAATTTTTGGATTCAACAAAATATAGAACATGTTCTAAACGAAAATCTTGAAGGAAAACAAGACGTTCAAGAAATTGAAAGAGAGAATGGCCGTGATTATGACGTTCGTATGACGTTATATAACATTCAATGAATTTAATTAAAGAAAACTGGAAGGTACTTTGAAAAATAATTTGATCGTGTGAAAGAGCTTTTAGAGTAAGGCTTACTTCATCAAATTTACTCGCATACCGATATTGAAGAAGTAACTAATTGTTTTTAACGAGTTATTCATGTTGTAAAGTCGGGTAAATTACCCCTCGGACATCACTCTCCTTCTACCGTAATACTGTACAAGTTTAATCACGTAATTAAGGTTGAAGTAAAGCAACTGCCTATGGAGCACTGCACCCGACTGTACAACTTGAAGAATTCGTAAACAAAGTAGTACGGACACTATACAAATTGTCAGAAAAGTGTGATTTATGCTGCGTATGAAATAATAATGTATACATTTTGCACTTTTTTAAATGTAAAAAAAAACCGATTAATATAGTATGTATTTTTAACCAAATTTAAGCGCATTTCCATTCCGGATGATCCGCAAAGCAGAATATGCAAGAAAATCTTCTTCGTGAAAGATTGTCACAATATTTACTGTGATAATGTGTAATAAAACAAAAGGACGCACATAAAAATAATTATAAAATTTATTTCCTACATTATTATTACAATTTTCTTACATACAATCATAGTAAACCTTATGACGATATTCCATGACGAAGATTTTCTTGCAAATTCTTCTTTTTGAAGCACCCAGAATGGAAATGCGCTTAAATTTTGTAAAAAATACAGACTATTTGGATCGATTATTTTTTGACATTTAAAAAGTACATTTTAGTAAAATATTTAGTATTGTCGCAAATTATATACATTCTTCTTTCACATACAGCATAAATCGTACTTTACTGACAATTTTTATGGTGTCTGTACTACTTTTTTACGAGTTCTTCATATTGTATAATCGGGTGCAGTGCTCCATAGGCAGTTGCTTTACTTCAACCTTAAGTAAGGACACATGCCCGGTTTCACCATCGTGCTTCGAAACTCGATCAGATATCGGATCTAAGATCGACACAGAAATAAACTGTTGCATCATTCGAGTTCAGACCTGGACTGGAGATCGAGATGAAGTTCTTTTTGAACCGCCTAAATTGGCGGCTCGAAATCTCGATCCGAGATCAGTAGCCATCGTCGACAAATGCAGTTTGAGAATACGCCAACAGATAGAACTACGTTCGATTGTTTTCTTAGGAAATTAAAACATATACGCACTTTAATATTATTCGTTAAAATTCGTATAATTATAATTCACTTAAAACAGATAAAACATCGCACATCTAGTTCTATCTATCGTGAAAAATATGTCTACTTCCATGACGTCATATATTACGAACCAATAGCTAACTCTTGTCTCATACTTAATCTCGATCTCTCACTTTGGAACGAAGATCGACGAATCAAAGATCGAGAATCATGAAATTTCATTGGTTCAACAGTTAAAAAATTGGAACCATGATCAAAGTGGATCCTGGTTCGTAACTAGGATCATTCGATCGCGGATCGGGGAAGATGATGGTGCAACCGGGCATAAGAGAAGCGTGTGCCAAGCCTAACAGATCTTACGTTTTGAAAGGAACGACGGCGGATGACTGACGTGTGCAGTGTTGTGTAGCGAGGATGCGCAGATGCAGGCGCACACGGCTGGCAATCTCCAGTCCAAGACACGCAAACCGCTGCGCTGTGCTTTGCAGTGCACTTATTATCTGGCAGACAAGATACGAGATGTGCAGTGTAGTCGCGCTTTCTCCACATTTCCTCAATCAAACATTTAACAAAACCACTTCCATGTATGACGTGTTTGGTTGTTTCCTAAATATGCTACCTATCACAAGCGTGTCATACTTGTGTTGAAATAAACGTAGGCCTATCTTATTCTTGGTTAAATTGAACTTTTACATATATTTTCTCCCCGTTTTTATTCATGTTAATTACAAATTAAATATTATAATCTACAGATTAAATATGTGTGTTGTTAATAGCCTACCTAGTATAGGTTGTTCACGGTAAAATGAGCACTTTTTGAGAGCCATGCTCAAGATCTACTTGTATGCAACTTGTGTATTCTTCCGCCTTATGTAAAATTAACATTGCCATTGGCCTAGTCACTTTATCCATGTTTTGGTCATGTGAAACTGGGAAATAATTAGGAAAGTAAATATTTTACAAACCTGTTAATTTTCGCACTTCGACGCGTTAAAATAAAAAGAAAGCAAAAGGAATAATTTAAGTTATCGCAAATGGTTACCTAACACTTTATTCAACGTTGAGATGTGGAACTAATTTCCCTCGATCGTTACCAACTTTACTGGGCGCATGTCACTCGATGCGCCCGTTAAAATATATGCAAGTAGGAGCGGTGATTTTTTTCTAAGGTTTATTTGTAAAGTACTGACTTAAAAAAAAAAACGAGATTTTAAGCCGTATTTATTAAAAATATCTGCTCTCACGTTGAAGGTCCCGATAACATACAATAAAGTTCCGAGAGTTGTCATTGTATTTTACTTCGTTACCGATATTTTGCAAAATTCGATTTAAAACCTCGGTTTTTTTAAGGGCTAATATCTCCCTTAATATTCGATTTATCTATAAAGTGTCGTGTATGTTTTCCTTTTACTTTTTTTTTTAATGAAGAATCACCTCCCGAAGTTGGTCGGTCTAATTGCGAATCATACTGTATATACCGAGAAGTGGCGTAGGTCCGAGAATGTGGAAAGCAGCCCGCGGCAATGGCATGCCGTGATGACGGTGGCAAGGCTGTGTGTGTCTGCCAAAGGCGTAGGATGGCCAGTGTAGGATGAACGAAGGTCGCCGCGCTGCTGGCGTGATCTTCGTGCGTTCTGATGAAGGGAACTACCAACTTACAAGTTGCTCCGGAAAAATTACGTTGCCTGTCCGTGCTAAATCCGCGCATTATTTTGGTACGACGGACATATGGTTTGAGATTGTCTTATCGCTATCTAAAGGCTGTTCACGATAAAGTGAGCACTTTTGAAATCAACTTTAGAAAAAAGTCACTGCCCCTGCGTGCATATATTTTAATGGGCGCACTGAGTGACATACAGTAAAGTTGGTAAAGAAGGATGGAAAGTAGTTCCATATCTGAACGTCAAATAAAATGTGTAAGATAACCATCTGGGATAACTTGAATTATTTCTTTCGCTTTCTGTTTTTTTTTAATGCATGGAAGTGTGAAAATGAGAAGATCTGTAAAATATTTACTTATAAAATTTCATAGGTTCATTTGACCGGCGCATCAAGAAAGTGATGAGGCTCACGCAATGTTAATTTTACATAAGGCGGAAGAATACACAAAATGCATGTAAGTAGATCTTAAGCAGGGCTTTCTAAAGGGCTCAGTTTATCGTGAACAGCCTATATCAATAAATATTTGTGTATAATGTGAGAGAGTGAATGTTAGTCTTTTCCCAAAAATCCGCCGTACCGTTCCCACATTTGCTCTAGGATGAGAAAAAAATATGTGCATAGAGAAGTTGCCAACTTCTTGTATAGTTGATTCGCACTTTTCGAATCAAATTTTGAAAAATCATTCCGCGTATGATGTGTGTAGTTTCTTCCTAAAGATCCCTGCGTATATCTCAAGCATTTTATACTTGTGATCATGTAAAAAATACCCCTTTGTTTTTTTTTGTAAAATTTAGTCTACAAATTATAGTATTTAACATGGTTATGTAACGTCGAGCCTTTCAGGTACGGATTGATAACAAATTGTGGATACAGTAGAATGCATTGTTCATGATTGTTTAACACCACAACAGTGAATATAATGTTTGACCATCTTGTAGAAGGCGTTAAGGTTGAAGTAAAGCAACTGCCTACGGAGCACTGCACCTGACTGTACGATGTGAAGAACTCGTAAAAAAAGTAGTGCAGATACCATAAAAATGGTCAGAAAAGTGTGATTTATGCTGTATATGAAAGAAGTATGTATATATTTTTGAAATATTATAAAATATTTAACTAAGATATACTTTTAATATGTAAAGAAATAATCGATCGATAAGAGTCCGCATTATTAACACTATTTAAGCTCATTTCCGTTTTGGATGCTTCGGAAAGCAAAATTTTCAATAAAATCTTCTTCAAGAAAGATTGTCATAATATTTACTGTGATCATGTGTAATAAAATCATAGTAATAATGCATCATATCAATTTTATAATTAACTTAATTTACGTAAGTTTCAGCCATAAATGTTTGTGACAAATGGACGCACAAAGTTAATTATAAAAATTATTTCCTACATTATTATTACAATTTTCTTACACACAATCGTAGTAAACATTATTAAGATATTCCATGAGGAAGATCTTCTTGCAAATTCTGCTTTCTGAGGCATCCAGAATGGAAATATGCTTAAATTTTGTTAGAAATACAGACTATTTTAATCGATTTTTTTTTACATTTAAAAATTATATTTTAAGAAAATATTTTATAATGTTACAAATATGTACATTCTTCTTTCTTATACAGCTTAACTCGCACTATGACATTTTTTATGGTGTCTGTACTAGATGAGTTTTACACATTGCATAGTGGGGGTGCGGTGCTGCATAGGTAGTTGCTTTACTTCAACCTTAACACCTTTCCCAATCCCAACGTGGTTTCTGTGTCTGAAGTCTGTTCACTTTTGGGTTAAACCCAGACTGTGGTTCCATGAGCGAGGGAATGCGATATTCTCAATCACCAAAGTACACACCTAGCTAACACCAGTTGGCCAGAGGCTCAGTTTAGTGGAGATGTGAGCGTCCCCCAACACGGTAGAGCCTTCAGCTCTCTCCGGCCGAGGCGAGGTGCTACTATATGCTATTCACGGTAAAGTGAGCACTTTTTAAGGCCCTTCTAAATTTTTCCTTACGTCCAATTTCCATCTTCCTGCTGCTTTTTAATTTAAATATTGCGTTTACTTAAATTGAACGACAATAAACAACACACAAATAACACTCTTAAATAGCGAGTGGGAGTTTGAGTGTGGATGTGTTCCAAATGAAGAGTATGCAGGGAATTGTGGGAGGAAGTGAGAGTGCACACAGCCTGTGTGCAGTTCAACCACTGTCGCCACGGATCCACCTCGGTTGGTCGATCGGGTGGCGCCAGTCGAGTTCATCTCTTGCCAAGGCACTCCAAACTCTCCAACGTACTGTACAATCACTCACCATATCTTTCGAATTTTTCCACTTTGCAGTACCGATTTATTTGACCAGGTTCACTTCAGTGATTCGCCGCTCTGTTCGGCGTCACGGAACAGAACAGCTTGAGTCACCGCTGTGCCAGCAGAAACTTGCTGCTCTTTCTCACTCCTCGTAACGCTGGGGCCATGGTGGCTTAGCGGTTAGCCTGCTCGCCTCCCACCAAGGCGATCCGGGTTCAGTCTCCGGCCGGGTCACTACGGATTTTCGCATGTGGCAATCGTGCCGGACGATGCCGTTGGTCAGCGGTTTTTCTCGTGTGTCTCCACTTTCCCCCGCATTTACATTCCGGCGCTGCTCCATACTCACCTCGTTTTACCATCATAGACACTCGAGACCACCCGAGTGTCTGCGCTTGGCACACACAAGTAAGTACGCCATCGTGCTTATTCACAAACACAATCCACAATTCACGAGTGTGTTACGAATCGCTTGACGAAGCATGCACGGCTCAAGTTGTATACCTCCGCGCCTCGCTACTCGGAACACTAATGGCTCAAGTTGTTTACCTCCGCGTCTCGCTACTCGGAACACTAATGGCTCAAGTTGTATACCTCCGCGCCTCGCTACTCGGAACACTAATTGTACACCGACATTCAAAGGAAGAAGTTGATGGTTGTAAAGGGGTATTGTGACAGCAAGAGTTTATAGTACTCGAGTCGCTACCCATGTCTAGTTAGCCACGAGCCGATATTCAGCCGTTCCAGTGATTCGAATCCCTCGGGCATTTGAGTTTATCGATACATCATTCAGATCCGTACGTACACTTAGTATAATCCATTCACGGTTACTTGCAACATTCCTGAAGCCCTACTGAAGTCCTCCTTTTTTATATTCCTTCGCCCAATGCAAACAAATCTTATCAGTCTAGAAAATTACACCATAAGGACGGCGCACCGCATTCGTGCGCACTCAGTGTAATTATATTTTGCACAAGTTGTATTTATTATTAGACATTACTAACACAACTATTCCCTTACTGTTGCAATTCCTACTACCTACAAATTAAATGTACTGTATAGAGAAAATGCAAATAAAATTTAAACAAAACCAAAAATGTTCTTTTTTATGTAAACGGAGGTATAAAACGCGTGTGATAAATGGCGCATTTAAGAAATGACCAAACACGTAATGCATGGTGGGATTTTTCAAAGGTTTTATTTAGAAAGTGTGAAGAAATTTGATAGACTATAGGCGCTTACGAAAAGTCACCCCGTTAACTCGATCAGGTTTAAAACTTTTACTAGGTGCATTCGAAAAGTGGTCGAGTTAACACTTTGTAGACTATGCTCGAGTGTAACTCGGGCAAAGCTAATTTGAAATTTTCTTTCTTATTGAGAACAAAACTCGCATGGGTGTACAGTTTTTGTTAGGCTAGTGTTTAACACGACCTGACAACACACGACAGCGAAGTATCAATCATATTACTAACGAAAGAATTAATTTTTTATAGCCAGTCAAAAATGGACATGATTGATTGTAAATCAGTTTATACAATAAAGGACATTTTATTGGACAATATCAGCTCGGCCCTCTATTGGTTGATAACCAGCCGATAATGAACGCTGTAAGTACAGGTTATTGCCCGGCGTGGTATGGACCAATAGGACGATGGTGAGTTCTAACCAGACACAGACAGAACCGGTGTTCTTGCATTATTGGGTATATGTGACTCGCTTCTAATTTGTCTTACGTGTCAGTAAATGTGTGTAGACCTCATTGAGTTACAGTTAACTCGAGTTCGGAAAGTCCCCCGGGTTAACTCGATCTTCGACTCTATCAACTCTGGGCTAACCCTGCTCGACAGCAGGGTAACTTGGCTCTAGCAGACAACACACGTGAAATGACGCGTAAATATATAAACACTGCAGCAGCAAAAGCAAACAAATCTGAAACCATCACAATATGTAAAATTATAAATGTTAGCTGCTTTGGCCAGTCATTCTACCCAGGATATTAAATTTTATAATAACCCGACACTGAATACAAAGGTTATTGTATTATCGCAGTACTGCTTAATGCAATGTTTTTTTTTTTTTCGTTGTTTGTTCATAACATAATTTAACAAAAACTTTTTATAGTTATCATCATCGTCATCTAGCACAGTATTTAATAACTAAACATAATATTCTTTGAATTCCCGTTATCTCAAACCAGAGTTGCCCTAAAACGTTCAAAGTAACCTGGTTAACCACAAGTGATCGTGTAAACATGGTCACGTGACCGAGTTAACGCAGTCAACTTTACCAGGTTACTTTTCGTAAGCGCCTTAACTGTAGTGCGCAGGCGGGCGAGGGCAAGCGCTCACTCCCAGAACGCTTGTGGCCCGAGGGCGATACCACGCGGCTCGCCTTACCTCACCTCACCGTGCCGGGCTGTGTATCGTGTGTCACGACCAACTGCTGCCATGCGGGCTCCTGTACCACAGCAAGACACGTGACCGCCATAGGGAGATGCAGAGTAGCACTAGCCGCAGCACCGTCGCTCAGTGTCTATCTACCCAGGGGGTAGGGATTTTCGTGGTCCACTAAACTATAGGGTACAATGATTTCGCCAACTGTTGGAAAAATTAAAATAATGCTCATGAATAAAGAAAGCTGTATATTTTATAAACAATCTAAATTTATTTTTAAATATACTAAAGTTACAAGTAAATTAATTTTAATTATTCCTATCATCCATAAAATATATAATTTAGATGTAGGCATGCACTGTCAGTGCCTGAGCGTTGAGTTGTTTTGTTATCGTTTTTATGTTCGTTACTGGAAAAGGCGGAGTTGACCTTTTGCAATCAGTTGCAGGAATTTGAATCGAACTTTACTGAATTTTCTAATGTTGATTGCCTAAGAATAAATGGTATAAGAGTTATAAGCGACAATGCCTTTTTAAAAGAAAGAAATATGTACAACTAGCATTTTAATAAACGATTGTGCAGTTAACAGAGTAGCCAACCTATGTATTCTCTAACATCAATTGTTTAACACACATTTAGTTCCACCTTACCGTTTGTAAATACAGCATTTAATTATAACAATTTTACCAAATTGTTACTAGCAGTAACTAAAACGTTTGTCTGAAAATTGAAATAATTATGTTAAGAGTTGTATGGTTGGCAGAAAATTCTGCCTAATAGCCCAAACATAGAGGAAAATAAGGGCCCACCAATATACCATTAAGCTTATTCTCTTTATCTTACTTGCTTTGTGTAGGTACCTACTTGCCCCGTGATGTGCTGTCCACGCGGTAGGCAGTGGAAAACGCGTCGTTCGTTTTATCATCACTGATTTTGTTGCATTTTATCTAAAAGCTATTTTAAACATTTATTTTAATATACCTATGCTTAGCAAAAGTGTTTTACCAATAACTTTAGGGGCAGTCACAGAAATAATATAAATTTTTGTAAGCTCTATATACAACAATTAAAATTTTTCTTTGTATTTCATGGCATTTATTTGATCATTCATTTATCTAGTCCATTGACGGTTCCTCCAACATTTCTGAAGCCCTGCTAAAGTTCTACTTTAAAGGTATTCCTCATACAAACAAAGCTTAGCCAAGTTTACAAAATTACTCCAAGGGACTACACACCGCATTCGTGCGCACTCAGTTCAGTAATATTTTGCATAAGAACTATTTCGTGCTAGTCATTGCCAATACAATTTTGCTTTCTCGTTGATTTTATTCATATGAATTATAAATGAAATATAATTAATATGAAGATAATACTAGTAAACGTTAGTAATCAATAATAAGGTATTTTTACTTTAATACAAGCATAAAACACTTGTAATTAATGGCATATTTAGGAAATAACCAAGTACCTCCTAGATAGGGTGATTTTTCGAAGTAGTAGTATAAATTAGAGCATTCTGGCACAACATATTTCAGGCTGGGGACACAAGCCAGGCCCCTAAGGTTATCGTCATGCGAGGAAAAATGTTCCCTTTTTTACCATTTTCCCGTACAAAACAGCCGATTTCATGTACAAAAGCGCCATTTTTTTTTTCATTTTTTCGCACAAAAATTCCCAATTTCCCTCCTACTGATGGATGCCATCTTTACAGCCAGTGCCGATGACCGTTTTTGCCCTAGTTCGCATAATCCAGTGGGTGACTCCTTAAGGTGGCAAATGACTCATTTTGGATGTGGGTCCTTACCGCCATATTGGATCCCGAGCACCACTGACTAACAATATGGCGGCCGCAGGACAGCTGGCGGCCAGCTGAGGATGTTGGCCATTTTGGTGGCCAGTAAGCCAGCAGCAGGCATTAAGTCATCTCGAACGTTCATTTCGGATCTCGTGCACCACTGCCTCCTCCTGAAGTCTGTGTGCATAACACTTATAAGCATAGTTGGCTGTCATTTCCGAACCGTAAGTTATAGTTGCCAAATTCATAACATGAGCATAGCTCCAGACGACGAGAAGAGTCGAGTCAGCGATGGCTGTCCTTCGCACCGAAGCTGTAGTACATGACGAACCATATGTGTGTAGGCTGTGCATGGTCTTTGACTCCAGGGGTGGGATGCATGATGTAAGTATGAGCAGTGAAGGTCAGACAGAGTATATCTACCTATAATTACATGCTCGTTACACGGGCATGACTGCTTGTAAGTACGGACATGGAAGGTCGGAGGCTGTAGGCTCAATACACGAGTGCTCAGAGACAGTCTCTAAGTAAATGCATTGAAGGTTCGGTTCACGAGTGCTGGTTGGAGACATAGTACGGCCGTTTGTAAGTTCAGGTTCGGTACACGAGCATAAAGTATGACCGAGTGTAATTTCTAACATTGAAGGCTCGGTACACTGGTGCAGGTCAGATGTGTGTACCGCTGCTAGTAGTGCCTGCTTGTGATTATTATGTTTCATATTGAGGTCATTCTGACCAGGGCGGCCTGCATCGTTAAACTGCGCTTGTGCTGGTTGGTAAGTACGTATAACTGTTTTTTCCCCTTTACATAGGTTTTTTCTTTTTGCATAGGTGTGTAGCCCGTGTCGTTCTTGTCTGTCGAATGTGTCATCGGTTTAGGTGAAATGGGTGTGTAGGTCTGTGCGATTCTCCAACATCGTAGGCGAGTCTCGCGATGAGGAGTCTGGCGAGTATGTAGGCCAATGTATGTGTTTTAACTGTACAATGTCTGTCAGGTGCGAATACCAGTGTGCGCTATTTAATCTTCTCACACAGCTTATGAAATGGTCGTTGTATGCTCAAGGCATCGGACTGGTAACCTAAGGGAAGCTGGAATGATCCCCCGCACCTCCTCCTGCATTTATTTTGACGAGTGCATAGGCACTTTCATGTGTTAAATAGACACAATTTGTGGAGAGTTTATAGCCACACGTTTGGGCGTTCAAAAATTAATACTGTGATTCCTCTGATATGTGTTACAATATTATGGCCAATCTCATTGGCAATAAAATATTATTTCTGAGATATGTAACATAAAATATGAATGTGTAATGTAACGATAAAATATAATTGTATATGTGAGTGAGTTTGATAGGTTATATTAATGATTTACCGCGGCTGAACTCTATGTTGCCACGCTAAAAATATCGGCGTATCCATCCAAATTTCCATTACCTGTGTAGTTTGAAACAATTGGATCATTAATTCTAATAAACAAACAGAGAAGTCTTAATTCAAGTAAATCAATAGAAACAAATAAAATTACTTTCATTTTAATACCGATGAACTAAACCAATTTCAAATTATATGGTACTTTTGCAGAACTTCAGTTACGAAATATTATACTATACTAATTCTCGAAATTACAAGCAACACCAGCTTGCACATTGCACATCAACCGATTTACCAACATTTGACTTGAGTAGTTCTGGTGTCATAAATACATTTACATTTGCTTGAGGAAAAATACGACATAGCTGTGTCGATAGCGGAAAATAACCGCAACTCTGCCGATGTCGTGGAGTCATCCTTCACTGGTGTAGAACCCAGGAACAACTCTTCCGCTCACCATGGACAGCACATCTCCGGGTGGTGCTCAGCGAACTCGTCCTCTGCGGGCCGGAACAGCGGAGGTGGGTGCAGAATCGGAACCTCGCCAGAATCCGCAGCCAATAGTCCTCCTCTCGCAGAATTGGCTCTCCGAACAGCAGACACCACGTCGTCCTTGTTGCGAAGTCGAAAAACCCAGAAGTCCTCCTTTACTGGGCCGTCCTTCCTTCCGGGCTCATCGTACAGCTTACGTCGAATTACTTCTTCTTTTAAATATATATATAGGCTCAGCATTTCAATAGTGCGTGAATAATTATGTATCTCCGTTGTAGATATCAAATTTAGCCAATAAAATATTATAGATTATCTTTCATACTCAGGACTGACTTCTTTTCTAGCTGCTCTCTCCCTCATTCCAAATTAGATTGAATAAGTTTTTTTGTTCTATCAGACTATTGTTTTAAAAAAATGGTGATAGGCCGGCTGGTGTGGCCTTATTCTGTCGAGAAAACAAAAAGGCAGTGCTTGTTACAAAGACAAATACTCTTGCAAAAAAAAACATAGATAATCATTAAACTTACATAGCTCATACAACACAACTGTCAAAATTAATAAGTTTATACATATAACATTGAACATACGCTAAACATCTTATACATTGCATTAAAGTTTGGCATTTAAATCAAATTTAAAGACTTAAAATAATCATTATAAAGTCATAAATATTGAAGTGTTACAGTACATGTGATCTCCTAGCATGCAATGTCTGTCGAGTGGCTTATGCGAGTCCTGAGGTCGTCTCTTTTCGTTGTCTGGGCGATGTCTACGGGTGTGTCTAAATTACCATTACACATTGTAAGAGCTTGTAGTGGGGACCAAGACGGTTACGTTTTGCATAGGAACTTATGCGCGGAAACGTACCGTTTCCCGGCGACAAACAAAACACCACCACATCACATGTTGACCTCTCCCATGTCTGCAACACACTATCCGTTGTTTTTCTTCTGGGCCCACTTACAAGAAGGGCTCGATGTGACGACCAGCGACCTCTTACACAAACATGGTATCTACGTACCATGTCGTCGGACCAGATTAACAGAGCAGGAGGTACACATCCGAGATGACTGCCTCGTCCCTTCGTCATCCAGGAGCCGGTTGGCCTGGATTTGGCCTTTTCTAACTACTGACTTATAGGTGAAACGAGATCATTTGCATATGCAGTTAGTGTAGAAAAACTGGAAAATTCCCTTAATATGCGTATAGTGTACATGATATTTACACATACTAGACAAAGCTTTGGATGACAACGCTTACTACACCATAAGACACACCATGCGTCAGGAACACTGCAGTAAGAACAACACATATACAGTACTCTCTCCTTCTCGAACTTACCATGTGAGAGAGTCGCAAAATATCTGATAGTTGCTGATGAGACATAACACAACTGGATATCATTGAAATATGTAAGATCTCTACTATCCTACCAATCTTACTTATCTGATATTTGTTTAAATAGTGAAATATCTTGGACAAACGACTCAAATCCTTTACGATGAAATCAAAATATTCATACATCAACATATATAATTCTGAGATAGTTAGAAAGGGAGAGAAATAAGTTCATTAATGTGGCCGTAACTGATATAACCTAGCCCAGTGATCGACGCCCATTTAAATTAACTTTCCTTAGAATAATATTATTCATTAATAATTCTTAAAAGGCTCACACCAATGTCTATTGGGAGTATGAAATAACTATTAACAGGATATGCGTAGGTATAGCTTATTAAAGAAAATTAAATGACTTTCCAAGATGGTGTGTTTGGCTGGTTTCATTCTCAAAATAAATCTTCGGCCATCGTTCTAATTTGTCCAAACTGTTAAAAATTATACCTTGTAACTCACAAATAATATTCAGTAGCAGTTGAATCTGGAAGTTCTTCGCTACTGGAGGTCGCTAGTTCGATCTCGGTGTCTTCCCTAATCAGGTTCACGGACCTGGGTACGCGCTCATATAGTTTGTAATGCACCGCTCGAATCTCGCGGGTGGAGAACTAAAATTATAATATCTATCCCGTATGAAGCGCGAGCAGACTTTAATCTTCTTTTCTTCCTATACTTGCTTCACCTTCCGGCAGTCTGATATTCCATGAAAGGGACTCTATAGTCCATTCACAATTTCTTCGGCCTTTTGGAATCGACCCTTTCAAAAATCACCCTAGGCGTATTATGTCAACCTGTTTTTTCCAATAACTTGTATTCCACAAATATTTAACGTTGGGATTGACTTTAGAGTACTGTATTATTGAATAAATGAAACTTTACCTTAGTTTCTTCTATAATTTGTAATATTTATTTCGTATTAAATATGAATTAACAACAGCAAGAGCAGCGACGTATTGGCAATGACCGGTAAGAAATAGTTCACAGTTACAATATTGTTTAACCTTGTTTTATGTATACTATTTGTAAGATATACGTTGCCAATTGATATATTTGTATTGTTAGATATCACTGACGGAAACATATTTCATTGCTGCAGTTAAAAATATCCGTGAAAATTTCTGTGTGTAGGCTGGTGTTTTTTTTCCGTTCGGAATAAAGGTTCAGTTAGCGGAGCAGAGCGTGTTGCTCTCTCCCCTTCTCTCTGTCTCATATACACATATATATATATATATATATATATATATATATATATATATATATATATATATATATATATATCTGGGAAAGATCGTACCATCTGTGTAGGAAAGGTATACATTTTGTTAGTTCTAATTTCAGCACATTTCATACTAATTACAGCAACAATAATGATGTTTGAAATTGTAATTTACAACTGAAACGAGATTTTATTGTTTAAATACCTATTATGTGATAATTACATGCAACGACATATTTTAGATGCGATGGCGCGACATAACTCGTTGCGCGCGACACTTACAAATCTAGCAGGTTGGCAGACGTGGTGTGGAAAGCGTTCTTAATATGACGGCGGCGGGCGATTATACCCAGTGCATTGCGACTGGCAGTGGTGTGGCGACATCAATGACACGGCGTGTTTCGGAATGAAGCGTCAAGTTCGTACTCTTGTTTTTTAAACATCCTAGGAGAGTTACAATCTTTATATATATAATTCTTCTGTGCGTGTGTATGTCACTGAACTCCTCCTAAACGGCTGGACCGATTTTGATGAAATTTTTCGTGTGTGTTCAAGTGGATTCGAGAATGGTTTAGATTCACAATTCGGTCCACTACAAAATGTTTTTTTTAATAAATTTTTTATTTATAAGTTATTGTTGATCTTGGAATGTTTTACATTGTATCCGGCAGACAGCGCTGCGATCGCGGTGTCGAATATCCAAAAATATTTCATTTTACTTCCAGTTTGTCCCGATAGTGGCGCTGCGATCAGATTCAGGAGAATTTCGTAACTTTGTGTTGTTATTGTGTTAAAATAAATCGCGTGCTAATTGAAATATTACATTCAGATGTAATTAGTGTGTGAAGGGTTTTGAATTGTAGATAAAAACTATACATTGTGCAAATTCGGTGCGGTATTGAAGTGAGTATTTTACATAAATTCCTATCAAATTTACACGTGCGTTGATTAACAATCATCCTAACCTACAAATTTATTTGTGTAGTTAATTGATTTCATAACAAATTTTAATATTGTTTTTATTTTTAATAGTTACTTATCGGAAATATTAAATATAAAAAAATAAGAAATAAAATTATACATGTACAGGACAACGTCTGTCGGGTCCGCTAGTGTTGTGATAAATATGTTGCCACGGCACTGCAGGGTTGATTGATATACAGTAACGAGTGCTGTGATCGCTGCGTGTGCTAGGGCGTAGCCGCCATTTCCATCTGTGGTGGCTGCGTTGTAATCGTTATGCAGGCCTGTGGATTTCAAATATGTGAAAAGTTTGTACGTTTTAACCATGAACTGATGCTATGATGAAGTAAATTATTTATATTCACGTCTGTTTATCACAATGTTGTACCTTCGCGCTAGGTGTTTGAAACACAGTTGTGTAACCAGTTTATGTTTCTGTGATATGAATGCCTGCCACAATCCCAACGAAATACTAGGCCCGTCCAGATAAATTTAAATAAATAATAAAATAAACCTACAAACCAGTAAGTAGCAATGCATGTAAATGTTAGCAGAATAAATGTTAAGGCAGGCCTATGTGTTTGCATGTTCACCACTATCTTTTACGTTTGTCGATGCTACATAGTACAATAAATAAGCGACACGAGTTGCATGCTTGAATTTACTGCGTCGTTTCGTTGGACTGGTTGTCCCTTCGTTTTAATTTTTATTCCAAACACATTAATAACAACAGGTTAAATACTACTGTTGTTTCCGCCACAGATGTAACAAACACCGCCGTGGCAAAATATTAATGTGTATTATGTGTATCGTCCTATATCCTGTGTAACACACAGTTATAAAGCTGACCCAAATATTGTTATAGTGAACGTTCGTAGGAAATGTTTTCTGCAATATGACACAATTCTTTGAACAGCTGTAAAACAGCAACCAACGCATTTGACAGTTATACAATGTAGAAGTCACATGGCAGTGTTTATGTTTACGTGTAGCGGAAGGATACGTAATCAGTAACCAAAAGTAGAAATTTGGCAGGGCTTCAGAAAAGGCCGAAGTTATCGTGAATCAACTATAACGAAAATCCCTAATAAAAAAATTCTACCGGGCCCCGCAACACAGGTCGCGCAGCCCGCCTAGCGGAAGAAGCAAAAACAAGATGGCTCAACTCCTTCACTTGCTTAACTGACGCTTACCTGAACAGCCAATTACGGGACGGCTACATCAACGAGTCTGACAACGTCACCTCGTTACCCTAGCAACCATCAACACATGGCTTTCAGATTTAAGGCTACGTGACATAAACAAAAATCACACGAAACGGAAATACTTATAAAATTACAATCTGCAGAAATTATTATATACAACAGCATAACTTGCAAATACGTATATTCTGATTAATAGTTGAGTGAGAAATAATATTCAAATATGCCACAAAAATATTATGCAAATAACTAAAACATTACATGGTGACCAAGATCTGGACATCAAACAGTATATCGTGGTGCGCATAATTAAAGCAAAAATAGAGGCGTTACACAGAGGAAAAGTCATAAGTGGTTTGATTATTTCTCTTTCCTTAGACGTGTTACGAATAGTCAGTTTGCGGAGAATTACTTGGCCCCGTACGTAATTTCACTTAGCGAAAACCGCATTTCGTTATCTGCAACCGCTGCGGAGATTTAGAGGGTGTCCACCTAAGGCGGACCGCTCTGTGTATACACACACAAACACTTTATATATGTATGTGTTGACGTACGTGTGTGTACATACGATATTCATATACTAAGCCTGGCGACAAACATGTTTCGGGCACATAGGTGGCACAAAACATTTAATTTACAGTATACATTTTTCAAAAGTTCATTTGAATGGGTATTGTTAAATAAGTTAGTTGTTAAGTGTTTTATACAGATTGGAAGAATAATACACATACTTTGTATCTTCCACTGTAAGGGTAGATAACATGGTAGATAACGCATGGAAATGTAGTTCAGAATAATTCTGCATTTATAATATCGGATGCCCATATGTAGTTACATACAGTTTCTTACAATCATAGGTATGTGTGTTTGTGTGAACATTTGTGTCTCTACATACATGAAATTTAAACGGAACAATTACAGAAAATATGCAAACGTAAGCTGGGGTTTCCAAGGGCATCCTATGCGTTAAAGGCTGTTCACCATAAAGCGAGCACTTTTGAAATCAACCTTTGAAAAAAGTTACTGCCCCTACCTGCGTATATTTTAACGGGCGCCCTGAGTGACATGCGCCAAGTAAGATTGGTAACAATGGATGGTAAAGTAGTTTCGTATCTTAACGTCGTATAAAAGGTTTAAGATAACCATTACTGATAACGTAAATTATCTCTTTCGCTTTCTGTTTTTTTTTTTTTTTTTTTTTTTTTCAATACACCGAAGTGTGAAAATTAACATATTTGTTAAATATTTACTTTTTAAATAAATTCACAGTTTCACTTTACCGACGCATGAATGAAGAGTTGAGGCCCATGGCAATGTTAATATTACATAAAGCAGAAGAACACACAACGTGCATAAAAGTAGATCTTAAGCAGGGCTTTCAAAAGTGCTCGTTTTGCCGTGAACAGCCTGTAAACGCTGTGAGGAACAGTGGACATATCGCACGGGCGGATATGCTATAAGCGGTTTTCACAATAGAGCGTCGCGATGCGATGCGATGCGATGCGGCGCGTCGCGCCCGACGGTGGCCGCCAGCGACGAGCGTTATTTACATCTTCCCAATAGAGCGACGAGCGTTATTTACATCTTCCCAATAGAGCGATGAGCGTTATTTACATCTTCCCAATAGAGCGATGAGCGTTATTTACATCTTCCCAATAGAGCGATGAGCGCTGTTCTGATGCCGGCCGCCGCGATACAGACCGTGCTGCCATCTGGTACCCTGCAATAAAATGCTAGAAAGTAACGAAATGCGGTGAAATTTCTTACCATTTAGTTATAAAATTATTTTTTAGTAATATGACCATATATTTAATAAAAGTATTATATTAAAATTTAAAATATTGTATAAAATGAACGACTCTTCAGGCATCGGAAAACATACTTTTTCTTTCCTAAAGGTAGGTAAAATTGATATAAATTTAGGCTCCAATTATTATATCTGCAAATAGTTTATGTATGTTTTCAGTTATCTCAGTTTTTCGCTAGTTTATTATGAAGTACAGAAATGTTATTCTTCTTATTCCCCGACGCTGGCGTCGAGCGTCAAAACCAATGTTCGTCGTTCGTGCAAGTTCTCGACGTCAGCGTCAAGGCTCTGATTGGCTGATGCGAGGCGTCGCGTCGCAACCTCTATAGTGAGAACCGCTATAGCCGGGGGGGAAGGTAGACGCGTGTCGCGTGCGGCTGCCGTGTTTGGCACGCGGCTGGTAGCGTAGGTACCGTTCCGCGGGCCTACACGTCGTGCACCGCCCTGCACTGCTCGCTGTGACCACGCCCACGCACAGTGATATCATCGGTGTCAGCGTGGGTGCTACTTTCGCGCATTGCTCGCCGCCGAGGGTAATGTGGCGCGCTCATACATACACGTCACATTTCACAAGCTATTTTACTGTCAAAGTGTCTAGAATTAAATTTTTATTTTCGCACCTGGTTAAAATGTAATTAAACTAAATTATTATTTATGCAAAACATAATATTCAGAAATTTTATACTTTTGCATGTAGGCTTGTATTTATAATATATAATACATATTTAATACAACATAAAACAAATATTTGAGTGCCGAGAAGGATATTTGGGAGAAAAAATACGTAATTTTAAACACGGAAGAAAAATACATTATTTTTATTTGCGAGAAGCGTACTTCCGGTGGCCTGGAAAATGGCTAAGAATTTATTTTATCCCCCTCCCCTCCCCACGGTTGTCTTCATCAAAATATGACATTAGATGAGCATGAACACTCATGGCTAGACACGGAAGAACACTTTCAGTTCAACTGTCGCCGAGCGAGACACAGGTCGCCGATTCAGCTTATGAAGACATCCCGCTGTCTGACCGCAGAGTCTAGTCGCCAGATCTCGGTCGTGGAGACTGCCTGGCTCGAAGATAGACCATGTTTTCCGAACAGTCCTGGGATCACATCCCCTAGCTAATGAATTCCTTCATGTTGCGCAGGACATAGATAAATGTTAAAACTATAATTTAAGTGTACAAATCTTCGGAGGCCAGAATAGAAGATCTAAGAAACGACAATCCTAGATAAACACAGAAAAAGTATACGTTTTTGCAACAAGAAAATTACCGTTTGGCCATTTCTTGTTTATGATGTAGTAAAGGTAAAGTTAATAATGTGACAGAGTTAATAATGTTATTATTTTACAAAGTCTTGTATTAGGTCTACGATAATGCAAACATACTGTTAAAAGTGCCAATGTTAATAAAGCCTGTAAGAAATGATGCCAACAGGAAGAACAAAATATTTTGTGCTACTGCGACATTAAAGTAACGTCCATCACACAAGTTTACATTGACTTAGTGTTGGCTGTAAAATAGCGGATATTACTGAACGATGATAACTCCATAAAATTAAACCACTATTTTAAATTGTAAAGCATAGTACGAGAATTAAAAATGTAGCTTACACCAGCTCTCAAATCTTCCAAACCAGTTTACGTGTGCGTATGCCAAATATGCATTTATTTCTAGAGCATAAAATATTTCCACTTATAGACTGTGCACTGTAAAATGAGCACTTTTGAAAGCCCTGCTTAAGATCTACTTGTGTACACGCTGTGTATTTCTCCGCCTTATGTAAAATTAACATTGACATGGGTCTCGTCACTATATTCATGCGTCGGTCAAATGAAATTGTGCAATTATTATTTAATAGAATTATTACAAATCTGCTCATTTTTACACTTCGATGCATTAAAAAAAAAAAAACAGAAATCGAAAGAAATAATTTTTAAGTTATCACAAATGGCTAACACTTTTTATTTGACGTTAAAATATGGAACTACTTTCCATTCATTGTTACCAACTTTACTGCGTAAGTGTCTCTGAGTGCGCCCATTAAAATATATGCATGCAGGGGCAGTGACTTTTTTTCTAAGGTACATTTCTAAAGTGCTCACTTTATCGTGAACAACCTTTAACGAAATAAAACTCCAGTTTGTCATTATATTGTATTCAGTATACACAATATGAAACCCATTTAGACAATTCGTAGGACGTTAGGTTTCGTAAAGTGGAGAACGTCAAGCGCACAAGGCGCTGGTTCGATTCCTCCCCCATTCGTTTCCTTCTTCGTTGGTAATATTTATTTTTGTGACGAAATAATGGTACTTATTTTATGTTACACCGGATTTTTTTTTAAGCAAAGAAACTACAATAACATTTCTAACACATGTTGTTAACATCTATTTAACATAAAATTTGTTTCTCTGCGACATAAACATCACAGTAAGGAGGTAATGCTGTTACAAAAATAGTTAATGTTACATTAACATTGATAGTTTAACAGTTGCCTCTATTACATTAACAGCAACATTAGTTACCGACGGCTCACGTACAACAAAAAATTACCGCAGTGGTAACATTAATACTGTTGGCACAACTTCAGACTTTTTTCTGTGAAACATTGTGCCAACTTTGTGAACAAATATTTTACCCGAGTGATTCTTCTTAAACATGCAATCTTGCGCCACAATGTAATGTACATTACGTCACTAATGACAAAATATTTCTTCAGTAATTCGGCAAGAACTACTGCATGGAATTGCCTTTTGTCTGATTTCCTATGCTGGTTGTCAGAGAAACTTGCACATTTCAACCATCCTGCCTATCGCCAGTTGTGTTTGTCGATGCCCTCTTAGAAGTTCTCTGCAGTGTACGCCTCCATCTTGCAATCTTAGGTTGTCTGGTAAGGGATGCCGACGCACTCTTCCCCGCGTCAGCGGCGTGATACTCACCTACTGACGAGGCGTCAACTTCTCTAACGAGCTCACACGTTAGTTATGCAGTTGATTTTGTATTCTGGATTGTTGATACTTACTTGACAGACTTCCCACGGTGCAAACCCAGTAGGCTGTCATTTTAAATGGAAATGTCTTCACAAGGTTTGTAATACTAAAACATGTACATTTGTAAGTTATTTATCACTACTTATTTATGGTCAAACAACCATCTGTATTTTGATTTTTAATATTTATGGTATATTCACCTCTCCCTTCCCCCCCCCCCCCCGGTTTTTTACAGACTAAATAAATCTCCATTTTAATCAGCAGATTTAACACACATGAATAGAAACGTTTGAAGCCAAATTAATATAACGCGCTTGCAGCAAAAGAATGGCGGTGAACTGTAAAAAATATTTTGTTCGTTTACAAGAAAAATTCTTGGAAACCAGTTGTTGTAGGGTAATTCCACAAAAGATTTTCTTCACAAATTTTATTTGAAAATCTACAACGTATAGTGAGTGGTTATATTACAAATTATACCCCTGCATTTCAACTTACGTTATTAAACAGTGGGAATAAAATTATTTTTGTCCTCGAAATCAAATTTGATTAATAAATAAGAGACAAATATAAACATAAAGTAATTAATGTAAGAAGAAAAATAGTTGCGCCCTGTCTGCACTGCGATTCGATCCCACGTCCATTGAGGCAGTGCTTCGCGCGGCCAACTGAAGAGTCATAAAGGTATTTTTACATCTTAAAACCTAAACACGGAAAACTATATGTTGTTTTAGTTGTTTTACTATGGTTATTTGAGTTATTTTAAGCATGTCACGTTATTCACGCTCATATTCTATGTATCATTTCGCAGGCAACTACGCTTTACATCATCCCTAGTTTTTGTACACAGCTATATACGTATTTATGTCGTTGAGTGTCCGCCATTTTACCTGAGCTATTAGATACTTGTCATTGTAGTACAAATATTTCTTGGGGTCTGTTACAAACACGGATCTTGTAAGTTTAGGCCTACAAACGCGCAATTTTATAAGAGAAGTGTTTGTAGTGTTACAAACACTTTTAAAACTACACTATTTCTCCTTACTGGCTACAAAAATGTTTCCAGTGCACATATTGCCAGTTATATCTGCACAAAGGGCACGGGGAGAGGAAATGGCATGGGTATGTCCAGAGAAGTGGCGCGGTGGCAATGCATGAGGGAAGTGACACACATTGGCGACTGTGACAATGTGGTGACACGTCGTGTGTTCTCCAGGGGAGGGGAGGGGGAAGTGCATATGCCACTGCAACTGCATGACCGAAATTTTGAATAAATTACATCGCTGGATACTCACCGCCTACTACTGCGCATTTGTTCCGCTCGTAGACTGAAGATGAGGTAGACCGACCTCGCTGGCTACGCACAATAGTGATGCGACGAGTCGAGTAGACTCTGAGGTTAGACTCGATACTTGAAGGTACTCGAGTATTAATCGCAGCAGACTCGAGTCTGCATGTATCGAGTCCGATTCGAGTACTCTAGTACTGGCTCGCTGACTCGTTTATTAATTCTCAGAATTATCATTCGTTATTAGTAAACAAAATTTATAATTATTATATTTCGTTGTAGATAATAAGTTGTTTTATGTATTACCAGTTTTTTGTGCTGAAATTAGTTTAGAAAATCGTGAATTTCGATATATCCAGAGGCAAATTGTTCCAGTTATGTGGCGTCTTTTAAGTATGAAAATTGAACTCATTTTTGTGGTGGTTGCTTTTGCAAGTTGTTAGAAAATTAATTTTTGTGGGAAAAGTTTGTGTATTTTTTATTTTATAGAAGTTAAATTAATGTAGAATGCAAATATATATATATAATCACTATATATGTATGTATATAGTGAGTGAAAAGATTTGGGCTACTCTTAACATCAATGTCTTGAGAGCCGATGAGGGTGAAGCGAGGTTGAGTATGGATTAGTCCCGGCAACCAGCGACATTGTCCGGAACGATTCCCACTTGCGAAAATCCGAGTGAACCGACCGGGTATTGAATCCGGTTCGCCTAGGGGAGAGGCGAGCAGTCTAACCACTCAATCAGCTTTGAGATGATTGAACACTTCCTCTGTGACTTACTCTTATTTGTATTAAATCTAGGGCAATGTATTTTATTGGCATAAAAGTGTGGATATGTTGAGATTTAAAATGTACACAAACACGTTCGTCAGTGTTGTGCGACCACGTGACCGACCTGCTGTTTTGCTGGGGGCCGAGCCGAGCCGAGCCGAGCGCTACAAGTTCGTGCCTTCCTTGAGGGGTGATGTTCGTCTTGTGTGCATGTCTCCAGGGTAGACTCGCACATCGCCAGTACAACAGTCAGTCACGTGGTCGGTCATGAACGTATGACGTTTGTTTACTTTCGTTTTTACCACGAACCTAAGCTTTTATTTTGGCTGAGTGTGATGTGTGTGTGTGTGTGGGGGGGGGGGCAGGGGGGGTCGCAACTTAGTCAAAAGTTGTGTACTAGTATACAAAGAATTTATTGTAGTAAAAAATGGTGTAAGCGACGTAATTTTGGCCGATATGTGGGAAGAAGTTGGGAACGAAGATTGGTTTCTGACACGAGTCCTCCAGCGCGCGTACGTTCACTCTGAGATCGAGCTCGTAGTGTGATATGTGCGTGCGTGTCCCACAAAGCACAGCTGTGTTGCACCCTCTCTCTCACTCACGAAACTGCGTGGCTCCCCTTTTATCTAAACATTGGAAGTTTTTTTTTTAAATAATAAATTCATTTATTTATTTGCATACTTTTTGATTCGTGTATTGATAAAACCAAGTCGTAGTTTAAGAAAACAATATTTCTATAACTAAATACGACCTAAATTAATATTCAATAAGCAAAATAGAAAGAAATGCATATAATAAAATGAATGGTACCACACAATCGACAACTAAGCACAAATTGAAAGCACTGTTGCTAATTGTCTTATAGAAATGAAAAATATTACTCAAAATATTTGGTAACACATTGTCAGTTCGTAGTGGTTTTATTTTATTTTAGTTCAGATTCCTTATCGTCGGTGAATGCGGGGGATGAGAAGCGTAAGAAATGCTCGCCATGTTATGTGTGCTCTTTCCAAGTGCGGTGAAGAGGTTCGGCAGGAAACTAGCGATTAAAACACGGCTTGATATTTTGTGATTAATTTTTGTTTAGTCCATTCACTGTTACTTCACACTTTTCTGTAGCCCTGCTAAAACTATACTTTCAAAATATTCCTCCGCCTAGTTTCAAGAAAGCTTAACTATGTCGTGTGCACTCAGTGTAATAATACTGTACATAGAACTATTTCTTACTAAGCATTACCAACACACCTTTTTTCGCACTGTTTCTATCCATATTAATTGTAAATGTAGTGTAATTTATAAAGAATATACAAATAAAAGTTCAATTTAGCTAAAGATGAGATACTTTTATTTTAATACGAGTATAAAATGCTTGCGAATGATACATTTAAGAAACAACCAAACACGTTATACGTGGGGTAATGTTTCAAATGGTTAATTTAAAAAGCGTGAAGGAAACTCTAATATACAATATACGGGATGTTCAGAGTTGTTTTTTTTTAGACACGCGTCGTACTCGTATCTTTATTAGCATTGCATAAAGTATAGGGCGACAGCTCTCGCCCCAACATTGCGATGATGTGAGTGAGCTGTAAGCAGTTACGTCGCTGGCCTGTCACGTGTTGGCAGTCCGGCGCGGAGTGACGTAGCACGTTGGCCGGGACTATAGGCTGTTCACGGTGAGATGAGCACTTTCGAAAGCCCTGCTTGAGATCTACTTGTGTGCACGTTGTGTATTCTTCCGCCTTATATAAAATTAACTTTGCCTTGGGCCTCGTCACTTGTTTTCATTCGTCGGTCAAGTTAAAATTAAATTCTTACGAAAGTAAATATTTTACAAATCTGCTCACTTTTCACACTTCGGTGCATAAAAAAAAAACAGAAAACGAAGGAAATAATTCAAGTTATCGTAAGTGGTTACCTAACACATTTTAATTAACGTTAAGGAACAACTTTCCCTTCATCGTTACTAACTTTACTGGGTGCGTGTCACTCAGTACGCCCGTTAAAATAAGGAGCAGTGACTTTTTTCTAAGGTTTATTTCAAAAGTGCTGACCACTATGGTGAACAGCCTGTAGTGGAGTGGTGGCGGTGTTGGCTGGCCTGCGGACTGCTTGCTCCCCCCTCTGCATTTCCGCCTTGGTGAGATGAGTTGTTGCTTGCTGTGAGATACGACACGCGCACCCCTCTAGCCTGGCCGCCCCTACCAGCTGCATGTGTCCAGTGTCAACACCGCCTTGCATAGCTACAGCCATATTGCCAGCTAGTCACAAACTTGCTTTTCTCTACTCAGTTCTTGAAAATAGTGGCAACACTAGTGTGCTTTGTCTTGTTATATAGGCGAGCAATAATTACTGACGTCAAAAACAATATATCGTTTCTCCCTGGGCTTGACCAAGTTCCGTAAAGGGTCGGAGGTCCCAATTAAATAAGAGCTCAATTTAATTACAACCCAATTAATTACAGTATCGTATACTGTAAATTGTCATCTACTGCACTGCGGTGCCGAGTGTAAAACTATCGATTGGTCGTTTTCCACAACAAATTCACATATCGTATGTTAGTAATACAGCCAGTTCTATTGCCAACAGTTATTGAGCCCTTTACTGGTGAACCAGAGTGCGCCAACTGTATCGGTCCCTGTGGAACTCACTCAATCTCCCTTCTGCACTGAATAGTCTCCGCGTTGCCATATTGCGATACTGCTTGTACATTGACTCGGGAATTGTGGGGCGGTGACATTGGTTATATATATATATAATTAGTATTGCACTTGTTCGTACTGACGAGTAACTGTCTCGCGTTCTGAAGGCCGCGTTTTCCATCTTGAAAAGTTGCAATGTGTCTACGTATTCACTTTCACGTAAGCCAAGCTAGAAGTCGCTTTGCCACAGCAAGAACGCCACTTCTCTACGGCTTCAGTGCGACTTGCCGTCCTATTGGTCTACAACTGCTGTACTCAACAGCGTTCACTATTGACCGTCTGCCAGCCAATAGAGTGGTTATTTTACTGTATCGCGTGTAAAATACGCTAACAGAGCATTCATTAAAATAATTATACATTTCTTTCTTGCAGAGTTTCGTTGTAGATGGACAGTTGTGTTCTTGAAAAATTGGGTGAAAATGAACGAAACAATGAAATATCCTTGTAAGGTTTGCCGACTAGGGCGAAACTCTAATGCCTGGTTGCACCAACATCTTCCCCGATCCGAGACTGAATGATCCTAGTTCCGAACCAGGATCCAGTTTGATTTTTGGTTCCAATGTAAAAGTGTTGCACCAACGAAATTTCATGATTTTGGATCTTCGATTCGCCGATCTTGGTTTCAAAGTGAGATATCGATACAAATTTAGCTATTGATTTGTAATATATTACGTCATGGAAGTAGGCGAATTAAGTGAATTATTGTTGTACGAATTTTACTGTATAATATTCAAGTGCGTATAATGTTGTTTTAATTTCCCAAGAAAACAATCTGACGTAGTTCTATCTGTTGGCGTATTTTCAAACCACATTTGTCGACGATGGCTGCTGATCTCGGATCGAGATTTCGAACCGCCAATTTCGGCAGTTCGTAATGAACTTCATCTCGATCTCCATTCCAGCTCTGAACTCTAATGGTGCAACAGTTTTCTGTGTCGATCTTAGATCCGATCTCGGATCGAGTTTCGAACCACGATGGTGCAACCGAGCGTTAGAGGCATAACTCGAGTTACAGCCAGCCTGAGCCTTCAGAGCGTATTTAAGTATTGTGTTTGTCTCTTTCTGTACGTCTACTGGCCAGCGCGTTTAACCGGGCAGACATTTGATGTACTTTCATGCAGATATTCACCCACACATTAAAGGATTTCGCTTTACACAGCGGATAGTCTTACATCTGACAACTTCAACAGCATCTATAGTTGATTACGTGAATGGAGATTGTTGTTTCTCTAGTGTTCTCTGGAATGTCGTGTACCTATTATTGATAAGTTAAAGTAATTAGACAAGGCGTGGGAATTCGGAACTAGGTTAAATGATATCCGGTCAAATCGTGAAGTAGGTCTATGTCGAGAGTTCAACAGGAAGGAGAAAATACCCTCGTCGCCAAGTTGTAACTACAGTGCGAAAGAAATGTAAAGCTGTAGTGCACTTATCTCTCTTGAGCTCTCGAGTCTGTGCAAGAGCTTTTTTATAAGATATTTTATGGCTTCCTAACGTGATATTGATAACTTCATAAAAACAGCCAATTATTTGAAAAATAAAATTCATTTTTTTAAAGCTGTGAATATGGGGATTTCAACTTCAAATTGTGATTTGTACAAATTTCCAAAATGTATTTTTATAACACAGTTTGAATTCAGCAAAGTGTTACTTGGGGTCATGGGAGAGAGATGCTGAGATACGTAAAATCCTACTCTTGTTTTTGCTTGCGAAAGGCGTAACTTCTAGCTGTTATGACTTTTTAAATCTTATCTCAAATATTAAAACTCAAATACCAGCAAACTGCATTACAAATTTCCGAGAAATATATTTTGGATTAACGTAAGCCTATTAATTTCGTTCAATTTTGAAATTCGTACGGAAAATGACATAAATATTGTTACAGTCTTTCTAAAGAAATTAAGTGGTTTTAACAAAGTTCGTTAAAGGATGGCGGTCTTAAGTAAATAAAATAATTATTTATAATTTCCTAATTTTATTTACGACTACAAACAAAATTCTCTCAACTCAACATCTCAAAATAAATTGATATCACTTGCTGTTTACCTCAAAGAAATCGATGAAATTAAATAATTAAAAATCGGCCCCAATAGACAGTTTATCAACATATTCAATTATTTTATAAATGATGCGTCCATATTTTAAAGTTCCAATATTTACAATCAAATACGTATTACATGTCCGTTCAGTCCCACCTCAGTTCAGTCCATGTCCCGCCAGTCCGCAATGTTCTAGAGTCCTCCAAGCGCCCTCACGCACAGTAGGCTTTACTCATCGGTTTCACACCCTCTCGTCCATTCACACCACGAACACCTCGTCCGCGCCACATCTTACGTTTCTTCGCGCCCGCACTCAGCTAGATTGCCTTCGCCAAAGATAGCTGGCCACTGGACCGCGGCAGCATATATAGTGACGTAGGCCGTCACCCAGCATTTCCTTTAACTCGCGCGCTACACCGAGCGTCCTAATTCCCAGAATATACGTGCGCCTCCCACAGGTGTCTACTCCTTCAGCGGTGCGCAAGGAAGTAGGGGGGTAGTCGTGACGCCTAGCCAGTCTCACCAGAATATTCTTGCGCCTCTTGTTTGCTTCTTCAAAAGGAGAAGGGGGGGGGGGCTGTGACACAAGCAAGTCTCGCCGCTGTCAGTTATTCACGGGCGTCCCAGAAGGGGACCAATAGGGCAGCGAACTCGTTGTTCCAGGGAGAGGGGAGGATCGAGGTGTGTCACCGCACCACAGCGCCAGACAGCCTAACCGGCGCCAGCTGCAGCGCTTAACAATAGAGAATTCTTGTAACTCGTTTCAATCGTTTTTTAAAAGTCATTTTCTCCATACTCATAATTATATTCAGAATACTATTTTTTTATTACCCCGAGAGAGGATATTCTGTGCGTAAATTGTAGAAGAGAAATATATTTAGCCTCTCGAAAGCCGCTAAAAATGTAATAAGATTTGTACCTAGGGACTTCACTGGCTGTTGACTGCGAAGATAATCATTTCACTTGTTACACAGTAGAATGACGTAGGGATGGATGCTTATTGAAATAATCAACGAGTATCGTGTACAGTGGCCGACAGTTATCTAGGAGCGCGAGCTTCCCAGGGATGTTAGATCGTCAGTGCTCTATCATGGTACGGGGCATTCAGAATAATGGTAAACTGGTACAAAATTATGGTACATTTCTTACAAATGCGTAAAATCACAATTTTATGTTTGCTTTGCTTTCATTACACAACTGTTGCTTGAAAGCTGAACTACTGATATCAAATACAAATGAAATACAACATCCAATTTTCAGATAAATCACAGGGCATCGACTTTTGATTTAACCAAGCGCTACAAACTGGTCATATTCTGTTATACTTTTAGAGTCATTAGCTGCATATTTTTACTGTAGTCAGATTATGGTATATTTGCGTACCATGATGACCTCGTCATGGTATATGATATACATGATCTAATTATGGTACAAGTACCATGAGAATGGTACGTGGAGCTCCCTGGTCCTGTCTTGAGGGGTGTTGCTGTGCGACAACCGTCGCGCGCCGGACGTATACGACGAGCAGAACGTACAGCCCGAGACACAAAGTTTGAACATTTCACATTATAACAATAACGTGCGTTCTTACGCACACAATTAATAAACCATACTACAACATAGTTAATGATAAAGCACGTAAATATACAAAACAAGTCGCATAAATATTAATTAAATTCTGTACATAGACTCGTGTAATGGGATTCTACCAAATGTATTTATTCAGTATTTTGTCTTTCTTTTTTAGTTTATAACGAGTAAAAGTGCGCGTTAACAATGCTGAGATAATGAACGTAGTGAATTGCTAGAAAGTATGCAATGAATGATGTGTGCAGTATAATACATATGATTTTCAGCTAAACTACATCACCAAATTATCTATAAACTAAAATATGTAGATATTAATAATAATGACAAATGGAATTAGATATAATTATATTATGTACTATATAAAGTTGAAATAGGTTGTTCACGGTAAAATGAGTAGTTTTGAAAGCCCTCTTATTTGGAATAATAGTCAATAAATCAATTTTATTGCAGCCTTAGATGATATCTTCCGAGTAAGGTGGAATATACACACTGTGCTTGTTATTTGCGTCGTAATATTTATTTAAAAAGGTGGTTAAAAGATAAAAAAAAAATGGCTGGAAGGAAAAAGTAACTAGGACCTCGAAAGTGCTAATTTTATTGTGAACAGCCGTTAACAATATTTACAAAGATTGACTGAATATATTTTACAATTATCCTAACAGATGGCTTGGCCAGTGATGTTAGTCCACTGGTGCGTACTGGGAAAATCGGCTGGTTTTGCACAAACTAGCTCATCCCCCATAAGTTTCGCCTATCGGAATGCACAAAAGTATAATAGTAATTAGAAATGGAAAACAATTAAGTTTTTGCACAAACAACGTCTTTTAAAAACCCATCAATGGTCGTGTAAACATTTCTCTCGCACAAAAAATTAATATGGCGCTATTTTTGTTAGATTAATAAAATAATCGCAAATGCATGGTTCAAAACAACTTTATTACAGGACAGCATGTTTACATAGCCGCCATCTCTCTCGTGCACATCAGCCTGATGGCGCGCATCTCGCATGTTGCCAACACAACATATTTGGAAACATATCTTACAACTTTTACAGAAGGGGTGGAGCTCACAAATTCATAAGCTAACAGGCAAGCTGGTGGCCAGGAATGATGCAGGCAAGCTGGTGGCCAGGAATGATGCAGGCAAGCTGGTTGCCAGGAATGATGCAGGCAAGCTGGTTGCCAGGAATGATGCAGGCAAGCTGGTGGCCAGGAATGATGCAGGCAAGCTGGTTGCCAGGAATGATGCAGGCAAGCTGGTTGCCAGGAATGATGCAGGCAAGCTGGTTGCCAGGAATGATGCAGGCAAGCTGGTGGCCAGGAATGATGCAGGCAAGCTGGTTGCCAGGAATGATGCAGGCAAGCTGGTTGCCAGGAATGATGCAGGCAAGCTGGTGGCCAGGAATGATGCAGGCAAGCTGGTTGCCAGGAATGATGCAGGCAAGCTGGTGGCCAGGAATGATGCAGGCAAGCTGGTTGCCAGGAATGATGCAGGCAAGCTGGTTGCCAGAAATGATGCAGGCAAGCTGGTTGCCAGAAATGATGCAGGCAAGCTGGTGGCCAGGAATGATGCAGGCAAGCTGGTGGCCAGGAATGATGCAGGCAAGCTGGTTGCCAGGAATGATTCAGGCAAGCTGGTGGCCAGGAATGATGCAGGCAAGCTGGTTGCCATGAATGATGCAGGCAAGCTGGTTGCCAGGAATGATGCAGGCAAGCTGGTGGCCAGGAATGATGCAGGCAAGCTGGTTGCCAGGAATGATGCAGGCAAGCTGGTTGCCAGGAATGATGCAGGCAAGCTGGTGGCCAGGAATGATGCAGGCAAGCTGGTGGCCAGGAATGATTCAGGCAAGCTGGTTGGCAGGAATGATGCAGGCAAGCTGGTGGCCAGGAATGATGCAGGCCAGCTGGTGGCCAGGAATGATGCATCATTGACCTTAAGACAGGGCGTTGTGTACTGACGTGCACAGTGTGCCAGCATTTTTTTTTCTTTGAGCCGACCTTTCACGATCATTAGAACTGGAGCAAACATGTGAATATTATTATTGTTACTGATAGTGATACAGTTACAGATGAAGTAGGTAAATAAATATGTACATATTGTTATTGCAAACATTGCACTTTACACCGTAAAATATCGTAATACTTTCAAGTGTCGTGTACAGGTTTTACAGAACGTGATGGGGCTCCTAAGTATTAAAAATTGTACAGCTTTAATAACAAAACCTTGTACCTACAAGCACTTCATGATGTGAAAGCCTAATAGATAAGATGCACAAAAAGTCTGTAGGCCTCATATCTTCTACAAGCACTGTCTCGATTTCATTATAATGCTGGTGTGTAAACATGTTCCATATGCAAATGCTTAAGCAGTTTTAAAATAATAGATAGATTTTCAACAGCATTAAATTTCAAATCCACCACCTCCCCCCCCCCCCCTCTCAAGAAAAGAAAACTAATTGTACTGAATTTATAGTGTGTCTACTAAAGGCGAAAAATGGTAAACGTATCGGAGTCTCATTATTTCCCGTTCTCTGCTGTGAATAACTTTGTTGTGTCTCTGCGAGTTACTATTCTCTTCCATCTTCAGTCACTTACATTATCTGCGACCGATGTTTTCCTAACAGTCAGTACACGGCTTTCGGCTGCGCTCGTATCTCCTTTCATCCCCTTCTGCCACCCTTTTTTTTTCGCTGCTTCCCCCCCCCCCCCTTCTCTCTCTCATATATAACTTGCAATGTTTTGACAGATGACAGTAGCGCCAACTGTTTACTTTTCATTTATATATCCTTTCGCCATCAGCTGGTGCGTCAAGTATAGGCTGTATATTGTATCGACACGCTGTCAGCTAATCCACTTGCCATCGTACTGTAACGCTGAACAAATTTTAAGGTATTTTAGACTGACATCTGTCTAAAACAATTCGTAGGTTATAAAAGCAAAAATATCAAACCGTGCAAAACATTAGATATTTGCTAACTCTTTAATTTGTCCGAGACGGTAATTTTAGTTCTTGTCACAGCAAATATAACTGGAACTAAAAGTTATTCGGGGAACTTGCTTGACGATGCACTTTTATTCGCCAATAACTCACCAACGACTATTCCGAAGCAGTGATTCTGCTATTACTGATACTAAACAGTTCGAGTTGGGAATACGTGGCGTCGAATAACGTTAATAATTGCTTAAAAACTACTCACTTGTGTCCCACTTTCTTCGTTTTATTAAAACAATAATAACCAGCATTTTCACTCGCACTCTCACTTACTTCCTCCCACAATTCCCTGCATACTCTTCATGTGGAACACATCCACACTCGCAATTTACGAGTGTTATTATTGTGTGTTGTTTATTGTTTTCGTTCTCCTGAAGTAAATAATTCTTCTTAATCCTTATAATTGTGGCTGCTATTGCGATACGTGTTGAACATGATGTACAATAACAAACTCATTGTATGTTATAATGAAATATTTTTCCGCTATTGCAAACATTTACTTACAGTGAAATATGGTTTGTACTTCCGGTATCGTGTGGATGACGACAGTGTTCGAACGTAAATAAACAATGTCCTGAGAGCACGCATAGGGCATGCATCCAACTCTCACTCGCAACACGCACTCTGTCATATGGAACAGAGCTCATTCTGACGTCACTTCCGAATGAGAGGGCGCGAGTGTAAATATTCCGACTATTTGGAACACGGCCATAGTAACAACACGAACAAGAACAAGGGAATGGGTATGCGGGAAAATATCATGGCGTGTAATGGACGCAGACGTAACGATATAAATCAAAATCGCTGTACACGGAAATACATGTTACTTTAAAAATTATGTAGAGCTCGCAGGAAAATAAAACTATGGGTGTCTGTTTCGTAAATTTGTTATTTTACACATGAAAGCAATTTTTTGTGGCTGGTTGTGGTTCGGGAGAGAGCGGACAGATGGCGCGCATGGCTTGGCAGGGCGTGTTGTGAGCCGAGCGTGTTACTGAACAGGTAGCAGCACGTTGACCTGCATCTTGATCCCGTCTTTTTTAAAGTTTACTTTTCTCTTATTACTGGCTCGAAACGACACGAATTTAAAATATATTTCGTCAAATTGATTGAAAAAATAATTCAACAATACCTGGCAATATTTCTGTAGGCTTTTGGAATTAATATCAAGTAGTATGGAAAACCTGGATGGAGAGCGAGGATACTACGTGAAAAGATCTCCTAAGGTTTGAAGTTGGGTTTCATTTGGACACGGATCGATTTATTGTGCATTTCATTTTGAACACCTATACATTACTACTTAGCACGAAGTTTAAAAGCCACGATCTCCCATTTCTACAGCCTTCGCGAGAATTAATTTTTTGAACCGAAACGGGATTCGATATTGTAAAATCCTCGCCAAGTTTTCTTGCTATAGGCCGTTCACAGTAAAGTGAGCACTTTTGATGCCCTAGTTCCTTTTTTTTTAAGCAATTTTGTATCCTTAAACCACTTTTTTAAATACACATTGCCATGTCAGTAATAAACACAGGGTGTATATTCCACCGTACTCGGAAGTTAACGTCTAAGGCTAAAATAAAATATATATATTAAATATGATTCCAAATGAGAGGGCTTTCAAAAGTGCTCACTTTACCGTGAACAGTATAACTGTTTTTATTGTGTAGCCTAATTTTTTCAACACAGAAAACTGTATACGTTTATCCAATTAATTAATTAACAGAAATTTTGTTTATCTAATAATAATTAGTTAAATGTATACGGTTTTCTTGTGTTGAAAAAATTGGGCTACATAATAAAACCAATTTGTGACAAAATTGTAAGAGGATTTTACAGTATCGGCTGCCGTTCGGGTTCTATAAATTAATTCTCACAAAAGCTGTAGAAATGGGAGATCGTGGCCTAAGTTTGTAATACGAATAACCACTGTTTCGTGACCACGTAAAGTAAAATGTGTTTATCTAGGAACTCTTTCTTATCGCGTATTTTCTGCTTGTCCGATTTGCGTCGACATTGCACTCAGAATTGCCAACGTAACATTAACTTTTGTTCGTTCAGCATCAGCTGATACAGGATTTTGTAAAAGCCACTTTGTTTGTTTCGTGTACATTCTTTCCTCTGATGAAACCACGAATGCACAATACAATTGTAAAGTCAGAGTTCAGACAATTGAACATCGGTTGTGCGAGCTTCGTAAAAATGTGTATCTTGTTATGTAAATAATTATGATATTATCCAGGAATGCATTTTACGTACCTTTTAAAAAAAAGGCTTAAAATTTATATTAAAAGTTTATTTCAAAACAAAAACTTATTTGTTTACTTTATTAAAATGTGGAAAATTCATATATTTCCTCTTCACATTATATTAGTTTGCCATTTATTTAATTTAAGACGAGCTTTGTTTAATATGCCGAGATTAAAATCGCCCTACAATAAAATAACGCACTTTCCACATAACCTCTGTTAGATTCTCGACAAAATGGCTGCTTGACTTAGACTTTAAATTTCAACTTTTCGAAATCGTAAAGTCAAGAGTGCTTGACTTTATCTTTGACAGTTCCATTGTGTCAAGCTCCATTAGAAACAACATGTTGGAAAGCAAACGTAAAGTCAAATGTAAAAGTTTTCAATTGTGTAAGGGACTTCATATATGAGAGAGAGAGAGACTGCCGGACACTGGAGTGGCTTGAAGTGCGGGCGAGGTAACCCAGAATAGAGCCCCGTATACTCAGCGGAGAGTGACTGCTGTGCGCAGCCACTGTGGACACCGTACGCCGCAGATAACAGTTGTAACTGTACTCCTAGCCACTACCCTCCTTCCTGCTCTACACTGTCTCGTGCTAGAACAAAGCTGATCGTCCCCCTCGTCAATGGAGCGTGCGTTGTTGGCAACCCCTGCGTGGCAGGCTTGCCGCTTCGCACTATCATCGTGCGGGTTGCCGCACGCACTCTGCAGGGGTGTCTGGCATTTGCCCTGCTTCGTATGCAAGGTTGCATCATCGTGGTTCGAAACTCGATCCGAGATCGACACAGAAAATTGTTGCACCCATTCGAGTTCAGAACTGGACTGGAAATCGAGATGAAGTTCATTTCGAACCGCTGAAATTGGCGGTTCCAAAACTCGATCCGAGATCGTCAGCCATCGTCGACAAATGTAGTTTGGAAATACGCCAACAGATAGAACTACGTTAGATTGTTTTAATGGGAAATTAAAACAACATTATACGAACTTGAATATTATTCAGTAATATTCGTACAACAATATTTCACTTAAAACAGATCAAACATCGCACATCTAGTTATATCTATAGTGAAAAATACGCCTATTTCCATGACGTCATATATTACGAACCAATAGTAAAATTTGTCTCATACTTAATCTCGATCTCTCACTTTGGAACCAAGATTGACGAATCGGAGATCCAAAATCATGAAATTTCGTTGATGCAACACTTTTACATTGGAACCAAGATCAAACTGGATCCTGGTTTGGAACTGGGATCATTCGACCTCGGGTCGGGGAAGAAGTTGATGTAACCGGGCATAAGTCTGTTCATGGCTACTTCCAACTTTCTTGAAGACCTGCTACAGTTCTAGTTCCAGAATCTTCCTCCGTCTCATGCAAACAAAGCTCAACCAAACCTAGAAATTTTTTAGGACAAGTTCCCTATAGCAGTGATGTTTCTGTAACATGTATATCCTGTTTGCAAGGAATTTTTATAATTTGTGTTTTCCTGGATCATTTTTTAATGAGTAAACTTTGTTCTGGAAAGACTCGCGACTTTCGTACGGACATGCATTTTTTTTTCTGGCGATGAAACTCCTAAACATGCATACTATAATATAGAAACCACATAGCATACTGAGACAGACATACGATGGTACTTAAATGATATCAATATTACGAACTCACCCCAGAATAACGGATGATTACGGACGCCGATAAGGAAGGCGTAGAAACATCACATCTGCCAAAGCATCTGACTGGCATGTATTTTTTTTTAGTTGAAAATTTCACCAACGTGGCAACGTGCCGATTCGTGCGCGCTCAGTGGTCGTAATATTTTGCATAAGAACTTTCTTACCAGTCATTACTGACACGCCAATGTTCTCCCTATTTCGATTCATATTAATTGCAAATCATTATGCTGTGTTCACGATAAAATGAGCACTTTCAAAAGCCCTGCTTAAGATCTATTTGTATGCACGCTGTGTATTCTTCCGTCTTATGTAATATGAACATTACCATGGGCCTCATCACTTTATTCATGCGTTGGTCAAGTGGAACTGTGAAATTATTAGAAAAGTAAAACTGTTATAAATCTGCTAATTTTTACACACCGAGGCGTTAAAAAAAAATAGAAAACGTAAGAAATAATTCTAATTATCACAAATGGCTACCTAACGCTTTTTATTCAATGTTAACATATGGAACTACTTTCCATTCATCGTTACCAACTTTACTGGGCGCATATCACTTAGTGCTCCCTTTAAAATATGTGCAGGCAAGGGCAGTGACATTTTTCTAAGGTTTATTTTATCGTGAAGAGACTATACTACAAATGTATGTATAGAAGATAAGTAAAAGTTCAATTTAATCAAAAACAAGGTAGTTAATTTTATGGTAAGGTGATTGGCTAACGGCTGGCAGCTACGAAATGTAAATAGTAAATGCGATGTTAAGGAAATTTCGCCTCAGCGCGTTAATTTTACGGATGGGCGTTTCAAACAAAATGCATCCTTAACGATTTTTTTTGTAGGAAGAAGTTCCGTAAGATCGTGCATTTTTAATACATATAGGTAGTATGTACTTTTTTGTAAAACATAAATTCTAAAAATTCCTTGCATACAGGATATAGATGTTATAGAAACAACTCTGCTGTAAGGAACTTGTCCTAAAAAAATACGCGTTAAAGAAAACGTTTTGTTTGAAACGGCTACCTTTAAAATTTACGCACTGAGGCGAAATTGTTACCCTGGGATTCCCTATTCAAATTTCGCAGTGCCTTACATAAGTATAAAACGTTTCTTATACACGGCATATTTAGGAAACAACGAAACACTTCTTAATGAGGCGGTTTTCCTAAAGTTTGTTTCAATAAGTGTGGAGAAACCACGAGTATTTAGTTCATGAAGGGCTATGGAGTGTCGCAGTGCGCGGACATGACATGAACTGACGACGTTCAACTACGTGAAGCTGGATCCACAGTAGTGCGATGCGACGAGCTATACTCGCTGTTTCACAACTAAGCGATGATCTGTGCCGACGGGCACCGTGCTGCCATCTAGTTTAAGGGTGGAAATTACATTTTCAGACCTCACAAATACAACAAAAGATTCGCGTTAAAAGTTGAAACTGTGTGTTTTAAGTGGTATATTTTAAGGGTAGTGTGAACGCTGCGTGTGACGAAAACTAGCAGGAACGAGATATAATAAGACGGAGAATTATTTTGATGTTAATAAACGAATTTTATGACATTTTCCATATCTATAAGAAGCCTCGTCTTCTATTTTGCACATCCACACAGCAATAATTAAAATACAAATACGAAAACGTCAGCGTAAACGCGATCGTAGTTTTCATTTTGTAAAAAAGAAGAAAAAAAAGTTTTATTCTTCTTGTGAGCAAACACTTCTTCTCTGTCGCAGCCTGACGCCGACAATCGCAACTCAAGAATTTCGCGCGACGCACTCGACCTAAACTAAGTTCAGCCTGTTTCGCTCTGCGGGGTGTTTCAGAAGTCGCGAATAAAAATACAACAAAAATGGAATATTTTGCATATTTTCATTCCATAATATGTTATGGTATAATTTTTTGGGGTAGTTCTACTGACAGCAAAAAAAGTGTTTCCCATGCAAAAGAGAGCTGTAAGAATAATCAATGGCAAATGAAAGTCAGACTCATGTAGACCTCTTTTCAAGAGCTCGGATATTTTAACATTTGCATGTAAGTACATGTTTTCAGTACTTATATTCATATCCAAAAACAGCCATTTATTTCAGAAAAATGAATCCTTTCATAAGCATGACACTAGAATTAAGAAACACACGTGGCTTCAGTTAACTTAAAACTTATCCAGAAAGGTCCATCCTGCCTTGGTAGCCAACTTTTCAATAAGTTACAACACCTTCAAGAAATTTTGCTTCTCAAACCAAAAGCTCTTTAAAAAATAGCTGAAGGAATTTTTTACTAAACGTGCATTTATAGTGTAGATGAATATCTAAACTACAAGAATTAAGAAATTACTGTATAACATGTCACTGTACGCATTTATTGTTCCGTTGTTCTCGTTTCCTTTTCTTCTGTTTCAGCAAATCGACGACCTCCCACAGCATGTTGGAAGACGATTAGTTGAATTATGAAAAAAATACACGATGCTTGTACGTTTTAATCTGACACACTGTTAAAAAAAATTTCCTTCATATTACGGAAAAATGCTGGTAAAAATTTATCCACAAGTGTCCTAAACTCTCGCTAAAATTACGGACACATTGATTTTCAAAAACGGACTTACCGTAAATTTCACGGAACCCCTCCGTTAATTTTCAATTTGGTTTTCTGTACTTTCCGTTTACAATAAAAAGAGATAATGTAAATGTCATTAATTTTCGTTATTTGGGTGTTCTACTGTATATAAGAAATTATATTAAAAAGGTAAAAATATTTTGTATTTAAGCGACTAGTCCACGACTCTAACCATTCACCCTTTTTTTTTTTGTGTGGCATTTTTGACGTTGACGAAGCTCTAGTGAGACCGACTTGTTGACGAACTCCCAGTGCGTCAATCGAACTGAGCATCTGCCACGTCGGAGGCACCGGGGCGCGAACCCGAACCCGCGACCCTCCGACTACAAGTCGGCCACCCTACCCCTGAGCTACGAGTTCAGGGCTCGACTCTCACTTATAAAATTGTGGTATAGCTTTTATATTTGTATTCAAAGGGCAAAAGCAAAAAAAATCAGTTTCTATTAAATTTAGTGTATTTTTAGTGTTGCCAAATGTTACAGACGCCTGATGCTATTTTTTAATGTTTGAAAGAATATGTCGTAGTCTCGTGGATAACCCTAACTGCCGCAGAAGCGATAATTCTCTTGTTACAGTGGCGAAGAAAGCTTCATGTAGAATCGGCATTGTTCGTCCCCGTAAATCGAAACCAAAGGGAATACGTACACTTTCCGTATTTTGTATTTACGGACTTAAAACTCCGTTTTTCGTCATTACGGATTGCCTTTCCGTATATACACTGTACATTTTCGTACATTCCGTAAATATATGGGAAATTTTAACAGTGCATATATATGTGTGTATTTACTATGTTTAGTGTATAAACTTTGTATACTGTAATTTGACTTAACTAATATCTTTGTACAGCTATGTATTGAAAAAAGATCTTACGGATGCAATAAAACAAAGCAAGCAAAACGCGTTGCAACGAAATGTGCTTCACCCTGATTGGCTACCGCTCATCGCAACGCATCGCACTACTGTGGAACCAGCTTAAGGGACCCGCCTATCTGGAGGCCGAGAAGATCGGTAGCAATAAGGGCGAGACTGCCACGCGCATGGAATGCACCACCGTCATTACGCGCAAGGCTCGCAACTAGCGTGCAGTATTCTCGTCATTGTATTTGTGGGATGTCTAGCAAGGTTCAGTGCTCGCTCCTCGAGTAACTTACTTCTGTATGTAACGAGTGCGTTTCAACGCACAGTGCTTCGAAAAAGTAATTGGGTTTCCGAAGTGCGTGTTCTTTACGTTGTTCAGCACATTACATGCACGTCTAGTAGTTTCGCAAACAAAAAACTTGGATGCCAAACATTTTGCAACACAGTTCAAGCGCTGGATATATGCGGTCCCCGTAACATACGGCAAAGGCAGTCGTGTTTGAAAAAGGCCTTAACGATGTTGGAAGGCTCCTGAATAAGTTTTCGTTTCGTAGGAAATCATAGTGGGGGCACTTAAGGGTCCTATGTACTGAAACGTTTTCTGTGAGATCGTTGTTTGCGCGTAAACGCGTTTCTCGGTAAATAAATGTTCCAGAATGGATAACAAACTATTGTATATGTCGCTATATCCTTACTTTTACCATATTAAGCGTATTAATGGAGGGGAAAAAATCGCGAAAGTGGTCATATAACGCATTTTTAAAGCTTCCCAATGAAGTTTCTTTAAGCGGTAAGAGAAAAAGTACGATTATACGCAGGTAGTTTGATCTGTGTACTTTCATCGCGTGTAAATAAAACCGCACAGTTACAGATCTAGTGTACACAGTAAAGCGTTAGGACGGAAACACTGCACGCCTTGTGCGTAGGAGCGATGAGGCGCCAGGCGAGCGTTTAGTGTCGACCGTATCGCTCCCTCGCTTCTTGACCTTGGACGCGCAGCTACATAGTCCTCTGAATAGTTACTCGAGTCGAAACAAGTTACTACGCTACTAAAGTGCCAGCTAATCGGCAGCCTTAAGCACGCGATAAGGAGGTAAAAGTTTTCTTCCCCATTTCCTTCCCTGGCACGCCGCACAGTAGAGTAGAATATCCAAATATGCGGTCGAAACCCTAAAGTTGAAAGTTCTTAATAACTATTTTTTTTAATGGCATTGAAAAATGTATGGTTGATGCCATTCAGAACGAGCAAAAGAATTACGATATTTCATTTTATGACGTCAGAGCAGCTGAAAGATCAACAACTGATAAAATGATTTGTGAGGCGATAATTATAGGAGCCGGATTATTCCCATCATCATTGATTAGCAAATAGATTGGCACCTGATGAAAATCCAACATGATATTGAGAAAATAAAATTGTATTAGTGTGTTATTATAATGATAATTAATTTGGAACCTTACTCCGATATGTTAACGTTTCATTGATTTTGTCCTAAAAAAATATACCCAATACATCCCACCTTCTAATTATGTTTGAAGTAATCGTGTATCATATACTAATAGCATACAAAAAGATTATCTGCTACAACATGCTACTGTGGGAACTAGGAGGCACAGAGTGAGTGGGAACACTAGCAGTTGAGAGCGGTGGCACGGTATGCCAGTGTCGTGCCGTGCCATGCCATGCCATTCTGCGACATGCTCCAGTTTGTTAGCAACCAGGAGCAGTCTAATACATGGGAAATGTCTTCATTTGCATCAGTGTGATTTCCTATGGTACTTAAGAAAAAATAGCCACTGGTACCATGTTGAGGGAAATTTCCCTTGGCAGTATAGCGATAAATTTACTTTGGTCTTATTAAGTGTCGGGGAAAATGGAAATTTCAGTATGTTAAATGTGGGGAAAACTTATGACATTATATAAAGCAATGAAAATGTATAGTCTTACCTGTAGTTTGACTGAAGTTATAATAATACAAATTGTTACCATGCATTACGTCTTAAAATCCTGCATTCGTACATGTGTATTAACATTTACAAAATCAAATAGTGTGCGTGTATATATAATATATATACATATGTATGTATATATGTATATATACATATGTATGTATATATACATATATATGTATGTATATATACATATATATGTATGTATATATACATATATATGTATGTATATATACATATATATGTATGTATATATATCATGTATATATATGTATGTATATATGTATGTATATGTATGTATATATATCATGTATATATATGTATGTATATATGTATGTATATGTATGTATATATATGTATATATATATATATATGTATGTATATATACATATGTATGTATATATACATATATATGTATGTATATATATCATGTATATATATGTATGTATATATATGTATATATATGTATGTATATGTATGTATATATATATATATATGTATGTATATATTTATATATGTATGTATTTATATAATATACATAACGTGAGAACGAGTACTACAAATCCTACATTATCAAGAATGGAAACGGAAGAAAATGGTATGGCTTAGGAGGGAATTTCTAGACAGCTGATTCGGCAGCACTGGGAGCAGGTAGTGCACAACTCTATAACAGTCCAAAAGCTGAGTCGAAGAATGAGGGTATGCGTAACGAAGCCAATATTTTGAAAGAGGTTATTTACACAACTCCAACAAGAACGTCAAAAATTAACAAGGCATGGAATTTGTCCCAAAAAAAAATCACGATATCGTACCATGTACTCCTGAAGAAGCATTGGCTTTGTTGATGAATGCAGATCTTTACATACGTCTTATCAGTTATAAGATCCCAAGCCTGGAAAAGGGAAGTTAGTTTGTACCATTCTTATAAACATATTCAGGTTAAAAAATGCAAAATACATCCACCAATAGACATAAAAGTCACAGATAAAAATACCGGGTAAAACCGCAATCCTTAATGGACATTACAACTTCACGAATTTTATCACTTATTGCTGATGACATTGCTAGCTTATCTGAAGAAGTTCTTTCTAAGCGTACACTTATATCAAAGTGGGTATATGATGGAAGTTGCCAAGCAATGTACAAGCAAAAATGACAGTGATCTAATAATGACAAATTTTGTGCAATTCAGCCAATACTGATAGAAGCAACGAGCGAAAGGTAATTGTATGGCAGAACCCTCGACTTTCACTACATGATTCTGTCGCCCTTTGAAAATTTAATTTAAGAAAGTAAATGAAGTGGCAATAAAATCGGAGCATGAGTATGTCACATCCTGAATTAATAATCTTATTTCATTCAATATTAATTTTCAAGGTTTAAAACATGCTACTGTTAGACACCCTCTAGTGATGTCTATGACTGACGGCAAGGTAAGATCGGCAGTAACTAATACAACTTATCTTCAGCGGTGTAACTTATGCGGAGTTCTTTAAAGACAAGTGAACTACTTACGGGGAATTAAAGACTTCGATGTGTGGATAGCAATGCACTAGAATACGGTCCATCAACTCTGCATGCATATATTAGGTTTTTGGAATGGATTCTTCATGTGAGGTACAGGTTGGGGACAGAAGTTTGGAAAATCAATAAAGATTTAAAAAGTTAGTGGCAGCCCACAAAAATGAAACCAAAGTGAGTTTTAGAAAGGAAACAGGATTACTTGACGACCAAGTTGTGCAAGGACACGGGACAAGCAATAACGGGCGTCGTTGCTTCGAGGACCACACGAAGTTTGCAGCCACCACAGGCATTAATGAAGAATGGTTAGAGAGATGTTGGGTCATCTTCCATGTTCTGTCCTGTGGTTTCGCTGTAAGCGCCGAGGCCTTCGAGACATATGCTCTGGAAACGGCACATTTATTTGTAGAGAATTGTCCATGATACCCTGTGCCTCCTTCAGTTCATAAGGTCCTTATTCATGGAGCTAACATCATCGAATGTGCTACGTTACCAATCAGCATGCTCAGCGAGGAAGCCCAAGAATGTCGGACTAAAGATTGTAGAAGATGCAGAAAATTCAGCAGACTTGCAACAAATACAGACCTTTTACACCTTTTGTTAATTTCTTCACACCCAAAATATTCTTCAATTAGAACTCCCCCAGGTAAACCCAATTCATCTCAGCCTAAACAAGCCCTTTCCTTGTTTGAAGATCCCAGTGTGTGTGTGTGTGCGTGTGTACGTGTGCGCGTACGTGCGTGCGCGCGTGCATATATATAGAAACACACACGCGCGCGCGCGCCTATTACATATATTTACATAATACAACCTTCAATAAACTTAACAGAAATTGCAATTAATTATGAAGATATAATTTTGGAATCATTCAAAATATCTCCGTTTATCTTGTGGAATATAGTTACTGTTACAGTTAAAAAAATAATATTTTCATAATTATTACAGCTCACAAGGGCTTTATTCTGGTTTAGTTCTTCTGTTTACGACTTAAACTAAGGTACAAATGCAAAATATTTACCAAAACCATTGGTTTGGGGCATTGATTTTGTTAAAGGGGGGTGGGGCAAGGGAGGCGTGACGACCGACATGCTAAGGGGGGAGGGGCGAGCTGTTCACTTGTACAGTTAGTAAATAGAATAGAAACTTTTTTAATCGGACTGTAGTGATAATAACATCTATAGATTAGCGACGGATCCGTGCCATGTAGACATAGATTAGCTGCCAGAAACCCTTCAAGAGCAGGCGTTGAAAATTAAAAAATGATTCTGCTGCGAAATACAATTTTGAGAAGATTGACAAAACATTGTTTTGGGTCAAGTACTTCAAAGTTTTTCTCGTCATAGCAGAGCAAGCGCTGCGGTTGTATTTACCTTTTCCAAGCACGTATTTGTGTGAAAGGGCGTTCTCAGCAGTAGTGACATTAAAAAACGAAGTATAGAAGCAAACTCGATATCGCCAGTGATTTACGTTGTGCAATTTCTTCTATTCAACCAAGAATTTTATTAGAAATCTCGTTGAAAATATGCAAGATCATCCGTCTCATTGATGGATTTGTTCACCACGATTTGAGTACTCATCACGCGGCATGTTTATTGCCAGTATTCGACTCGGGGACCCTGGAGAGTAGTCTGACCACTGCACCACCGCGGTGGTGCAGTGGTCAGACTACTCTCCAGGGTTCGAGTCCCGGCGTGGTCGCTCCTGGTTTTCCGCATGCGAGGATCGATACGGACAATGCCGCTGGTCGGAGGGTTTCTATTCGGCGATCTCTCGTTTCCCACTCCCTTGGAATCCGGTGCTGCACCATACTCACCTCGCTTCACCTTCATCAGCTCTCGAGACCTCGATGTTAAAAGTCGTCCAGATCTCTCCACTTCATTGCAAACTTTAACATATTTCTAAATTACTCGTATCACATTCGGACTATATGTAGAAGGAAAAAAGTTTTTTGAACAATACTGTTTGTAGCAATACGTACAACCGTAGTGAAATAATGCTGGTGAAAATGTGTCACTTTGGTAAGGTAAAATACATATTTTGTGAGTTTAGCAATGAGAACTGTTAAATAATTTATTGTATAAAAGTAACGAAAAAAATTTTTTTTATAGAATTTAAAAATAAAAATCTTGAAAATGAATTTTAGGTATGTCTGAAAGTAGACGTGGACATGCAATTTTTACCCGCAATGTTTATTTTAGTGTGAGTTCTATAGTCTGTATTATTTCAACATCACAAAAACATCGAAACTAAGTCTGACAGGTAATTATGCAAAAGCTGTACAGCCGAAAAAAGTTTTATCGTTCAAAAGTTATCTCGCTTATACCTTGCATTATTTTGTGACGTGGGCATGTCTCGATCGACTCCAGTCTTATTGTAAAGTTCGGTGGCATGTGTCACGCCCAGGGTTGAGAGAGCAGCCCAGAGCCAAGAGGAGTTTGACCTTTGGCGCGTGGATGGGAGTTGAGACGAGGCAACCTTGCAGGCTGACGGCAACACAGCCCGGCTGTCAGCTGTTGTCAAGGTCGCATTGGGCCAGTGACCTTCACCCCCTTCTCTATCACCCTTTCTTTACCGCTCTCTAATGCCCGGTTGCACCATCGTGGTTCGAAACTCGATCCGAAATCGGATCTAAGATCGAGATAAAGTTCATTGCGAACCGCCAATTTCAGTGGTTTGAAATCTCGATCCGTGATCAGCAGCCATCGTCGACAAATGTAGTTTGAAAATACGCCAACAGATAAACCAATAGCAAACTTTGTCTCATAGTTAATCTCGATCTCTCACTTTAGAACCAAGATCGACGAATCTGAGATCCAGAATCATGAAATATCATTGGTCCAACACTTTTACATTGGAACCAAGATCAAACTGTATCCTGGTTAGGAACTAGGATCATTCGATTTCGGATCGGGGAAGATGATGGCGCAACTGGGCACAAAGTTGAACCAATCCACAAAGTTGAAAGAAAAGGAAGCGCGGGTAATGCCTAGCCCTGAAACGCACTTAATAATATACTTACAAATCAATAATTAGCATGTAAAATGCATTGCCTACATGATAACTGTAAGCATGCACGTCCTATTTATACGTTAATGACACACTAGCAGAAATTTTACATTCTGATGTTAATTATACGGAAATATAATCAGCCTGTATTGTAGTGTTTTGAAAACTGCGAACATTTTTTTTTTTTTTTTTGCCAGTTAACCGAAGCCTACTTTTGTTTCCCATTATTTTTCATCAATTTTGACTCACTTAAATTGTGACAGGAGTGGAACTATGTGGCAACAGTGCGGCCGTCCCCTCGCGCGAGTGCAGTAGCTCCAGCTCCAGCTACTGTGACGCGCCACCAGACAGAGACAGCGAGTACACTAGAAAATACATTTCTAAAATGAGGAATTGTGGTGGTAAAATTGCATCATATGCGTTAAATTGTATTTTAAAATACAAAAAAAAAAAAAAAAAATCATCTTGAGCTCTATAATACTGATATATAGATATTCTATCGATAAGTGAATGTTTTCTTTTTAAAATGAATTATAGACGATTTAAGGAAGTTAAAATTAGTTTAAAATTGAAATATACTTCGTTTTATGATTTTATTATTATAGAGATTTGTCTTCTATGATTTTACGAATTGTACAGCTAACATTTTTGTATGTTTGTTTATTTTATTGTTTCAAGCACTTATTTTATGAAAAACAGTTTGCAATTTTTTTATTTGAAAACTATGTACTGTGTTGACTATTTATGCATACACAGGTCTCCGTAATGAAAATATCTAGCCAACAAAACAAACCGAATTCTGTCAAGTCGTTCACATCCTATTATTGATTTTATATTCTGGTCATTCATGCACGCTGCGACCTTTCCTATTCCCTTAACTTCCAGTGCGGTGGAATATACACACTGTGTTTAATACTTAACTTCCAGTGCGGTGGAATATACACACTGTGTTTAATACTTAACACGGCAATATGTAATTAAAATGGTGGTTAAAGAATAAAACATGACTGAAAGGAAAAATTAACTAGGGTGTCAAAAGTGCTCACTTTGCCGTGAACTGCCTGTAGTAAAAGTAATATGATCATATACAAATAAAAAAAAATCAGGCATAAAGAATGTATCGTACATTCATACTGTGTATCATTTCGAAACGTTTAAATGCCAATATAAGTAATAAATATTGTTACTGGCTGCAGCTGGCACCGGCTGTCAGCTCCCGTTATGTGCAGCCTGGGGTGACCCACCTCGGCCCTCCCCTCACCTAACAGACGCGTTCGCCGCCTCGCTACTGTCTCCCGCCTGGGGAAGCCCGGGAACGATTGACAGCGGCGAGACCTGGCTGGTGAAACAGCTACTCCTCCCCCTGCTGAGGACCCGGCAAACACATAGAAGGTACAAGAATATCCTGGTAATTAGGGCACTCGGCGCAACGCACATTTTAAGAGAAATTTCTGGGTGATGGCCTACAACCCTATAGATACCGCAGCGGTTCAGAGGCCAGTATTCTTTGGCGAAGGCCATCTAGCTGAGTGCGGGTGCGAAGTGAGGTGCGTACAACTGCGGACGAGGTGTTCGTGCATGGTATGAATGGACGAGAGGGCGTGTAACCGACGAGTGAAGCCTAGTTTGCGTGAGGATGCTCGGAGAACTCTAGAACTTTGTGGACTGGTGGGACATGGACTAAGCTGAGTTGGGACTAAATGGACATGTAATACGGATTTTATCATATGTATTGGAACTGTCAAATATGGACTCACAGTTCATAAAATAATTTAACAGGTTGATACGCTGACTATTGAAACTGATTTTTAATTATTATTTAATTTCATTGATTTCTTTGAGGTAATTGTTAATTGTATTTATTGAAGTTATTAATTGTAAACAGTAAGTGATATAAATTTATTGTGGGATGTTGAGTTGAGAGAATTTTGTTTGTAGTTATTGTAAATGAAATTAGGAAATTGTAATTAACACTCATTTAATTAACACTTATTTAATTAAGATCTCCATCCCTTAACAAACGGTTGGTTTAGCCTACTGCATTTCTAAAGAGACAGAGAGAGAGAGGGAGGGAGAGAGACAGACAGGTGGAAAGGGGGGAGAGAGAGAGACAGAGCGATATAGATACAGGTAGATATACAAAGAGAGAGAGAGATAGGGATAGAGACAGAGCGATACAGATACAGATACAAAGAGAGAAACAGGGATAGAGACAGAGCGATACAGATACATATACAGAGAGAGAGAGAGAGAGAGAGAGAGAGAGAGAGAGAGAGAGAGAGAGAGAGAGATTGTAACAATATAATTTTTCGTATTTTGTAAGATCTTGCTCCTATCTGGTAATAGGTGCTCGTCACACAGCATAACTTATATAAAAAATTTGACACGAATTGTTTCCCACTTGAACAGCTTTAAACTTGTTTTAAAGCTCCATGGTTTGAAAGGGAAAATAGCAGTAGTGTGTTGATTGCGCAGCCGGCGTGCGCTGGGAAGCCGATTGAGGCCCAGTTAGCTGGCCGGGACGGCAGGTGGGTGTGACCTTCGAGAGGTTGTTCCCTGAGGTTCGTGCACGCCCCTCCCCTTTTTTTTCATCGCTTTCTTCTCTTTCTCTGTACAGCGAGCATCTTTCACAATGTGGTCATCTTCTCCATGTGTTTTTGTCCACTGACACGTGTATATGATGATAACCTATGTATGAATAGTCGCAGTATGTGTACTGTACATTCACAGTTAATTAAAATATACATTTGGAAAGTGTAATTAGATCATTCATTATAATATATTATGTTTATGAGACATTGTGTGACTGAAGCAAATACGTTTTCGTGGTAAGTAGATACTAGTTAAAATCAAGGCCGCTTAAAATCGATTAACTCTGAAGTTAATGACATACTGCCAAATTACATCTCTTTTATTGTTTGCCGTGGAATTTCGTTTTTCCTAGATTTCAAAGCGAACGCTAAGTAATTCCACACAAAGCTTTGTGTGTCGTATTCTGGTAGTAAAACTCACAATGTTATAGTATTATCGTGTTTGTATCAAACTATTGCGCTAGGGTCGGTTGTAAAACTATTCATGAAAACACGGTGACTTTTTTTTCAGAACAGGAATAGAATTGAGCAATTAGCCTAAGGCATTAGTGAATAAAAAAAAATTGTGATCAGTTTCTTGTAACGATCAGGTTTCTCCACCATATAATTTAACAACTATGACGTGTTTACTATTTTCAAACACAAACGAAACAATATTTATTGTTCATTCACGATTTCTTCCAACGTTTCTGAAGCCATGCCAAAGTTCTACTTCCAGGATATTCCTCCGCCTCATGCAAACACAGCTTAACCTAGTCTAGAAATCTATCCAAAGAGACAACGCACCGCATTTGTGGGCATTCCCTGTAATAATATTTTACATGATAACTATTCCTTACTGACCTGGAACTCGTGTCAATTCACGATCCATTGCCTTCTCGCCTGACGATGCCTTAGATGGCCAGAAAACTTAACAGGAGCATGTTATTGTAACAGTTATTTTAGGAATTAATTCTTTTCTATGTACATACGATATTTTTTCATTGATATTGTTGCATAAATTCCTTTTAAGTATTTGGTAATGTGATACCTTAAAACAGTTTGATTGTTGGATGTTTAGAATGTAATGTTCAACAAACTTATCTTGTGTATATTTTTATTAGTAATGTGATTGGATAAAAGTTTTGATTTTAGGTATTTGGAATTTAATGTCCAAAAAAACAAATTTTATGCCAAATTTTATTAATAATGTGATTGGTTAGGAGTGTTCGGAATTGGGTATTAAAAATATTATGTTCAGCGTACAAATGTTGTGTATATTTTTATTAGCAGTGTGAGTGATTAAAATAGATTCTTGAGTAATGGTTGGAAAAAGGGCATTCGGACACCCTAGCCCGAATGCAGGGCTAGGGCGATGCATGTCTGTACACTATTTTATTTCCTATCACCCCACATGCAACGGCTGTCGTGCGGTTAGCACACTCAACTGGCGACCCAAGGGTCGACAGATCGAAACCACACGATTCCCGTATTTTTTAAGTTCACAAAACACACCTCAAATAAATTACCAGCGCTCCTGGTGGTCGCCACCCGAATCCTCGATGCTAGCGTGCCTCTGCAGGCGACAGGTGAACCAACACACAAGATAGCCACGACGATACCAGCATCTATAGCCGCTACCTGCAGAACTTCAAACACACACTCTGGTGGTGAGTGCGGGAATCAAAGATGGCTGCGGGAATTCTATAGGGACGTCTGTAGCAGACGGCAACCAAGATGGATGCCTGCAGCAAACGACAATGGAGGGGAAAGGGTGAGAGAAAAAAGGTGGCCCAGGGGGAATGAGAAAACCCTCCAAAGGATGAGATGAATGAAAGAGAGGAAGAAAGAAAGAAAGCATTAGAACAAAATGAGAGAGGGGAAAAAAAAGTACTCCTGGGAAACCCTCGGAACACAAAGGTATGAAGTTGTACCATTTGATAGGATGGAATGAAAGAGCATGAAGTGAAATTCAAGATTGTTGCTGATGGAGAGGAATGCTAGAGCGTGAAGTTTCGAGGCAGAATACATGAGTGCGAAGTTTTGAGGTGTACTGGCTGCTGAAATGGCCGCCGGCGTGCTGACTACCAAAATGGCCGTCGGTGGAATGACAGCAGGCGGTTGCCGATGACATCATCCAAGATGGCCGCTGTCAGTCCGTAGCAAGGATCCAGGGTGACCGAATGCCCTTTTTCTAACTACTTTGGGTATTCAGAATTTTAATTTGAACAATCAAATTCTTTAACATTTTTATTAGTAAGGTATTAGATTCTTGGGTGTTTATAATTTAACTAGGGGCCTAGCCCGTGACTTTTTTTTTTTTTTTTTTTTTTTTTTTTTAGTACTGGCACGTGCCTAGAACAGATACGATGTTACAAATTTTTGTTACCACACAAAGACTGAAAAAAAAAAAAAGATGTGAAATTAACTCAACATTGGATATAGTTCCATCCGCTAAACCACTGCGGCCCCATTTGGAATCGCTTTGTCCACTGAGCCACTAAGGCCCCACTTGATATAGTTCTATCCACTAACCCACTGCGGCTCCACTTGATATAGTTTTATCCACTAACCCACTGCGGCCCCATTTGGAATAGCTCTATCCACTGAGCCACTAAGGCCCCACTTAATTAACTCAACATTGAAGCGAGACATTTAAAGTAAACAAAAATGATATTCCATTACCTTCATATCGCTATGCAATAATCTCTATGCATTAATACAAATCTTTCATAGGAAAAAAGTAATTAAAAATGAGTTTTTAGCGTCAAAAGTAATGATTGCGTAATCTGATCTTGCTGAAATTCGAACTTTCTGTATTTGACTCTGAGGATTCACTCTGCAAAATTTGAAGAACTTCTGTTGAGTTTCAAGCGACTTAGAAGTATTGGACGGACGGACGGACGCCGTCTGCATATTATATATAATAACAAACCCGTTTTGTATACTTTTTTATTAGCTATTTCTGGCTAGTTAATCGTACTTGACAGAGCAAATTAGTTTACGTCCAGTACCATAGTTTACCAATCGAAATTAATGAATAAACAAATACATGCACGTCAAAAATTTTGCATGACGAATAGTACGGAAAATAATCATACATCCTGGTTTTGAAGCTCCTACAATGACATTCATGAACCTTTAGAGTGTACCGTATTGAAACATCCACGTGCTAGCGAGCTGCCCCATTGTACGCTGGCAACGGCGGAAGAGTGGACAGCTTATGGCCTGGCCGCAATCTGTACATGTTGTCAGTCACGTCAACATGTCTAGGCACCCATTACACTGTTTAATTGGCACGCATCGTCGCACTGATCCAGGAAGGCCTAATGCAGACAGCTGTTTCAAACCGTCTTGGAGTCAACCCAAGTGATGTGTCCCGAGTATGGAGGACGTATCAGCAGACACATTGAGTGTCTGATCTTCCGAGGACAGGTCGTCCTCGCTCCACAACAGCATCTCAAGACCGCTTTGTTACCATAAGCACCACAAGGCGCCCGATGGCCAGCGCCACAGTGCTCTGGGCTGACTTGCTACGAGTTTCAGGGGAATAAGTGTCCACAGAGACTACCAGGAATGGTTTGCCTGCGAGGGCCCTACACGCAAGGAGACCCCTCTTTGCCCGCCACAGTGCTGCTCGTCAGAGGTGGACCCAAGCACACCGTGAATGTGGACGTGCAGAGTGGTGTTTTGTTCTGTTCACGGACGAAACCAGGATCTCCCTCCACCCCGACATTCGTCGCCCAAGGGTCCGGAGGCGCAAGGAATCATGTGCCAGGCTGCAGCATGTCCAAGTAGAGCACGCATTCCACGGAGGGCCAGTCGTGTTGTGGGCTGGGAAAATGTTGGGACGGCGGACGACGCTACTGCCCTTTGACGGCACAATGACGGACGAGTGTTATATTCTGTTACGAAGTACGCCTTCTGGCCGTACTTGTAATTTAGAGATAGGGGGTTCTATGGTTGAGATACATGATGGGGGAAAAAAAGGGGGGGGGGGGGGTGGCTGTAGCAAGAGGTAGAGCTAATATGTAGATAGACGAATGACTATCTGGAATAAAGCCGGGGTATTATTATATTAACAGAACATTACAATCAAGAAGCTGTATATTATCGGCGGAGAACTTTGTATATAGTTATAATAACCTAATGAGAGCCTAAAAATAACTGGGCTTGGCCCACCTTGCGTTGAGTTCCGAGGCGGTTGTACATTATGCGGGGTTACGGCGGCCGGCACAGCGAGCTCCTGGGGTCCTCCATTCTGGTCGGCCTCACTACGGAGAAAGACGCCGCCTGCCATTCAGAAATGCCAGATATTCGCGTCGCATGTTGCAATCCGCCTGCTTCCTGGTTGGTAGTTGGGGTTCTCTCTTACCAGCGTTTGGCGATGCACGCTCCGTTTTCAGCAACCGCCTTCCTTGTTTGCTACTTGTTGCGCCTACTAGGCGCTAGAAATGTGTTGCAGTGTGTTGGGGAATCCGTTTTTTTTTTTTTTTTTTTTTACGAAACTATTCCACGTGTGCCCAATGTGCCACTTTACGAAAAGAAAACAAAACTTTAGGCGATGACGGAATCATGACACTACGCCTGTTAGAACCACTATTTCCAAGCCCTCCAACAGAGCTAAAAACAGCCTTTTCATACTGCCGTATGTCAAAATGTGCTTACCGGATCTACGTGAAACACATATACAATCCTGCATTGAACTTTACAACAGACTTCCCATCCGTAAAATAATATGCTCACCGCTTAAAGTCTCATAGAAAATAACTGTTCGACGAAAAGCTTGCGCGCTATGTTTAGTGCTTCGCGCATAGTGGCGATGCGGTATTTGATGCGCGTGCCAGTGCCATCCTTAGCGTTCACTCGCTCCTGTGCTATGTCGCGTCAGGTAGGCGGCCCCCTTAAGTGATAGGGCGGGCTCGGGTGACGATGTAATCGAAGGCACGTCTACGCCAACATAACAATTCGTGAGGTGTAGCGTCAAATTGTATGTCCATTCCGTGAAGAAATCGGCGATGAATTCGTTCTCGTGGACGACAACGCAAGACCACATCGAGAGGGGGTGGTGCAAGCCTTCCTCCAGGAGTCCGGCACTGCCCGAATGCAGTGGCCTGCGATGTCGCCGGACCTGAACTACATCGTACATGCGTGGGGAATATGCTGAAACATGCTATTGCTCAGCGCCCTCGTCCTCTCATAACCCCCAAGAGGTCATCGAGGCTGTCGTCGAAGATTGGGATCGCCTCCTTCACGATGACCTGGACAACTTTATCTGTTGTATGCCATGGCGAGTACGAGCTAGGCTGGTCGTCCATTATGGCCACGTTTCTTACTGTATCGCTACAGTGAGGTAAAATGCAAACACTACCCAATCTTTGTGTAACGGGTGAAATTCATTTCTGTATGTCGATTGTACTTTTCGTTTCAGACATTAATAAATTCTTCATAAGAATGCAGTCTATAATCCATTCTAGGTTACTTCAGCCTTTTCTGAAGCCCTGCTAAAGTACTACTTCCAGGATATTTCCCCGCCTCGTGCAAACTAGGCTTAACTAAGCTTGGAGAATTACACCACCGGGACAGCGCACCGTATTCGAGCGCACTATTTTTCACTAGGCGTTACCAACATACCTATTTCCCCCCTGTTCGTATTCAAATTATTTATAAATAAAGCATAATAATTTATAGATAAAACACGAATAACATTTCCATTAAACAGGGAAAAAAGTAACTTTTATGAACACAAGTATAAAACGCTTGTGATACAGGCCGTGTGTTGGAAATAACTAAACCCGTCATTCGTGGGGAGATTTTTCAAAGGTTTGATTCAAAAAGTTCGAAGAAAGCGTGAATGAACTATAACTTGTAATACCCTAGCCCATTTTCCCATATAAGCTCTACATCATGGCGAACAAGCATTATGCAAAACTTTTATTGAGGTGTATATATTTTTTACTCCTCTAGATGTGTACTTAGAGTGTTCTAAAAACTTGGGTCACTAATGGTGTTTTACAAAAAGCAACATTGGCAGTAGTATTGGACAACACTCCCCGAAATAAAATATATAATTTAACAACTAAGATAGTTTTCTCTGTGCAGCTAGTTTATGGTTTTATGGTATACAAAACCTAACAAATCGCACACACTATATCAGCCGCTTTTGACTCTTCGATAAATCAGTTAAAGTATACAGTATATTGTGTTTCAGTAGGCCTGTGCTCTTGTTAAGACGCTCAAAGCTCAGTCTGCTAGTTAAAGTTTGGCTACAACAATCTGGACTACACAAAAACATTGATACTACAAAATGTAACATTTCATTAAAGAGACTGGACCTCTATAACGAAGAGAATTATAGAAGGGACGGGTTTATTTTTCTATCAATGTTAAGACGTGCCTTTAAGTAAAAGAGAATTAGGCTATAATGAAGGTATTCTGGTGTTTCTACGTCGAGGCGGTTTAACATAACCATGCCACATCAACTTAGTGGTCGCCTCTCGGATGCTTCTTGAACTGTGCAGCATGCATTTGTAAAATGTGTTTTTTGTTTACTAAACTTATTAAACTTCTTCTCTCTACGTTTACCTACGAAAAGAAAACATTTCTCAGACGAGGCCGTTATGGTACTTGCAAGATATCACGCATGTAATAAGTACTATTTTAGTGCCCTCCAACATTGTTTAAAACTTTTTTTTTAAGACTTCTGTAGTTAAAAACGTACTACCCGAACACGAGATAAACTAAACTGAACCTTGCTATAGCTGTTCACTGTAAAATGAGCACTTTGAAAGCCCTGCTTAAGATCTGTGTGTATGCACGTTGTGTATTCTTCCGCCTTATGTAAATTATCATTGCAGTGGGCCTCATCGCTTTCTCCAGGCGTCGGTCGAGCGAAACTGCAAAATTATTAGGAAAGTAATTATTTTAAAAATCTGCTAATTTTTACATTTGGAGAAAGCGATATAAATAATTTAAGTATTCACAATTGGTTACCTAACACTTTTTATTCGACGTAAGATATGGAACTACTTTCCCCTCCATCGTTACCAACTTAACTGGGCGCATGTCACTCAGTGCGCCCGTTAAAATATATGCAGGCAGAGGCAGTGACTTTTTCTAAGGTTGAGTTCAGAAGTGCTCACTTGATCGTGAACCTCCTTTACACACTTTCTGACACGAAACTTGAAGTCACCGCTGTAAGTTCCGTAAGTACAACGTTGTTCGCTTTCCTACACAACTCACTGCGGAACAAGCGCATCAACTTTGTCGCTCCGGTTATTCATTTGAAATTTTCACCTTTTGTTTTCGAGGTGAAGTTATATAAATCAAACGCACACTTTTTTCTTTATGGTTGCTGAGAAGCCGAAAGTCGGTTCGCTATTGCTCGTCTCTTTTTTTGTGAACATGTCGACGATGCGCGACCTGGGGGCCTATGCTCGAAAAATCACACGAGCGGTCGTATACGAGGAATTTTCGAGTGGTCATTTTCGTATATAGTTAATTCGCGGTATCTTCGACCTTTTCTGAAGCCCTGCTAAATGTTTACTTCTAGGATATTCCTCCGCCTCGTGCAAACTAAGCTTAACTACGCGGTGAAAATTACACAGAGGACAGCTCACCGCTTTCCTTGCGCACTCAGTTGTAATAGTATTTTACAGGAGAACTATTTGTCACTATTGCGCTACCAACACGTTTTTTTCTCACTGTTTTTATTCATGTTTGTTATAAAAGAAATATTATACTGCATACATAAAATGTAGGTAAAACTTCAATTTAACTAAAAATAAGGTACGTACGTCTGTGTTTACAGAGGTATAAAACTCTTGATGCATGGCATATTTAGGAAATACCTAACCATATCATATATGGGGAGATTTTTTAAAGGTTTGATTAAAAAATGCCGAAGAAACCGTGAATGGACTATACGAACATACGTGTAATAGAAATGGTATGCTCCACTGTCTATCGTTTGTAGACGGATTCATTTTGGAGGTCTGTTATTTCTCCCATCTGACTTAATTTTCGCGATGACCATCCAATCAGAAAAATGGGTTATGTTGTTATGATATAGGCGGTAATTTTTTTTTGTTGTTAAACAGAGAACGAGTTAAAAATGGTATAGACCGTAGTTATGATTTATACTTCCAACTACATTACAGAATGTGTTTTTAATGAACGGTAATGACGTAACTAACGATAATTAATAAAGGTATTTTGTAAGTATGTCTTTCGTACAGATTTTAGGGCCGTATGCACGGACTCGCCTAGGGATGAAGCACCACTAGCACTAATAGAATTGCGAGATATTTTATAGGGATTTATGATTATTTTAGTACATTTTGAACAAATCGACATTTAAAAACGTGGCTCATAAAAATCTAAAAATAAATACGATTCAATAAACATACTTTGGGAAAATGCAAATGAAGTTGCGTAATATGCTTAATATTAAAGAATAATACTTTGTTTTTAAAATATAGACACTCTGTAAACCTTAATATATTTTATAAACTAATGGGCATTTGTTAAAATAATTAATACTTACAAACCACAGCTAAAAATCTATAATAATGAATTCAATATATTATATTTAGCGCTGTCTAGTTACTACAACGTAACTATTACGGCTATATATGAACTACACGTTACGTTTGATATACGAACTGTTTGTAAAATGATAATACTTCCTCATAATTGAAGTGTTTTAATTATTCACTAATACAGACACATATTTTATAAGTGCTATCTACCAAAGCGCTGGGTCTGCAATATTTACTAGTCAAACTACCGAGTTCGCTCGCTCTCGACCACACGGACAAGGTTCGTATACGAAGACCAAGTTGGTGTTCACCCATACCAAACATGCAATTCTCACTTAGTGCGGCGAGCAGTTCGTATAAAGGCTGTTCGCGATAATGTGAGCACGTTTGAAATCAACCTTAGAAAAATGTCACTGCCACTACCTGCATATATTTTCACGGGCGCAATGATTGACATGTGTCCAGTAAAGTTGGTAACGATGGATGTGAAAGTAGTTCCATATATTAACGCCGAACAAAAAGTGCTGGGTAACCATTTGTGGTATCTTAAATTATTTATCTCGCTTTCTGTATTTTTTTAATGCATCGAAGTGTAAAAATGAGCAGATTTGTACAATATTTACTTTCTAATAATTTTACAGTTTCACTTGACCGACGCATGAATAAAATGATGAGGCCCATGGCAATGTTAATTTTACACAAGGCGGAAGAACACACAACGCGTATACAAGTAGATCTTAAGCAGGGCTTTCGGAAGTGCTCATTTTACCGTGAACAGCCTATACGAATGATAACTTCAGCATAGACGCCCAGGTCTGCTTCACTGCTCTGAAACTCGACCTATCAGACAAAACCTCAGAGCTGCGAGAGTATAATTATTGTGATCAATAAGACAGCAGACACTGCGCTCTCGCCAGCTGCCCCCGACCTTTCAAGGCGCCTATCAATCAGCGAGAAATTTGACAACATACCGCGCATCTATCAGGACGACTCTCATGCCCGGCTGCACCATCGTGGTTCGAAACTCGATCCAAGATGGGATCTAAGATCGACACAGAAAACTGTTGCACCATTCGAGTTCAGAGCTGGACTGGAGATCGAGATGAAGTTCATTTCGAACCGCCGGAATTGGCTATTCGAAATCTCGATCCGAGATCAGCAGCCATCGTCGACAAATGTAGTTTGAAAATACGCCAACAGATAGAACTAAGTTTCATTGTTTTCTTGCGAAATTAAAACATTATACACACTCTAATATTAGTCAGTAAAATTCGTACAACAATAATTCACTTAAAACAGATAAAACATCGCACATCTAGTTCTATCTACTGTGAAAAATACGCCTAATTCCATGACGTCATATATTACGAACCAATAGCAAAATTTGTCTCATACTTAATCTCGAGCTCTCGCTTTGGAACCAAGATCGAGGAATCGAAGATTCAGAATCATGAAATTTCGTTGGTGCAACACTTTTACATTGGAACCAAGTTTGAACTGGATCCTGGTTCGGAACTAGGGTCAGTTGATCTCGCTTTCAAAATGTTCTAGCCAGTCAGGCGCTCCCAGTACAAACAATGGTGAACATACTTATAATTGCGGTGCAATAAACCAATCCGATACGTATGTTTACATACCTACATACATGGCACGGTTTCATTATAAAACCAATAACTATCATATTAATTTTTAATGTCTCTGCAAGGGCCGGGGCGTGTAGATTCTGCCCTCCTCGCGTATGCCTAATTGTTAAAGCTGACCTCTTTTGTGAGATTCTTGGAACATAAAGACCCTTCATAAAAAGGCACCCATGGCGCTATCAATTAAGGCCCTGTTCTGCTTTCTTCACCCTCTCTAATACAACATATTAAAACAGAAACTATATACTTATTACATATTACCAATACATACATTATACATCATCACAGATAAATGGAAATTTGAATCAAGTTTCTATGACAATTCTAACAAAAGTTATTTCGGCTACTACAGTAGAGCCATGACTCGGAATGGCCTATCACAGTACACACGCCATTTTCAGCCCCTTTAGTATAGTGGCTATGGCGCACTTGTGCACGTGGCAGTGTCGCCCTTATCGCTCCCGCGCTTCTAGGCTTCAGACGCGAAAAAAAAAAAACAGCTTTAGGTAGGCGTCCGCCATAACGCAATAATTTCGTAATACGGTTTAACTACATATATAGGCTGTTCGCGATTAATTGAGCACTTTTGAAATCAACCTTTGAAAAATGTCACTGCCCCTGCCTGAATATATTCTAAAGGTTACCCTGAGTGACATGCGCCCAGTAAAGTTGGTAACGACGGAAGCGAAAGTAGTTCCAAATTTTAACATTTAATTAAAACCGCTAGGTATACGTGTGTGAAAACTGAAATGTTTTATTTCGTTCTCTGTATTTTAAATGCATATAAGTATAAGAATTAGCAAATTTGGAAAGTATTTACTTTTGATACAATTTCACAATCGCACGTGACCGACGCATGAATATAGTGATCGGGCCCGTGACAATGTTAATTTTACATATGGTGGAAGAATACACAACGTACATACAAGTAGATACTAACTAAGCAGTGCTTTCAAAAGTTCTCAGTTTACCGTGAACAGCCTTTACGTATAGGCACAAATATGAAAGAACAAAACTAGACGTAACTAGGCCTTTAAGTCATATATACAAATTTTTGGCAAGTTAACATTAAAATCATGGTTCTCTTGAAGTGTCAAATTGTTGAAACAAAAAAAATTAAAGCGTGGCTCTTAGACCAACTAAACATTATTTAAAAATTACATTCCGAACAAATGAAGTCCAGGCATAATTCTCGCCGACGAACATTTGTCAGGTTTCGCTGCTCTGTCTTTCTGAATTAATACTTAGCTTTCTGACATCGTGTAGAGCGGACCTGTATAGGTCTTCTCACATCGATCGTTAAAACTGTGGTATTTTTACGCCCTTCCTAACATCCCTAATTCAACACGCACTTGTCCAGTGTATTATAAATAATGCACGTTAAACAAGTTAACTGCATCTTGTGGAGTTCAGTAGCATTGTTGGGAGAGGCGCGATATCCACAGTCTTTGCCAAACAAATGTAATTTTTGTGTGGGGAGTTGGGATGTGCGTGATGGTAGGACGACCCCGTCTCCTGAATTAATCAGAGCAAGCAATCGGCTCCCTTGTACAAAAGTTGTTGACCGGACGTAGGTAATCTGCCGTGCGTAGGGGAACACGCAGAGTTTGGCGGGGAAAATAGGGCACTTATTTCCGTCACAGAGAAACGAAGCATAGCAACTGTAGTGGGACAAATAGTTTCTTGGGAGCTGGTTGGTTGTTGATGAACTCTGTGAGAAGATGGCATGGTTGGTAGGACTCGACGTCTCGTCTACTGTCATGTCGTCAGGGAAGCTGGAGCGGCCACGGCCAGCACTAGCATTCCAGCATTCGCCTGGAATGAAGTCGGGGAAACGATGGAGAAACGACTCCAGTACGGCCGGAACAGAATGCGAGTCCGTAGTTTCACCACTGTGTTATCTCGCTCGGTGTAAAGATGACGGGGAATGCATTGAGAACTTCGCAGACGACACTAGGATTCCAGACAAACGTCGCGCAGCTAGCTAGCCAAGATGTGCGCAGCCGTCGAACATGGACCACTTTTCTGACGATTATTTCTTATTGAGTGAATAGAAGTTCAAGGGGAATAGTGCATGAAAGCAGTATATGTGCCCGACTTTCGATATAAGTAGTTTTTCAAAGAGTTTATTGAAATTTTTAGCTCGACAAGATCTAAATAATAAAAATAATTTTCAACACCTTTTTACGTTGTTAGATTTTCGCTGCTTTCATTGTTCTCGGAGCACTGATGGAAGAAATGGAAAGAATTTATTTTTTCTTGTCTTCAATCAGAGCTCCGAAAATAACGAACGCAGGGAATTTTAAGCCATGCAATAAGATGTTCAAAATTATTATTTACGTCTTGTCGAGCCAAAAATTTCGAAAAATCCTCTTTAAAACAAATTGTGACAAAAATTATATAAAAATACGATTTTCGTGCACCATTACCCTTAAGTTGCGTACTTAACGTGAAACTAGACAGTGAGCAGCAATGCAGAATGAAACTGTAATAATCGGCCACAGTTGAGTTTCTTATCGACGGCCGAACTTAATACTGATATGTACTTTAATTTTTAGCCCGTTGGGGAAGTGGGATGGTGTGCGGCGTGCATATTTTAGATATAAACTGACGTAAATAAGCTTATTTAAACTGACCTGAAATATGTAGATATGCTTTGGGGCGCGTCTTTAGTTTGTCGTCATTTTACTTCTTAGTTGTTGTTAATGCAGTTCACATGATTTAATTTAATCTGCTATATGAAAAATTTCAAGTGGATGTTTAAATTGAATACGAAATTGTGAAATTATGTTCAGGGTTTAGGCAAATTTGTATTTCAGCTCAAAAAAAGCCAGGCCAAGATAATGACCTGAAATAACTCGACAAAATACTTTAGATTGAAATGAATTATTTGGATATTGGGGAAGAGTAGTTAGGAATAGCCGACTTTGGGCCAAGGGATTGGGGAGCCGGAGCCGAGGAGCCGCCATGTTGTTACATCACCCGTCCGCCATTTTGCTCCCTTTTCCCCTCAAAATCGACCAAAATACCTTAAAAATTTCCCTTTTGCCCTAAAATGTTCCCTTTTTTTTTCCCATGTACGAAAAAAAATCCTCAGAAAATCCCAAATTTCCCCGGAACAGGTGACAGGGATCAGCGACCTAGGTGGCCTTGGGTCAGGGCAAGTGGGACTCAGGACCATTGACCTTTGACCTTGAAAATACAAAAATAAAAAAATCACAAAAAATACAAAAAAATACCGAAAAATGTATTGTTAAAAATGATTAAAAATTACTAAAAAGTAATGATTAAAATGATTAAAAATTAATAAAAAAACTTATAAAATTTAAAAAAAATTACTTTTTCGAAGGTCCCCCCAGCACCACGCCAAGTAGACGACTGACTCCCTCATCCCCACTCCTCGTACCTATACTCATTCCATCATCTTGATTTTTTCGTTCGTAATTTATTTATACATTAATGGAGGCCACCATCTTGATAGGCGACGACTACCTTGGTAGGCGACCACCATTCTGGTAGGCGATCACCATCTTGGTCGACATCACACATCCGCCATATTGGAAGCCAATGACCATGACCTCATGAGCTTGAATGACCTTGAAAACAAAAACTCGAGAAAGTACATACAAGTCAGCAAGCATAATACATTACAGACTACCACTGCCATATTAGATGCTGACTACCGCGACCTTGACTTCATGACCTTGAAGAACTCTATAAAATACATAATTCAGCAAGCATAGTACATTTGGGACTACTACCGCCATATTATATGCATGCTACCTTGACCCTATGACCTTGAAAACAAAAAACTCGAAAAATAGTCTATGTGAAGAGGCAGAAGCTAGCCGAGACAATGTATCTTTCGCAACAGCAGTTGTCAAACTAAGCCTCCCAGCCTACCTCCCTACTGCTTATGATATACGCATATGCAAACCCTATGATGATATATTGACTTTGAACCAATAGTATTACACAATTAATACTTTGTGCAGACACCAACCAGCCAATTACCCAGTTACCACATGATTGCATCCGACCAATCACATGCAGGCATTGAGACATCACATACACAGGCTGGTAGTCAGGTTTTAAATGCTAGTTCCTTGATCACATTACCATGCAGTTATATCTTCAACAGTTTCTTCCAGACAAGTTCTTCGCTCACCTATAAATCATGGTCACACTTAAAGTAGACAGCTGACTCCTGTTGTCGGACCGACCCTTCACAAGACTGGCCCATTTACCCATTGACCCCTAAATGACCTTACCACTACCACCTTTTTACATTACTAGACGCTGCAGGCAGGCGAGACAGTTTACAGTCTAGGGAATTCGGCCCGTCCACCTATTCAGTTCATTTTGGTGTCCATAGAGGGAGATACCAGTCCGTTGGAGCTAAAGAGGCCACAATTTAAGTCAATAAAAGTTATCATACTGGTTTCGTACTTAACTGAAAGCAGTGATTCGCAATACATTCTGTGTTAACAAAAAACTATTATTGATAGAGGCTGTTCGCGCTTAAGTGAGCACTTTTGACAGCCCTCTCATTTGGAATAATGGTCAGTAAATATATTTTATTTTAGCCGTAGACGTTAACCTCCAGGGGCGGTGGAATATATACACTGTGTTTATTACTTAGATGGCAATATTTATTTAAAATGGTGGTTAAACGATAAAAAATGGCTGAAAGAAAAAAGTAACTAGGACCTCAAAAGTGCTCACTTTAGCGTGAACAGCCTTTATATACATATGACATGCTTTCGTACGTTCTTACAGGTTAAAAAAATAAAGCTCAGTTATGCCAGGGAAGTGCTGCTTCCATCGCTTCCATGGACGCTTCACCACTGCTCGGAGACTACTTTGAAGGATTTTAACTGCTCGTACACGTATGAGACGTGTTCACACGAGTGTATATAGTATGTACAATAGTATATCAACTAAACGATGATTTCAAGGAGCGATGTTTGTCTTTGTTCCTTGTCGGACATTCTTGCATCCGTACCCCATGTGGTGTCCCCTTTAAAATGTACATGGTGTACACTTTCAACTGTATCTAGTACATTCCCTGTGTTGGGTCATTTTCGGGAGATATCAATAGTTGCCAAGACTTCTGAATCAGCCCTTGTATATTTCTAAAACTTCCGAAAAGAATCTGCACTAACATAATCGAATACTGTTCTTGACAGCATAAGCTAAGTAATTTAAAAGGGTTAGTTACTTGCCTTCAAAATGGCCGCCTCTTTAACTTCGTTTCGTATTACCTCTCTGGAACAGTAAAATTCTAATGCAACTTGAGTTGCTGATGTTCGTATTATATGCGTTAAAAGTACTTTTTTTAACTTGCTTAGCTAAATTTAATGGACGCAGTTGGTACTTCACGTCATTCAATGTGAATTAAATTGTTTAATGTTATCAAAAAGTAACACTGCAAGCATAACACCCATTACTTAAAAAATAAGCTATTACTTCATAAAAAAAATGGTACTCTCTCTCTCTATTTATCCCTGTTTCTCTCTCTTTCTCCCTCTATATATCTTTCTTCCTCCATCTCTTTATCTTTCTTCCTCCATCTCTCTATCTTTCTTCTTCCATCTCTCTATCTTTCTTCCTCCATCTCTCTATCTTGCTTCCCCCATCCCCTTCCTCTAGCTTGCTTTCCCCGTCTCTCTAGCTTGCTTCCACCCTCTCTTTCCTCCCTATCTCTGTCTTTCTTCCTCCCTCTCTCTATCTCTTTTTTTTCTCTCCCGCTCTCCATTTTTCTCTTCCGCTCTCCTGCTCTCTCTTTTTGTTTCTCTTTTCTCTCCGTCATCTCTTCTCTCTCTTTTCTCTTCTTCTATCTCCTTTATTTATCTTTTTATCTCTCTGTTTTCCTCGCCTCTCTTTTTTCTCTCTTTTTCTCTGTCCGTCTCTGTCTCGCTTTCTCGGTCTCTTTTTCTTTCAATTTCCCTCTCTCTATCTTTCATTTTCGTTCTCTCTCGCTCTATTTCTATTCTCTCTATTTGTATTTCTTTCTCTCGCTCTATTTCTATTGCTCTCTCTCTCTCTATTTCTATTACTCTCTCTATTTCTCTCTCTCACTGTGTATTGTATGTTTGCACGCGTATGCGCAAACATAACACTTTCTTCAATTTGGACATTGCTTTAAGTAACTTAAGCTGCATGTATTTAAGAAAACACATTAAAATTTTACTGGTCCAGGCAATGTGATTAATGGTGTCGTTGGACAAATCACTGCCACCATGATACATTTGTCTGAACGAATAACAGCCGTAGAGTAAATTGATTACTAAAAATAAATTTCGTTAAGCGGTTTTAAATTATATGTGCAGTTCCTTTTTGCAATTTACTAACAATTTAAATCATGTTTTAGAATGTATAAATTGCACAAATCTGAAATACTATCGTTACTGTAGATCGTAGGCACTGACCACTACGATTGTTTATGCGGTGAAAACAATTTAAGATCAGTCTTAAAACTATGTTTAAATTTCAATTTTTCTCTGTTTTTCACCGATAAAAAAACAGACGCGGTGATGAGTACTTGATGGTTTCCAGCAGGGCAAACAGTTTACCATATTATAAGTCGCCGGGACGCGTATCGTAGTTCGTAAGGAATGGAAGTTGTGATAAAAATTAAATGAGTTGGTAATTTATGTACAGTGCTCTAAAATACACACAGCCGTTATTTAAGAGTCCTATGCACTGAAACGTTTTCTGTGAAATCGTTGTTTGCGCGTAAACGCGTATCTTGGTAAATGAAAGATATGGAAATATGACTTTTTGTCAGGAAAGATAAAATACAGTATGGCCATATTTTTTACTTTTGCCATATCAAGTGTATTCTTGGAGAAAAAAAATTCGTGAAAATGGTCAAATATCGCATTTTTAAAACTGCCTGTGCAGTTTCCTTAAGCGGCAAGAGAAGATTACAAAGATACGGACGTAGTTTAATCTGTGGGCTTTCATCGCGTGTAATAAAACCCCCATGTTACAGATCTAATTTGCACAGTAAAGAGTTACGACGGAAACACTGCACACCTTACGCGTAGGAGCGATGAAGCACTTGGCGTGCGTGTAACTGTCGACCGTATCGCTCCCTCGCTTCTTGACCTCGGACGCGCCGTTACGTAGTCCCCTTAAATAACCCATCTATACTATTAACACTTGTTATTCTCAGTGTGCGCAATATTTTTCAACCTTACTCTTAATCAAAGTCATTATAACTGTATTCATATTAGTTACAGTCACTTAATTGACACTTATTACTAACACATATTCAATCATCCTGTATATTGCCATCATCCCAAATTCGTGTCACCCAGGCATCCAGTTCACTAGTCTCGGCCGTCAGTGTCACTCTCTACTACCTATGCTCGCAGTCCGCAGACGTAACTCCCGCTGGTATTATCCATTCACGGTTACTTCAGCCTTTTCTGAAGCCCTGCTAAAGTTCTACTTGCAAGATATTCCTCCGCCTCCCCGCAAACTAAGCTTAACTAAGCGTGGAGAATTACACCAGAGGGACAACGCACCACATTCGTGCACACCAAGTGTAACAGTATTTTGTATAAGGACTATTTCTCACCAGACGTTACCAACATATCTATTTTCTCCCGGTTTTTTATTCAAATCATTTATAAATAAAGCATTACAATTTATGGGTAAAATATTAATAGTATTTAAATCTAACGGGAAAAAAAGTATTTCTTATAAACACAAGTATAAAACGCTTGTGATACAGGGAGTATTTGCGAAATAATTAAAAACACGTCATACGTGGGGAGATTTTTCAAAGGTTTGATCATTGAGTAAATATATACACTAGAGTGGCCATGGGATAGGGAAAAGTCTGACCAGTTGTTATGTGTTAGTTCCGCTGTTGATCCAGAGGAGCGCTAGTGTTCTCGACGACGTCATCCGCGCGGTGTTGCCAATTCCGCAGCTGGCAAAAGTATGTCATAACCCTGGCCTCGGCTCACCCACGTGTCCGTTCAAGTCCTGTCGAAGGCGAGCCTGTCACACGCGAGTTACCAGCATTCGTTGCAGATGTGAATACCCAACTCATGATTTACTATTGGCGACCATGGCATGTGCTTCGTTTATGTTCGCGGAAATTTGCTGTCATATCAACTACTATTTGGTTTTATTTACTACTGCGAAAATGAATTATCATAAATATATACCGGTCAATGTTTATAATTATAATCTATTATTTTACTATAGTTGAGGTGTTCATATAAGAGTACTGTTAGCACTTACAATTACAAACTTCATATTAATCATGAGTGATGTCATACATCTTAGTAAACATTTCGATCCGGTCTTATGTGAAAGGAAATGGACAGGAAATGATTGTCCATTAGTGGAGAAATATGTGTTAGACGCACGATGGTATACAATTGAACGCAATGTTTACAGTGTGGGGTTGTGATCTACTACATAGGTGACTGTTCGTACAAATTGTCATTACGTTCAGTATGTAGATTCGAGTGTCAGTAAGGCTGTGTCTGAACCTAGGAATGCGCTTAGGTATATAAACATACTCAACTCGGCTCGATACGTGATCCATTCCGACAGGCATACTTATTTTCATCCCATACTGCAAATAGTTAGCTGATAAGATTCTGAATAAGCATTTTGACGGAAAACATATATTGAATATGTGCTGGAACATAGGCGCATATATTTAGAATTATCAACCCAATAGGAGTTTAACTTTGAATTTTGAAGTTCGCTCAACTTACAACAGATCTATATTGTGGATGGGTGAAGGTTGTTAACACTATCCTCGTAGCATATTATCAAAATGGTGCTTCAACTCTTTTGGTTAAAATACACCAATTTATCTTATTACTTTTGGTTAAAATACACAAATTACACTCTCTCTTCACAGTAATTATCACCTTTTTCTTTAGTAAACAGTAGTCACATCTTATATGTAGGAAGCTAGAAAGCGTAAGACAATGAAAGTGTTCCTATTAATTAATCATACACTATAAAAAAAAGTAATGACTATATATTTTAAAAAGGAAATGTACCTCTAATTGTTAGCAGTTTTAATGATACCCTATCGATAACTGCGTTTACCGAGTCATACTAATATTGATATGAATAAAAATTAAGTAGGTTTTTGAGATAACGTTTTCAGTCATCCATGCCTTGCCTTGAAAATCATTGGTGGTGTTCTCACTGCTCTGCATATTAACTATAAATTCAATGTCACGTCCTGTTTATAACATCACGAAGAAAACTGGTTATATTTATCCCGGCTCTTCAAGATCATTAATGGTTAAATAGTGTACATTGTTAAGAACTTTGTTCAGTGGCGTTTCTCGAAAGTTAATGCCTCCATTCCACTATGTATAAAAATAAATATTAGAAATAACAATTATGAACTACATATGAATCGATTTTCAAAGTAGTAGCTCGTGGGCTTTAAGAGCGCGAGACGTACACACATTCGTTTCTCCATGTACGTGGGTGTGTCATTTCCCAATACATGTACAACATTTACGTGCGTAGACGAATGCGAACGCTGTATGAGCGTGCATCTCATTAAGCAGAAAACCTTATGTACACTGCGGGAAAAGGGCATTAATGATCACGTATACAGCTCAACTCTTAACAGATGCCTGTTTTAAAGCGACAGTACAATTGCCGTCTCTGTAAGATCCAAGTTTACAATAATGCGATGTGCATTAGTGGATATTGTCTGAAAAGTTGGCAGCTGTGTGTAGGCCCACACTATTGCATATTCTACACTGAAACCTCGGGCTCATAACAGTGCGAGAAACGTTGACGCTGAAGTGTTTATCAGTAATGTTAACACTAACGAACGCATGAAAACTAGACACAACAAAGATAGTCGCAATAGTCTACTTCAGACTACGTACATTACAAAATATAACTACGCCTACACTAAAAATCGGTTGAATGGAATGACTCGGAGCCAATCACTAATAGTCAAGCTAAGGCCGTGTCCGGAAGGACAAATTCGTTATCTTGTAAGTTTCAATCCGGACGTTGTTGATAGTCACTTGTTTAGCACTCGCGGCAACACATTCTTACATTGACAGTGAAAACTTGTTTTATATAAATTAAATACTTAAAATGGGCGTAATATTTACACAATCATCAAGGGAATGCTGCGAATATGTTAATAAACAAGCAACTAAAATAACATCCAATAACGACTTAAAACAAAACATGGTTGCGAAATATATAAATAATGTACAACACTTACTTGCTTTTTAAAACATGTCTAGTGTATTTTATGAACAGTTATTCTTTTAAAAAGATGTTTTAAGTACGCATTCGCACATGTGTTTTGAATGTCAAAACCAACATGGTGCTGATTTTGTCATTTTGTATTTTTGCTAACATCCGCTATATATAAGATACGAAATATCAATTTACCAAATACGTCACAATGTTTGTATACAAAATCGTGTCATGTGATCATTTTGTCAATACAATCTGCCATTTCGGATACGGCCTACGTTTACAATACAAAACTAATGCATTTATAATTATGCAGTAGGCGCTTCTCTGTCATACGGAAACATGTCTTCGGTATTTGCAGTTTCCCGTAATATTTTAATTCTTAATTCCAGCTAATGGAAACAGGCAGCAAGACTTGTCACGTTTACTTTTGTTCCTAACATAACCTCGTATGAAACCATAATATTGAATCAGATCATACTTCAAAACCGATATTGCTATCAGAAAATCTTATTATTTGTGAACATATATTTTTCAACATGTGCACACGCACTCCTTTGTCATATTGTTTTATACTTACATTACTGTAAATAACAGTTTCCCGCCCAACAACACCGACTGCTCTGCACTGATTGGTCGTAGTCTCGATATATTTTCTAAAGATATAAAATACAACTATCTGTTTAAATGCTTAAGGAAATCCCACTAACGCACATGATCCAAAAAGTTCCTCGTTCCTTCTGCACACATCTCAACGCATACTGCTTAAATATTTCTATTGTAAATCCAGCTGTATTACAGACGTCGCAGATTACGCTGCATTACGGTATGCAGGTGTGTTTAAACGTAGTAGAATCAAAACATTTCTCTGTTCATAGTGTACAGTGTTGTTACTGAGAATAACAGAATATTATTAAATATCTTGACTGTGTCAAACGTTTTTCGTGTATTCTGGGATGTTTGTCGTCTCCTAGCCTACAGATGGATAATGACAGTAATTTACCAACACTATGTAAAAATTGGAATGATTTGTGACAGTAGGGCATTCTTGTGTATTAACTTTGTGGCATATGTTGATAATTATCATTTACTTTTACTAAGTGTAGTTATGTCCTGTGTGCCCCATGTTTTGTTGAATGAATAAATACTTTTATCGTTAACGACCACTCATTTTTTTTTACACAATTATACTATACTAACGAAATATATTTTATAACATGTACGATCATCTTCATAACAAGGAGTGTTAATTCATACAGCAAGTGTAGATTCGCTTCGTTTATCGTGGGTATTTTCTCCTTTTTACTATCATTCCCCTACCACTTAGCAATGTTGATTGTAACATGTTAGTATAATACTAGCAGTATGTAGTGTATTATATTTGCAAAACAGTTTTCCTTTCGATATTTAAAAAGGATTTAAGAAGTTTCTGGGGGCTAAATTCTATGAGAGGTGTGAGTCGTTTAAGCCGGCCTTACACGATACCCAATTTCTGCTACTTTCTGTTATACTCATGGGCACAACAGAAGGCATGCAAGTTTCTATAGAAGAAGGGAAGAAAGAACGCATCCGTTCATACCCACACGTTACCTAAAGTGCTAATAGAAACTTGTAAATGCCAGTCAAAACAACTCGCAGGGGACAGGGGTACACATGCAACCAAATTTTACATGTAGGAGCTTTGTGGTGCATACAAAAGGTACCACGATTATTTCTTGTTCCCCTGAAGACTGCATTGGTTTAGATTTTAACGTACGAGTACTATTAATGTATGGAAAATGATGTGAGTAACGGCACTGCTTATGTATGGAAAACAAGGTACTGTATTCACATGTATGTACGACGGACATTAATGCAACTCATTAAAATATTGGTATATTATTTAAACAAGGGCGTAGCTAGGAATGTACTCGGGGGGGGGGGGGGGAGGAGATAAGAGGTATTCCATATTTATATTTTTGAACAAAATACAAAACCTGTATTATTACAAATTTATAGTTACACATTTAATTATAATTAATGGGTTCATGTACAGATATCGAACCACTAAATGCTATAAGCATTCTTCATGTTCAAGGAAGATCGCATATTCCTTGAATTAAAATAAAATTCAACTTGTAATTTTGTTTTCGACTTTTATTTTTATTTCTGTGGTGGATATGTCCCAATATTTCACACAACCCCCCTCCCCCCCCCCCCACAGCTACGCTCCTGTTTTTAAATGTGTATCTTTAATGAGCATAATAATCAATCTTGTGCTCTCCGTAATTAAACACGCTTTTACGGTTATACGACCAAAACAAGACAGAACTGTTACAATATTAAACTTAAGGCTTTCATTTGTGCCGGTTAACATTATTCATGCTATACAGCTCAAATTATCTACTTTAGAAACCAATCGATGTGATATATATATATATATATATATATATATATATATATATATATATATATATATATATATATATATTATATATATATATATATATATATATATATGCATAAATTAACAGTTATCAGATATTTTATAAAGTGGAGATTATTCATTTATGACCGTATGAGTAATATGCAACGTTTCTCGTTACTTATGCATACAATAAGTTTAATTTTTATATACATATGCTTTACAGAACTTGTAATCTTTTCGTAGACGGGCATATACGGCTTTGAGATAGGAACTCAGGAGTCCGCCATCTTTTCTGTCCCAGCTTGTGGGTAAAGCAGACATTCCGAACACGTTCTACTGTTGCGGAGTTGGGACTGGGGGAGACAGAGATGGAGTATGAGAGAGAGAGATAGAGAGAGAAGATGTCAATGTGGCAACTCCGCCTACATTCCCCACGCACACGCCACGGAAATGGACTAGCTCGACATGGCGTCCATCCCTCGAACTACAGATTCGTACCTGCTGGAGTGGCCAGAAAATTTAACCTGGGGAAGTCCACTCTAGATATATCTTTACTCAATGGTTTGATTCAAAAGGTCGAAGAAACCGGGAATGGGCTATACCTGTTGTCGCTGGCTTCGCACATCTGACGCTTACGGGCGTACAAAGCTCCAGACTAACTCACTAGGAGCACCGCTACGCTTATATAGATCGGCTGGCCCAATACAGGAGGTTCCCCTTACCACGGGTCATTCTGAGGGATAATGGGGGCGATGAGCAGGACATTCTTCAACGATAACTCCCGAGTTATTCAATTGCCCCAAGGACAGGAGGCCACACGAGCATCGATGGTCTTATCTCGCAGGCAGGGACGCGGTTATAGTGGAGCTGTGGCGCCCTTTATATTTCTCCGCGTGCTTCTGTGGTTACCAGTGATATCGCCGCGCGCCCTTGAAGCAAGGCCGTGCCCCAAATTGGTATCTGCATGACAGAATGTTAATCAAGCCTCGGGAGAAGTTCGAATCGAGGATCAGCAGTGCTGGGGGCTCCCTAATCTGCAGCATATTGTGTCATTTAAACTTTAAACCTCATTATTACGCAGGTGTTTACCGCGAAACATTTTTTTAAAATCAGTCCTTAACAAAGCCTGCATAAATTGTAACGTAAATACGCGGATTTACAGCGTTGTAGGCAGTAGACTGAAAAAAAAAGGAAAAATTGTATAAATTTTCTCAATAATTGTATAAATTTTCTCAATGCCTTTTTAAAAAGCTATAATGTGAAACTCAAATTGAACTGCTAACTTATAACTTGGGTAATGCATTCTTCTTAACTGTGCATGCATCGTGTGCGTATATGAAGTATGTTCTCATGTTCGAACAGTTGGGAGGTGATTTCATATTAAAAAATGGATATAGGCCGTTCAAGGTTACCTCGCACTTTTCTGAAGCCCTGCTAAAGTTCGATTTCCAGGATATTCCTCCGCCTCGTGCAAACAGAGGTTAACAGAGTCTATAAAATTAAATAGAAGGGACAGCGCGTTGCATTCGTGCGCACGCATTGTAATACAATTTTGCACAAGATCTACTATTTCTTATTAGACATTATCAGCACACCTCTGTTCTCCCTGCTTTTATTCATATTAAACATAAATGAAATATAATGTATAGATAGAATATATAAGTATAGTTCATTTCATGTAATTGGCGAAAATTTTTACAGTTCTAGAAAAGTAGCACGGCCACAATGCATCCTTCTACCACAGCTGTTTTGTCACTGACGAAAAAGTCGTTTGTAAACAAATGTTTGATTCCAATGCACAATTGCATTCCCCTCTTTCCTCGTGTTTCCTGTCATGGCAGACACTGAAAGTCTGACGTTAGCTAACTTTCAGCTAGTAATCAATGTTGGATATTATAGCTAGGTTGGCATTCCAACATATTTTATTTTTGTAATTGCCAAGTTAACTTTGTTGGGGTTCTGTTAATTCTATTTCGAGGGAAAAAAGAATTGGGGGAAAGGGGGCTTTCATTTGACGTCTTTCGTGAGACTGCATTATTTTGATGTTCTTACGAGTGTGTGGCATTTTTGAGTTACATAGTGTTTTGGTGGAGCAGTGAAAAATTCTGTTCGTATGGAAATAACATTTAAATTATTTAACTTCGAAAATTTTAACTTCAATCAAAAAACAAAATACGATACATACGTCGCGGTTAGTATTCGCACAGATGCAGCAATATACACACATACATACTATGACCGAAGTTAACCTTACACTCGTTGAATTTATATAGACAAATAAACAAATATTATTCACAACACTACAAAAGTGTTGAAAGTGCGGCTTTTTCAGGCCACGTGCATTTCAGTAATTATAGTAACAGTTTACAAATACATTTACAAAACACGCAAACTTACTGTTCGTAAAATTGGAACCTCTCGAGTACGTGTTTTTTCTATAGCAATCCTTACAAGTTTACTTCACTAAAATCACGTTTGTTCGTCACAAGCATTAAATAATTTATTTGCAGAATCATTCTGTAAAATCAACACTGCGGACGTTTCCTGAAATCAACAAACTTTAACTTCTGTACGTAAGTTATATTCATATAATCGTATTGCTTCATTGCAGAGGCGGAACGAGTCAGTTTTACGAAGCGGTTAATCATGTGCCGATTAATATTATATTTCACTCAAGAAAATGCACTACAACGGCACCTACAAACAACTATGCTTGAAGAAAACAAATCAACAATTAACTACCGATTAAATATTCCGACAACACCGAAAAGATATTCGTATAATAAACACGATGAGAAAAAAGCAGTTACAAAGGCGTTCGCTGGGCTAGGAACTGGAAAAACAAACATGGCTAGTCATTGGCTGGAAACGTTTACTGTTCGTACGTGTCTATGTACTCTTGTCATAATTGCTAAACATGTTTTTAAAGTCCAGTCAACAAAAAAAAAAAAAAAAAATATTGCTTTGAAAACATAATTGAAACCATAAATGTCGTAAGTATAATAAATATTTTAATTTACAACTTTAAGATCTGAATACTAGTTTCTTCCAAATCCATTATAAAAATCGCCAACTTAAAGACATGCATCCCGCAGAAATTCATGAACTGGTACAATACTTTACAAACGAGAGCATTTACTGTTTACATAGTGTGTAAGTTGGTCACATTGTCTGTTAGATTTTATCCCACTTACATATAATCACCTATAGAAGTTCAATAAAAACAAAAATATCATAGTCTATTTTATGTTAACACAAGTATAAAACACTTGTGATGGACGACAATTATATGAAACAATCTAGCACGTCATAGGTGGGGTGATATAGAAGACGTTATTACTAGGGATTCGCCCTCGAAAATGGGAAAATAACAATCATTCAGTTAAAAATATGGGAAACTATTAGAGATTAAAAAAAATGAATTCACGCAATGCATCAGGGAACGATCGTCAGCGTGAAAATGTAATAATAAATAACCTGTACAGTCGGGTACACAATTGGAGATTGCTAACATATCGCAATAAATGTTGTATCCGTGAGTATTTGCTAAAGTTACAAAGCGATTATTAATTACCATGTCCGAAATTACAAAAAAAAAAAAAAAAAGGTAGCCGTGTGACAATCGTATCCTTTCCTTTGCGTAAAAGTGCTCCCTCCCCCCCTTTTTTCCCAATAAAGATGACGAATATGATTTTATTAACATATTCAGTGTTGTTCATCCGGGCATGGAACAGTACAAATAAGGGCTCTGTTTCTTTTGTTGCAGATCTGATAGTGAGGGTAAAACGATAAAAGTGGCGTAGTGCATAATGGATGGTGTCACGCAACGTAATGAGCTTGCGCTGGCGTCCGATGTGTTCGACCAGTTTTGTGGGGCGTCAACCCAGAAAGCGATCCTTGGACATTACCGCCATCTGTGTGAACTGCTGCATGCCAAACATACCAACTTTCCCAACTTCTATCCAAAAATCAAGGTAAGGACCAGCAAACCCTTTGCACTCTAACTTAATGTAAAGTGCATCGCAATTTAATTATGTGGTAAAAATATTACTTTTACTTGAATATGTTATCCAGAAATGGTCGCAGTAGTACTTGCCATAAATTGTATTCATTCCCATTTTTTTTGCAAGTTCCTGCACATGTTAGACACTGGTGTCCAAAACTAAAGCAATAAACAGATATCCGTCCATCCCGTGATCAGTTTGCCATAGTGCAGCATCGGGTGGTAGTAAAGTATAAAGCATAAACAAAGTTAACACTGCAATATAATTTCTTGATGAACCAACAGGAAAAGTCAACACATTATCCGCTTTTCAAAAGTTAGTCACTTCCCTGAAACACATCCAGAAAACGGCTGTGTCTACTCAATATGGCGTGTGATCAACTGTGGCAGCAGTACAGACAGGCCTGACAACGACGTGGCATTCTCTGAATGCCATCAATCGCAGTTTGCGCTGCTGTTAACGCCCATTCTTCTTAAACTTCACGAAGTTGCCTGGCCGCCCTCGTTTCGAAGCGCACATGCACTTGCATAGAGATGTATTTGCGCAATGAATTATTTAATGAGATTATTTAATAGTGAAATTACTTGCTATGCACACTGGATATATAATCGCGCACTTGCATTATTACGTGTACCGAGAGAGTATATATCGCATTGAATATTTATTTGCGTAAATAAATAACGCAGCAATGATTTATTTAATCGAGCACTTACCCCAATTCCTTATTATGCGCATTGAATATTTAATCGCGCGCTTGCATGTGCAGAGAGAGAGAGAGAGAGATAGAGAGATAGAGAGATAGAGAGATAGAGAGAGAGATAGAGAGAGATATAGAGAGAGATATAGGGAGAGATATAGGGAGAGATATAGGGAGAGATATAGGGAGAGATATAGGGAGAGAGATAGGGAGAGAGATAGAGAGAGAGATAGAGAGAGAGATAGAGAGAGAGATAGAGAGAGATAGAGAGAGAGATAGAGAGAGAGATAGAGAGAGATAGAGAGAGAGATAGAGAGAGATAGAGAGAGAGATAGAGAGAGATAGAGATAGATAGATATAGAGATAGATAGATATAGAGATAGAGATAGATATAGAGATAGATATAGATAGATTACATATGCGCATGCAGCAATGAACAATTACTAAGTACAAAACCTCCAGACACATCTGCTCCTTAACACTGATAGCTCTCATCTGAGCAGAGTTTGATACTATCAAGGGATTTTACACAGTCCTCGGCCGGTCGGCATATTGGATCGTGTTCCAGATATATATAATTTAGAAAATGCTCAGTATAAATTGGGAAGCAATCGAGATTGGGTCGCGTGCGCGGCAGGCATACTCGGTGCGACACATCCTGTATATATCACTTCTCGTTATTAATTATTTAAATTAACGTAAAATATATTAATTATTATAACAGCCTCGCATCGGATTTACATCGATTCTACGTGTTACGAGAGACGTGTACATCATTCCACAACAAGTGAGTGGGTGAATACTTGTAATGAGTAATTAGATTATTTAATAATGTACTTACCCCATTTACTTATTATGCGAAATTATTTATTTAATCATGCAAGTAAAATAATAATTAAATAATTAATATGAACTCTCGCAATTACTTTTTTACATGTGCCATGTGACGGATTACACAACCTCTTGTTAGGGCTGTACACTCGACATTTGCCTGAGATTTTAAACCATGCCAATATAAAGCTTTTCCCAATTCATGCCGCCGGAACACCGAAAAAGTCGCAGATCCTGACAGGCCATTGCGGCATATTCAAGTACATAATTAAATTATCTAATTTAATTAGTCGAGTTATTAATTGGTTCAATACACGAAATAATATTCAATGCTATATGTACTCTCCCGGTACATGTAACAATGCAAGTGCGCTTTTAAATATTGAGTGTGCGTAGTAAATAATTGCACTATTAAATGATCTAATTAAATGATTCATCTCGCAAATACATCCGTATGCAAGTGCATGTGCACTTAAATACTCCTTACGTGTCATCCAGATGCCCACGGGACAACAACTGAAATTACTCCCATTACGTAATAGCTAATTGCGCAAGTGCACAAACAAAACATAAGTACCCTTCGGAACCAACCACCACGATGCTCGCCAAAAACAGGTTCTGTCATTTTCGGTAGATCCACAGAGGATGGGGAGGAGGGGAGGGGAGGTGGTAAAATGCATCTGCGAGTACAGGTACAGCGGGGGACGTAGCCGGTTAGATATCACTTCCAGGGGGGGGGGGTGAGGTGGGAGAAGTGCATCAATGGGAAGTAGGTCCGGGGTGGTTGTCCGAATGGGGAGGGGAGAATGCATCCTCCGCCATTGATAATCAATTGTTTCGGGGTAAGCCTACGCGGCTTCTACTTCCGAAGTCCCTGTTGGGACAATATCGATGACCGACTTGAGGGAACGCATGTCCAATTTTCTGAAACCCTCCACTTGTAATCAGTTGTAACCACACACAACAGTCCAATTGATAATCAATTGTTTCGTGGTAAGCCTACGCGGCTTCTACTTCCGAAGTCCCTGTCGGGGCAATATCGATGACCGACTTGAGGGAACGCATGTCCAATTTTCTGAAACCCTCCACTTGTAATCAGTTGTAACCACACACAACAGTCCAATTGATAATCAATTGTTTCGTGGTAAGCCTACGCGGCTTCTACTTCCGAAGTCCCTGTCGGGGCAATATCGATGACCGACTTGAGGGAACGCATGTCCAATTTTCTGAAACCCTCCACTTGTAATCAGTTGTAACCACACACAACAGTCCAATTCTTGTTTTGTCCCTCGAAGTTGTTTATGGCAATAAGCTTGTCGTCTGTTATGTTTGTCTGCTCGAAATTCTTTAATAAGCAACTGACGATTTCATCTGCTCCTCTTCCGGCAGTACTTTTATCCCAGGCATAAAACTATCCTTGATTATCGTTGTATGAATGCAGTCTCTAATTATAACAAAATTTCTTCTTCTTGTAGAAGGGATCACCTCTCAAGACCTCGTTGTTAAGAGCCGCCGAACTCTCTTCACTCACTCTCTCTTGTAGAAGGTAGGGCCAGTTGACAGTTTTTGAATGGGCGAAGCTTGTTGGAGGTCGAATGTTATAGCATAAACCCCTTGTCTGTGTGCTTTTTAAGTTGCAGTTTTTATAATATCTTGGCCAGCTTTGTTTTTCCGATGATGCAGTTTCTGAATTGCCTTCAAAGTTTGTGTGTTTGTTCATAATTATCGTGCTGTGCTTTTTGAACTGTATTGTCCGGCGAATCATATTCACAGCATGTGTGTCTTTGGGGTTTTAAAGGAAACGTGAATAGAAGGGTTTGGTAGGTTCGAAGGCAACGGCACACGGCACCTGGCACGGAGCGCCGGAGCTGTACCTGCTGTCATTCCGGTCGGCCGGTGGCCATATTGGAAGCCAATGACTGTTGGTCTTTGACCCCAAAAATCCAAAAATTCAAAAAAATTCCAAACAAATTAAAAAAAAAAAATAAAGAATATGTAAAAAATTCCAAAAACAATTCATTTAAAATCTTAAAAAATGATTAAAACATTATAAAAAATTATATAAAATTCTAGTTCCCCGATAGTCATTTTTCCCTAAAAATTTCCTTTTCTCCCTAAAATTTTACCCTTTTCCGCCTAAAATATACCATTTTTCCCCTAAAAAAAATCCCCCTTATCCCTAAAAAAATTCCTAAAAATTGCGATAAATTCATGCCAGCAAGCATATTACGTTGATACTACTGCCATATTGCATATGCAGGTGGTCGTGATGACCCAATCACCTTGAATGACCTTCAAAACAAACACTCGAGAAAAAATGCCAGCAAGAATATTACTTTATTTTGGATGCACGTATGACCTTGGAAACCAAAACTCGTGAAAAAATTCATAAAAGTTAGCGAGGATATTACGTTACAGATAATATTGACCTTAACTCCATGACCTTAGACGATCTTGAAAACAAACTCTAGAAAAAATGGTATATAATTGTACATACAGCACAATAATACTTTATACAATAATTTTTAGTTAAATTTATTTTATGTCCGTGTTTTTTTACATGTTAATTACATTCTGGCAAATTAGGTAAACATGAAATAATACACATTCTATTTTCCACGCACTTAATTTTCTACACACATTTTTATTCAAATCATTTATTACAGTCGTTCATACCCTCAAAAAAAATTAGAGTATTCTTCAATATATATGCATCTCAATACATTCAACTTTGTTGTAGGTCATAGTCTTTGATGTATCTCGCTATTCACACTCGTGTTGTCCTTGGGCGAAAATATCTTGACATTTATTATACCGTCACACTGTGCACGGCAGGTTATGTAGATAACTACACATTTTGAGGACACGTACCGAAGTCACAAGAGACCAGCTTGCAGCAAACCTGGTACTGAGTACTGATGAGAAACGCTTTTCGCCTTTACAGGTCTCTGCATGTCTAGGTAAATTGTCTCTATGGCTGAAAAGCTTACAGCACCTGTCACACAAATATGACACGCCACAAGGATTCTTGGCAGAATTAAAACGCTCATGTCGCCGAGCATGGCAGCTTTTGCTAACGATTTTTTCACAGAAGCGACATTGATGACGTAGTAGTTCAGGTAAACACTCGGGCAGGCCTTTTGGAGATGTAGGTGCTGGAGCTAAAGAAGCAGGTAACATTGGCATTGGTGTTCTAGATACCTCGCCAAAAAAATTCGATGGCTCCATTGAAGATTTCGTAGTCGTAACAGCTGAAGAAGTCGATGGCTCTAGTACAACATGAGACATCTCACTCGAAGAATAAATCGATGGCGCGAAACCACTGCGGGCAATATCAACTCTAATTTAATGTAACTCGTCGGATTACCTGGGTCTAGAAGCTAGCTGAGACGATGTATAATTCCACAGCAGCCGTTGTCATACTAAGCCCTTCAGATGAACCCCTACTGCTTATAATATACGAGTATATAAGCCCTATGACATCATATTGACTTTGAACCAATCGTATTACGCCATTAGTAGGTTTTTTGGATACCAACTAGTCACCGAGTTGCCACATTATTGCAGCTGACCAATCGCATGCAGGTATTGGGACATCACACGTGGGAGACAGTTTCTGACTCCTGTGCAGTGCATATGGTGCGTGTAGTGCTGATTGCGGTGTGTGCGATGCGGACTGCAGTGTATGTAGTGCTGATTGTGGTGCGTGTGGTGCTTATTGCGGTGCGTGTGGTGCTAATTGTGATGCATGCAGTGCTAATTATGTTGAGTGCAGGGTTAATTGTGGTGCTGATTGAGTACGAGCAATGCTGATTGCGGTGCATGCGATGATGATTGTGGTGCATGCGATGCTGATTTTTATGCATGCGATGCTGAGATACTGATTGTGGTGCTGATTGCGGTGCGTGTGATGCTGATTGTGGTGCGTGTGCTTATTGCGGTGCGTGTGGTGCTAATTGTGATGCATGCAGTGCTAATTATGTTGAGTGCAGGGTTGATTGTGGTGCTGATTGCAGTGCGAGCAATGCTGATTGCGGTGCATGCGATGATGATTGTGGTGCATGCGATGCTGATTGTTATGCATGCGATGCTGAGATACTGATTGTGGTGCTGATTGCGGTGCGTGTGATGCTGGTTGCGGTGCGTGTGGTGCTAATTATTTTGAGTGCAGAGCTGATTGTGGTGCTGATTACGGTGTGTGCTGTGCTGATTGTGCTGCATGTGGTTCTAAATGCGGTGTGTGTGTGTGTGGGGGTGTGCTGTGCTAAGTGCGGTCAATGTGGGTCGCAAGTTAAGAAAAATTCCCCTTATTTTAAAATAAAATTTATATAGTCCTACTTCCAAAGCTGAAAGGTGGACACTTTATTTAATAATCGCGCTTTATAAAGTATAGGTATATCCAGGTCCCTCGGTATATTTAATCACTTCCTGGGTAAACGGTATTTGCACGTTGCACTAAAAGTGCCTAGAACTACAGTTGGCTCCCACCACGCTTCGCCATTGGTCGATGCACAACTTGGACTTTCTACTTAACAATGCAGCACCACGGTAGGCCCTCACCATGTTTTCCAATGTAGATCTTGGTATGTTTTTTCAATGTATCGCCTTGCACAAACTGCATGGGACCTATGTCGTAATGCTTCATCGCGCGATAAGGACTCTTCGTAAAGATTGTTCTCTCATGCCGATGAGCATTTTGTCCATAGCTGCAAAACTCGATCGCAGAATCGACACTGGCGGTTATTACACTTGAGTGGTAGCCAACTTCACTGTAGTTGTTAATCATAACAAAACGTTACCTAACACAAGCAAATGCCACATGACATAACCAAATATTGCCGAATGGGATGGAACACTACTGCACTTAATAAGAACTGTCATAAGATTTCGCATTCATTACAGTTTTGACCAAACACGTGCCCTTTTCCTATCAAAGATAACAAAAAACTGATCAAACATTGCCAAAGTGATTAAATATTAACTAATGGGATCAAAATTAACTAAAACTGACAAACTTGAGACTGAACAATAGTTAACCAGTATGGTGAGTTAGATATTTATAAGCACATATATCAAAATATTAGTTGTGACTATATATAGCCTAACACAAATGAAATTGCAGTATATTATAACATATCAACAAATGTTTCCCAACAGTGCAAAATATAATTGTTTTAAGAGTGACAAAATGCCCAACGTTAACAAACAACCAAATGTGTAGTCGCCGTCGAGGGTTTATATGACCCTGCCGAAGTGGTGCTCACCATTACTAAGAAATGCGTCTTAAGAGTTAGTTGGAGCTGCGCATCCAAGGTCAAGAAGCGAGGGAGCAATACGGGCGACATTTAACACGCACGCCTAGTGTCTCATCGCTCCTATACTCAAGGCGTGCAGTGTTTCCGTCGTGACCATGTACTGTGCAATTCAGATCTGTAACATAGGGGTTTTATTACACGCTTGAAAGCTCACAGATGAAACTACGTCCGTATCGTTGTACTTTTCTCTTGCCGGTTAAGGAAACTGCACAGGGAAGCTTTAAAAATGCGACATTTGACCATCTTTACGAATTTTTTCCTCCAAGAATATACTAAATATTACAAAAGTAAAATAATAGAGACATATATGATTGTTTTTTTATCTTTTCTGACTAAAAGTCGTATTTGCAGAACATCTATTTACCGAGATACTCGTATTCGCGCAAACAACTTTCACGTAAAAACCTGCAGGTCCATATAACAGTTAAGTGGGAAGGGGTTCATGGGTGCCAGTTAGTCACTTGATGATAGAGCATGGGTCAGGGCGGAGTCATACTTGCCTTCGTGGCGACGATGAGCACCTGCGAATGTGGGCTGACCATGTGGTGGCTAGCCCCCCCCCCCTACTGCAACACCCCCTGCTGAGTTTTGATTGGAATTATCTTTACGTCCTCTTATCACATGGGCGAAAATGGGGTAGGACAAATGTGTCTCAGATACGGTTGACTCTTGCAATATTGATTTATTTCCAACAATTTGATGATTTTTGGGAATCCTCACTTTGCCTGTCGGTGTTGCAAGAGCAGAGAGATCTTTCAGCAGCCTGCAACTCGTAAAATCAATTATGGCTACGAACACAAATGGCAGAGTTAAGGTTGAATGACATGTGTCTGGTGTTTGTCCACCGCAATGTAAAGGTTAGTGTTGAAAAAGTTATTGAAAGTTCTGCTAAAAGGGGTAAGCGAAGGATCGCGCTGGAGTTTGTGTAAGTTGAATTATATTTTGCCTAAGATACTTTCTACAGTTTGGTTTTTTATGCATGTTAAATGGTATTGTCTGTTTCTCGAAAAGAAGTGCGGCCACGATGTATCCCTCCGCCACAGCTGTTCTGTCGGTGAAGAAACCGATCTATGTAAACAAACTACGAATCTAATGGCAAGCATTGAAAGACTGACGATTTCTGTCCAGTAATTAGGTTACTATAGCTGGTTGCCATTCCCAACTGTTTTATTTTTGTTATGATCACATAATATACTAGTTTGTGTTCTGTTCTATTTTATTGGTCAGGTGGGGAACTATAGTTTTACGTTTTTCAGGAGACGATTTTTTTTTTTGTGGTTCTTCTAATAAGAGAGTGGCGCTTGGAACTTGCATTGTTTTGACGATGCACTGGAAAACAATTTACGTGCGGAAATAGCAATCAATTTACTATAACTCAAAAGTTTTAACTTCATCGAAAGAACTAAATGCGACGAATGTGTTACTGTTCGTACCGATGCGAGAAATACTCAACAGATAAATATCATTGCATTTTTTATATAATGAACTACACTAAAAGAGCGCTTATTTATGCCACGTACATTTGAAAACCTCCCGCAAGAACAAAACGTAATAAATACGCCACAGTTAATACCGGTGTGCGAAATGCACATTGTAAACATGTTAAGCAAATTTTACTTCTACGTAAAAGTCGTTACAGTTTCAATCAAATAAAAGTCCAAATACATTTCAAATATTCTAACAACAATTTAAGAAAACATTATTTACAAAACACACCAATTTATGTTCACTTCGTAATTCCTACACACGTACCGAACTTTGGATTATTAATCATGTGTCGGCTACTGATACGAAATAATTTATTTGTTGAATTATGCAATTAGCAAAACACTTGAACTATTCCTTGAAACCAACAAATTCACACTTCACAACGAAAATAAATAATTTTTTGCTCGTGCTTCGCGATGGCCACAGAAAATGGCGGACCACAGCACACAACAAACCATTTTACAAAGCGGTAGACACGTGTCGATAATTCATTTCACTGAGGAGACTGTCCTAAAACTTCACCTACGACGAACTACACTTAACTAAATACGTAAATACAAAATTAATTAACTGCATATATAATATTCCGACATCAACAGTAAGGGATTCTCGCATATTGATAAATTATGACGGAAGAGAGACAATGGCAACAACGGCTTTTCACCGGATGGGTGGAGACTATAGACAGCAGACTCAACAGAGATTGGTGGAAACCTTTTACATAACCCTGATGTTCCCATGCTCTACCATAATATTTCTAAAGCCATTTCTCTATAACTCAGAAAAATTGAATATTAGTCTATGAGCGTAATTTTAACCATAAATAGTGTAATTATCATTATTTTTCTACGCTATAATTTTTAATTCGGTGTACTATTTTCTTTTACAATAATCGCCAAGAGCGCCAACATAATAACACGCATCCTGCAATAACCATCAGCTGACACAGTACTTTAAAAATGGGGGCGTTTACTGTTTACATGTTGTTAGGTTGGTCACGCCTGTCAAATTTTATTGAGTTATATGAAACCGAGTATATTTGTGTGACTGTATGTAATTTGTAACATTAAAAACTTTTTTTTACATAACAGCTTATGTTATTAAAAATAAACTCACTTCAATATACAGCAATTTCATTGCCTTCATAAAACTGGTTAAGTGTAAATAAAATAAATTAGTAACCTAAATAAATATTACCTCTATCCACACTTCAATCCTACAGTAGATGAATACCCCCTCCGAGGCAAACCTCTGGAGCCACCACTACCTCCTGCGGTGCCTTGCACGACCGCTACACTGGTTACACACTCTGCTGTATACCAGGATTGGGTGGGGGGAGGGGGCACGCCACTTCACATACTGCCGGGGTTTTCTCCGCCTGCTCCTGCCCCTGTTGTTAGGACCGGGCTAAAAGCCAAGGCTCCGAGGGGCTATGATGACAGTGTTCGAATATCATCATACAAAGACTAAATATCTCATAATGTTACCAGACATGTCTAAATGTAACAGAATAGTGCCAAACTTGAAAAAAAGAGCAAATATGATAATGTTACGAATTGTGATAAATTATCAACATGTGGGTGACGTAAACGATGATATGTATCAAACATATCCACGTGATTGCAAAGTGTAAAAATGTTGCTAGGCATAGGGAAATTTTTCCAAACATAACAAATCATGGTTAATGTGGTAGAGCATTACTGGAAGTAGCTAAACATTACTGACTGAAATTGAGACCATAAGTTATTACGTATATTATGCCCAATTGTGACCATACATGACCCTGCATTACTCAGTATTGTCCAGTAATTTTCAATATTACATCATGTTACCAAACTGAACCAATTTAGTTAATTATGAGTAAACATGCTTAAATATCACCAGATGAGAGAGAATATTACTAATTATAACCAAATGCAGCCAGATGTGACAGAGCATTTTTTTTTTACTAAATGTTATCATCTACAATCAAACATATTGAACCAGCAAACAAATTTATTTCATTTTAATTGAACTTGACATGTAAATAGTTGGTTTGACAAGTAAATATCTAGTATAACAAAATTTTTTCTGAATGCTACCTAATATTTTGAAACTTGCCCAGCATTGCCCAGAGTTGCATAGTGTTACCAATTAAAACAGTCTATATATAATTGAGAAATTTCAACTTAATTAATTTTAAAAATACATAGCCCTTTTGAACCTGAGTTAAATTGCTTTAAAGTGTAGATGGTTTGTGAAAATATACTTGTTGAAGGTATAAGAATCCTCTTTGTTTTTCCTATGTCAGTTTTTATAAATTCATATTTTATGATGTAAGGGATGGTACCTAACACAGTAAGATAATGTTTATATTTACATGTTTGGGTAGTATGTAGTTAAGTTAAATTAAGGCATTAAAATGATATGAAAGAGATGTGTTGAGCTTGTATTACTTTGTGTTATGCAGCTGAAATAACTTCCAATTAAATACTGTCTCAAAATCAAAACATAAACAATACTTTTTATTGTATATTTTTTAATAGAATTCTTAGTTAGGAAGTCATTGGAAGTCAGTCCTTGCAAAGCTCGTTTTAAGCACTGGTGTTTGCAAAAAATCTTTATGAAACATATTTCTTGGTGAACTACAGACAAACTGGTAAAAATAAAAGTCACAAAAATTATTTGAGCATTATATGTTATGCATTATTTGATTCAGTGTGATTGGTCGAATGTAGTTGGACTGAGCATGATTCGGCCGAGAGCGATAAGGTTATTTTAATACTTTTGTAAACCCTTTTGTTTACAATTAATCAATCTTTCTTTGTTTGTAATTTAGGGAAAAATAGATTTTACTCTTAAGTTATAGTCAAGTTATGAAAATACTTAAAATTCTTAAACCATTCAAATATTTAATTTTAATCACCAGTGAGATACATTCTCTGAGTTGATGCAAACACACATTTGTAGAGAGAGACTTGGAGACTTGTAGATGTGTGCAGAGAGATGTGTGCATAGAATGGTTGTGTGAGCATGCCTGGATTTCCAGGGAAACACACATAGCCATATAAACATTTAGCTATTAACACCTTACACACATTTAATTGTATGTGTTTTCATATAGTATTGCATTCCTTGATATTTTAAACATTTTGCATTTCAGTTGAAACTGCGTTCATGGAAAGCTCAGGCGCTGTGGGCGAAGTTCGACAAGAGGGCAAGCCACAAGTGTTACAACCGTGGGAAGGCATGTCCGAACTCCAGGGTATGTTCACAGCTATTTTTCAAGAGCGCAACTTGTATGTCAATATAGTTTCCCTCCTTTGAAAGGCGTCATCTATATCAGTATACTTTAAAAAGCCACCATCTACAATGCCAGTATAAAGCTAATACCACCTTTTTCATACAAAACCACCTCACACTTTGGTACCATTTCATCAACACCCTCTTTACATGGCCACTACCGTAAGCATGCTGGAACTTCCATTTCTAAACTCCAAAGTTGGGGCAGCTGTGGCGCAGTGGCTAGTTCGCTCGCCTCCCACCACGGCGATCCGGGTTCGATACCCGGCGGGCTCTCTCCCGTATTTTCATGCATGTGGGAATCGTGCTGGACGATGCCGCTTGCCGGCGGGTTTTCTCGGGGTACTCCCGTTTCCCCCGTACTCACATTCCAGTGCCGCTCCATCCTAGGGTCTTATTTCATGTCATGTTCGGGGATGACGGGTACCTCGGGTCCCAGCTGGAAAGCCTGTCACTCGGTGAGTGATGCCTTGCCCTCAAGTTTTTTTTTTCTCCAAAGGTACCTTTCAAGACATTCCTGCAACAAAGGGAGACTGCAGTGTGGTGTACTCAGTAGTGAAACCATTGACCTCCCACCAATATGAACTGGGTTCGATTCCTGGCAGGATCGTTCAGATTTTTGCATGTGGGGAAATTTGGCGGACTTTGCAGTTGGTCGGCGGGTTTTTTAGGCCTTTTCCATTTCCCGAACCCTTGCATTCTGCCACTGCTCTGTATTCACTTGACTGTCTCCAGAATTACAAATATTGATGCTAAGCACTGACCAGACACTTTTATCAAACGTCCTTCCTGCATTAATATAATATCCCATAGTCTATACTGAGAGTGTGTCAGTGTGTGCTGATGCACCTTTCTGTGAATGAATTCAGCCAAGTATTGTACCAGTAGGACAAGCTATTGCTGTGTCCTCCCCCTGGACAAACCATGCTGAAAGTCTAGTCAGTTTGGAGGCTAATGGGTATGAGTGGGTGGCCCACACCATTACCTGTATTGCCACAATACCCTTAGGTAGATGCTGCCTGTTTCACTTTCTCAAAATCTTCTGTTTTTTTTTGCCGACTTACCGTGGCGTAGTCTTGGGTGCGGGAGGCTCTGGGTTCGAATCCCTGGTAAGGCATGGGTGTCAAGTTAAATTAACAAGAATAGAAAGGTGAAGTGGTTTAACTGAGGCCTTGGTTGGTCATGTAAACAGAAGATTTTTGTAGGAGTGGCTGGATGGCTTGGTCACTTGCTGCTACATGGCTGATTGGGATGCCACAAAATGTGATACATTAATTTTACCACATTCCATTCTTGTTGTTCCATTCTCTGATGTAAGAAGTTGTATGGCAGTATCCAGGATCCAGCTTTAATTTGCTTCTCATCTTTAAAATCAACACCACTCTCTGACCAAAACTGATTTATATTACCTAGAATATCACATTTCTATGTATGTTGTTAACATAATGTGACTGGCAAGAACTCTTAGCTCCATTGCAGAAGTTGAGAACTATTAGATTTTAAAAGCAATGTGCAAAAAATGACACAAGTTTTTTACACCCATTATTTCAATTTATCATTAGCTCAGTGGCTGCCATGTTAAAAACTTTGTAATTATGCTCTCCTTAACCATATTTATTCAAACGAATGTATTCTTACTCTTTTTCTTCTTATAAATCTACTAGTTTACAACTTTTCCAGCTGCTGACTTTTCATACATTTTTTTAAATTATACAGCTTTTATATATTAATTAATCAGGCCTGAGATAGAACTGACCGTGGCCACAGGTGTGTAGTGGTCAGATGATTGTTTTTGCTGCCGCTATAAATAGGGTTTGATTCCTGTCAGGGTGAAATGTGGATTTTTACATGTGAGAAACATGGTGGCTGTTACCATTAGTAGTTGGATTTTCTCTTGGTACTTCCATATTCCCCACCATTACATTCCATCAATGTTTAATCTTCTCGTTGGCTTCTCTTCCATTGGTGCTTTAGACTTCAGCAGTGAAGCACTACCAAAATATATTTCACTTGCGCTTGATGTGTTATCTTAGTTATGTCAGTAGATAGATAATGTAGGTTCTGGGACAATAGGTTGTTGGCTGCAGCGCTACGGCTAGGCCGCCATCTTGGAGTTATGCCATTTTGTGATGTTCAATCAAATGAGCTGTCGTCCATCTTGTTTTCGGCTGCCATCTTGTTTATGCCAACCATTTTGTTTTTGCACTTAATGCTCTATCATTTCAACTTGATTTTTCCTGCTCCATCATTCTGTCCATATTTTCCCTTTAAAATGTATTGTTTTTCCCTCAAATTTCAAGTTTTTTTCCATCAGAAGGTCCAAAATTATTTAAAATAAAACCAAATTTGTACTAATGGCTGAATTTGCTCAACCCCACATAAAATTTGCCGAGACTTGCCTGTCCAGCTGTTTGTAAAAAAAAAATCTAACAATAAAGTATTACAACAGATTTAAACTAGTTCATTATTTCATTCCCAAGTTGTTCTGGGATCATACAGTTACTAAAGTACTTTTCATGTCTCTTTGGTAATGGAAAATTTTTAAATCAGCATTAGTTTCACCATTTTCTTTTTGTTTTTTGTATACGCAGCAGCATACAGCACAAGCAATTGCAAAACTGTTTTGAAAGTAGCGGCCACATTTTTTTTGGAGAATTTTTTCTGCCTTGACATCATCACAGTACTGTTATTAGGTTAATTAAACCCTATTCTCACTGACTGCAGTTTAAATATGCACAAGTATGCATCTCATCACCTCTCCCTGCCCATTTAACCATGCCACCTTCACCTTATCATTTTGTGGGATGTGACACACTTCTTCCTGCACTCATGCCAACAGTTTAGATAAAATGTGCCAAATTTTGTAGTTACTTTTATTTGTAATACAAAAAGTACGAGAGTGTTTCTATAATTCTTGGAACATTTGCAAGATGATGTGTGCAATATTTTCGAGTGGTTGGTAACAAAGTGGTTTTGTAACAGGAAATTTTTTTGCTTGCAGTGAATGTCAACTATTTTGCACAACAGGCACAGTGTTATTGGTACCCTCTAATTTGCTATACTGGTTTTGATTTACAATAGTACTGTAGTGTTTGATAAAATAATGATGCCTAACACAAAATATTTACAGATGGATGTTGTAAATATGCAAAACTCCAACAGTCACACCTTTAACAGACAATTAAAACTAAGTAATCATCGTCCATTACAGTGTGCATTATTCATTGTTCTCTTAATTTTAATAAAGGCAATGTGTGAATTTGTGTAACTGGCATTCCTGACATGCATGATAGAACTAATAATGCTATCAGCATGTATTTTTTACTGGTTAGCTATGTATGTGTGTACCATGTTTATATTTAAGTTTAGGTTAGTTGTAGCTTGTAAACCATCCCAGGTGTAAATGTGGGGTTGTAATACAAAAAAAACAGTATTTTGCTGGTGACGAGTTAATGCTGTTCCATTATACATATGTCTAACATCTACACATCTACAGCTGTAATATAATACTTTTTATATTGCATTGTGTTACTGTGTGTGCATGCATGTGCATGTGTTCCCATGTGCACATATATTGTGTGACCTTCCCCGAACCCAATCACAATGACATATGCCCAGTTTGCAGCTATCAGAACCAGTAAGTGGATTTTGTGTGTGTTAGGGTCTAAAGCAGTGTCAGTGCAGTGTGACATACGTGTGTGCCACCCCACATGTGCAATTGGAGTGTCAAAAAACCCTCCCCCCTTACTGGACACCATGCTCACACCCACTCTATGTGGAACACACTCAAGCACACTGACTGGGCTGGCAGCAGGATGAGCAAAACACTAATGTATCTGTACGCGCTTACTTAATGAGTGTTAATTGTATCTTTTGTTACAATACCCAGCTATCATGCAGTCTTTATTTACGAATGTGTTCCAGTGTCCCAGCTGCATCATTGCTCCATGGTAAAGGTGTCCCCCACAGCCTCAATAGTGTATGGTTTATCTGTGCTTCCTGCTAAGTAGTTTTTTGGGGAGTGTCCTGCACGTGTCAAAAGGGCTTTTGAAGCTCGGTTTGCCATGCGGACTGAATGTAACCACGACTCTGAAAACAAAAGTTTTGCTGAACATGCCAACATGCTTCATGTACAATGGAATATTTGACTAGGCCCGTACGCTGTTGGTGGCAATATGTGTACACGTGTATGTATGCACACATCTGTGTAAATTTGGAATTTAAAGAGCCACTTATTATAATTTACCTGAAACCATTTTTGCTTTAAAAATTACTTTATCTGCAGGGTTCAATTTAGTTCTTGTTTCCCAAGTACAATGGAATGAATCACATGGTATCCATTCAGTTACGTTCATTTTTATTGGTACAATGGTTAATTGTTTTGTTGATTGCTACAATACTTTTTACATGTGCATGCTGTCCTAAACTGAATGGATTGTGTCTTGGTCTGATTTCTTCTGCCGACTTGGGAATTCAAAGCAATGGGGCCTTGTCGGTAGTGTTGAGTTTTTTGTTTCTATAATATGGTGTGAATACTGACAGATTGTGCCCACCACAATGAAAACTGATAAAATCTTAACCAATCCTTTTTAAATTGTATGTTTAGATATTGTAAAGTTTTAATTCATAATTTGTAAAAGTTTTCATGGTACAATACTCATGTTGTGCCGTATAACCCAGAGCTATGTGAGTGTGAAGCCTTTTTCCTTTGTGACCCCACAAGGACCTGATAGACATCTAAAGAACCACATTTGCTTCCTTAGTGTCCAAGGGCAGTGATCTGTTCTGTGTCTGTTTTCCGTTTAAACTTTACTGTGCCACAGGTTACATGTACATTTCCATTAGGGTTTTTACCTGTCCTGTATTACATGGGATTTCCTATATCTTCGGGTTAGAAGAATTATCCCACACAGATATAGGACAGGACGTTGTATGTACTATATCTCAGACTTCTTTGAAAATAAAGTGACTGTAAGTAAACACAGTGTGCGTAATGTAGGTGCCACTTCCACGATTGCAGGTATGTTTCCTCTGGTGCTCCAACCCAGTAGCCACAGATAGTTACAACTGGAAAAGGTGCAGAGAAAGGCAGCAAGATGGGTGAAGGGTACGTGGAGAAGGCAGGGCAGGATGGTGAGGACGAAGGGAACTATAGGCCATCTGTGCTGATGAAAGAAATGGGGTGGAGCTCATTGAAGAACAGGAAAAAAGTTGAACGGCTAGTAAGGATGTACAGGGTGGTGAATGAAGAGGGAGGATGGGGAGGGCTACACTGCAAGCTAAGTAAGAGGGTGTCTAGAGAGAGAGGAAACAACAGTGAGAAGCTTCATAGGGTGTGGAGGAGAACGGAGTGGGTTGTGGCTTGTGAGGTCTGTGAGGGAGTGGAATGTGGTGCAGGAGGAATTGGTATCTCTGAGGGAGGTTGGAAAGTTCAGGAAGGGAGTGGAAGAGGAGTTTGGTCGGGAAAGGGAGAGGTGAGAGAGCTCGCCACCTGGCGGTAGCCTAATTGCGAGTGTATTATTATATTATATTAATTGTTCAGTGGCATTCGTCAATGAGTGTGTACATGAAAGTAGCATTTACCGAGATGCATGCAGTATGTTCTCTTCCCCTGTGTGTTGTGGTTGTCTGTTTTATTGCTGATTAAATCAGAAATTCACATCACACTGAATCACGACTATATGCAGCTAATATTTTGTTCTTATGTTTGTTCAGAGAATAGGTTGTCTGATGTATAGAGATTAGTATTTATAACTGTTCTTTTTAAGAACAATTTTCATTTACCAAATACCATAGGGTTTTTTTGTTGGAAGTGTTACTTATGGCATAAATGAAAAAGTTGGTAAACCTTATTTTCAATCCTATGTTAAATTGTAATTTTTTGACCTTATTGGAAATAAGTTTTTAACTACACGTTGTGGGGTATTTTAAACATTTCTTTTGGAGGTGTAATGCTACAACCACAGATTGAATTTGCACTGTAATGTGTACTGAAAATGTGATGTAAAATTCAAAATGATAAGTATAAATACTGTGAACTTTTTGCAGTCCTGGATGAGACAAGAGTTTATAGAATTCACGTCTGAGTACACCAGTGGTTAAATTAATGCAGTTTAAAAATGGAAACACATAGTACGTATACAGAAACTGTTTTGTTTTGCTCATTTGGTGAAATGAAGTTGTGCTGACTGGTGCTATCGCAAACAGGTGCTGATAATAGGTGCTGGTCCTTGCGGCCTCCGGACGGCCATAGAGGCGCAGCTCCTCGGAGCCAAAGTGGTCATTTTGGAGAAAAGGGATCGGCTCTCCAGGAACAATGTCTTGCACCTGTGGCCGTTCGTCATTTCCGACCTGCGTGCCCTTGGTGCAAAGAAGTTCTTTGGCAAATTCTGTGCTGGCTCTATCGACCATATCAGTGAGTACGGCACAACATAGTACTCCCAAGAAAGTAAGGAAACAAAGCATATTGGTGACATTGTTGTGTATTACAGGTATTAGGCAGCTGCAGTGCATATTGATGAAGGTGGCTCTGCTTCTCGGCGTGGAGATACATGAAGGGGTTGGATTTGAGGGCTTAGTCACTCCTCCTGAAGACCAATCCAGTGGCAGTAAGTATTTGGAAGAAATTTTGAATAATAAGTTGGTTTAATAAATTCAAACATTTTAAAAATTTCATTGGTTACTGCCATCTGCTTTACTTCAACCCATATTTATGTAAATAATTTGCCATAGTGTTTTGAATTTTTTAATTATAGGGTATACATGATGAATCACGTAAAACTTGCACCACAAATATTTCTGAAATGGAATGTGCTATTAATGTGCTGGTTTCACAGAATTGAAGGTTAGACAAGGGCTCATAATTGGATCCCAGACTCAGATTCTAATTCTTATCAGAATGTATATTTCTTGAAGAAAGCTACATTTTTTAAGATAGAACAATGCCTATTCACATCAAGAACATAAAACTATAGAGGATATTAGAATGTCAGTTGTGTTTTTTGCATGATTACTGCAAGTAGTTTATGTGCTATCATAATATAATGTTCAATTCCTACAGTTGCCTGCTCCATTTAACTGCTTCGTTACTAGGCTATTTTGTTCGTGTGTGTACTTTTCCATTTTGGTGTGTGTGGTTTTCTTCTGAATGTGCGAGAAAACGCATGGTACTTTCTTTAAGAAATACAAAAAGGAATAAACAAATTCTGCGAATTCTGAAGAAGAAAGAGAAAACTGTCCTTCACAGGTTGTGTTCAGAATGAAGACTGCCAGCTACAATACAAGCTTCCAGTCTGTCATGTAGAGAGTTGCGGCACATGTTGTGGAATTTCAGCAGAAATTTCAAGACAAGCTGCTGTAATATCTTGTTTCATATCTTCTGGTGTAGTTGGTATGTCCTTGTAGACAGCGTTTTTTAGTGTTCTCCGTAGAAGCAAATATGGGTCAGGTCTGGTGACTGGACAAGCCAACGTACAGGTCCCCTTCATCTAATACAACGATTTTGAAACAATTGGTGAAGCGACAGCTGTAGTATGTCTTGCACTATGCACTGGGCAATCATCATGCTGATACCACAGGATCCTTCTAGTCTGCAGTGGAAGGTCTTCTAACATCTGTGTAAGTTTGGCTGCAAGGAGGTTGATATACTTTTGGGAATACAGTGTTCTTTCTATGAATAAAGGGCCTATGAGATGATGTTTCACTATTCCACACCACTCATTCACACTCCATGGATGCTGGTGTTTCACTTGACGAAGCCAATGGGGATGGTTTACTGACCGATAGTGCATGTTTCTGAGGTTGACTGGACCATGATTTGTAAATATTACTTCATTACTAAACAAGATACATGACAAATCTAGCATATCATGTCTTAATACCCATGTACAGAAGTTAACACAATTCTCAAAATCATTTCCATTTAGCTCTTGATAGAGAGAGACATGATAAGGGTGGAACATATGATGGTGCAGAATGCGTTGTACGTCTGACTCGTGCTGCTCCCTCTTGTGATTGTATGGGAGCTAACTTGTGGATTTACAGCAGCTGCTTTAGGTTGAACATTAATTTCACCCTTTTCTCTAGTCACTAGTTTGTTTCTGTTACACTTTCGAGGTATTACGCTTCCTGTTTCCCATAATAGGTTAAAAGATTTGCAAATAATTGTAGAGATTGTTGATGCCTATCGAGATATCTTTCAGTGTACACATTACAAGAACTAACAGCGTTCTTCCTACATTCGACATACACCATGAGCATATCTGCTTTTACAGCATTAGTAAATACCATCTTCCAGCACATTGTATGTCTAGGTAGTATGAACTATCACAAAGTACTGACAAGGAGTTCCCAATGCAATATGTGAAAGGAAACAGAATCTAAACACACATATGAACTTTGTAGCTTAGTAACAAAGCAGTGAAATGGAGCAGATAACTTTTTGTATTTAAAATTGTCATTTTACAATAGCACGTAAACTACTGAGGGCCGGTTTCATCACATGAGGTAATGATATTTTATCGAGATTAAGTGCCAAATTATCTCAATTAGCTGTCTCTTATGTTTCACCATGCACCTTATCTCGATGCTGTCTGCATATAAGAGATAGGATATTTTAACCGTTGATTTTGGTGGATAAAATTACTTCATTGAGAAAAAGTAGTAAAATATAACCAAATACATTAGACTATTCGCAGAGAAATGTGTGTTGATGTATGGAAGCTATTTTGGTAATTGTATATAAAACACTTATTAAATTTTAATTCATATTTAATATTGCCAGATTCTTGCAGTTTAAGTTTATTTGCTGCATATGATTTGATAAACAATAATCCACTGTATTTGAGGTTATGAATTCAGGCCTGGATGTAAAACACGTAAACATTCAAAATTCCCAAAAATAATCATAATTATGAGCTACGCAACAAACTATAACTCAGTCGGTCGCAAAAATAACAGTAACTTATGAAACATATATTTAAGCCTATATTGTGAGAGGTTTAATTTTCACAGTTTGGCATTTATTCCAGCATGTTTGCCTGAACAGGTATATTTCTTTAAATAAGTGCTCAGTTGTACTATTCATCCTTTGGAAAAGTATGTTGCAAGGAAAATAACATTCAAACCATCCAGCCATAATAATAATAATAATAATACATACATACTGTATTGATAGAACATGTAGAAAAATGCAATTGTCCATATATTTTAGATTATGCTAATACTTTCAGTTACTATCTCTAACAAAATGATTTTCCTTTGCAATATATGTTTGTTTTGGTTGCTTTTTTTTTTTTTTTTTTTTTTTTTTCATGAAAATACCATCTCACATACTGGAAACTATTCACTTTATTAAATGTAAAATACCAAACATATAGAAGTAGAACATCTCAGTAAAGTCAGAAAATCGGGATAATGTTATCTAGATATTCTTGATGACTGATAGAGAAACATGCTCAACATTATCAAGATAAAATTCACAGTTAAACTTCTCTTCTGGATAAAATTATCTCAATTTTCCGAAAATCTAATCTTCGTTGGTTAAACTGGCCCTTAACACTAGAATCCTGCAAAATCACCACTAACATTCTATTTTCATCTAGTTTTATTTTCTTGCTCTGACTAGGGATTGTTCCATTTGAAAAAATTTAACTTTACTCAAAAACTACACATTCTAATGTTTATTGAAATCTGTGTTTTGGCTGCAATTATGAGCCCTCGCCTAAACTTGTTTATTCTGTAAAATGAGCATGTCAGTAGCACATTTCATTACTGAAACATTTGTGGGGCAAGTTTTGGGTGATTCATCCTGTAGACTATATGAACATGCAGAAGATAATGAGCGCAGACATGTAATGATGTAATAAAATATGTAATGCAATGTAATAACATAAAAAGTTTAGTTTTGGTGTTAGTTTTTTACTAACAGAACAATTTTGTTGTATTTGGTTACTAGTGTACCAATATTCAAACTGCTCGTATTCCAATGTGTTAAATGTTTTTTTCTGGACCAGATTCAAACGTCAGTGTTTGTGCAGATAGGGTGGAGTTAGACTTGAGGCTTACTGTTCTCTCCAGGGTACTTTTACCTGTTTTAAAGGTAATGGTGCACGAAAACCATATATTTATATAATTTTTGTCACAACTGGTTTTACACAGCAGTTTAAGAGATTTTTTGCTTGACAAGACGTAAATAACAATTTTGGACACCTTTTTACATTGTTACAAATTCACTGCATTCTTTATTCTTGGAGCACTGATTGAAGATAGGAAAAAAAATATTCTTTCCTTTCTTCCATCAGTGCTCAGAGAATCATGAAAGCAGTGAAGTTCTGACAACCTAGAAAGGTGTTGAAAATTATTATTTGCATCTTGTCAAGCATCTTTCTATGAACTCTTCGGAAAATGACTTACATCGTAAATATGGTAAATTACTGATTTCATGCACCATTCCCCTTACGCCAGTTGGTCATCTCGGACCAGGTTGGGTCTGACACTGGGTAGGTGAATCGGGTTCACAGGGCACCAACCTGTTGGCAGCAGATCAGTGCCGACTCCCGGGAGCTGTAGGAAACAGGTAAGGTTGGATCTAAGAAGGGTTTGAGGGAAGAGAAGGCACCTGCCCTGGGTGGCATGCTTAAAGGGTTGCGGTCAGAAGTTTGCGGGAAAAAAACATGCAAATGGACACAAATTTAAATCTTTAACACCAGTGCAGATACCTACCATGGCCGCCTACGGGGTTCACATAAGCGGAAGTGCTATGTACGCAGAGCAAAATATCCAATTAGTGACACAAAATTTTTCATTATTTATCAAACAAAAAAAAAAACCTTTCAAAATGCTTTCTTTGATTTCTTTAGTGGTTGACATAAAAAAATTAGATGACTTACAGAAGTTTCAGTCTCTTTGTGCCTACTTTGCCCCCCTCCCCCTCACTCTGTGTTTCAGCACAGAAATGTGTATATTGAGCACTGAAAACAAGCCCCTATTTCTGTCATATGAGGTGAGTTTTTTTCTGGAGCATTTGAGACATGTTGGACAAGGGTTGCTGTATTCCCATGGAAGGTCTTCACAAGGTTCGTGTAGGACCACACTAGCTGGTGCAAGGGATTGTCACATTGGGATGAGCACACTTTAAGGCTAGCAAGTTACTGTCCTCCTTATTGACCTGGCCACCTTAAAATTCCATCAACTTTAATGGTAAAAGTGGTCATTGTCTGTCTGAATCACATTCAATGATGTTCTATTGGCATCTGGGAGTTACTGCATAAACAGCCCAAGACCATGCATTCTGGTATTCAGCAGACTAGTTCCTTCCTTCAAGTCTATTCTTCACACAGCACCCAGAAACTGTTATGCCTGTTCACACTCTTCATTTTCTCGTACAAGAAGGTGTACACCTTCTTGTTCAAGTCAACTTGCATTGTGTGACTGGCTAACTTGTTTGCAAGTGGCGTGCATGCAAGGGCTTGCATGCTAGCTAGAATGGTTTAGAGACAGTTCTATCTTTCGTTCACCTTCTTGTGCAAGTTGTTTGTTTACATTTGAATTTTACACATTTATATAGTTCCAGTGCATTTTTTATGCTGGTATTGTTAATTTGAGGGTAGAAAACAGATTTCAATTCTGTATTAGTGATTTGTTTGGTTTGTAAAATCTTTGTGTGTTGTGTGGGAAATATGTGACTGCCATGCTGCAACATTCAAGTAGTATTACCACTCTGTGTACAGTACCTATGCACACGGGGCTTGAATACAAGAGTGTGTTCACTTTGTTGTTCACACTTTGTTGCGATCACCTTTATGTTCACAGAAGATTCCATCTGTATAATGCAGTAGTTGAACTCAGTATCATCCTGTGGAATCTGTGTCAAACTGATCTCGGTATGCTCACAGCTCTAGACAGCAATTGTGTAGTTAGATTATGAGAATACCTTTTCGCTTCCGGTGTGGCTCAATTCATATTTAGTTTAAGCTCACCAAGCCTCCGAATTTCATCCAATGAAAGTTGTGTAAAATAACTTTCACTTCATCCATCCCAGCATATTTTAGTAGTGTAACTTTCAACAACATTGGAAATTGGAGGCATACATTCGAGTCTAAGTTGTAGTTTTCATGAGTCAACATTGGTGACTGGCTCTGATGACATTCTTAATAGTTCTGTATCTGTAGTGTGTTTATTGCTAGATGAAGGCTTTCAGTGTTGCAAGACAGAGATACTACGTTAAATTCTAATGTAGTTACAAAATTTTCTCAGAAGACTGTTCCCACATTGAGGGTGCACAACCGTAACCCTGATACTGTGGCTACTGTGGCGAGGAAAGGATGGCAAGAGGGTGGGTGGTGTAACATAGGTAGTGGAATTATGATTTTTCTCATCACTCTACTATAATAACATTGGGGTCTGGGTGTGATTCAGCTCCATTCTTGAGCCACTTCTCTGAAAGTGTTTGCCAACTGTTCGTTATTTTGATTACAACAAGTAATTAAATTTTTTTAATATCACATTGCAGTCACTGTTTGCTAGTAGTTTTGCTGTGGTGATATGAAAGTTTTTTTTTATACATGTGTTGCATGCTGTGATAATGTTGGCTTGCAGTTTCCATGGTGTTAATGCTGCTTGTGGTGTTTCAGAAATTGGATGGCGAGCTCAGGTGAGCCCAGCAGACCATCCCGTCTCTCAGTATGAGTTTGACGTGCTCATCGGTGCTGATGGCAAGAGAAACACTTTGGAAGGTGGGGATTGTGCAACTATATCTGATTTAATCGGACTATCAGATTAATTATTTATGTAATTTTTTTAAAAGTTCTGTTCAATTAGCTAAAATTTTTAATTTACTGTATTAGGGCCAGAATTATATAACAAAAGCTGGCCATTCAGTTCTCTGTAGTGTTAAAAAAAAATCAAGAAAAGTGATTTCTTCAGCATAAATTTCATTCTTGATTTGAGTTTTATTTTCAAATTTTGTGAATGCTTCTGTAAATTTGAATAATTTGTAAAACAATTGAGTAATTATTATTTTTACATTACTAAAATAGGTTTGAATAGAAGAAATAGTTTATCTTGTGGAATCCTTTGTACTGAAAAGTCTTCTTTTTGTGCCCACTCCCTTCTGTATCAGCACTGTTGTAAAAATTAATTTGTGCATGAAAAGCAAGTCGAATGCACCCTCAGCTCGTGATGGTCATCTTGGAGAATTGATCCTTGGGTTAACTGGTGAAATTATGAGGATTGTTTCTAAACTCCCTGGACTGGCGACAGTGTGCCAATTTTATGACTGTCTCTTGTGAAGCTAGTCTTTGTCGTACTTTGTTTACATGAGTACATCCAATGCTCAGTTGTTTTTTTTTTTTTTCACTGTAAAATTTGAAACGGCTTTGTGTATTACAATGATGGATGGTAAGGATATATAGTTAATATCAACACAGAATCAAAGCAGTCATGTGGAAACAGTGACTCGCTTCTTCCCAACAAATTTAGGATTTTCGGTTCATTAAAGAAGTTGTTGATTTTGAAATTTTTATATCTGATGAGTAGCAGTGAAGCATTGAGCATTGTATTTTTGAGAAACAAACTGTTAATTGAGATTTTTATTGTAATGTTTTGCATGTTCTTTTGAGGTGCACAACTTGCTAAAAATGACCAGAACTGCTTTGCCGTCAGGTGAGACACGATACAAACAATGACACAAATACTTACTGGTAATTTGGGTGCCAGCGGTGCTTCCCAATCACCACACTATTGAGACTCAGGGTTCTCAGGGATGCTGTGGGTTCTGTTTTTCCGTCTCATCCGTGCATACTTTCAAACACGTAGGCAATACTAAACGTTTTACTAAACATCACTGGAAATAAAAACTTAATAAAATATATGTAGATAGGACACTGTCACTACTGAATAAAAGAAATAAGTTCACTGTATACTTGCTTTTATTGTTATTATGCATATACATCAACGTACCAATAAAATGATTATCTTGAACATGACTAGCCAATTCAGCTTGGGTGCTCCCAGCCCGCAATTACTGTATTGCACGCCTAGATGGATGATCTCACCGAGGTGCGTGAAAGCACGGCTTTCACAAGGGAAGAGGGCCGACAGCCGCTAGGGTGGACTGACAGTTTTTCCTTGAAGACAGGACACAGTGAATTACAAATGAAACCCTTAATACATATTAACACATGTAATTACTCGGCATCACTAATGCAAACTTATCTGGGCTCGTCCTCCAGCACGTGGGTAGTGTGTGTGATGGCCTATACACAGAGCCGGCTAGGACGGGAATAATTTCACCGTACGCAAATTAAAAATTACATAAACCCTTGAATGATACATGAAATAAGATGGGACACGAGATGAATATTCACAATAAACACACACACGTGTGAAAACAAGCTTAGATGGCGCGGATGCCGCTGGATGAAGTTCGTAGGTGGACCATGTGGTGTAGGTGAAATTGCAATATTTCTGCGTGGAAACGGCAAACTAAATTCAGATAAAATATTCGTATTGAGCAAGTGATTCTCTTTACTATTGCAGTGGTTACAGGCTTGTAACATGCCTGATGGTGGTAAAACAAATATTAACGTGACCGCGTGGTCAAGTACAAAAACATAAATTTTCATGAAAAATATGTTGAACCCTGAATAAAATTGACTTCGAACCGTGAAATAAATTACTGCACATACGATGTTACATAAATAAGCTCAAACGCAATTATGGCGTATACAAAGACTTGGCGTCAGTCGGCCACGTGGTTATACATGATGTCGCCGTAAAATATTCAAACACAAAAATTACCCTCAAATATATACATAAAAATGAAGCTCTTAAAATTGTGTGTAGCGATAATGCAGAAGTTACAATGAAACGCCATAAACAGGCGGATGGCACCTGATTCAAATTGTGCGGGTCGCGTGACCTCTCCGACATCTTTCGCCTCCTTCTCCTTGATAAGTTAAAAGTGCCACAAGGTCGCAAGAAATTAATAAAGCTGAAGCATAATGCTGGTGAAAAAATCTTTCAAAAATGAACGCAAGCAAAGGTTAACCGGTGAACTAAATTGACTATGGAAACCTAAATCAGTGAACAAAATTTGTAGTGCATATGTGACAGTGTCTTACCTCGCCAGCTCTCTGCGACAGACTGTCCAGATACAAGCGTCACACGGACCTACCATGGCCGCCTACGGGGTTCACATAAGCGGAAGTGCTATGTACGCAGAGCAAAATATCCAATTAGTGACACAAAATTGCACAAATTAAATTAATTATTTTTTTTTTACATTTCTATAATTTTCTTATGAATTTCAATATTATTTTAGTGTCTCTTTATGACGACGTTCATGCCGAAATATTAAGCGTTCTTAATCTCGGTGCCGCTGGCACTTCAAGTGTTATAACCAAATAATTTAAAATTTGTACAAACACTTGAACACATTTTAAGACATATTAAACACTGCAAATACAATACAACACATTTTACACTGAAAATAACATTTATGCGAAAGTTCAAAATTATTGGCCACTTTGCGCACGTGCGGGACATGTGACACGTGCGTGGTGAGCGCCTTCATGGGCTCTAGCGCCGCTGGCTGTTAGCCGGCGTCAGCTTTATGAAAATCTTAGAGAAAATTTGTTTCAAGTCTATACACCATCCTCCATACAGCCCTGATCTTGCGTGCTGCGATTTCTGAACTTTTCCAATGCGTAAGAAAGCATTAGTATGGTCCACGAAGTGAAAGCTGTCACATCACTGTTTTACACAATTTACACAGACTCTCGGAAAATGGTCTGCAACATGTGTTTGAGGAGCTAGTGCTTCACTGGAAAGATGTACAGTGTGTGAAGGTCACTGTTTCAGGAAGGAAACTCACACCAAACCTCCTCTAGACTCTGATCCTAAATAGTGATCGTACACCTCAACATTTCATAACAGCCATCATCAACTGGATTAAGATAGGTAGTAGTTCCTACTGTGTTGGTTTTTGGGATTGGATGATGGTGATTATTGGTGATGTAAACATTAAGTGTTATATTTCATGTTTGAAGATGGAGACCAGGGCAAAATTTGAACACCCAAAATTTATTTGTTACGTACATCTATCAATTTCCTCACTTCGTCAGGATTGGCTTCTTGTATTGTATGTCACCATTTCATTAGTTTTCATCTTTATAATTTATAGGGATTTTTAGGGCACCTCAGTCCATCCAAGAACAAACTTGAAAACTTTAAATGCCGTGAAAGCATTCACATGTGTCACTAGTGAGATAGGAAATAACAAATCTGTATTATTACAGCAGAAATCCTAATCACAAGGATTATGTGCCGCATTGCTCTGAACATCTTGACTATGGGGCCATTTAAGCTATAGACTGTTCAAGGTAAAGTGAGCACTTTTGATGGCCTGGGTACTTTTTCCTTTCAGTCACTTTTTATCCTGTAAACATCTTTTTAAATAAATATTGCCATATAAGGAATAAACAGTGTGTATATTCCACACCCCTCTGAAGTTAACGTCTAAGGCTAAAGTAAAGCATACTTATTGACTATTATTCCAAATGAGAGGGCTTTCAAATGTGCTCACTTTACCGTGAATGGCCTTTACCTGTCATCATGTATAATATTTATATGTGAATAAGGTTGTATCATCACTCATATACTGTTCAACTTAAAGGTATATACGTATTTGATTAATATCGTGGTCTACTGCTATGCACTACAACTTGCACAACATTTTTATTTTGTTAGCTCTTTGGGTTTCAGACTTTATACTCATAAAGATGGTTCCATAATAGTGAGATGCGTTGCGTTGCAGTGCATTGGGCTGCGACGAGCTATACTAGCTGTTCTCAATTAAGCTGTGATCTCTTGGCGACGGATGCCATCCAAGATGGTGCTGCTGTCTAGCTTAAGGTTGGAAATTACATTTTCAGACCTCACGAATGTAATAAAAACACACATAAAAAGTTGTAACTGTATGTTTTAAGTGGTAGAAGATAAAAACAGGTTAGTAGGAACGTGATGTGTGACAAAAACTAGCAGGAACGAGACATAAGATGAAGGATAATTATTTTTATGTTAATAAACAATTTTTTATGACACTGCCTATATCTGTAATAAGCCTTATCTTCTATTGTTCAAATCCACGCAGCAATAATAAAAATACAAATACAAAAACGTCGACGTAAATGCAATCGTCATTTTCAAATTGTAAAAAAATTTATGTTTTTATTCTCCTTGTAATCAAACACTTATTCTCCTTCTCCGTTACAGGCTGACGCCAACAATCGCAACACAAGAATTTCGCGCAATGCACTTGACGCCAATGTGATGGAATCTGCTTCATCCTGATTAGCTACCGCTCATCGCAACGCAATACATCACTCTATTGTGGAATAAGCTTTAGGGCTCCCCCACCCCTCAACCAGCTTTCTCCTTATTCATGTAGTAAATTTGTACCATTTTTTATGTATGTAAATTAATTGACCTTCCATGAGTGTTTTATAGCCACCAACAAAAAAATATTGTGTCACACAACTAGTTGGTGAATTACTGTATTAGCACAATGGATTTATATTGTAGTAATTTTTAAGCACCAAAAAAATTACAGATTTTGACCACCTGCTGTAGGCCTAGTTCTTTTGATTGGTTCTCTGAGATTTTTATTTGCTAACAATTGCCATTCTCAGAAGGGAATTTTTTGCAGTGAGATGCAGATAATAGAGATCCTTGAAATGACGACTCTCGTGCTGTTTGGCAGGCTTCAAGAGGAAGGAGTTTCGGGGGAAGCTGGCCATCGCCATCACTGCCAACTTCATCAACAGGCACTCGGAGGCTGAGGCTCGGGTGGAGGAGATCAGCGGGGTGGCATTCATATTCAACCAGAAGTTTTTCAAGGACCTGTATGTGGATACGGGCATCGACCTGGAGAACATAGTGTACTACAAAGACGAAACTCACTACTTCGTCATGACTGCCAAGAAGCACAGCCTCATCAATAAAGGAGTCATCATCCGTGTGAGAGGACGTAGCATGATGTTTGAAATACAGTGAAACCTTGTTAATAAAAACCTCTTTAATACAAAGTTCTCATTAATACAAAAGCTGTCTTCTTTCCCTTTGTAGTGGGATATACACTATCACAGTGTAATATTTAGGGTAGTACACTGCTAAAACAAAATGTTTGTGATGATAATGTCTTATTTTATAATATACAGTAACAAAGTTCACATTTAAATTTCAGATTTTTTACAACTATCACAAACACCTGTTAATAAAAGTCGCAAAAATGTGTGTCCCTTGAGGTTTGTATCGCACAGTTTCCAGCGTACGTAATCGTACAGTGGCATATGGGCCGTGGGTGGCCCTGTGTCTAATGTGTCAGCCTTGCACCATGGCAAACTATTCTTGACTCACAGTGGGTTCACACTTAGGTTTTTGCACTTGAGAACTGCATTGGGAACTTTCATTGACATGTGACTTCAGTTTGTACTGCACCATTATACTTTATCACAGCTCCATTTTATGTGCTCATTCCATGTCATCCTTGGGTGATCACAGTCTCATTTTGAAAGACTGTCACTTGGTGAGTGTTGCACAAAAAAAAAGGGGGGGGGAGGCTATTGGCTATGCCAGGAGCACTCTGAGAAAACCCTTGAACTCCTGAATTATAATATCTCTCCTTGAACACACTCAATTTCTCTGTTAATATCAAGTAGACCAAGAGAATATGAAAAAGCAACAGAAGGCTATTTTCAAGGCAAGAGCAGTGAATTCTGAAGGAACATATAACAGAATTATTTGTGGGGTCTTTCATATAGTTTTTATATTTTACCCAATTTTCACAGTACAGACTATTATAAAGTACTTGGGCTTACCACCAAGTACCTTGGGGAGGGCGGTGGGGGATGATCAGCGACCGTGGTGTCATGAAATGCATCTACCTGGGTAGCCGTCAGAGGTAATGGTTCTGGTGGTGCAACTACCTCGCTGGTTTTTGGGGCCGGAGACAGGTCGGCTCGGGGCCCCGTCTCGATGGCGCAGCGGCGATGGACATCCTTTCGTGTTCGAAGTTTGCGCTGGAGAATCGGCCTCGGCATCGAGTGAAACCGGGGCCTTGTAGCAGGCAGTGGTAGTGTTGAAGTTAGGCTGGTTACCCCTGAAGCTGGTGGCGCCTGAGTCAGAGGCCCGCTGGGGACCTCCATCTCGACAGCGCTGCTGAGAGGCTCCTCCCCTCCTCTGGGAAGCTGCACTAGCGAATTGGCCCTGGTGTCTGGCGACACTGGGACCTCGGCGACTGTATGGGGCAGTATTGGCGACAGGTTGTCTTCTCCTACTCATCTGGTTGGTGGTACTGGAGTCAGGGGTTAGCTTGGGACCCCCGTCTCGATGGTACAGATGAGTGGCACCTCCCCTTATCTGGAAAGCTGCACTGGCAAATCGGCCTCAGCATCGGGTAACACCAGGACCATGTAAGTTGTGTGGGGCAGTGGATGGACCTTTTCACCTAACCCTCCGACTGAAGCCTGGTGGGGACCTCAATCTCAACAGCGCTGGTGTTTGGTCCCTCCCCTCTTCTAAGAAGAAACGCCTTGGAAACAGCCTTGGCATAGAGCGACGTCAGAGCCTGGGTGCTGGCAGCCTCTGTACTGGGTGGCCGCGCACTCTAGGTAGATCTCTGCAGATGGCACCAGCTCGATTAAGGCGTCTAAGACTGCTTTGTCTTGGCTTGCAGTTCCGGCAGGTTCCTTCCTCTCGGAAGGTTTGGTCCTCCAGGGCCAGGTTTGCTGGTGTGAGCATTCGAGATCCAGTGGATTTCGCCAAGAGAGCTCGCTTGCACTGGCTGTCCACCTCTCGTCGGTCTGCGAATTTCCGCTTGAAGTCTGTAAATGTCAAGGGCAGTGTCCGTACAGATTCTACTGCTCTTGGTGGCAGAAATTCCACCCTAGCTGGGATGGAAAGACAGGCTCCCCGGCTAGTGCTGATTTCGACCTCTGGCTTTCTGGAGGGTGGCGGTCATGTTTCTGGAGCATCGTCTGATGCTGGTCCGTCAGTCGGAGGTTCACAGGTCACTGATTCTGCATCGTCGACCTCTGGGTCGAGGACCTCTCTCGGGAATGGCTGTATTTGTACTTGGGTGACTTTACGTATGCATCCCTGGTGGTCTTCTGCCCAGTAAATATTGTTCTGGCATCCTACGATCTTGTATAGGCCCTCGTATTTCTCTGCCAAGCCTGCACTGAACTGACTATTGTCTTTGCTCAATGGTTGGCTGCGTAGGAGTACGGCTTTGCCTATATTGAAGACTAGTATTTCAGTGCAACGTGGCAGGTATTTCCTCTTGATGTAAGTGTTTTTGAGTCTCTGGCGTTGTGCGTTTGGGCAAAGGCTGCAAGACGGACATCTTCAGGTTGAGGCATTTATGTGGGCTGGCTGTCCCATTGCCTATTCCTTGGGTGGCGGAGAGTTTGGTCCAAAAGGAGTTGGCTGGGGCTGGTATTAATGGCCTCACTGGTGGGTCTTTGCAGAGCAAAGAGAATGTTCGGGATGTGTTTGGCCCCAATGTTTGTGGTCTTCTCCCACACTAAGGCAGGGGCTTTCCTTCGTTCTTGGCCCCTCTGCTCAGTGGGGTTTGTTTGTGGGTGACATGGGGGCATCGTCCATGTTTCCACCCCAATTGGCGTCAGGTTGTCAGCCATTTCTGGCTGAAGAATTGAGTTCCATTGTTCATGAGGATGGATTGTGGATAGCCCCAGCGCGGAAAGATTTTGGTTTTGAACTTTCGTACTATGTGGTGAGTCTTCTGGCCAGGCAAGGGAAATGCCTCTACCCATCTTGAAAATTGGTCTGTGACGACTAACAAGTAGCAGTTCTGCTTGGTACTACGAGGGTAGGGCCCCATCAGGTTGGCTGCGATGTGGGACCATGACGTGTGTGGTCAACGGGGTTTTGCGGTGGGCTTCTGTGCTGGGTACGCCTTGCCCCTGCAGCATGTTTCACAACTATGTACAAATTTCCGGACATCTCGGCTCATTCCGTCCCAAATGTAGTGCACGCCGATGTCGGCTAATGTTTCTCGAATTCCTGGGTGACCCGCTTCGGCGTGATCATGTTGGAGTCTGCAGATGTCAGCCTGCTGGTTCTTGGGCACCCAAATTCGCCATTTCATCCTGGCTTGGCCACTTCGGGACCAGATGATGTCATCCCTCAATTCGAACCGTAGGGAGTACTTCCATAGGATGGTAGGTAAGTAAGTGGGCTTAACGTCTTGTTGACAGCGAGGTCATTAGAGACGGTGCAAGTTGCACAGGAAAGAGGGATTGGGGAAGGATTGGGAAGGAATCGGCAATGGCCTTTGTTTGGGACCCATCGCAGCATTTGCCTGGAGTGATTTATGAAAACCATGGAAAACCGAAATCACTATGGTCAGACCGGGAATCAAACCCAGGTCCTCCCGAATGTGAGTCCAGTGAGTTACCACTGCCCATCTCGCTCGGTCTTGTTGTTGGTGCAGTGCAATTAGGTTCCGGCTGATCTGCAGTTGGAGCAGCCTGATCCGCTCTTCGGGGCTGCGGTTTGGAGGTTGGGATTATTTGACTTGTCCGGGCAGTACTGCACTTAGAATTTGAATTTGGTTAAGAACATGTCCCACCATCTGAGCTTGGCCTTGGCATTGCGTGACTCATGTAGCCATTGGAGGGCTTTGCTGTCAGTCCGTAGGATGAAATGGGTGCCTTCCAGATAGTACCTATATTTGTGAACCACCCAGATAATGCTGAGGCATTCTTGTTCGTTTAAGTGATAGCGTTGCTCAGTGGCGTTGAGCCTGGTGCTGGCATACAGTATCACCTGAGGTTGGCCGTCGGGGCCCTCTTGGTAGAGTATGGCTCCTATGCCGTTCTGGCACGCGTCTGTTTGCAGGATTAGCGGTCCCTCCCCTTGTGGTTGGGGGAGTTGCTTGATGTCCTGAAAGCTGCATGGTGTTCTGGTCTCCATCCCCATCTTGCATCCTTCTCCAGCAGGGGGGTTACTTTACTTTGCGTACAGGTGGCTTCTCTGCCTCTGTAGGCTTGCTGACATTTAGTTGGTCTAGGATCGCTTGCGATTTGAAGTTGTGCTTGGCCTTCCTTGCTCTCTCTACTAATTCGTTGACTGCGAGCAGCTTTGGTATCAGTAGCAGGTTGTGAAGTTTGGGGAGCAGCATACGTATCAAATGTCTCATGCAGCTTTCCTCACTTTCATCTAGAAAGATACGGGGAAACATTTGCACCTTGTGGCGTACAAATATCTTGGCTTTCTCTTCCGGAATTTGTGTTTGGCTATAGAATTCTGTCGTGAGATGCCAATACCTCTTCTCCAGTGAATTGTGTGGCAAGTCGGCTACCCAACTGACCCCAATCATTGACAAATTCACTGTACTTATTCCACCAATTAAGTGCTGTGCCCTTGAGTTTTGTCTGTGCTCGGCTTACCCACTGCCTGGGCGGAACACCGGTTTTTTTTTTCAATCTCGCTCTCAGTCCGCTATGAATACGAACGGGTCTTCATACGGCCATCTTGCAAATTCGGGGATTTGGGGTTTCTCTGTGCATCTGGCGGTACTGGTATGGGTGGCTGGCCCTGGGTTATGGAGTTTGTATTCAGCAGCATGCCAACATACTTCACACCTGTATACCATCCCTGGTTGGGTTATTCACTCGTCGGGCCACCCGATACAGCTGTGATGGTAAGGTTCCGCACATAGTATACAGCGTATTATGTGGGTTTCATGTCCTTGGCAGGTTATCCAGCTACAGAAAGCTGTTTGCTGGCTGCGACAGTTTTTGCACCAGTATTCTAGTCCGTCCGTAAATCTCTCTTGTTCTGCATAGCCTAGGCAGACATAGTGGAAGCTCTTCTGGCAGTGAGCGCATTCTATGTGGTGCATCCCCGTGCCAGGGCAGTTTGGTTTGAGACATCAGTCGGTTGCTGCATTGGCCATTGTGTTGTCGGCTTGCTCGGGTTTGTTCATGTTCGTATCTGACATGATTATTAGGTTTCTTGAGTGCCATGGGGTGCTTACAGAATCCCCAAAGTCTGAGCAGTAGGTGGTTCTGCCCACAGCTAGGTTACTTGGCTCAGTGTTGTGCTGGCCTGGTTCTGCTTAAATAGCTCTTGTACTTAAGATGCTAGGCCCCATGTTGGAAGCCAGAAAACTTTCTTGACACGGGACATCCTACAGGCACTGGAGGTATGTGACGGCCCCAAGTGTTTTGGTGAGTGCAAGGGCAGATGAACCCAGGGGGTTATGGTGCTTCGAATCCTTACGCAGAACTGATGCACAACCAGTGTAAAGTACTGGTTTCTTGCTTTTTGGCAGAGCACGAAATTTGGTACTGCAAATATTACTTTACGTTTTGGTGGGACCACTCTCACGGGTATACCTGGGTGATGCTTGATCTGCTGAGGCTGCTGGACCTTTTGTGGCTGCTGGATCTTTTGCGATTCGGACCGCAGTGCACTGGGGTTGGCCCCTGAATCTAGTGTGCTGAGTGGCAGGTGCTCGAGGTACTGGTTGACGTTTGGGTAGGCTGACTGATTGGGATTCCCCAAAACCATAGATTAGCTAGAACGTGAGACGTGTCGTGTCCACTCAAGTAGGCCAGTAATACTGGGTGTGTGCCATCAAGCTTGTAGGGGCGTGAAGAGGGCTAGTTCGTAGGCTGGAGAGGATGGACATTCCAGACGGCAGATGGCTGAGGTGCTAGAGTCCGGTGGGGAGAGGTTTAAGCTCCGGCTGGTACTTGGAAATAGTCTCAGCCCTTTTTACCCCCTTTCAGATACCACTTCGACAGGAGAAGGGCAGGAGGAGAATTACTACAATCAGACCTAGCAGAGGGGCAGCAGGTAACTATGTAGGCCTATTGGTGTACTTCCACCAACCGTCTCCGACAAGCCAATGCAGTCTTCCTATCTCAGTAGCCGGCACCTGGAGTGCGCTGGATACTGAGTCAGGTAACACTGGCTGACGGTCCCAATACATGGGTGAGTTCCTCTTAAGGACTAGTTTCCCCAACCCAACAAACATCAAGCTGACAAGCTAACCCCAAGAGGAGTACCTAGTGTTGGGGCTCTACCATTAATACACCAGGGTGCATAGAAAGGGTGGCCATCCAAGGTGTTGTGTGTTTCTACTGGTGAGTGTTGGCAATAAGAATAAAATTTCCCGGTCACCTGTGGTCCCTCGGCGGAGGGAGCGGTTATATGACTACGGGGAATGATATCCTTAAGTGGATAAAACGGGTTTATTCCGGTAAGGAAATAAACAAGATGGTCGTGCACTATCTCCTATCAGCGAGAGCTTAGGTGGAAGCTGATCTACGCTTGGCAGGTGAAGGTGACCTATTCCTAGGCTAATGGGGGTAGGTAGACGAAGTGCTATGAAACATTGACTGTGCTACGTTGTTGCCCTGAAGGGGCCGGTAGGGTTTAAGTGTAACAATGACTAATATGCGGACATCTTCGGAGCGAAGAGGGGTTTCTCAGACTTGGGTCTCGGCACCAGCAGTGCGGTGATGGAACAGAAACTGGCATTACAAGGGCTGTGCCCCAGTATTTATTCTCTTCCTGGCTCGCCTCTGTTGGGTTTGGAGAGGGTGTGGCGTTTGATCCTCTGGACATGTGATGTCACTGGCCGGTTCTGGATCCAGTTGCTGCATGTCTTGGTGTTTTCATACTGGAGGTGCTATCTGACGGTGCGCTGTAGTACTATGTGACGATGCATAGTCTCTGTGGCTCTGCCGGTGAACAGTACAATCTTCGCGTGTAGAGCGTGCATCATTTCCCGTTAAAGTTCGGCGTCTTGTAAAGTGCAGAAGCAATCAAACTCTGTGGAAATGTGTGGCCGAGTGATGTCCACTGAGGAGTAGAAGTCGATTTAATAATGTTGAAAAAGATGTCACCCTTCAATTGGCATGGTTAAAATTGAGCAAGGTGCATTATTAAATCATCTTGCTTGTTTTGAATGTATTGTACAGACTTGTGACACCATCATATTACAGCAACGTGATCATAAGTAATAGAGGCGTACTGATTTGCACACAATAAAGTGGTAGGTTTTCAGGTTGATTTGGAGCACCAGTCTGTCTCAAAATGTGTGTGTATGTGGATGACTAAACATGTGTAACAGCACCTTTACTGGGTAGTAGATCTTCCAATGTAGTTGGGTGTCTGTAAATTGAATACTCTTAAAATCAGTCTTTGAAAGTTTCCTTGCCCAAAGTGAATACTGACAGTAGTGTACAGTAATTTTAGTTACGGAGTTGTGAATAATAATAGCATAAGTGGACTTTAGGGGTGACTACTAAAGTTTGTTTCTTGTTGTTTTGTAAACAGTGCACATGAAGGAGAAAAGAAGCAGTCGTTTAAACAAGTCCCTTTAACCATAAATACATTAAACATATTTTGAGTTGCTTTTTTAAGTTTTACTTGAATGTGAAAAAAAAAATTGCCATATTATTTAAAAAGTCACGTGGTCTTGTATGGTTTATTAAGGAAACAACTTTAACATAGTGTTACTCTAAGTTAAAAAAGCTTCGGTTTTGAAAACTGTTAAATGTTGGCAGGACTATTCTGACACTGCCAAATTGATGGCTCCGGAGAACGTGGACAAAGAGGCGTTGCAGCAATATGCACGTAAGGCAGCGGACTTCTCCACCAGTTACCAACTCCCTGATCCAGAGTTTGCCGTGAACCATTACGGCCAGCCAGACGTTGCCATGTTCGATTTCACCTCAATGTTTGCGGCTGAGAATGCCAGTCGTGTTGTTGAACGACATGGGCATAAGCTGTTGCAGATTCTTGTTGGCGACAGTTTGTTAGAGGTAATATTGTGTTGTTGTCATGTACTAACTGTAACAATGGAAAAAAATACATAATTTTATTCTTTAAATGTTTTGCAACTACAATACATCCATTGTATAATGGTCAATTTTGTAACATTTTCCCATTTTTAATGCAGAACTTTTTCTAGTCCCAACAGATTTTCCCTAATCACTGTGTTAAACGTTCCATAAAATAATGTTTTCATTTTCACTTGAATAATGAAAATATTCTTCCATTAAAATCCAATGTTTTGTCATGTTAGGTAATATTTAGAAGTGTTAGAAATCATGGCACTTTCAATGGAACATTTTGGTGAGTCATAACTCTCAGCACCTAAAAATAGAACTTTCATTTTCACAAAAATTGCAGGTATCTTTGTTTTACATGGACTGATAAACAAATTATGTTAAATATGCTTATTATTTGTTGTCAAACAATCATGTTACTATAGTTTTGTCAGGGTCGCATGATTGTACAATTACACATATTGTACAGTAAATATTCATGTAAAATAATATTTTTTTTCAAGTACAAAGTAAACCATATAATTTTAAGTAAAGGATGGTGGAATAATAACAAGATATTAATAGCAATATAATGATTATAAGGTTTCCTACTTTTTGGTTTCATGGATTTTCATTACTTGGGAAAGAAGCTTCACAGAAACATAATGAAAACATGTAACTCAGATAGGTTTGTACTCACTATTTATGTACATGTTTTGTTAGTTCTGTGTACATATCGCAGCATATCATAGTATTTTATAGGAGTTCATAATCAGCCTACTGGAAGAGTTTGGTAAGTACCATTGGCATCCTGTGTAAAGTGACAGATGTGCTCATACTCAAAACATTTACTGTAAAAATTAGAATAAGAGGTCCAATAAAATCAACATTAATCCACGACTAATACAGCAAGAGAGCGAGGATGAAACTACATTAAACGTAGCACCGTAAGATACAGTAGTCGGAGGGACTTCCCAGTTCTGTGTGAAGCAGTCACTTTACCATTTAAAGAAAAAATTGCATTCATTTAAAGCAAAACTGCAACAAGGAGAATAATTATCATATAGGATTTTTTTCAATAAATAGTTTTGTCTGCTTCTCAATTCTTTTGTTTCTAAACTAATGTTACATATTGGGTCTGCTATCTTGAATTTTTTCTGTCTGTAATATTATAATTTTCTTCTTATAATGCCACTTTCTCATGGTTCCCAGGACATTGTGATAGGGTTCTGCTGTAGTTTATCTTCAGTTATCAATTAAATTTTTTCATATAAAATGTAAAAGTTGACGCATGCCTACATGCTGTGCAGCGCATATGCGCTCTCGATGGGCGACTTCGCCCCATCTACAAGTGACCTGCACTCGGGACAAGTCACTAACAGTGGCAGATTTTATTACACGTCTCGAGCAAGGAAACTCCAAGCATTGGACAGCAGCATACATAAGCGTAAAGATTAATTAACACTCTTAATTACGTAATGCATCGTCTGCCCAGAATTCCACATGCAAGCGCCACCCCAATGAATAAATGAAATATTTTTGATAATCCAGTACCCTTCAGCTAGCCACAGAAGTTTCAACAAACCCCCGAGATGGCAGCACCCCTGTGACCTTGTGATGTCACAACCCGCCAGCCTCAGGACGAGGTGTTTTAATTTGTCGTTGCGTCCAAGTGGGGAGATAAGAAATGAGCGGCGCTCCAACTGTGATAAACCTACCCCTGCACTAGTAGGCTACTCTTCCCCCTGCACCCCAAAGGATCTCTGATCAAGGGATTTTCCAGTATATAAGGAGGTCCAGCACCACGCTCCAGCAGAGACACCAGGCTCACCAGCCGAACAGGTTCATGAGCTCTCCCAAGTCTGCAAAGACTCTCTCCTTTCCTCTCCTCAGCCTGCAACACGGCTTTGAACTCCTGCCTGCTGCTTTTGAAGGCAACACTCTCTCCAGCCAACAGCTTGTGAAGGCCGCCAGCTCTCCAGCCCACCAGCTTGCGAAGGCTCGTCCACACCAGCTGACCGTAAGGCTTTAGCTCTCTTTCTCCAGAGGTAATCAGACTTCTTGTACCCACTACCCCTTTACCTCAGTAAACTTCCCGTGACTCCCACAGTAGCAGGTCGTTGCAATCTTAGCGTTCCCCTGGACACGCCCCAGTCTATAGTAACATGCTGTTAATTGCGTATAACTTAGAATTTTTACATTTTTATTATTATTTTATTTTCCCAGGCTCACCTTTGCCTGGTTCAACTTGTTATTATCATAATTAATATTTTAGCAAATTTAGCTTGTATGAGTCAGCCGGATTATTTCCGCATTTCCATTTTTGCCATAGTAAAAATTACATGACTTTTAAAACCTTGTCTCGCCTACCGTAATTTTAGTAATAGTTTGCCTTTCAGTTAATTTGTGGTTTGAATTGAGTGTAATTAATTGAGTGCAATAATTAATCACGTCGATAACCAGTTGTGTGGTGCACTGAACTCCTCAGGAGACGGAACCTGAAAGTTGGTTTCGAGCCCGCAGTGGGCATGCCACTGTTCGTGGGTTTCCAGTGTCCCTTGGCTGTTACTCGATGTAATCCTATACACCCGACTGCACATTATACTACAGGGCCTTGGGTGCGACTTCCAAAGTCGTACCCCCAGGACTGGACGTCTGCAGAGAGGTAGAAGGCTGCTCTCAGATGCACAATAAACACGGCGGTGTTTGCCTCGGGCAAATTGGAAAGTGTTCGACACCGCCTACGGTGTATCTGCCAAACTGCTGTATAATAAAGTTGGCATCTGGGAAAACCATCTGGGTTCGACTCCCACCGATGGGTCATTCCTAAACCACGTGGAAACCAACCCCCGGCCAACTATATTCCAGCACGCCGACCGACGAGACCACTGCGGATAGTTCCAATAGCCCAGACCAGATCATCCACCGCCACCATCACCCTCGTGTAATCACTGCTTTAGGTACCATTCACACACCTAGAACCGCTGGTGTCCCGCCTTTTGGCAACCCTGGTTGTTGTGTCGAACATCTTGATGGACTGTATTACACAAAATTTTGATGATATGAGAACTGGCGGGCAGCACTACCAAACACCATTTCTCCCAAACAAATTGCAAACAACTGACTGTCTAAATATACTAGTTTCTAGAAGCACTACGAGCACGCCACTGATGGCAATGGGGGAAAGTTCAAATCTGTACATAGTAATATTTACAAAAACATTTATGCACATAGTACCAAACACTGGTCGTGAGGAAATTTGAATTTCCTGGGAGGTAATCCATATCAATCCACCTCACTCTGGGGTTTGATTCCCTTCTCTTTCAATGAAACGGAGAGAGTGGTCAGCGTAGTAATCTCTTTCCCAACAAGACCCAAGAGGGGCACGCGTCAATGTATTTGTTAAAACTTTGCAAAATTGTCATAAAGGAAGGAATTGTTCTGTCTACCAAAGCCACTATGCGGTCGCCCCTATTTCCCACTCAAGATTTTTTACTTGACGGAGCCATCGACAACAGTCATCCAGAGATGCGAGTTCCAAGGGATGATGCAAGATCGCCGTGCCCCCCACTACAAGGACACAGCTGCCTCCAGAGCTTCGTGCCTTGGTGATAAAAACGTTGACAGCCTCCAACGGGTAGACAAGAAAAGGGTGCTGTCTTCCTGAAGTCGGATTAAACCAACCCCCGCAAAGAGAGGCTAGCACCTCCTGCACCCCTCTGACAGCCCATAAGCTGAATATTTTGGTATACATATAAGGAGGTGCGAGATCCAGACACTGCAGTGTTCGCCGGCCCTCCAGCCTGAATAAGGCCGAGGGCACTAGCAAGCCTGAGTAAGGCTAGATAAGGCATTCAAGCCTGAGCAAGGCTTAGCTAACCGGCAATACAAGCCTGAGTAAGACTGAACCAAGTAAAGTTTCCGGGAGTAAGCTGTACTACTCAAACTCTCACAGTCCGCACACTTGAGCAATCTAAAAATAGCAAACACTGCTAGACTCCACGTGTTGAAGTACGGTCTCCTAAGTCTTCATTAAAATGCACCACGTCTGTCAATTTAAGCAGACGTCTCCACGCCACCAGCCAGAGGTATCTACGCCCTCACCTGAATCTCTACCCTGAAAGCTTTTCCTTTCATATCCATGGTAGGAGGTCATGACGACATCCCTTCTAGACTGTTAGGGAGCTTACTTACCCCACTAGCAATTGACACTAGCTTATTTTATTCGACACACATTTTTATGCAGGTAGCCTTCACCTGCCACATAATTAATACTATTATTAATTATTGTACTGTACAGAGCTATGCATCTCATTGTTAGGTAATTAATACATCATTTGTCCAGATTTGTGCATATCTTTCTATTATCTAGCTCAACTTAAAATTGAAATATATAATTAATTCAATTCTTTAATGGTCCTAGGTCATTTAACATCTCAATCACTGACTAGAGCAGGTTGAATCAATATCCTTAAATCTCCATCAGCCTGAACAAAGACAAGGGGTCCTAGGATTATTGTGACCACTTGACCTACCAGAGAGTCGAATTATCCAGAATTACCAGGTCATTATTCCAGCTACCATCTCGATCTCAGCCTGCACAAGGCAGGATCCAGGAGATACCAGCTGTAACCTGGAGTTTCTGATTTCTCTCATTTCAAAGGACCTTTTTCTGTTTGAATGCATCTCCAGTTATTTTATCCTGAGAGGGAGGAACGGACTGGAGTTTTCTGGATACCCCCAGCCTGACTAAGGCCGGACTTCTCAAGAACACCCAGAGATGCCCAATCCTTCAGCGGGATATAAAAGCAGGGACCACAGTCTAGTTTCAATATCCTTGGCTACAGTCCCAGCCTGTACAAAGCTGGACCGGAGAAGGATACTGTCTAGTGAGTCCGGAATATATCCTAGTGTTGTTTCTTATATTTATTGAGATTCCTTACGAGACCAAAGGACACAGAAGTAATTTAAGAAGATTAGCTCACCAAGCACTGCAAGAAAATTAGACTCCCTAGGAGTCAACAACATAATTACTAGTGAAACTACACATTCTAGTTCTAATACCGTAATTGAGTCTAAACCCTTATTTGGAACAGGAATTAATTTAGACGGTCCTATGCCCCTTGGAAGCGAGGCCATACTGCAAGGCGGGGACACCATATTGGGATTAGACTATTTGGGTACATAATTGTAAGCCAGACCCCCCCCCCCCCCCCCCCCCCCATTTGTAGAGCTGTTACAGCTCCTTTCAACCCAGAACTTACGGCCTGTTCACCCTACGTGCCAGGTGCACACTGCGGCAGTTAAAATTATCACTATCCGCATTCCCCCGCAGACAATATAATAAATAATTAAGCTTCTCCAGCCCTCTTAGCCATAGGCCATACCGGGGTTATTAGCGTATCTTATAGGTTTATAGGTGTTTGTCCATTTTGCGGGTTCAGGGCCACAGGATTGTTGGACATGGCAAGGAAACCTGTCCTCGGGCCCCAGCCTCCCCTCCCACAGCTCAGGAACATTCTCATTTCTCGCGCCATCTCTCACCTTACCTTCCAAGTTCTTCTATTTCGTGGAGAACACCCACTACCTAGTGGATACCTGGGCATGTAGTCGAGGCACTCACCACTGCCAGCAAGAGTCCTACCTCATTCTGACCTCTGGACTTTACAAGGAAAACCAGCGGGGAAATGGAGGTCAACCCATGCTACTCCTTCCTTTCCATCTAAGGTTTTCCACTAATGGGCAGACCCGAAAGTGGTCCCTCCAGTCTGAATTTCTTCACATTGAAATCCATCTTTAGGGCCCCACTGACCTTAAAGGAGTCGATCGACCCACCACCAAGCACCACCATTATGATTGCCCATGATTCAAGCTTAGCCTGGGAGGCAGATACCCCTTTTAGGAAATCCTGGCTTATGGCACGCCCGGGGTTTGCCACGTCTGCATGATAAGTGGTACTGAGCACTTGAGGCTGTATAGGGTTATGGTCACCTTGGGCTAAGAGAGGCTATAAGAGATGCATCACTAGTGCGTTCCGGTTTCACGCATCGACTTTCTCTCTATTACTAGAGCTTGCAATAGCTCCGACACATCTCAGTTCAGTCAACCTCTTATTACCCCACCAGTCGCCAGCTGAGCTCACAGGGGCAACAGAGGAAGTAGGCTTCCCTTTCAGTCAACCGTACTCCCACCAGGCCTTAAGCCAGTCCTATGACCATCCGGAGGCAGGAGTAGATAAGGGATTGGCTTCCCATAGTCAACAGAATCCCAACCAGACCTTAAGAAGTGACATGCAGCCACCGAACAATGGGCAGAGAGCTAGCTGATGCAACATAGTGACCCCTATGGCGGATTTCATGCTAGGTCAGCCGCTCTCAGGTTCGTGATTTTAGGACTGTCTGTCAGAGGCGGCCGAAGAGGTTGAAGGCCTTCCGGTGATGTAGGTATTGTCATCGACCACTGGACCTTCCGCTGTCACCGGTACAGGCAAGGGACTTTGCCGTGGTGCTAGCACTGTCGGCTCTCACAGCCAGACGGTGCAGCAGTCACTCCTAAGGCCTAGGCTGGGGTGCCTTTTAAAGTAATTTTTCCAGCTTCTAGGAGCTTAGCCCTGCCTCTTGGGGGCGGAACTTGTGATGTCACATGCATGAACCATGGATCCTTATCTGCAGTGGTGCTCTACGCGAGGCATTAACACATCTTGTCCTTACGCTCTCATGGAGGCCATGACTTTGTGGCGGGCGGTTTGCATCCTCACAGCAGCGTGAAGTTCAAAGCATGCACTGTGCATTTAGCAGGAGTGACAAAGTAAGAAGAGTGCTTCTTCGGGAGGGGCATTGACATGACGACTTCTGGTAGAGTTAGGTGCACTGTAAAAGCATGGCACATGGTTATTTGGTGAGTTGAGTCGCTTTCAACTGAGGTTGTTTGGTGTGTCCTGCCTCTATTACTGTTTTTAATTGGTAGTTACTTGCCCCTTGGAGAGTAGCCATCTGAGTTCGAGCGTAGTCATTTATTATGTGCGCTTTCTCTAAGCATGAAATGCATCATGCATCAAACTTAACATTACTTTCTTCACCCTGCCAACCTCCATGTATTGCCACCACCCATCAGCTTAACTTCCAGTCCTGTAGTCCCTTAACAGCCAGCCATGCCCCAATGTGGGCCTTCACCAAACATACTCTCAAGTCTGTACATCCATGGGCAGCTTGGAGGATAATAGAGATCCTTAGATAGGGCATTCTCATTGGGTCATCAGTGACTACCATAATGACTATCACAAGTACACTGTTTAGAGAGTACCTGCTTCCCCATTATTTTCTCAATCTCGGGGTAGGAGAGCTAGATGCCGACACCCAATCTCCCCTGTCAGTTGAGGAGTTATATTGATACTGAAAAGAAAAATGAAATACAGCTTCAGTGGATCGGAAACTTGACTGTGATATTAAAAATTATAGTACCATTCAGTACTCGGAAACTTTTGAACAAACATTATTTTTGTAAAATGTAATGCAGTTGGTAATAATACATTGTACACCACAAGTAAACACATATCAAAAAAGAAATCACACTTATTTGGCTCCCTGCTGCATTTTTTTCTGACTGCAAAACAGATTCAATTAATTTTCAAAGATATTTCATAATTGCAGTATGTTGTACAGCAGTGAAATAAGTAACTTAATGTAAAAACTTTTGAATATCACAAACTAACGAAAAAAAATTTTAACTAATTTCTTGGGAGTCATGGTTGGTGCATTTGTGCAGGGGCTAGAGTGCTCACCTCTAAGTTCTAGTGGAATCACTCTTGGATTTTCACATGTGGGAATTTTGATGGATGATGCCGCTGGTCAGCAGGTTTCCTTGGGGACTTCCTGCTTCCTTGGCCCTTGTATTCTAGCGCTGCTTCATATCCACCTCACTTCAACCTCATTGGCTCTTGAGACCTTATCAAGAGCTGCCCGAACACCTCCGCTCCATTCCAGTCTCTTGATTGGCAAAAATTATGACAATCCTTGATTGACTTTTTTGCAAGTAAAAATCATTAAGTCCTACACTAGGATACATTCGTTATGTATATGTAAGAGACTGTGAGGAATAGTGGGTGTAGTGTGGTACTGGGTAATGTTGCAGCCTTTTTGGCCAACGGGGTCAGGCTGTGCACGCGGGTTCCTCAGCTCGCTGGACGCGTGCTGGGTGGTGAAGAGCTGGGGTTCCGGCCAGGCCTCAGTGCTGGAGGTGCTCGCAGAGCGGGAGTCGATCTATCGTCTGTTGGCACAGACAACCCCCGAGAACCTCCAACGTGACACAGCGGGCTACACGCTGGACCCTGCTACTCGCTACACCAATCTCAACACACGTTGTGTCACCCCCATCCAGGTGCGCTGCAACTTTGACACTGATAACCCCGACTCCGTCTCCCAGATACCTACCGCCATTGTCCACGTGCCCAAGAAGAGGAGGAGGAAAGGTAATCTAAAACTGGATTTCATTCCGTTACATTCTGGGTTGCAAATACTTTGGAAATTGTGAATGTTTAAATACTTCAGTTAAGGCTTAAACAATGGTACACGTATAATTTATTTTTTTTTTTTTAATACGTTGATTACAGTTTTAGGAACTTTAAAGAACATCATTTTTTGCATAAGACTGCTGTAGCACACCTATATTTTTTTTCTCATAAAATATATCAAAATATACAGTCTACTTCCTAAGTATCGTTATCCAGGGGACTGCCAAAAAATTTCCATACATGTGGGATTTCATTAGATGTGGTTTCTAACATGTACAGCAATCAAATACAACTTGTAATCTTATAAAACGTTATGTTGAGTATAGTAAGAGTTTTACATTACCTGTAAATAAAGTTCATCTAATAAACACAATAAAAATGGGAATTTTAGAAAACGTATTACTGTAAATAATACATTTAAAAACATTTCATGTAAACTCATTTGAATAAGGAAAAAAACAATCTTAAAATACTATATATAATTTATTGTAATCCAACACTAAATGCAAGCTGTCACTCCCTTGGTGCTCAAGATCAGAACCCAAAAGTTGGCGATCCCCAAAAAGGAGATAGCGTACTCAAGGGCTCCTAATCCGAGCACCAAGGTGCCTCAGAGGAGAACAAGGATCAAAAAGTGCTGCGAGTGCAATCTCTCAAGCCTCAACAACAAAATTTATTTAAACACAGGGTCAAGCCACAGAAAAGTCGTCTTACCTACATTATATTGAGACCCCTTTTTATTTTATTAGGCACATGGGTATTACCCATAGTGAAACCCTGTTAAGAAGTTACCACTTAAGTTTTCCTGCTTAATAAGTTGAATAATTGTGCATCTTGTCTATATGCACATGTGTAATTTGACCCTTTTAAGATGATTTCCTGGTTAATAAGTATTATTTTTTCAGTCCCTTCAGAAACTTCTTAGCAGAGTTTTACTGTATATATTAGTTACTTCAATAACGCTTGAACAGTTAGCAGCATTAAATAAAATCAATTTCATATATTACTGTGGGTGAATAAATACTTGGCCCAATAGCAGTGAAAATTTAGTTACTCATCTCATTATCATTGAATTATTAATGTGGAGTTAGAGGGTAAAAACTTAAGAGCCCACCCCCCCCCCCCCTTTTTTCCCCCTTCCCCCTTTTTTATTTTATTTTATCCAATCCAATGTGACACCAAAGTGAACACAAAGCCCCATAGGGCAGTCAAACAAAAATAAATCTTCAAAATATATAACAACATATTATTTTGAGTATTATCATTTACCTTTGGGTGCACCCATAAATTAAATTTAAATCTATGATGAAATACAACATTTTACTTAATCAAGTAAGACAAGTCTGCACTAACATGTATAACAGTTATTTAAATTCCTGTCCATAATGGCATATGAAGCAAAATTTGAAATGAGGTTGACACGTGACCGGCTAGGTTAATAGTCGGTGACAGTCAAGGATTCTGTCCGCTAGACCAAAACCAGGGTGATTGAGTTAGTTAGGCGATGAGAGACGAGGAGTGTTGGCTAGTACTCACTTCTACTTCTTGGGTGCCGTGTTGGTGGTGTAATTGGTCCAGTCATAATGAGCCTGGCCCACACTGTGGTTGCGGTTCCACAGGTGAGATTCGTTTGTCCAGAAGTGGATGTTATCCCAACCAAATCTTACTTCCATATCGGCGAATAATACCACAACTAGAGCAGTCGATACTGACTCGTGCCTGAATTGTGCGGCGCGGTTCCGTTCTGCCTGCCTTTCTAGTGTAGGCTGAGGAAGTGCACTCAACTGTCTGGTGGCAAGAAGTGCTGTGTGTCACTCCCTATGCCTGCAGCCGTGCCTTTGGCTGAAAGGCATTAAGTCCCCACTCGCAGGCTCTTAAAGTCTCCACTGATCCCTCATGCTATGCAGGCTAATCAGAGACGTGTAGCTGTTTGGGTTACCAATGCCACCACTGAATGTCCGTCCACACAGAAATGGATGGCAGATCTCAAGCCACGGTATATCCCGGCACTGTAAGAAGTTCTGTGGGATAAGGCAATAACTTGAGACTTGTCACCCCTCTCTGGGTGAAGGTGTTGCTAGTGGTCATGGCTCCTCTGTTCCTCCCCACCAGCACTGGAAGCAATGCTGTGGTAGCTTTGGAAACAACAGATGGCCATCTAATGGGTGTGTGAAAATATGACTGACCCCTGAAGGGCGTCCGTGGCTGAAGTTAATTGAGTAGTTATAAATTCCCCGGTCCTTGTCAAAGGTGTATGTAGCAACCTGTCTATAGCGGGTAAACAGACATACACTCTAATAAAGAAAAGCTGAGAAGTAGGAAACAATAGTATGTTTATTGAAGTCTCAATAAACATGCGACGCGTGCTACCTCCTACCAAGCAATTGAGTACTGAAGGTTACTACGCTAGCCAGCTGTAGGTGACCTGGTTCTAGTGGAGAATGGGAAAGAAAGAGCTTAATGAGAAAATATATAATACTACTAAACTGTCTAAAGAAGATGTCTTGAGACAAAGTGACTTGAATGTGTTGGTAGCGTGTTTGCTGGTTGTCGGGTTGACTGGTCGTCGATGGTGAAGTAGCCACAGGGGGCGTACTCAATGCTTCAAAGATCTCAGGCAGTCCCAGCCCTGGAAGCAGTGCTGTGGGATAACGCAAGAGATGGAGCATGAATGACTGCCAAGCTTGGCAGCGTCCAGACTTATATAGTGGAAGCTGGTAGGCTGCCGGCGCGGGGTGCAGGGGAGGCGTGACGTCCTCCTGCCCTGGTTGGCGTGGGAATGCTTTGATCAGCAATTCTGCTTCGTGCCTCATTGGAGGCGCTCGGCCTTGCCTGAGGTCTGGGCAGCTTGTAGGCTCCGAGCATGGGGGGCTGCGTGCATGCCAGGTTGTGTATCCTCCAGGTGAGAAGAAATTGCTCATAGGTCCTGCTGCCTGTAAGGTAGGTAGCATGTTGCTCACGTCTGTAGTGGTGGAAGAGTTACTCTAGGCGATGAGTCGTAATCGTATTAGATTAGTTGTATAAGCGACAGGCATCAAGGTTAACTTATGTCGTGACATTTCCAATGATTTTTAAGTTTCCTTTAGGATGGGGAGCAGTCGTGGAGCCATGCTGCCATTTTCCAAGGTTGAAGTTAAAGTTGCATGCAGAATAAAATTGAATTCCTCCCTGACCAAATTAAATGCTGGTCATCCAGATTCCAGAACACCGGGAGCAGGAAAAGCAGCTTATGGTCCCCAAACAATTAGACCATGGCAGAGAATAGCGAGGGACACCTATTTTCATGGTCAGGTACAGGGCTCCGGACTAGTTGAACCGCACTAAACATAAAATTGCATTCAAAATACTAACCAAAAGGCGGTCTGCAAAATATTTACAACGTTGGAATGAAGAGAAAAATCTTATACTCAAAAATATTCATTACTACATGATGAAGGTTGAGTGAAGAAGGTAGTCTCAGCAATTTTTTTCTGCCACCCAAAAAAAACTTTTACTCTTCCGAAACACACAACATGGCCAATTGATATATCTTAAATGACCATATCGCGGTCACGATAAATCAAGATAATGTAAATATGTATATTACCATTTCTTAAATTTTGAACGTACTTTAAAATACATTATTAATTACATAAATAGAAACGTGAAACATAAAATATTACACTGAAAAACAGTAACAAAAATGTCAGGCAGCAGTTACATTATAACAATATGTACTTTGCCATTTCGCATGACAGAAGTGAAATACAAAACATAAATAATATAGAGCTACTAAAATTAGTGTTCGTTTCTTGAAGAGCAGTGGACGTATGAGAAAATAGTGGGAAAGTATAATTTAACTGCTTTTAAAGGTATTTATAAACACAAGATTACAAGATGATATTTTTAATAAAGATAACCTAACATGACACAAAATTAAAAATAAACAAACTTGCCATTAAAAAGAGTAATATCCCCTAAAAAAATTAAGGAAAGGCGACAGGGCTTTGTCAGAAAAAGGAATTGCTACTGTAGCAATTTGAAAAAAATTAGGATAGAAAGAGAGATGCCACAAAATGGCATAGTTGGCGACACTGTGGCATGCAAGACACAAGTTGTACACACTAATTTCAGTTTCACAATTTATTTTGGAGCTTCAGAGATTCATACAATTCATTTGATTCTTGAAAACACAATAAAATAATTTAAACCACTTCAAAACTTTAACAAACCACGCGGGCACTTATTACTAAGCCAAGCAAAGCAGCGTGGTATAAAAAGAAACACATTAAAATTTAACTAGAATTAAAATCTCTAACAGGCCGTACATAGAAAATACTTTTAAAAAGCCTAACTCTTTAAAGCTTTTAAAATAGCATGAAAGTCCAAACTTTAACCAGTCATGTAGCTTTCAAACAAACCAATATAGTGCCAGAAGGGCCTCCAAAGCGTAGTAAAATAAAATGTAGACTCTCACAACAATAAAAAATAAACTTTAAAAGGAACTACTTATACAAGCAACAAGGTTCTAAGCATATACCAGTAAGGGTACAGGTGGGTTGCCAAATTAAAAGGAACTACTTATACAAGCAACAAGGTTCTAAGGATATACCAGTAAGGGTACAGGTGGGTTACCAAATTAAAAGGAACTACTTATACAAGCAACAAGGTTCTAAGCATATACCAGTAAGGGTACAGGTGGGTTACCAAATTAAAAAGAACTACTTATACAAGCAACAAGGTTCTAAGCATATACCAGTAAGGGTACAGGTGGGTTACCAAATTAAAAAGAACTACTTATACAAGCAACAAGGTTCTAAGCATATACCAGTAAGGGTACAGGTGGGTTACCAAATTAAAAAGAACTACTTATACAAGCAACAAGGTTCTAAGCATATACCAGTAAGGGTACAGGTGGGTTACCAAATTAAAAAGAACTACTTATACAAGCAACAAGGTTCTAAGCATATACCAGTAAGGGTACAGGTGGGTTACCAAATTAAAAAGAACTACTTATACAAGCAACAAGGTTCTAAGCATATACCAGTAAGGGTACAGGTGGGTTACCAAATTAAAAGCTCTTGTGGTCTCTTTTCATAATGCCATTAACTTTGCAGGAAACTCGCAACACACAGAGCTGTAAAACATTCTTAATATTGATTACATACACTACAAACTCTTTTTAGAGTTTGAGTGTGCGCGGAGAAGTTAACTGTTCAGCGACTAAACACTACATGCGCACATGCACATGCACGTGCACACACATGCACGTGCACACACACATGCACACACATGCCTGCACACACACACACACATATGCACACACACAGACACACAGAGTTAATCCAAAACAAGAATTTACATAATGGGCAGCCAAACCAAAATTTTAGAATACTCCAGCTATGTGCAGCCCTATATCACTACTGAGTAGCCCATCTTTAAAACCTTCACGATGGCACTAACTTATGAAAAGACAAACCCACCTGTGATCTTGCCCAACGACTGTCGTATCTTTATAGTTTTGAGTTCAGCTACAAAGCTGGTTGATGTAGCAATGACCTAATCGAATCATATGAAGCCCCATCATGGGCCAGAAACAGGAAACTAGATGTGAAGATACACAGGCTGGTCGGAGTCGAAGTGGCAGAGCGAGCACTTAACAGAAGGCCCAACACTCTGAATAATACAAGAACCAATCAAATTAGAAGCAACGCATGCGTGAAGGGGAAAGGAATCCACAGAGACGGGAAGGAACAAGGAGCAGCATGGAATCCAAGGCAACACGAAGGCAGAGTAGAGAGCAGAGTGTCTTTAAATTGGAGAAGCGCACTCTATATTTCGCAATCAACCTTGCTAAAATATAGTCTAGTGCCATAAACATTTCACAGTAGAGGTCAAACACATATGAAGATCAGAAATGAAGAAATAATTCACAATACATAAGAACAGTACATACACTTGCAGAAAGTACTGAAGGAACTAGAGTGTAGACATTCACAACTGTGACCAATATTGAAGTGCCGGAAATTACACAAATGTAGAATAGAACATTCCACGTCGTCGTCAGGCCTTGTAGGTCACATTTAATTAAAAGATTCTTGAAAGAAAACTTCTTTCTTGCCTCTCCCGGGAGAGTGTAAAAAAAAACGAAGTTCGTGTGCATTCCAGCACAATAACTCCAAGGTCTGGACTGCGCACCCCAGCGCCTGGTGGAAGCAAGAATTCAGGCACCAGCTGCAATGGAGTTGCTAGAGCAGAAGAAGCAGGCGTGAGCTCATCTGCAACCACGTCATTTCTCAGCTGGTCAGGAGGGCTCTCACTCAATGCCTCTGAGCGTCTCGGGCAGAAAAACTGAATCAAAAACACGGGCATAAGAAGGAAATCATAAATAAAAATGAAGGAATATGGGGGAAAAAAGCATGAATGTGGGACATTAACAATACAAGTGACAATAACCTAATTTACCAAAAATATTACAACAAAACTATCAACAACAAATTTACCTTATTACAAAAAAAAGTATGGCCTGGGCAAATAATTTTCAGGTGACTCGTGTGAGCTTTTCTAAACTCACGTGAAGTCCCTGACAACTTTAACGTGACACTATTAACCCCAAAAATGTAGAAATCACAAAGGGTCCAAGGTACTTAGGAATGAACTTTGACCCAATGTCCTTTCCACCATCAGCCAATACAAAATTTTTACAAAGAACTAAGTTGCAGACAGTAAAGGTAAGGTCTATTCTGCCATTATCTGGCCACATGGCACTCTCGTGCTTCACAACATCCAAGCTTCAAGGAGGCGATCACGTGAGGCAGTATCCAAGGAAGAAGGAATAGGGATATTCTATATATTTAGAAGTGAATGGGGTAAGTTCCAACTCAGAAATGGTAAGGAAGGAGGTGAGCCAGTGAAATCATGCACCGCAGAATTAAACCCTACATTAATGATCTCAATGTCAATATCCCAGAGTGTGATCCTTGATTATAAAAAATCATGAGACTGGCTTTAATATTTTTGTTAAAACGCTCAACTTGATTTCCTTGTGGAAAATAAGTACTAGAGGTGTATTACCTAATTGTCCACCGGAAACACATGTTTTTAAAGCAGATAGATTGGAAACAACGGACATTGTCTGTCATTAATTCCTCTGTAGCACCAAACATTTTTCTCACCTGATCTTGAAGCGCCTTCATGATAATAGGGACTTTCATATTCCTTAAGGAAAGAAGAATTACAAATTTCGAAAAGGTATCTAAAAAGACTAACAAACACACATTTCCCTTCTTCGACCTTACTAACGGTCGAAATATATTCAAGTGTAAAATATGCCAAGGGCAACTCGGAACCTGAATTTTAGCCTCACCAAAATTTGTTTGCAAGGCTTGTTTACAATGCTGACAGTCGTCACAGGTTTTTACATACTGGGAAACATCTATCTTTAAAATAGGCCATGCAAAATGCGCTGAAATTTAAAAAAATGTGACGCATGGTGCTTTTGGTACTTAAAAAAAGCACACTCACATGACCAACTTCGCCCCATCTGAATATGGCAAAGTTTTATGGGCAAGTCAACTCCAAATATGCACGGTAATGGAGGCGGTACATGGGACTTCCAGACATTGACATAACCTCAACACACCTCTAATCCTATGCTCCTAGCTTTTACTGTCAACCCGAATCTCCAAGAAATCATTGTCATGTCATCGCCCCTGCCCGAGAAGAAACACCGCTCTATTTTGTCTTGCTCGCTAGAGAGACAGTGCACAGTTCAAACTTTGCACTGCTGTAGGAAGCGGGCCAATCAATGGAGAGTCACTACCTCCTCGAGCCCCTCTGGACCTGAGATTTCAACACCACGCACCGAGCGGCAGGCAAAAAATAAGGATCCATGATTCATGCATGTGACGTCACAAGCTCCACCCCTAAGAGGCAGTGTTAAACTCTCCTGCACCGCTCTGAGCGTCTGGTTGGTAGGAATTAGTATAAAAGGACATCCCTGACCAGGCCTCAGGAGATGCTTATCGCCCTCTAGGCTGCGAAGGCCGAGGACAAGACTAAGGGTGGACAACGAGTTTGCCATGGTCTGTTCGCAGTTGGGAGAAGCAAGTAACTGGTGCAGCTCATTTAGGTGGTTATTAGCACCCATAAAATTGGTTCCACAGTCACTATATAGGTCAGATGATCTGCCACAACAGGCAAGAAAGCATTTGTATGCACCTAGAAATACATTGGTGGAAATGAGTCCAGCTCAAGGTGCATTGTTTTTGGTACACAACAACAAATATGAAAAGATAAACTTTTAACAACACTGGGCGACGAACTCTGGCGAGCTTAATAGTAAACGGACCAGCATGTCCACCCCGACCTTTGCAAAGGGTTTCACGTGCTGAATTCTCATGGCAGGAAGGTCTTCCTTTAATGGTGCTGAAGAGGCAGGTCTTGTCTTAAAGCACTTGAGGCAGTAACAAACACAGCAACGAATGGCATACCTGTCTGCAAGTATCCAAAATTGTGTCCTGAAGATATTCTGAAGGGTTTGAACACCAGGATGCTGATTGACTTCATGATAATGACTGATTACCAAGTCTGTAAAACAGTGCAATTTGGGAAGTAAAGCTGGGTGCTTTTGCTCAAATGGTAAGTTTGACTGAGGCAGCGTACCACTCACCCTGACCACTCCACAGGGATCAATAAATGGAACCAATTTCCGTATCTGAGGTGATAAACTCTGCTGTGCCTTTAGAGCATTAATATTAGCTTCAAAGCAAGAAGCTTGGACATACCTCAGCCAATTGTTTAAGCCTTTGTCTAGTTCATGGGGTAGAATGCACCAATGGTCTTGTTTTGTGATGCTCAACAGTTGTGAATAAAACATATAATATAGGCTGTTACACTGTAAAGCTTATTCAACTTGTTGCACCTTTCAAGCTATAACTCCAGGGGGTTGGTGTCTACAAAGTTGCAGAATGAGAGAGTTTTATGTTCAGGAATGATGGAGACTGATGCAGAGGTCTCCTCTGTGGACATATGGCAGGGCCAATGATCACTGGTTTCCTTTAACCACCATGGTCCAGCCCACCACAAATTATGCTGCTGAAGCTGTGCTGGCGTCAAACCACGTGAGGCAAAGTTTGCATGATTTTCCTCCAACCGAACATGATGCCACCACTCAGGTGACGTGTAATCTTGAATTTCACTGACTTGGTGGGCTACAAAGGTCTTCCAGAGGTGAGGTAATGATGTAATCCAAGATAAAACTACCCTAGAATCTGTCAAGACATAAGTGGCCTTAATGTACAGCCTCAATTCATAGTTGTTGAGGAGACGGAGAAGCCAAGCTAGCAAAAGTCTGCACAGAGTTTTTAGCGAGTTAGTGACACCTTCTTCACAGGCACAACCTTAGATTTGGCCACAAACAGTTGAACTATTGCTGGACCCTGCAGAGGTTTAACACAAAGGTATACAACAGCAACATAACCAAGTTTCGATCTGTCAGCGAATCCATGAAGTAGATATGTGCACCCTTGTGGATTTATGAGTGGACGGGCCACAGCGATGGACTACAATAATGACACATTCCCACTTTTCACGCACTTCCTAGGGTGTTTCAGTATCCCAGTCCATCATCTTTCAGCCACAGCATCTGAATTAAGTGTTTATCGATCAAGTTAATGGAGCTAGCCAACCAAGCTGGTCAAACAAACGAGCCAAGTCTGTCAGGATGATGCATTTTGTGGGCGGATTGGAGTTTGGATGGATTACATACAAAAATGTGCGTCAGTGGCAGAGTTTCATTGTAGGCGTAAGACCTTAACAACTAAATCATGGTCAAGATCGAACGAGTAAGATGATGGTGCATGAATGTCCTCCAGTGGGAGCCAATCCAATAAGGCATCATGGTTGCTCATAAACTTTCTCACTTGAAACCACCCACCTTTAGTACCGCTATGAGCTCCTGCTGTAGATCAAGTGCAGCTGCAACACTGCAAGCTCCAGTGGCTACATTATCCACATACATATCTGACAATAAGATCTTTGCTGCAATGGGAAATCTGCTCTTCTCATCCTCTGCAAGTTGATGGAGAGTGCATATGGGCAGATATGGTGCTGATGACACCTCGTGAGTGACTGTGTTCAGTCTGTATTCTGCGATGGGTTCATCATCTGAGGACCTTCTCACAATTCTCTGATAATCTCTGTTGCTGGGGTGAATGGATATCTGCAGATAAATCTGTTTAATATCTGCAGTGAACACAGTAGGGTACTGACGAAACTGAAGCAACACATCAACAATGCTGCTTTGGAGTTTTGGTCCTGTAAGAAGTATGTCACTGAGCAAATTGGCCATTTTATCTTTGAATTGGCCATTTGTTGTTCTTGCTGATACATCGAACATCACTTCCAACTTAGTGGTGGTGCTATCAGGCTTTACTACAAAGTGGTAATAATATTGTAGGCCTCATTTCCAGAGATTTCTCCATCTGGAATCCTTTCCATGTGTCCAGAATACAGGTAGTCATCCATAAAGTCTGTATGCTGGGCTCTTACTATAGGTTTCAGTTCCAATTGCCTCTCGAGACGATGAAGCTTACATATAGCTTGGCTCGTAGATTCCCCTAACTGTGGTCTTGGTTGACAAAAGGGCAAAGCAACACTGTAGCACCCTGTTTGGTCTTGTGTATGAGCTGTTACGTACATCTCTTCACAGAGTGCTTCCTGAGGAGAATGATGTATTATATAAGGGATTTCTTCTAATTCCCAGAATCGTTTCACAACATATTCAAGCGATGGGGACAATATAAACAATGAAATACAACATGATATTGGTTGCGGTGGAACGCGATGAGCAGTTCCTTACTTCCATTCTTTTTGCGGCCTGTCATCAAGTGCGGAAACAACTCAGCACCTATCAGCAAGTCGATTGGGCCTCGAGAAGCAAAGGTAGGATCCGCAAGTTTCAGGTTAGTTACAACCTCACAAATGCTTAGAGGGTAGCTCAGCACTAGGGAGATCATTTAAAATGCATGATATAAGAAAGGCATCTAGACTGAATGTTAGAGAGGTTTGTCCTGAACGCCTAATTAGACAAGTCGTGGTCGACTTGGAAACAATGACTGGGACATTGGCTAATCTATGAATCTGGAGCTGAATCGTCTGTCGGGACAGCCTCACTCGCTGTAGGCAGGCCTTGGTTATGAAACTAGCCAAGTCTAGAAGGGCGTAGACTTGTTGGGAGCTCCAAAAGCATCCTGGATTTCTACTAGAGCAGTAGACATCAAAACAGTGGTGGTATCTGCCATAGTGGTCATCTAGTGTACGGCTGAAACTGGTTGGACCTGGGGCTGCTGGGCTTCTGGTGGCGGCAGCAGGCAATGTGAGTTGGGTGTCGGCGATGCCCAGACCCACAGGCGATTCAAGTCGGAGACAAACTAAGACTAGGTGTGGAGTTCCGCTGGTCTTCTAGAGTGGTTTGAACAAGTACTTAGGGGTGAGGCTCCTGTAGTTGGTGGGCGGCTTGTACCTGTTCCCGAGTAGATGAGTAGCTGAAGGCTGACCCTGAATGGTTACCTGGTAACAGGTTGACAGTAGGAGCCATAGCTGCCTTCTTGTCTGCCCACTTAGTCCGTCCTCGTAGGGTGATTGGCATGGAATAGGTTCTCAGGCCCATTGCAGCAAGCAGGGGACAGGTGACAGAATTCCCTAGCTAGAAGTACCCAAGGCAATGGCATCAACGCCACATTAGTCCTGGCGCTCCAACTGATGAATTTCACTTGGTGGATGGAGCAGGTTAGCTGACTTTGGGTGGTGCTACTGCTTCGTCGTGAGCTCCTCAAATGCGACTGAGTCACACCTCATCAGGCCTGGCACTCCAAGTGGCGAATCTTGTGCATTGGATGGAGTGGGTTAGTTGACTCTGGTGGTCCAGTTGCTTCCTCGTGGAGTGTACTGAGTCGGGGGCTCTATCGTACATGTGCAGCAAGTGCTTTTACGCACTTGGCCCACAGTATGGGTAGCCAGTGAATCGTGTGGTGTTTTGTGACATACGTGCTGCCTGGTCAGGGGAGCTAGCAGTCCTACTCTGTTGGAAACTGCTTGGCAAGATGCTGCAACCTGTCTCTCCCTTGGGGGATGGCATTTACAAAGTAGTAGAGAGGTACAAATCACTCTTGGAATCAGACCTATACTAACTCATATGCTTTTGCGATTAGCAAGCAACTGGCGGAAGTTACGTTTCAAATGGGTGGGGACCTGTTAGGCACAGAGCAATCTAGAGCAACGAAATAAAGATGTCGTGAGAACAACTCTAACCCTACTGTTGTCTAGTTGTGTCCTGAAGGGATGGGAATAAGCACTCCCATGTCAGGGTGTCCACCCACAAAGAAAACAGGGAAAAGTCAGGGAATTTTAGGTGACAAAGAAAAGTCAGGGAAATGTAGAGGAATTTTCATCTGGGTCAGGGAAAATGTAAATAATTGCTACTGTGCAAAAATGCCAAGCGACATAGGGGCCTATACATAACAAATAAAGTATTTGTGTGATTGTAATGGGCACTCGTGGGAAGTCAATTGCGAGTATTGCGAGAAAAATATATGGACTGAATAAAATTTTGGCCCTGCTGGCTTGGTCTGGTGCTTTGTATTTTAGTTCAACTTCGTTGATAGCATATTTTCTCTGTGTACAGTGAAAAAACATGGTATTGGAAGGTTTTGGTCCTGAAAGTAGGTCAGGGAAAATGGTAAGATTCTGTCTGGAAAACAGGGAAAAGTCCGGGAATTTCAAAATGGAATCTCAGCGGGCATCCTGCAAGTGGAATGTGTGTTAGCAGGATTGAAGCAAGCTTCGCTGGTAGTAGATTTATGAGAGACGTCGGGAGCAAAGAGTCCTAGCACAGCAGTGGTAGGGTGAGCTGTTGAATGTTCAAGGCAGAGCTAGACAATGTAATGACATCTGTCATTCTGAGGGATCGTCTGGTCTTAAATACGGTCAACAGCCTCTCTTCTGCTTCCTTTGGTGGTTCGGGCATCTTTGGCCAGTTGGCTCCTTTGTTTGTGGGTGGTGCAGCCCTATCTGCTCTCCCTCTCTTTCCAAGGGATGGAAGTGGAGTAGTTCTGTGAGTGCGGGTCATATCTGACGCTCGCTTAGGAGCAGGCTGGCTTCGCAGGTTATGCAGGGGCACATGACTGACGTACATTTTTATAACTGGCAACATGAGTTTATCTGTTCTCTGGATGCAGTTGACTCGGGGTTTGTTCCTCTGTTTGCTACCGTGACACCACACTGGTTGATTTGAAATCAAAGAAAAAAAAAAGAAATTGCCAACTATGCATCATGTGTCAATGTAACTGATGTTTAGTTTGCACACACAAAAATGTACAGTAAAATAATTATGAAGCCAGTTGAAATAATACGTTAACATTGAGGTTGGAGGGTTTGAAGTTTGATCTTTTGTCTGGTAAGAGGCCACTTTCAAGACAAACAAAATTAATGACAATATCTTGTTCTTTAGCATCAGACATCATTTTAAACAATCCACTAGACAAATTGGCCTTTTTTATAGATTGTTTTGTTTCAGAATACCACCAAATTATTTACCATGAAGAAATAATTTTATTTGTTCTGTTTATTGGTTATGTACAAGAAGAACACAGTTCTGGTGAAGCGCTTCTGCTTTGGGTAGATCACCAGGACCTTGAATATATGACGTGAACCATATAGACGGACTATTCAGTTTCTCCAATGGAATGTTTGCAGACATGAATGTTTTTTCGTGGTATAAATAAATTCCTACCTATAAAATTTTACCATCCTAACAGTTGAACTAGAAGCACACTTGAGCACAGAAGACTGCTGTTTACATATTTTTATTATTTTTTATCATTCTTTGTACTAGTCCGTAGATAAATATTCGACAAGGAAGTTGCTGCACTGTACAGTCTTTGCTGTTTTTGTTATTTTTTTATGTACCCTCATTGTTTGATGCAGTTTTTGTAATATAATGTGTTATTAGTGCAATGTTTATATTTTTAATATGTGGTTTCATAGAATTTTGCATAAAATATGTAAATTTTGTAAAACATTAGAGTTTCGTAGAAATTTCGCATATTTATATTGTAGAAGTTAGTTTTGCAGTTAATTTTTGCATTTCAAATTGATACTTTCACTACCTAAGATTAAACATTATTTTAATGTTACACTTTGATTGTGTTATAATTTTTAGTGATAGGGATGTTTTTGTTCCAATGGCTAGGATTTCTTTTGCAGTTGCCAAATATCAGCTTTCTTGATAATTAGATTGTTCAGTTAATTGTTGAATGAGAATTGGGGGGGGGGGGGGGGGGAAGCATAGATATTGAATGGAAAAATTTATTTTTATTTTCAGGAAGCTTTTATGTCTTTGTCGTGGTCTTTAATTTTCCCTTATTTGTTAGCAGCATGCAGTTGCTGTGAAGTATTACGTTAACAATAAAATTCCAGTCCATTTTGGTATAGGCTGTCCATGCTTCAATGAGTACTTTTGAAAGCCCTGCTTAAGATCTATTTGTTTACACATTGTGTATTCTTCCACCTTATGTGAAATTAACATTGCCATGGGCCTCTTCCCTTTATTCATATGTCTGTCAAATAAAACTATGAAATTACTAAGAAAGTAAATACTTTACAAATCTGCTCATTTTTAAACAGTGATGTATAAAAAAAACGGAAAGCGAAAGAAATAATTTTAAGTTTTCACAAATGGTTACCTAACACTTTCTATTTGATGTTAAGATATGGAACTACTTTCCATCCTTCGTTATCAGCTTTACTGTGTGAATGTCACTCAGTGCACCCATTAAAATTTATGCATGCAAGGGCAGTGACTTTTTTCTAAGGTTCATTTCTAAAGTGCTCATTTTATCATGAACAGCCTTTAGGAATGGCTAACGCAGGATCCCAATTGAAAGTTTGTGTAAGTATGCTCACAGACAGGACTGGATCCAGACTAGCATGAAATGACTGTCAGCTGTGAAAGTTAGACTTGTTCATTGAATTTTACATGTCAAGAGAGCCTTCCAACTTAACTGCCGTAGAAACCCATTTTCTATCAGAGAAAACTATCGGTCATCACTTTAGCAAATACAGAAAAAATATATTTTCACAGTTACTTAGTTATGAACTTGACTGTGATACCAACGTTGGCCTGAGCGTGCTTCCACTATATCTGCTGCAAGGACATTTTCAAAAGGCTTCACGTAGGTTAATCCAGATGCCTTTAGCATATCAATCTGCTGGCTGTGATGCATAACTTTTGCTTAGTCACTATCAGTGTTGTGCCTTCTTTATGATGAAGGCAATCAATCACCTACCAAGCACTAGAACTGCATTGCAGCATGTTTCAAATTACACATTTGATGAAAGTGTTAAACGTGTCTCCAATGTATTTACCTATGAAAGTAAAACTTGCCCTAAAGGAGGACAGAATGGTACTTCCAAGATATCACTCATGCTATAAATATTACTTTCAAGCTAAGCAACATCATTAATAACTGCTTTTTCAGACTGCATTATGTTAAAACATACTACGTAGATGTGAGCAAATCTACGAAATGATTGCTACACACTTCCCATCAACACTATTATAAGGTTGCAGCTGCAAGTCCCGCACAGACACAACACTACGAGAAAACTGCAGGCCAGTTCCTAGCATTGTGTGTGGTGCGATGCGACAGTTGATGTACACGTCATTGTCATCCTTACCATTTTTTCACTTCTGAGGGTTGGTCACATAAGTAGCTCTAGGTAGGTGAACACACATGTCATCACTGTGCATTGGGAGCAAACCTGAGATTCTAGCTGTTGGTATGCTAGACACTTGGCCGGCCTGATGTTACCAGAAGCAAGAACATATAACATGTGCCATAGATGCAAGTTGATATAATTTTTTATGTTAAAGACAGCCATTGATTCACAATCTTATAGTGTTTTGTAAAAGGAATACTCTTTTGTAGTTGTAATAATGATGCTCTTTTTTCCATACGTGATTGGTTCTGCGTATATTCTGCTGGTGATCATAACAGTGAAGGGTGGGTAAGCTTTTTAATTACCTCCGTGCAGCATGTTGTTTGTATGCATGGTTGTTCGTGTGCTCATGTTACTGCATGATGTGTTCTTTGCTATTGTTTGTAATAAAATTTTTAATTTACAAAAATTTAGTTATATTCATAACTCTTATTGTAACTTACCTCGGACACAAAACTGCAACATTTTCACTGGTTAAGAAGCGGCCTCCAACCATGATGGAAGGAGGTAAGGTGTAGTCATGCCTTCCTTCCGTGACGTCAGCTTAAGGGGATGCTCTAGTAACGTAACAAGACATGTTGTTTCTCTCAAAGTAAAATATTTTTTGGCTTTTGATGTGTTGTAAAAGTTACGTTTTTAAGATTTTAATCCTATGTCAAGCTCTGCAGTGTATGGGTGCAATAGTTAATCACAAAAACCTAAAATCAGTGATGTAACGTAGTTTATGTTCTTCAAGGACGTTGCTAAAAAGTGGGAAGGGGCATGCAAGAGAAACAATGAATTTAACGTGAGAACATGCAAATTCTCTTGATTTAACTACTTTGATATAAATATTATTATATCTTAACATGACTTCTTAGTTTGTCTTATTGCAGAGAAAATTAACAGCTGTTGTGTGAAAAGAACAAACACGTTTCACCATTTCTGAATTTGACTGCTACCAAGGTTAAAAAGCAAGAATTAAATTCAACTTGTAATACAGCAAGCCTCATCTGACTCAATATGAGGAACATGTTTTTATTCTTGATACTGAATATTTAAATGTTTTAAATGTTTGTGTGTGTGCATGTGCTTGTGTTATCTTGATCAAAAAGCCTGTAGAATACTCAGAATTTTAATTCAAATGTTTGATCAATAATAGGATACCAGAAATCGTATAGTAATTATGTAATTCTAGGGCAGTTCCATTTGGCTCTTTATAATGGCTCAGGTGTCTTATGTTATGAAAATGAACTTTTATTTTCTTAAGACCACAAAAACGTGTGTTTACAATGAAATATCATGTATATTATCATACTTTTAGATGAAATAATGCTGTGCACTTTGCATACCTGTCAGCTGATGAATTTTTTTCTTTAGTGCTTATTTTCATATAAGTATTAACTTTGTGGCTTCCCTTTTTATGAAATAGTTTCATTATAATGTTACATCAGAACAAGGAATTACAACAGAAAGAAAGTATGTCAAAGGGTCAGTTTCTTTTGTATTAATAGTAGTGCCATTGGAGATGCATTAATCTGAAATGTGACAGCTCACCAATCAATATACCACCTTATATCTTCTCAAAAGGATAAAATCAAGATCGTCATAATCCACGTAAGATTATAGAACTCTCTCGATTTTCCAAAATCACAAAATCACAGAGAAGTGGCAATTATGCACCGTAGCGTAGTGAGAGCATGTGCAACAAGTTTCATGCATAATTATAGTTTGCCTGTTGTTGGATATTTTATGGAAATGTGGTGTACGAATACTGAACTAAGATTTTCTGGGCGGAGTGATACTGTGTTTGTACGTACAACTAACAAGTTTATTGGCTCCGGAAATAAGTGCATTTTTGGTGAATATTATGATAAGAATTGAATTGTAGACTTTATAGAATAATATTGGCCTATTATATTTTGACATGAATATGTCTTTAAATTTGCGACCATAGTGGGAGGTAATCCAGAAAATCAGAGGATATCAAAATCGGAGGATACAGTTTGGCATTGCAGCTACGAATCTATCGCCTACATTCAAAATTCAGTTACACCACTCAGTTGGCAACGGAGCAAAGAATATGTTACATTGTGTGAGGACTGCAAAGCATCACACGTGGCGGGGGCGAGTATTTTGAGTTTGGTTTACCACTTCTCATAACTTCTGCATAGTATAACTTTTGACTAAGAGAAGCTATGATTCTCGTTTAAGTTTGTCGACAGCTCTTGTCAAGATCAAACGATTTGTGTGTATAAAAACATTTGTGTGGCATGGTTATGGTGAAATTATATGAGTTTAATGTAGAAAATTAAGAAAACTTAACATAATTTTGGCCTATACTTTTCAAAAAGCTAAGTTGAAATACAGAAATTGTATATGGTTGGAAAGAGCATCTGAAAAGCAATTCATTGATACCCATAAAATTCCATATGATTGAGTGAAGCGGTGCCGGGAACATAAAACAACATCAAGGCATCCGAGCACGTCAATGTAGACGTATTCACGCAAAACAAACGGCAGTGTCTCCAACACAGCCAAACCCAATTATTTATCAAAATGTTTTGACACTTGGCCCTAAATGTAACGTGTCCATTTTTTTATGTGGTACTCGAGTGTGTTATCCATTTAACATATTTATCTTTCTTTGTTCCATATGATGGTAAAATTTCCCTTCAATTACTGTGTATTAATGCATTTTGAGATTTGTATAAATAGTGAAACCGTAACCACAGAAAGTTTAGAACGAAATGTGAAGCGTACCTGTATGCTGACGTCATGCGCAAAAGCAGTACAGTTTTGGCAGCAAGACGGTTTCCTCTTACTTTCTTTCATCGTGGCCTCAAACTGATGCAGATAAATAAGTAAAATTTTTTTTTCTTGATAATTAGGAAAACATTGGAAAAAAAAAAATTAAATAAAATGCCCTCATCCTATCGTGTTACAAGAACGTAACGCATACAGTACGTTCTAAAGCAAATTATTGCAAACCGTTTTTTGAGGAGGAGTGAAGGTAGTTTTTTTGCATTTATTGCTTTAGGTGTTGGAAATCAAAAAATTAGTTTTTTGCAATTGGAGCTCTTGCTAAGTTATCATAACCAATGTGTTTTAGGGATTGTGTTCAGGTTTTGTAATATGAAGTAGAGATCCTATTGTTTTGTGTTTCATAATTCTGTATCAAGGTAGACTGCCTACGAGCTAGTTTCATGGGTGTCATTGGACCTCTGCTCATATGACATGCTCTGCAGGATTCAGAAACAATAGTTAACATTCAACACTATGGTAGATTATTCTGTGTGGCTGGATCAAACAATAGAGGTAGTTCGGTCTGCAGTAGCAGCCAATGAACAAGTGCCTTCTGATTGAGTATGTGGAGGACTGTGGATTCTAGTTTGGTGGCCATCTTATGATGAAAAATGGTAGCATCTCCACCTTTGGCAGTAGTATGGCTTACGAATCAGTTACACTCAGGGAAGAACATTGTATGCTAAGCCTCACAGTGTAGCTTATGGACAGAAAAAATCATTATTGTGCATAACGAACACAAATGAGTTAATATGATATATGTTTTTAATTCAGAATCATTTCACAAGTTGTGAAACATGTGACGCATGACACTCTTTATTCAGCGACTATGTCACGATCAGGGTGGTTTTGTTTATGCTAGGTGAGATGCGCTAGGTATGTAACTGGTTCATTAGTGGTCAGTGTACTGGTGCTTTGCCAGTGTACAGCACTGGGCGTGTAGGTTTATGACTGTGTACGAAATCGGGAGTATGTACATAGTTAGAACTGTGACTCTACGGACAGGATACCCATTCTCTCAGGTTAACCGGACTTACCAGAGTTCATAGGTAGTTGTATGTTTGGCTGCAGCGATGATGATCGACGACTGATACTGGCACTGTCTCCTGGTTCATAGGTTTTTGAACTGGTGCGGTGGACGACTGTGTTTGTCCTAAGTGGGCTGGTTGCTCAGCTGTTCCGGAAACAGGTATTGGCTATATTGTACCTGATCTCCTTGCCTGATAGGAAGGCAGTGATAAAAGGGTGCTGGCTGTCGGTGGTCTTGGTGGGGGCTGTAAGTAAGGAACGGGAGGGGACTGGGAGGGGATGCCCCTCCAGTCGTCGGGCGGCTTGAGCTCGTTCACATGGGTTTTCGCTGCAGAGTGCAGATGGCCTGGGGTTACACCCTGGCTTGGCAGTACTAACTGCCTCTTTCTCTTTCCTTAGAGTCCCACTCCTCTGAGTGTATGGCATAGAGAGGATACAGTTTTGTAGCACTGCCTTGTAGAAGCGAGCAGGTGACGATTCCTTATCAGCGTGTACTTCCAACAGTATTTGACAACCAGAATTCTGTGCTCCTACAGCCCGACACAGAAACACGGTGGGCATAGAGCGGTGGATAATCACGCTTGACTTCCAACAACTGTTGGGTGTGGGTCGCAAAAGAGGCCAGACCTCCAGTACCGAGCGAGTACTCCCGCCGGCACAGTTCAGTGCGGTGGTGGAGTACAACTCGGGCTGACTGCCTAACCGTCTTTGGATTATGTTATTAGTGATTAGGGCTCTACTTTTCCGTACACAAGGATGCACAGAACGGGTGGTCTTTCTAATGGGTATGTGGTCACCTACGGATATCCCTGAAGGGGAGCTCACAGTCCTACTTTAAGGTTAGCAGTCAATTGGTTGAGTAAATTTCCCGGTCTTCTGCTTTACTTCTGGTGGTCGTCATGTTTCTTAGAAGCAGTACAGATACTCTCTAGAAATAAATACGCATATGTTAGGGTAAGATACGTATTTATTCCGTTAAGAATAAATCCAGTGCCCGTACTATCTCCTAACCTAGCAAATAGTGAACAGAAGTTAAACTATGGTATAACAGGTGAGCGTGACTTGCTCCTAGGCTGCCCAAGGTAGACAAATGCTAGATGGCTATCAAAACAACGTGATCTAAGAAACCCTAACTGGGCATCTGTGAGGGACTTCAGGGGCCACTTACCATAAGGGTAGTGGGTGTGGTTACCACTACCGGAAGGCAGGGGTGGCCGTTGAACCAGAAGGATTGGCGATGGAGAAGTGTTGTGCAGACTTCTGCAAGCTTATATAAGGAGAGCTTCTGGTAGCTGTTGGTAGAAGCCTCTGGGGCTGTTGGTGGTTGGTTTTAGAAGCCTGTGGTAGGTCCTGACGATGATGTTGAAGACTCTGGAGTTCTTGTAGTGGATCGTGAGGACCTGGCTATCAGTAGAGAACCCCAGCATATGAGGTAATGGAGCACGCTACTGGAGATAACTGGCATTTTTGGGCTGCGCACTGGTATTTATAGTGTACTCAGTCTGCCCACACCTGGACTGTAGTGGGAGGTGTGACGTCTCGCTGCAACGTCTCTCGTGAGTTAGGCCGGGTGGGGGTAGCCACCATCTGGGCCCGGTGCTCAGCTTCAGGTTACTTTGTGGCAGGTGGCCGTTTGGCAATCTTCGGGGTGCTTCATGCCACTTCAGGGATGCTGGCATGTTTTCTGACTACTTGCATAACGTGCATTTCACGTGTTTGTAATCCCCCTCCACAACAAGGGTGGTCCTCTAGGTACTCACGAATTACTAGTTTTTTGGGTTGACCCTTCCTCTGGTGAAGTAAAAATACATGGCTGGATGAGTTGTAATTGTTTGTTATATGATGGAAAGCTGCACGTGTCATTCGCACCCCCTCCATTGCGACTACGGCTCAGCAATAAAAATATTTTAATTTCCTGGGAGAAATGTAGAACTGTCTCCCCAGGAACGATTGTTTGGTTTCTGTGGAGCTCACCGCTCTGTGTGCTGGGTGCTCGGGTTGCGGCCTTGTGAAATGCATGTCGTAGCTCTATCTCACTCTAGCACTGCTGTCCTGCTGGTATAGCTCTGTCCCTCTTCCACTTGCCCGGCAAACTGGAGGGAGCGACCTGATAATGGGATTTCCCCCTTGTCATAAGGGACCCAGTGTTGGGTGACACCTTCTTGCTTTTACGTGTCATTTTACACTGAACAGCTGATGGCTGTGATTACTAATTATACTACTCTATACATATTTGAACCTGTAAAAAATATATGCAAACACAAATGGCATATTAAAAATGATACTGGGAAAAATATGTACAAAGCCTTACTCTCAAAAGTGTGTTCGGCTCTAACTAGCTTTGACTTGCTGTGGTGCTGATGACAAGAGTGACCCTATCTTGTGGTCATCCTATGTCACACAGCAGTTAAAAGTTATGTGCGACAGGTTGTGAAAGAGATTGTTGACCAAGAATTTCTGATATTTCTGCCGGCTGGTTAGCTAACATAAAATACGAGTAGACTGGAGTGATTTAAACCTAAAACACATGCCTACGTGGACACCTACATTACTAGTAAAAAAGAGAACATACATAACCCTCAAAAATTTGCTTGAAACCTGTGATATGTGCAATGGTAATTGAAAATTTTGATGAATTTTCTTGGGAAATCTTGGTAAGTCTTAATTTCAATCCTGTTTGGATCATGTATATACAAGAAAACACTGGCAAAAATTAATTACAAGAAATTCATAACCTGAATGACTACAGTTATTTACAACAATATAGGTGCAAGAAAACTATCTAACTAATTTCCTTTTGCTCCTTTGGATTGAGTCCTGGGTTTATCTCTACATGGGTGGGTATTTACAACAGACGAAGTCTTTCTTCCTGGTGGTACGTGGCACTGGCACTTTGGTGAGTGTCCTAGCGGTTCGTAAATTTTTACGTGGCACTGGCACTTTGGTGTGTGTCCTAAGTGTTACGTAACAGTTTTAAGTGGGCAGTCAGCCATATCAAGTCGCTTAGCTTGGAGATTAACTTACATAATTTTCATCTGGTTCAAAAATAATACAGCTTAATGACGGCTGTTCCACTGATATTTTTATGGGCTTACTAGCACTGTTGAGTGCCTGAAAAGAAACTTGTACTTTGGCGAGTTTCTAGAATATTTATAAATTATGTTAATCTGACTGTTTATTCTGTACACAAGTAGCTATGATAGCTGTTTTTTTTTTTTTACAAAACGGTATTACAGGGCTATTTAACTAGCAGCTGAAATGTTTCATTACACTGTTTATACTCGTGGTAAGTAGCTATTTTACGGCTGTCCTTTTAAGTCTCTTTTGACAGAGCACTTGTACTTAGTCTGTCGGCTGTCTTTCCTTAACCGGACGTCCCCGTTTCCTCAAGGCCATGTGCTAAGGATATGGCCAAGTGAAGCGGGACGTCTGCCTCCAAGGGGATTCTCTGTACCGTTCTGGTATCGATACCGTTGTGGTATCGAAATATCCTGGGAGATGTGGGCTGGCATCACTCTCCTGGGGAAGTCTGCTTGCGCAGAATTATTGTCCCCAGCAGTGGTCATCTGTGGACCACAATGCACCAGGGGGCGAACAGCTGGGATCATCTCTTGGAGGGACGTTTGCTGAGTGGCCGGCTGAGGGACTGGCAAGGTGTGTCCCTCGACATCATCAGCTCGGCTGGGCACATCCTCCCGTTTGGGTGGACCTGCCCTTGGAGCAGCGGCACCTTTCGACGTCACTGCTGCTGGGATAACTGCATCATCCTGGTATGACGCAGCTGTGGTTGCCATCCGAGGGACTGGCAAGGTGTGTCCCTCGACATCATCAGCACTGCTGGGCACATCCTCCCGTTCAGTTTGATAGGCCCTGGCTGGGGCAATGGCACCATCCGATGTCACTACTAGGTTTGCCGCATCATCCTGGTTGGACGCTGCTGCTCCTGCCTACTGGGGTAGGGATTCTGGGAGTCCCGTCACCTCGTCGGGAGTGCTGGGCTCTGGTTCGCTTTTGGAAAGGTGAGCCCGGGTGGTGATCACTATGTCCTCAGACGTAGTGGGTTCTTCTGGCGGGGTTGCCAACTGAGGTGGAGGCTCTTGGTGCTCCTCCACCTCCTCGACTCTGGGCGTCTCAGATTTCATGGAGATTTTACGTGGTGGGTGAGGTCTTTGATGTGGAGCCCGATCTAGCGGACTTTCTATGAGATCTTGGTTGTACTGGGTGTTGTCCGGCCGCATCTGGCAATGACCTTCTGGGCCTAACTCTTGGGCGTCTAGTGCATAATTCTGACAGATTCTGCATCTCAAGGTCTTGGAAACTCTATCCTAGTGGCAGTGGATGTGGTTACCACAACCGAAAGTCAGTGGTGGCCATCGAACCAAAAGGGTCGGCAATGGAGAAATGTTGTGCAGACTTCAGCAAGCTTATGTATGGAGAGCTTCTGGTGGTTGGTGGTAGAAGCCTGTGGTAGGTCCTGACGACAATGTTGAAGACTCCGGAATTCTTGTACTGAATCGTGAGGACCTGGCTATCAGTAGAGTACCCCAGCATACGAGGTGATGGAGCGAGCTACTGGAGATGATAACTGGAATTTTTGGGCTCCACACTAGTATTTATAGCACGATCGGCCTGTCAACACCTGGACTGTAGTGGGAGGTGTGATGTCACTTTGCGGCATCTCTTTTGAGTGAGGCCGGGTGGGGGTAGCCACCGTCTGGGCCCGGTGCTCAGCTTCGTGTTGCTTTGGCAGCACTCAGGTTGCTTTGTGGCAGGTGGCCACTCCGCAATATTCGACTTGCTTCGTGGCACTTCGAGGATGCCTGCATGTTTTCTGACTGCTTGTGCAACATGCATTCCATGTGTCTGTAATCACCCTCCACATGAGTGATCCTGTAGGCACTCGTGAACTACTAAGTCTGATTTGATCCTTCCTCTGGAGATGTAAAAATATTTAGCTCGATGAGTTGTAGTTGTTTATTATATGGTAGAATGTGGCACACATCACATGTGAAAACTTACAGTGAAAATCCTCTACACACTTACCAATTCATGTTCACAATCTCCATGAACTCCACCATTGTGTACTGTAGGTCATGTGAGCAAGTACAAGACACAGACTTGTAAGGGGACTGTGTAGCACATTTTACTTTACATTTCACACATTTTTTGACCTGCTTAGACAGGATTCACTAAACCACTGAAATATTATTTTTCCTTGCAAATACAAAATGTATTTCTGGCTGTTACCCTGTTAGATATAACCACATGCAGAAGAAAGCTTGTTAAGGACCATGAGCTTATGAGGACATTCTACAAGCACTCTAATTGAATAAGGATTTTAGGGATCACACTTAATATATTGAGAATAAAAAGCAGGGAAAACTTAACTTCCCTTAGACATCTGATGTAAGGACATGCCATTGACATCACTTGCCAACAATGGCTGCGTGAAAGGAGAGATATACATACATTTTCAACAAAATATATATTAACATATTTGCCTTAAACTTGCACAAGACATGAGGTGTAAGTAGCATATTTACCTGCAGAAGGGTCACCCTCATGAAAGGGCCAACTTAAATATAGTATGTATTTTTTTCAGTGTAGGTGTTTCCTTCACATATGGGTTGTGCCAGTGTTTGGAATTGGTAAATCTACATTTTCAACTACACTGGAATTATTTTTTACAGACGAATAAAAACACGAACCTAGTTTAATTTTAGATCTTTCATCTTGCTAGCTAAATGTCCAGGTTGCAGGCAGCAGCTCAATGGAAGTGACTGTGAATCACTACAACTGCCATCTGCCATGGCATTTGTCGTACTTATTACTTGTGCTAGAAAAGTTACGTAATGCAAATAATCCCCTACAATGTTTCAGATATTAAAAGCCAACACATTCTAATTGTTAACATGTATACTGAACCTCACAACAAAATAAAATAATTTAATAATTTCAGCACTTTAACTTATAAGTCACACCCCATTTTGTAATACTTAGAGTTGGCATTAAATGTGTAACGTATGTAAGTACATACCTAAATACTATACATGTTGACTACGAAACTCTTGAGACCAGAAGTTAAGCTTATTAAAATGTATTATGAAAATTACTTGCCAAATATATACGTTTATATGAATTTTGAGAATTCTATTTATAGAGTCTGGAAGGTGAGTGCTTTCGAGTGGAAAATGTCTCCTTTTCTTTCCCTTATTTGCCACTTGTATGTTTTTTACCACTATAGCAGTCCATTTATTTCCTCATCTGGGTTAGAGGATTGAGGCAATTCTGAGCAGGCAGGTTGTTACAAGTATGGGGTTAACATGTTTTAAATGGGCTAGTTGCTGCATTATTCCTTTTTCTGTGTGGCAGTGCATGTTTTTTTAAAGGAATGAAAATGTTTCTAAATGTGGTAACTTTAGAAATTTCTGAAGAAGGCACCACTGTGTTCATTAACCATGATTGAAGAAATTCACAGTGATCCTTGACGCCCTGTCAGCTAAGCGTATTTAAAGTGTAAGTGGGAGAATATTTTTGGTCAGGGGCTAAGTCAGGCACACCCTTAATCTGGAGGGTTCGTTAATCAATTAATATCTACGTGGGGCAGGTGCTTTTCGTGTGTAGAGTACTGGCCTGGTAGCTTTATGGCACGGTATGAAGTTTGGTTCTACCAGAACAATGTTTCGTTTCAGGCTCTCAGCCTTGGGTGGTATACCTGAGTGATTAAGATTGCTTGTGCTAGGGTGTGGTTCTGGTGGAATGACGCTGCATACTGATGTTCCTGAGTTGTGAGTTTGCTGGTGAACTTCATTACGCAGGCATGTTTGTGGCTGGAGTAAGTCTCGCGGTACTTCCGGTGTGACTGGAATGAGTAGGCATCTGAGATCTTGAGCTTGATCCTTAGGAGTCAGCTGTCCTAACGCACAGTAACAAGGGTGGTCAGCTCTCTCAAATGCCCAGAGGAAATTAAGACGTGTTTCACCTTTTCCTTCAGACTACTGCATCTGGAGAAAAGCATCTGGTGTCATACACACTCTCACGTCCACGAGGTGAAAAGCAGGGTTTGTAGTTCTCTACTGTGTAGAGCCACGTGATCAGCTGCCGATACCCAAACTCAGTGCTTGGTGCTAAGGCACGTTGAGTAGAGAAAATTAGGCCTCTCCATCTGTAGTCTCAACACGTGGGTGTTGGTTTTGTCCGCGCCTTCCCAATTCAGGGAGCGTCCGCTCTGGCACAGAGGTGTGATGGAAAGCACGAGCACCGAACTGACAAGCAGGTCCAAAAACGTGTATCTGTGTAGGCTCCGCCGTTCTACCTACTGAAGTATATAGAAAGGTCGGCCGGCGAGTGCTTGTGGGTAAGTAAGACATGTGTTGGTTCGTTTGAGTAACAGTTCCTAGGATCACCTGCATTTCACACAAAGGGTGAGGTCAACTGGGAAAGATGCAACATCTATAGCAACGTGGAACTCAAGGATAGATTTCAACCAATCTTTATTCCGTGTTACTGGAAATTAACAGGTGGTGATTAATCCCTCCTGCGTTTATCAAGGACTTGACTGGAATGTAAGTTACGCAGGCCGGTTAGAGGAGACACGTTTCCAGGCTAGCAGGAGGTGGCTTAGCTTAGCACTGTTAGAATAACTTGACTCCCTGTCGCATTGTTGTCTAGAAAGGGCTGCAGTGTCTTGTGTAGATAGACGAGTGGCACAATGATAGGATAACTAAGCAAGGCGTGATAGGATAAATCCTACAATGGAGCTTAGGAAAGGTTTTCCTTGTGACACAAAGGTGCAGTGAAGGGAAGGTAGGTATGGCGAGGAATGAAGCTGCGAGTACTTTGGTGGCTAGTGCAATGAAGACTGTCAGATTAGGCTGGTCAGTTCCAGCAGCTAGTGTGGTGGATGATTGAAGACTGCTCTTGAGTCAAATTCTGATTCCGGGCGGCAATCTCGGCACTCATTGGCTGGCGTCTTGAAGGCGAGGGGTGGTCACTGAGTGGGTGTTAGTGAAAAGCATAGCTCTCTGACATCACATCACCGGCCAGCTGGGAAGAATGACAGATGAACGGCAAAACATACTAGTGGTGCCATCTAGCGGTGATTAGTAGTACTCGTTGCCTTGAGGTGCATAGCTTCACCGGGACGGTGAATAAAACAATCTCCGCTGGCTGTAACATCCATTCTTGCAGGTTAGACTGTACAATCTTCTGACATCACATGGCCAACTGTAATGCAAACTCAGTAGAAATCAGATGCACTGCGGGGTATGCTGATTAGTTGAAGTCGTCTAATTACCATTGTTGAAAACACGTTCTTGCGTCAACATGGTTGGTGTACTGAAACACCTTGAACAAGCTTGGTAAGGGAAATAATATACGAGAGAGTAAAGAGAGAGAAGAGAGATGAAAATTAGTGGAGAGAAGGGCAGTTAGTTGTGCTATGCTAATGCTTTTCAGTTTGTTTGGTCACGGTTGGAAGTTATGGTTGATAATTACAGTACTGCCATAAAATTGAAGTGTCTTCAATAAAAAGACAAATGGGGTTGAACTAATGGAAAATAATTATTTGAAATGTAATATGTACACAGGCCTGCATACAAAAGCTTAAAAACAGGGATGTTTACAAAATAATTTTTCAGAATAGGGTTGGGAGGGGGCTCAAGAACCATATTTACTCACTTCTAAAAATACAGTTTTGTGACTTTTTGAGTTCTTTGTGTGTAGTGTTGGAATTTCCTTAAGTATTAAAAGTAAAACTTGTTTGCCTGTGACCAGTCAGAACAGAGCATCAGTGTTGGAGGGGAATCTGTTATTTTCAGAAATGTAAGCATTAAAAATATGCAAGTTTTCATTGGTGGACTTTAAATTATTGGGTTAATTGTGAATCGTAAGTACAGAAGATGTAGTTCTATGTGTGAGAACTGTGGTTTTTGCATAATTCTTAACTGCATAATTTTTTAGTTGTAAACCCAACTTTACATGTTGGTGTTTGTACTTAAATCAAAGATCACCTTAGATTCACATGTAAATTTTTTTAGACGTTGTAAGCACTAAAAAGGTGTGCTTAGAATAGATGACTATCTTAGAAATATCGTAAATCATTATTTTAAAACCGTCATTTTGCGACGGCAGCACGGCTGCTGTCGCCTGGTTCATATAACGATTTGCTCTACAGCCTCTGTGGAGCTCGACATCCCTTCTCTTTTCCTCCCCTTGATACTCTTTACCTTCATACCCTCCTAGTGCGTCATGGTTTTTTTTAAATTGGGGATAATGTTAGAAAATTTGTAGCACACCTTCCCCTCCTTCTATTTCTCCCGGCAGTATGATGGTTGGTACGTCGAAGCTATATCTGTGATGTTCTTCAACAGCTGAGGGCTGTTTGTCTAGGCACTATGCATTTGTAATTTACATTCTGCAAACGTCAATGGCATTAGCTTTTCTAGAAACGTTGTTAAAGTGAAAGTGGCCAAGTTGCCAAGTTGAAGGGTGAGCATTGAAACGGTGAGTGGTGGACGAATTTGTTATAGTTTGGGCTTTAGTGTTTTTAGCATGTTGTGTCTTGTAGTCACGTGCTAGTGTTGCGAGGCATGCAGTAATTTAGGGTTTTTCTAAATTCAGTTTCATTGGCACTTTACAAATTTTCTGTCTGGCATAATCTAAACTGGGTTGCTGTGTGTCTTGTTTTGCGAGTTTTTAATGTGTAGGGTTTGTGCGTCTGCAGCCTCCTTTGGCTGGCTCAGCCTTGTATTCATTAATGTAAGTTTCTGTCTGCAACTCATTTGGTTTTACATATTTCAAAATGTGTCGTCAATGTTTTTAGAATTAGGAGCCTTTATTTGAGTTCTTTATGAACTGCCTCCCAGTTTATTAGGTTTTTACTATGTTTTAATAATGCTTTTAATAAATTGTTTTATTAATGCTGGGAATGCTTTAATGACCTGTGTCTGAGTGCCATTTCTCATTTGTGTGTTGGTCAACATAACCTTACTTCAGTTTTAAAAGATTTGGATTTGCTATATCAGTTTTTACAAGCCTTATGAAAATTGAACTTGTTATTGCACATGCATTAATACATAATATTAACTATCCATCATTCCAGTATTGTGTGTTGATTTAGGGAAATTTCAATCTATTTATTCGTCAGCATTTTTAATGATTGCTGTGTTAAAGATTATGCTAATTAATTTTATTAAGTATCAAGGCGTGACAGTGGAATTTTTGCAAGATCCTTTTATTGAATTGGGTAATTGTATTGAATCAGCTGTGAATTGCAGTGAACGTAACTGTGGTATATGTGTTCTTTAATGGCTCTTTATAGTTTTAAACACGCCTGTTGTTTTAATTGGTTTTCTATATTTTTGAGGTGTGGCAAGATTTCTTGGATGTTATCATAAGTTGAAAACATGTGTGTGCATTTTATTGTCTGGTTGTGTAATATGGGCAATTGGAAAATACACGAGTGAAACTTTATTCTATGCATTGCATTTATTTGTGTCAGTTTGGCACAATTTTGAAGGGGGACGGTGAGATTTGTAGCAGCATTACCCTTACACTGCCTTATTAGTGTCCACGTATTTACAGTAATGCCATTAGGTAGACATTTACGGAAAAAAATTGATTTCTTAAATTTATATTGAAATACAACCACTGCATGAAGAAGTCATTGTGCTTCAAAAGTTAAAATTAAAGAAGCTGCTTTCACAAGTAAGATTTATTAAATTTTTTATAGTATTGTGCCTTTCATTGTGTAATCATTTGCGATTTTGGTAACGTGCATGTTTGTGTGACATATGGGAACTGGTTTTCGATAATGAAGTTTTTTGTATACCGAGATGTTTTCAGGCATGAATATTTGCTTTGTATGGAATATGATTTTTCAAGAGTGATTTTCCCATGAGTACTTTATTCTGTTTATCATAATGCATGGACTTAAGTGGAAAACTAACATAAATTTTGTTTTCTCATGCAACATTAAATTGTTTGGAAGTACTGTTGTGTTAGTAAAATTGGTTTTAAAGGAATGTACTATATTTATAAACTGCAATGTGTCAAAATGTGGTGGAGTGCATTGCTACTTTATTTGATACAGTGCATGCAGTGATTGCTGTTTGATGATTTAACCTATTTCAAAATAAATTTTGAATTAGTATAGAAATTGGTTCTGTGACCTTCAGTGACATGTTAGATCAGAAAATATATGTGAAATTGAGAGGTCTGTACAAAGTGTCTGTGATCAGCACTAAATGCTTTCCTGATTGGTTTGTTTTTATAGAGAAATTTATTTTGCATAGTTAATGAATATAATATATAAGTTGGCCAGGAAAATGTTTGTTTTTAACCAGACTAGTAAATGCTGCTTGTTCACTGTCTGGCATTCAATTCAGGAGTACCTCTTGAATTCCTGGAGAAACTCAACAGTTTCATTGACTCATAGTGATGTTACACTCACCAATTAATATTGCCATCATTGCAACTGTAGTGTGTTGCTTATTAACTGAAGCCCAAATTCGAACATAATATGGCCGGTTTGCTATATTTTTTAAAACAACTGTTAATAAATCCCGTTTTATAAGAGCATATCATAAACATTGATCTAAATATTGCATGGAATACATATTTAAGACATCTTGCTAAAACCTAATGTTTGTTCCATTCTACTGCTCTTTTTAACCTTTCATCTCTTCAGTGTACCATTCATTAGGTAAAAATACTGCTGGGTCATTTGTCATGTTCTTTGTTCTCCTCCACTCAAGCTATAGTTGTGAGGGCAAATTGTCTGCTGGGTAGATTTTGGTGAACTTGACATGTTCCCATCTTTCATATTTTCAAAATTGAGAGCACATTTTGACACATCTTCAAAGAGATTGTACACCAAATTTAAGATCTTATGGAGGATGAAATGTTTTTTAAAATATATGTCAGGGGAGAAGTTATTATATTAACACAAATTACCACAAAAATAAGTATAATGTATGCTACAAGGCATCTGCTGTATTCGCCATTTTGCTTTTTATACAAAAATACACTTAAAGGTATTACAATTTGCTTCAAAGGTGTTAACAACTCTTTTTGACATAGATAACTTTGACTTCAACTCACACAGCTTCCGAGGAGCATAAAGAGAGGCTGAATGGAACAAACTTTTGTGTGATGTGCAAAGTCCAGGGTAATTTTAGTACTATTATTTGTTTTCATTGCCATTGTCATACATCGCATCATTTGCCTTTGTCAATTGTCATTAACATATCATTGTTTGTTTTCAGTGTTTGTCATCAGTCATCATTTTTTGCCATTGTCTTCGGTCACTTGTTGTTGGTTGGTCATCTGCTTGTCATTGTAAGTCATCTAGTTGTCTTTTGTTTTTTTGTTGTCAGTCATCATCTGTATTTTTGTTGTTGTCAGTCGTCTGTCGCCAGTCTTTTTGGTTATTGTCGTTAGTTGTTTTATCTTTGTTGCCAGTCATCATAGTTTTCATTGCTAGTCATAGTCATTTTTGTTGCCAGGTATAGTCAGTTGTCTTCTGAAGTTGTAGTTTATCAGTTGTCATTGTTTGTTGGTTGTCATCTATGTTGTCATCTTTTCTCATCGTTGTAGTTGTTTTCATTGTTGTCATTGTCTATTGTCATAGACTTTGTTTATCATTGTCGTTTGTCATCATTTGTCATTGTCGTAATTTGTCATCGTCGTTGTTTGTCATAGTCATTTGTCATCACCATAATTTGTCATCATTGCCATCGTTTGTCGTTTTCATCGTTTGTCATCATCGTTTGTAATTTGTAGCCACAGTTTGTAGTTGTTGCTGTTGTTTCTATTTGTCATTGTTGCTGCCATTTGTCATTGTCATTGTTGCTGCCATTTTTCATCATCATTGTTGCAGCCATTTGTTTCAATAATTTGTCATTGTCGTTGCTACCATTTGTCATCGTCTGTTGTCGCCATCACCATTTGTAGTCACCGTTGTCATTGCCAATTGTCTTCATCACCGTTTGTCATCATCGCCATTGTCATCGTCATCACCGTTTGTTGTCTCCATTTGTCATCGCCATCGCAGTTTGTCAGCATTTGTTGTTGTCTTTGTTTGTTGTTGTTTCTCATCATTTGTTGTTGTTTGTCATTGTTTGTCATCATAGTTTTTCGTAGTTTCTCATCATCGTTTCTTGTCATTTTTCATTGTTGTTTGTAGTTGTTTGTCATTGTTGCTTTTCATCATTGCTTGTCATTACTTGCCATCGCTTGTCATAGCTTGTCATGGCTTTTCATTTTTTGTAGTCTTCTTTGTAATCGTTTTTTTAATCACCATCGTTTGTCATCACTCGTCGTCATTGTTTTTTGTCATTGTAGTTTGTTTGTTGTCATCATTTTTTCATCACCTTTTGTCATCATTGTCACAGTTTGTTATCACTGTCGCAGTTTGTCATCACCGTCACAGTTTGCAATCATAGATTGTAGTCGCTGTTTGTCGCCGTCTTAGTTGTTTGTTGTAGTCTCAGTTTGTTGTTGTCGCAGATTGTCGTAGCTGTTTCTTGTGGCCATTGCAGTTTGTCATCGCAGTCATCGCCATTTGTCATAGTTGCAGTTTGCAGTCATCATCACTGTTTTCAGCCCCCACTCCTCCCATGTCGTTATTCTTTAAACATTTTAAGATTAGAATATGATTTCCTACAGCATAAATACATTTGTGTTTCTTTTTAATTTATTTTCATTGAGGAATGTTGAAATGACTATGTACCTTTTGAAAGTTCTGCTCTGATTTTCTGTTATAAATACTCTTGCAATTATTGTATTTGCAGTACAACCATACACCATACATATCCTTTGTTAAATTAATGTGTAATGCAAAATTAATTGACTGTTGGAAACTAATGTATTTATTGCATTTGAAAGCTAAAGGTTTAATGTGGGAATTTTCACACGTAAGTTGTTATCTCCCAGAACTATTGGATATTCATTATAAAAATTGAAAAAGAAAATAAAATACTTCCAGAGTTGGAAAGGGGCGGGTTTAAATACTATAAGTCCCTCCTTTACGTATGGCCTTCCAGATTCATGTCAGTGTTACTGTCAGCACGTAGAACACAATGGTTTGCAATGGGGCAGAACAAATATTCTGAGCAGCACTTTTAAAATGCTCAGTTGTGAATGAATCTGCTATAGCTGTGAGTTCTGTAAACTGTTCTCAAAGGTCTCCTTAATTGTATCAAAATTGATTGTACCATTGCCGTACATGAAAAGTTTACATAGTGTATCTGAAGTTTGCTGGAGTTGTTAATTTGTTGCGTCACAGACTCGCAAGTGCATCCGGACACGCTGCTGCACTGGCTAAAGAAGCAGGTTGATCTTTACGAGGGTGTGCACGTTGAGAACATGGAAGCATCGTTCAAGAATGGCATGGTGCTGTGTGCTGTCATCCACCGGTATCGTCCTGACCTCATAGACTTCCATGCACTTAATCCCGAAAATGTAGCCACCAACAATCAGCGTGCATTTGACTTGCTTGAGAACGAGCTGGGCGTACCCCCCGTGAGTCTTTCTCTGCATGCATTACTTGTTTATTGTACCTTGTTCTGTGTAATATTTTTACATAATGTTTTAGATTTCAACACTGAATGCAATTTCGTGATTTGTTGATCAGTAGTAGTGAATTATTTAGAGATCTGAAAGTACTTGAAAATTGAATTTCAGCTTAATACTTACTTGTACTTAAAGCTCGGCTCAAAATATTCCTCAGACTCAAAAAATTTTAACTAGTTTATCAACAGCAGGTTGTGTGGTTTACAATCTAAAAGAAAGAGTTTTACTCTTTATGAAAGAAAATAACAAGTTTATTAATGAAATGTAAATATTTTAAAAGGTAGGCATGTTGCAGCAAAACAATTCCTTTGAAATGGAGTATGAATGCTAATCAACAGCAAAATTTATACAAAACAAGGTCACAGATAAGTGCAAGATGTGATACCCGATGAAAGTTTTTTTTTATCATTTGCCAGATAAGATCTAGTTTATTCACAAAACAATATTTTGAAAGGTAGGTGAGTCTCTTTAGAATTATTCCTCAGAACTGAACTGTACAGTAAGCTTGCTTGGTCTTGACTCATCTCCGCTCTGCTTGAACTAATAATCCTAGGCTTGCAGACCTGTAGCGTTATGAAATAAAAGTGTACATTTCATTTTGATATTTTAGCCATGTTGGGGCTGCAACTTACAAATGGTGTTTTAGTAAAATATTTGAGTCTTCAACTTGGCAAATATTGTTCAAGGCTCTCTTTGAACATGATAGGCTTCCAGTATGTTCTGGTTTAATGTAGGGCTCAACTTTGTGGGTCCAGCATGAGACTGGTGCTGGGTAAATGGATTAAATCCTGGCACAATGCAATTCCTGTTCTCACTCTGTTACTGGTGGTAGCCTGGTTAGTGCCATCTTTTACAAGTCGTTTCAGTCACTACTTTTCCAGGGATACTAAAATATGTGCTGCAGGTTACATTGTACTCTGTATTGGGCTGTACTGTGACACGGAATGACATACTTAATACCTATAGAGCTCATGGGTCTTAATAGGCCCATGTTAAGGACAATCCTTACTTTAGTCATTTGTACTTTTGCTCTGCTATCTTGTCTTGCTGCCTGGCTGGTACCTCTAGGATGATTCACTAATGTAAATGGGTAAGTGGTGGTGCACTTATTACAAAAGATGTGCATGTTGCTCTCAGCATTGTCTGACAGCTAAACAAGTGTAAAAGCAAGGTCACATTCTGCTGACCAGTACTCCTTGTGTTGCCCACAGGTAGCTGGGGTAACACACAAGTCATGCTGGAGTATGCCTGCCTGCTGCTTCTCAATGAACTTGACTGTACTTTTATCCTATAGTCTCTCCAACATATGAACCAAGCTGCAGTGTGGTAGCATCAGGAAAAATGGAGGAAATCTGGAAAAATATACAGCATTTTACATTTATAAAAAATTCAGAGAAATATCAAGAAAATTTGTGAGGTTGGGGGGTTCAGATAAAATAGTTTAATGTATATTTCATAAGAAAATAATTATTGTTTCCATCACTTTGACATGTGTCACTTAAACTATCGGTTGTACAAATAACTTTTGGGACTGCGCTAGGTCAGCTGCGCAGAAACTAGGAAACTTAGTTTACCTTCTTTCCGGTTACCAGTGTTGGCCGTGTGGGCTGTCTACTGGATACAAAGTCTGGTACAGTTGGACATAGTCATAGTCGTATTTGGTATAATAGTATAAGCGGCACGCATCAACTTCTACTACTTACCATCTCATGAATCGTATTGTTATTTTAGTTTATTCCACCTTTATAGGAAGATTTGTAAGCCTGGAAGTAGTAGGGTTATGTTCCTTCTAGCACAAGCGGCTGGGTGGCTGCGATCATTTTTCCCACAAAATTTCCCCCTATCCCTTAAAATTTCCCTTTTTCCCTTAGAATTTTCCTCTTTCCGTAAAAAATTTCTGTTTTTCCCTGAGCAAGAAACCAGGATTTGTGACTCTAAGCCAGGAGAGCAGGACTCATGGTTCCTGAGTAGGGTTATGTTCCTTCTGGCACAATGCATTTTAAATGTTAGCTGCAAAGGCTTATGTGGCTGGGTGGCTGGCTGTCTTAGGCTCGACTTAGGGGAAAGGGGGGTGCTCGGAAGCTGTTGACTCAGGTTTGTCGAATGTACCCGAATGTGCTCAGCAGTTATGCCCCACTAATTTTCTTTAAGCATATGTTTGTTTCTGGTAGTCATATTAGTTTTATAGGCTTAGGTATGTCAAATCGTAAATCTGTGTTTATTATTAAAGAAATTATTTTTAATTTAAAAATTATTTATTTCTTTTTATATTGTGTGGCAATTATACGTAGGGTATTGCAGAAACATGCAAAAGTCTCTCAACTACATTTCCAGTCCCTCTTTTGAAGTCTCATTATTCTCTGCCTTGTCTGTTTTTTTAGGTTTAAGTATGCTACTCTGCATTTTTTTCTAATGTTTATATATATGACTAAACCAAGCCCATAATACTAATTGCAATCATGTGCACAAGTATGTTATAATCATGGTATGGATCAGCATCTACTAAAACTTTTATAGATATACTTAGCATTAATTTAAATGCTAATATTGCAAGGTCCTCCTGGAGACTTGAAATATACGAGGGCAGCTAGGGTGATAATCATTCGTGCTCTTCTCAGACACAAATCTTTCGATCAATCTTTAGCAATCTTTCCAGCAATCTTTCAATTTCCATCAATATTTAGCAATCTTTCCATCAATCCTTCACAAACTTTCCATCAATCCTTCACAGACTTTCCATCAATCTTCGACAATCTTTCCATCAATCTTTGATAATCTTCCCATCAATCTTTCAATCATCTCATCAATCTTTCAATCCTCCATACAAACATTCACAATCTTTCACAATCTTCATATCAATCAGCACAGCAATCAGCACCACAATCACAATCAGGAGTCATTTTGGAGTAATTATGAGTTAATTAGGGGTGGTTATTGGGGTGGTGGTGGTGGCGGCCAATTAACACACACTTTAATTAAAACAAGTGCCGGGCTAGGATGGGGTTTGGCAGCGGCAGCAGCATCATTTTGGGGCCATTTTGGGGGATCTCTCTGTAGTAGTCTGTCAGTAGGAGTCCGATTGCAAATTGGACTATTTTGGACTCTTTGTGTAGGACGTGTAGGTGTGTGTGGTGGTGTGGGTGTGTGTTGGTGTGGGTGTGCAGGTGTGTAGGTGTGTGTAGTGGTGTGGGTCGCAGGTGTGTGTTGGTGTGGGTGTGCAGGTGTGTGTAGGTGTGAATGCATGTGTGTAGGTGTGCATGCATGTGTGTAGGTGTGCATGCATGTGTGTAGGTGTGCATGCATGTGTGTAGGTGCACATGTATGTGTGCAGGTGTATGTGTGTGCATATGCATGTGCATGTGTGTATGGGTGTGTGCAGGTGTCTGTGTATGTATGGAGGTGTCTATGTGTGTGTGAATGTGTGGAGGTCCATGCATGTGTGTGTCTGATGAATTTTATTTTTCATCCATCAACATGGTTACGTGTATATTTTTCTTAAGTGTCGAGCCTGTATATAAATTATGGATGAATACTAAACAATGAAAAAATTAATTTACGAACATCAGTTAAAATGCTTCAAAAGCTCGGGTCAGCAATCAATTTGCAATCCTCTTTTCTTATTTCTATATCTGATACCTCAAACTTACATTTCCTATTTATTATTCTTTCCTAAAGCAATCTCCAAAATACTGAGTAGAATTGCCAAATTCTAGAAAATATATATTTTTAATAGTTTCGGGTCTGGAACACAGGTCCCTTTGCCATGCCTAACCGATGGATATTGCTTAGACAGTTATATTGGTTGTACGTGATCAGCCAGAACACACGAATTTCGCTAATAAGCTTCAAAAACTTGCCTCAGTAATCCAATAGTGAACCACTTATTTCATTCCGACCCCTTAATTATTTTCCTAAAACTCACGTTTCGCCCTCAGTATATATTCCTCCTATGACTGGGTAAAAAAACAGCAAATTTGTTTCTGAGTCCTATAGAAAATTTATAGTTTCAATAGTTTTGGGACTTCAATTCGAGGCCCTACACCATACCACACCTTTGGTGATTGCTTAAATCATTAGATCAGGTGCGCATGAATACTAAATGTTGAACAATTAATGTACAAACCATCACTAAAAAGAGCCTTCAAAAGCTCGGGTCATCAATCAATTTACAATTCTATTCTCTTGTCCTGATTCCTATATCTGATGCCTAAAACCATCATTTCACCTTTATTATGAGTTCTTAAAACAAGCTGTAAAATTTTTTCTAAGTACAAAAGTGAATTAATAATGTTTTTTTGTATTTCAGGTCTCCAATTCAGTGCCCTACATTATACCTCACATTTGGAGATTGCATCAATCTTTATATATGAGGTGCATGTGGATATTAAACAGTGAAAAAATTAATGTATGAACATCGCTAAACAAAGACTTTAAAAACTCAGGTCAGCAATCAATTTAAGGCCAATAAAAAGGTCATATTTTTTATAATTTCGTTGCTCGAACTCAGGGTCCCATGACATGCCTAAAATACACATTGCATTTATCTTTACATCAGGTATGTATACGCACGTAAACAGACAGAAAATCACATACAAAGTTAGTTAAAAATTATTCAAAACTTTGGTTGGTATTCGAACTTTAGACCACTTATCTCGCTTAAAGAACTCTATCCTTTGTCCAAAATGTGTCTAACGGCTTGCTTGCATTATAAGTTTCATACACCATGTATATATGTGGGATATATTCCAGCATTTTTTACTGAAGTGTCACATAGGTGACACTTGCATGTAGTTCATAGTTCGACTACCAACCTGAGTTTTGAAACATTTTTAACAAACTTTGTATGCTATTTTCTGTCTGTTTATGTGCATATATGTACCTGACATAAAGATAAAATGCATTATCTGTCGTTTAGGCATGTTGTGGGACCCTCAGTTCAAGCCCCAAAATTATAAAAAAACACTAACTTTCTATCGGACTTAGAAAAAAAGTGCTAATTTTTCCCAGTGTTTGATGAATATTATAGGAATTGATTTTGATGCATGACACATTTTCAGCAATGGTAATTAGATAACTTCAGCTCATCAGCATAGCCTACAGCGCATCTGATTTCTATGGAGTTTTGCCATTGGTCATGTGATGTCAGAAGATTTACCCTGCAAAAATTGATGTTCCAGCCAGCAGAGATTGTATTAATCACTGGCCCGGCAAAGTTATGCACCTCAAGGTAGCGAGTACTACTAATCACCGCTAGATTATCACCACTAGTATGTTTTTGTCGTTCGTCTGTTATTCTTCCAGCCGGCCGGAAACTTCATGCCAGATAGCTATGCTTTTTGCTACCCCCTGCTTAGCGACCATCCCTCGCCCTCAAGATGCCAGCCAATGAGTGTCGAGGCAGCCGCCCAGCAGAGTATAAATACGGAGTCTGAATTTGACTCGAGAGCAGACTTCAGTCATCCACCGCACTTGCTGCCAGAACTGACCAGTCTGGCCTGTCAGTCTTCACCTTGCTGGCTGCAGAAGTAGTCGCCAGCTTCATTCCTCGCTATACCTACCTTCCCTTCACCGCAAATGTGTACCAGAAGGGAAATTTTTCCTAAGCTCCATTGTTGGACTTATCCCGTCACACCTTGCTTGTTATCCTAGCATTGTGCCACTTATCTATCTACACAAGACACAGCGGCATCTTTTGGGCAACAATGCAATAGGGAGTCAGTTTAGTTTTCAGTTGTTCAAACAGCGCTAAGCTACCCCACCCAATGCTAGCCTAGAAACGGGTCTCCTCTACCTGGACTATATTGGTTAGCTTCCCATCAAGCTCTCGACAAACACAGGAGGGAGTACATCACCATGTGTTTATTTCCAGTAACACAGTGTTTGCTACTGTGTGTATAGATGTCTTTGTAAATATTACTGTGTACAGATTTGAACTTCCCACCATTGCCATCAGTGGCTTGCTCATTATGCTTCTAGAAACTAGTATATTTAGACAGTCAGATGTTCGTAATTCATTCAGGAGAAATGGTGTTTGGTATTGCCCGCCAGTTCTCATATCAATGAACTTTTGTGTAATACAGTCCATTACGATGTTAAACGCAACACACGAAATAAGCATTGGTTGAAACCTTTCCTTGTGTTCCACCCCTGTAGACATTGCATCTTTCCCAGTTGACCTCACCCTTAAGTGAAAGGCAGTTGATCCCGGGAACTGTTACTCAAAGGAACCAACAAACATCTTGCTTACCCACAAGCACTCGCCTGATCAACTTTTACATACTTCGGTAGGTAGAACAGGGGAGCCTACACAGGTACACGGTTTTTGGAACCGCTTGTCAGCTCGGTGTTCATCCTTTTCATCGCACCTTTGTGCCGGAGGGGACGTTTCCTGGATTGGGAAGATACGGACAAAACCAACACCCACATGTTGAGACTGTAGACAGCGAAGCCTAATTTACTCTACTCACCGCACCTTAGCACCGAGCACTGAGATTGGGTATCCACTCCTCTATAGCTGATCACGTGGTTCTACACAGTAGAGAACCACAAACCCTGCTTTTCACCTTATGGACTAGAGGAGTTGTGTGTGACTCCAGATGCTTTTCTCCAGATGTAGTGGTTTGAAGGAGAAGGTTAAACAGGTGCTCATTTCCCCTAGGCATTTGCAAGAGCTGACCCCTACCCTTGTTCCGACGTTAGGACAGCTCACTCCTAAGGATCAAGCTCAAGATCTCAGACGCCTGCTCATTCCAGTCACACCGGAAGTACTATGAGACTTATTCCAGCCACCAGTGTGCTTGATTAGTGAAGTTCAGCCATGGCTCATGGAATTCATCAGTCAACTGGAACAGCGGCCAATAGTACCTTAAGCATATCTCACGTGTGTTGCTCTGTCCCACCGACACAAACCACATCTAACATCCAGCAAACACAATTCAGGAACATCAGCACGCACTATCATTTCATCAGAATCATGCCCTAGCACAAGCATTCTTGTCGCCAGGTGTACCACCCAAGGCTCAGAGCCTGAAACGAAAGATTGTTCTGACAGAACCAGACTTCGTGCCATGCCGTAAAGCTACCAGGCCAGTACTCTGCATAGGGAAAGCACCAGCCCCACGTAGAAATTAACTGATTAACGAACCCTCCAGATTAAGGATGTGCCTGACTTAGCAATTGACCAAAAATACTCTCCCACTTACTCTTGATATACGCTAGCCGACAGGGCATCACATGTCAATATTAAAGGTGAAACGAAAGGTTTAGGCATCGGATATAGGAATCACAGTGAGATAATAGGATTGCAAATCAATTGCTTGCCCGAGTTTTTGAAGCCTTTATTTAGCGATGTTCAGACATTAATTTTTTCACTGTTTAGTATTCACGTGCACAAGCAATCTCCATAGGCAAGGTATGGAGGTAGAGCCCCGAGTTCGAGACCTGAATATATAAATAAATCATTAATTCACTTTCAGACTTAAAAAAATTTCAGAACCTTGTTTTGGGAACTTATAATACAGACAAAACAATGGTTTTAGGCATCGGATGTAGGAATCATGGCAATATAATAGGATTATAAATTGATGATGACCTGGGCTTTTGAAGCCTCTTTTTAGTGATGCTTGTACATTAATTTTTCACTGTTTAGTATTCATGCGCACCTGATATAAAGATTTAAGCAATCACCCAAGTTGGGGTATGGTGTAGTGTCTCGAGTTCAAGTCCCAAAAGTATTAATTTTGTATCAGACTTAGAAAAAAAAGTGCTATTTTTTACCAAGTCTTGGGTGGAATATACAATGAGGGTGAAACACGAGTTTTAGGAAAATAATGAAGGGGTCGGAATGAAATCTGTGGTACGTTATAGGATTAATGGTGCAAGTTTTCAGAGCTCATTAGCGAAGTTCATTTGTGAACTTCTGGCTGATTACGTTCACCCGATATAAATGTCTAAGCAATATCCATCGGTTAGGCATAGCATAGGGACCTGTGTTCAAAACCCGAAAATATTAATAATATTAATTTTCTGTTGGACTTAAGAAAAAATTTCGCAATTTTGCTCAGTGTTTTGGAGACTGCTTTAGGAATTAATAATAAACGGAAACGTAAATTTGAGGCATTGGATATAGGAATCAAAATTAGATAAGAGGATCACAAATTGATTGCTGACCCGAGCTTTTGAAGCCTTTTTAGCGAAGTTTACACATTAATTTTTTCATAGTTTAGTATTCATCCATAATTTATACAGGTTCGATACTTGAGAAAAATATACACATTACCATACTGATGGACGAAAAATAAAACACTCGTCAAACACACATTCTCACATACACACATCTACACAAAGAGTCTGAAATATTCCAGTTTGCACACTAACTCCTACAGACTGATCCCTCACAAGACTAACTCTTAATGACCCCTAAATTATCCCAAAATCACCCCTAAGTGACTCCAAAATGTCTCCGCCACACCACTACCACCACACCACACCACACCACCAACCACCACCACCACGCTACATGATGTGGTGCCGATAGATGGAAAGATTGTCAAAGTTTGATTGGAGGATTGAAAACTTTGATGGGAAGATAGCTAAAGATTGATGGGAATACTGCTAAAGATTGATCAAAAGGTTGGTGTCTGAGAAGAGCACGGATAATTATCGCCTAGCTGCCCTTGTAGATTCTAAGTCTCTAGGGGGTCTGGCAGTATTGACATTTAAATTTATGCTAAGTATGCCAGATAAGTTTTGGTAGATGCTGATCCATAACATGATTATAACATACTCGTGCATGTGGTTGCTATTAGTATGGTGGGCTTGGTTTAGGCATGTATGCTAACATAAAAAAAATGCAAGTATCATACTTATACTTCAAAAACAGACAAGGCAGAGAGTAATGAGACTTCAAGAGAGGGACAGAAAATGTAGGTGAGAGAATTCTGCGTGTTTCCGCAATACCCTACATATAATTGCCACACGTTATAAAAATAAGTAAATAATTTTTAAATTAAATATAATTTTTTAATCTAATAATAAATACAGATTTACGATTTGACATACCCTATGCCTATAAAACCAATAAGACTACCAGAAACCAACATATGCATGAAGAAAATTAGTGGGGCTAACTGCTGAGCACCTTCGGGTATGTTCGACAAATCCAAGTCTACAGCTTCTGTGCACCCTCCTAAGTCATGCCGAAGATTGTAGAGGTAATCAGAGTCGAGCCTAAGACCGCCAGCTCCCCACCCGCACAAGCCTCTGCAGCTGACATTTAAAATGCATTGTGCCAGAAGGAACATAACCCTACTCAGGACCCACGAGTCCTGCTCTCCTGACTCAGAGTCAAATCCTGGTCACTTGCTCAGGGAAAAATTGTAATTCTTTTGGGTAAATGGGAATTTAAGGAAATGTTTTATGCAAAAAAATTTGTAGGGGAAAGAGGAAATTTTTAGGGTGATTTAGTACCATTTTAGGGAAAAAGGGAAATTTTGAGGGGAAAATGGTTGCAGCCACCCATCCGCTTAAGCCAGAAGATAATTTTATTGGTGTATGTATATAATCATAATGGTAGTTTTATACATTTTTGTGGCTTGACTTTTGGTATTTGATACAGGAAAAAGCTTTGCATTGCGGAAGATATGATTTTATGTGTAAGTGTAAGATTTTGTAAATTAAATATTAATTGAAATAGTAATTCAAATACTTTGTTGTTTTGATTTAATTATTATGTTGTATTGTCTCTTGTGTTAGTTTCATGACTTTATTTCTGGCCTTGTGAAAGCTAGTATTTACTATCCACCTTTTTCCATTTGCTATCTTTGCAGATATGCAAACTTTTTTTTAGTATTTTATAAATATTTTTTACTCTACAGGAAAGCATTTATAAAGGAATGCTATTTTAATGCTACCCATCAAAATTGTGTAATTTGTTAGGAAACAAATATAAAAATATTTATAATTTGTGCTGTGTATAGTGGTGATGAATATGTAACAGAATACAGGGAAACGTCAGGGAAATATCAGGATATTTGCTATAAGGATGTCGCTAGCCATCCTGATGCTTATCCACAGAATCCACAGAGGTTACTTTGTGTCTGTCATAATTTGGTTCTAACAAGAACAATCAACATTGTAGGAGTTAATATGTTTCTTCTCTGCATAATCTTACTGGGAGGGAATCTCTTACAAAATGAGAAAGTGAATATGATACACATTGCCTGATCAAAATGTACTATGTGGCAGTGGACAAAAATTACCTGGCCACCATTCCTAACTAGTCCTTTATTGGGGTGAACTTACCCCCTGTATCACAAGTTGGGGTAGCAAATTGAAAGCTGTGACATATAAAAATATGGCACTGTATTAAAATATTTTTGAAACCTAATTGTTAGTAATTAAGTCAGTGAAGATGATTGAGAACGTGATTTAAATGCCTCGTTACCTTTTATTTTAATTGCTGTCATAAATAATACCTTTATTCGGTATATGAGGAATCTAAAAATTTTTACGTGTGATGCGTACTGGCATAATTACTAAATACAACTTTGCCTCATCATCATTTGATATCACATCACCCCAGGCGGCGTTTGAACCCAGGAGGATTTTCTTCCAGAGCCCACCAGTACGCCCTTAAGCAAGGGGCACCCAAGGACATGGCAGTCAAGGCCTTCTACACCAGTACATCAGACGTCACGTGTCCGTTAATCACCCGCACGTGCGACAGAAGCCAGTCACTCAGCTCAGCATTGACCCTAAGCTCGCGGGAGCGAAGCAACGAGCACACAAGGGAAACTGCACTTACTGCCTCCCCTGAGAGAATGCCGCCTCCGCCGCTAAGGGAGGAGCTCTAGTGTGAAGATACTTGATCGGCCGAAGGGAGCAGAAGGACTCGCAGCTGGCATTCTATATATGTGAGCGCACAGCTCTAAAATGCCAGTTGATACTCAGCAGTTTGCTCCACCACCTCATGTGCTGGAGCCCTCTGTCTTACTGTCTTCCTGGTGAAGTAGTACTGCTATCTTCCAGAAGTCTTCTAGACTTTCGCCCAGTGACTCCCGAAGAAGTCTTCAACCCCCCTTACACTCACTACCACTTTTTTAGTGACATTAGAGTCCCTTCTGAACAACAGAATAGAATTAGTTAGAATCAGTTGTTATCATAGCTATAGGCTGTTCACGGTAAAGTGAGCACTTTTGTAGCAGTACTTACATTTTCCTTTGGCATTATTTATCCTTTAACCATCTTTTCAAATAAATATTGCCATGTAAGTAATAAACATAGTGTGCATATTCCATCGCACTTGGAATTTAACGTCTAAGGCTGAAATAAAATACATTGATTGACTATTATTAAAAATGAGATGACTGCAAAAAGTGGTCACTTTACCGTGAATAGCCTATACCTAGCCGTATCTGTTCTTGTTTAGATTAGCCCCAAATCCCCTTCACCTTGTTTATTGTAGCTTATTTCCATTACAGTTCATTGATAGTTAGGAGTAAGTATCGGCCACTGTGTCTATTCCTCTGGGTAATAAATACATGATCTTACTTAACCCCCAGTCAACCTCCCATGGTGCAGTCGGTTGGTGTGCCACCAATCTGGATTGCGGGAGGCTCTGGGTTCGAATCCCGGGTAAGGAATGGGTGTTAATTTAAGTTAGGTTGTAAGTTAGTCTATAAGCCATCCCCTGTTTAACTGTCAAGCATAAAACCGGGGAACGTTAAAAAGCCCTTTACAATACAATTACTTAACCCCCAAATACTTATTTCTAGGGTACTGCGACATTTATCCCCATAGACGTCAAATCTACGAAGTGAAAGCAGGAAACCGCATCTTGCAACCTCTTTGCTGATATAGTGTAGGAGTGTGAGCTCCCTTAACCGGTCACACGTACGTCACAATACATACCCATTAGACAGCCACCCATACTATGGACCAGGTACACAAGGTACCTGGTGTGCACGTACAGTAAAGCCCCGACCACTAGTAACACAATCCACAAAGTGGCTAGACATCCAGATCAGCTGACTCACTCCATCCACTGCAGTGTTATCTTCGCAGATTGGAGCAGTAGGACTGAGTCTGGATGGTCTAGCCCTAACTGGCTGCACACATAGCTAGGGAATTTATGGCCTGCTCCTCTTTATATGATAGATCGTTATAGCTACCCATATGCCCTTCACCCATAGGAGTGGTGCGAGGTGGAGTGTTAAAAGGGCAGCTACAGTCTCTGAACCTAGTCAATTGTTCTGCAACCCAGTGCCATCTGCCGGCAGCAGTCTATTCCCATGGGAACAAACTCAGCCGCCCTACAACTGGAGAGGCCTCACTTTCTAGTTCCCTCCAGCTCTCTCTTCCAGCCACCCCGCTAAACCACCGGTGAGCCGCACGCGATCGTAGTGCGCATATGACTGGTGCTTCCAGTACCACTGGGCATTGCCAACCCATGTTTCGGACCTATGAGGACCAGCAGCCCACTGAGGGAACCAACCTCCCCGCCAGCTGCAGGCAGCAGCACCACCGCCCAAGGACAGGGCACTAATTCCAGCCTGCAGCAGCAGCAGCAGCGGCTGAGCCATGGCCCCTATAGGTAGACGAGTGTCTGTCTACACCAGCAGTACGGAGAGCCGCTCAACCCACACCTGACTTTGTACCTTGCCACAGGGCCATGCGCCCTAGCCTATTCTGAAGTCTGGTACCAATCAGTAGCCAATAAGTCAAACTTCAACACAGTTAGTTAGTCAGTGCCTTTGACCGGCACAATAGTATCCTTGTCCGACAGTGCTGTTGCCGTTAGTCAAACCAATGTCACGTGTTAATTTATTTAAGTTTTAAATGAGTTCAGTTTGTCCTTATGAAATAAAACTTTTCTACATTTTGATTTGATTGTTTATCAAAGCTTGTATTAAAAGTTATGTACAGATTTTGGTTTTACTTAATTTATTTTGTAACAGGGCTAATTATGGTTGGGCGAGGGAGGGTAGATGGTGTCATGACCAGCCCAGGAATAGGGTGGTGGAGAGTAGAGAAGCGTGGTCAAAGAAACAAGTGGAAACTGGTGAAGGGGGAAAAAGGGAGTGTGGAGAGAGTACACTGTTGCACAAGGAAAGGAGAGGAAGTTGGCATGGGATGGTTTTTATGGTTGGAAAGGGAGGGGGAGAGGGTTGGGGGCAGAGTGGTAAAGAAAGTGGGGAGTGGGAGAGACTATGAAAATAAAGGAATGGTTGAATGGTGTCTTATCAATTACCCTCCATCTCAAAATACTGTAGAACTTATTAAAACTTGATTTTGACTAAACTATCACATCTTCCTGCAGGTGTGGACCACTTGAAATTTAAGTCGGCAAGAAACCACTCTGCTAGAGTAACCTTAACTACTGGATCAGTATGGGACTCTGAAAATTACACTAAAGAACATAAATAATGACTGAGAGTGTTTATCTTTATTTGTTGTGAATAAAAAGATTTATAACTTTAGTTTCTGGAAATTTACTCAAAACAAAAGCTCAATTCAAAGCGTTAAACTTTTCTATACTTCAAACCATAAAACAAATAATCCAGCAATTTAATTTTGGTGTACATAAAAATAAAAATCATAATTTTCAATTAAAAATGGAAACTGACATTCTGTTGAGAATTACAAACTCCAAAACTCTAGTTAACATATTGACAGAACTGTCTCATGCAGGAAAGAAACTATAATATCATATCACGTAGCTGAAACAGTAGGGAAAACCAAATTAATGAAAACCTCATAAACGTAATTTGTACATCAGCAGCTTTACTAGAGTATTACATAAGAAATTGTTAAATTTCGACTGCTGAAAACTTGAAACAAATGCTGAGTTCAGTCCTCAAACCTACAAAAAACTAACAAGCTACTAAACCATACTTATCCTAGGTTCTTCACATGATGAAAGTTGGAAATGGATTCTCCAGCTGTTAATCTCCCTTCTGAGAAGTATTCATGATCCGCCATTCAGTAACGCCAGGACAGAAAGACACTAACCATGTGCTCCAGTTGCGTCTCGCCCGCCATGCGATGCACACCCGTCTGCAATTCCCATATGCTTATGCTCTACTGGCCTGTTACTCTAGTTACACTTACGTGCACACTCTCATTCTCACCACCTCCTTCGTCATCCTATTTTATCACTTCCTCATCCCTTTGGGTGCCATCAAGTTCATGAACTTCAGTAAAGTGGTTCGGCTAAGCTCAGCATGCACGCACAATGCCACAGATACTTGAGCTGGGTTTGCACATCCTGTCAGCCAAAGAGCTCACATGCACATACAACCGTAACTGGCCTGCGCATCTGCCAGAAGTTGGCGGCAGAGTCAAACCAAACATAACTTCAGTCATAGGGCTATCAAATCCACATGTAAATAAAACTTTTGAAATGCTAGGGAAACCAAAGTAAAATTAAAAAAAACTGCAGATATTCAAACTCTACACTGCGAAAACAAAACTAAAATTTGTAAACCCAAATCAAAACAAAATAATTACACAACCGACTAATATACTCCTCGTTCTTAACAAAAAACAAAATTGAACTAATTCAAAAATAGAAACAAGTCTCGACAAAGCATGGATAATGACAAAAAACCAAGAATTCTAAAATAGCGAAAATTTATGATGCAACAGTGTTTGTCACTATTTTTACTGTTTTAAATAATATTTACCTTGGTAATGACGCATGACGTTTTGTTACTTATGATTAAATTGACTTCTACTAATTAGTGCGCTTCATTCAGCTTCACGTTCAACAGATGATGATTGGCAGTACAGCAGCTGACCTCAAGAATTGTACTGTTTGCTATGGTAAAAGATGCACACCCAAACCTCAAGATTGTATTGTTGACTAGTCGAGCCACTGAAGCTCTGCATCGAGATCATCTACTTACTAAAGCACACCCGCCAGTTGGCACCACTAGTATGATCAGCACATGCAGTCCTGGATCAAGCGCCGGCCGACGACATCACACACCCAGAGGATCTATGCCTCACTTACCCCCTCTCCAACTCCAGCCAGGGTGCACCGCTATACTTGAAAAGTCAGTCTGTCCTGTTCCTTCACCGCACGCTCCTGCCAAAGGAACCATCAGCTCCCTGGTCTTCACTGAACTCCTTGTGCTAAATATCATCTCCAAACTACCTTGTCTTCACCACATTTTTGGCTGAAGACTCCTACCAACTCCTCGCCTTGTCTTCACTGCATTCTTTGCAGAAGACTCCTGTCTCATCATCATCCATGACCTCTAACTCTAGACACTACTGGCGCCCTCAGGGCAAGTGTATAGCATAGTCAAGTTTCAAGTTATTTTAGTAGCGCTACATCTACCTATCCATGCTAGTCTAGGAACAGGTTGCCTTCACCTGTCTCAGCGTAGGCCAGCCCTTGACTACTGCTGACGTTAAAAGGTAGTGTGACACCACCCTGTTTATTTCCTTCACTGGAATAAACACTATTTAATTCACTTAAGGGTATCTTTCCCGTAGAATAGTACCTCGCCCTGTACACATTAGGCCCTTCAGAGGGACAACAGATGACCTGGTGTATGGAACGGTAGAGCCCTGACACTAGGTACGCTACCTCCTGGGGTCGGCTTGTCAGCTTGGTGCTCACTCTCTCCACCGTGCTCCTTGCGCCGGAAAGATTATTCCCCGAGTTGGGAAGACTGGTTTTCCTGGGACACTCGCCCCCGTGCTGGGACTGTCTGCCAGTGAGACCTGACTCTCAGTATTCACCACGTTTCTTGCGCCGAGTACTGGGATAGGAACATGGGTGTATACCCGTATAGGATTACGCTTCACCTGTGCTTTACTTACACAGGCTTAATATCAGTGATTTCGTCCTCATGCCCTACTCCTATTGAAGTGGTGTCCAAGGGAGGGTTAAACAGATAAACGTTGCCTCTGGGCATCAGTTGGAACTTCACCCCTTCCTCACCGCATTTGCGCACCTTTCAGTGAGGGAAAGGGCTAAAGCAATCTGACACTTGGCGAAACCTACCACACCGAGTTGGTGAGGAGAGACATCCTGTGTTCGCAGCATATCTCAGTGGGCAGGACAAATCCTTAGGGATCACCAATCCATGCTTTTGGGGGATACAGACCTCAGAGCCAACTCCAGCAACCGTTTACACTAACGAGCACCTGCCCACCAACATACCTCCTCCTACCTCACACAAATCAGAAACACCGCAGGTCAGGCAGTCTCCACATGTTGCACGTCGTCCAGGTATCCTGGCCTGAGCAAACCCGCCAAAGCACAAAGTGGTACTCGCAGTAGTAGATTTTGTGCCCTGTTGCGAAGCTACCAGGCCCATATTATATACTGGATGTGCTCCAGTAGCATGCAAGGATTAGATTCTAAACCTTCCCCTGATGCATCTTCTACTCTTGCACCAGGCCACAGGCTGTCACGCATCAGTAATTTGGTTTTATAGTACTGTATTTTATTCTGTGGTTATTAAAATGTGCGTACTTATGGAGTAATGTTAGCTGCCATCATGTGAAGAACCTAGGATAAGTATGGACTTCATCTAAGTGGAAAACAAATTCATCAAAGAAAATGTTATTACATAGTCGTGCACATGTAATTTTAAACAAAAGGTTCAACATGTATTTCAAATAATTTATTTTCAAGGACAGCATATTACTTAAAATCAGTAAAGAATTTTAAGCTATGAGCAGTTAGTTTGCTTTTAATGTTATTTTACTTATGAATTTTAATGAAATTCATTGTTTAATTATGAAAAGTTTTCTGTTTCCAATAAAGACGTTTCATTAATTATGTTGTGCTGAATAACTGATGTTACGTGTTTTAATGTTGTATTACTTGGTATCAGTTTTGTTGTTAGTCCTTCAGACTTGCTTATTTTCAAAAAATATTGTTTGATAACTGTTGTTCAGTTTTTTCAAACTTTAATCTGAAAACAATAATGCAAAGAACAGATTTAGTAATGTGCAACCACAAGTTCAAATCTTAATATTTGTAGATATTTTCCTCCTGATATATTACGCATTGATAAAAGACGTCTTGTATTTTATTTCCTTAATTGCACGTGTACAACAACCCAATGAGTTTCATTAATGATACATTGCTATCTATATTTGTTGGTATGCTGGGTCTTGTTTGCTTTTTTTAATTTATTTATGTTTTGGGCCACATTTTTTAGTTGTTTTGGTAGTTATTTTTTATATGATGGTTTTTGTCAAGGACTTACTACAACTGACTATATACTTTAATGTATATTAAATAATTAGTAGTTAATTTGTATCCTTCTGCCATACATCGGCACAAAGCTTATTGGCCAACTACTGATGTTATCCAAACCCCGCTCACAAAAGCTATAGACAGATTTCCACTATAAGTGTAAGTTTACGCTTCTTTACAAGCCTGGGTACCAAGTTACTTCATTACCATGAAGAAAGATTTTTACTCCTACGTCTTAAGTTCATTATTTCCCCATTCTGTTCTCGTATCATGCATTGTTCTGGCTCTGTAAGGGACGTGAAGGCATTGCACCATAAACGGTTTATCTTGTGAGTAAATCATTTATGAATGAGAGTTCTTTTGCAGGTGATGACAGGACAGGAGATGGCAGACTGCTTGGTTCCGGACAAGCTGACGCTGCTATCTTACTTGTCGCAGATCTACGACATATTCCGTGGAGAAATACCTCACATCAAGCATCCCAGGCTGGTATGTACAGTGGTATTGATGTTTCTTGTATCTCATGATTTTAGTTGCTTTGTTGTAGCTGTTTTCCATTTTAAATACTGTAGTAAAAGTTGGTCATTAATAGTCTATTCAAAGCACACAGAAACTTTGGTAATAATTATTACTTTATCACATTTTTTGTGGATTATTTTGATGTGATTTTTCTGAAGTCCTAAAGGTGTTATGAATTTTTTAATCGTAAAAGAAAATTGACTACTGTTATCATTAGGGCATGTGAGCCATTTTGCCACATATGGTAATTTTGCCAAGTGGCTGTAAACATTGGGGTTTACTGTGCATGCTGGTTCTGTAGGTGTTTGATATGGAGTGACCATTGCCTCAAATACGTATTTCGGCATGTATAGGCCGCACATTTTTACAAAAAAAAAAAGACTATAAAAAGTGGAGTGCGGCTTATATACAAGATATTGGCATGAATTTTTTTTCTTCTTCTTCCCAAAAACATGTTTAGAAATTTGTCACCGTACAGTACATTTAGTTGTTTTAACTGTTAAATGAAGGAATGGAAAGGAAGGAGAAAAAAAAACTTTGCACTCGTTCAGTTATTTGTTCACTCGCATTAATAAACAAAATAACCTTCATCCTGCACGTGTAAAATGTTAACATGTTGGGGAACTCAGCCATATATGTTGTACATGAGAAAATAATTTATCTGCTTTACAAGAGAAATATAGCTTACGTATGTTGTATGCCCGCCACGGCTCTACAAGTGCACAGTGATAAAAAGCCATTTTTTTGTAGCATGTTGTCGTGGTTTTGCTTACTCTAGTCACGTTTTGTGAGATGTATATTCGTAAACACTGCAACATAACACAAATTTCCTGTCACAAATGTTTTGTAGGGGAGAAATTAAGTCAGAATTTATTATGTTTATATGGAATCGTGACTTAACAATATTTACAGGAATACAAAAATTCAGTGCAGCCTATACTTGAAATATTAATTATCCCTAGTTTTTCATCAAATACTTATGGTGCGACCTGTACACACATGCAGCCTATACACGCCAAAATATGGTAGCTCAGAATTTTGTTTAAAAGTTGCAGAGGAATGAGTCCCCCTCTCTCTCATCCACGCTCACACTTTTTGCCTGCCTTCCGGCCACACTGCAGCATACTTGCTAGTCAGTTGCCTACCTGCTAGTTCGCTTCCATGATGTACAACCAGTTGCTGTTGCCACACGTTGGCATCACCTACACTAGCTTTATGCCTAACGTGCAGGATTCACCCTCATCCCAGTAAACTTGCATTGCCTTGATAGTTACACACTTGGCTAACCTAGCTTTACCCTTCAGGCAACCACTTTGGGTATAGGTTGGAGTATGTCTCGAGTATTTGGGCAATGTAATAATAAACAAGCACACAAAATCCAAGTCAAACCACATTGTTTCCTGTGACCTGCATCCTGCTAGCCCTATTTCGACCACCATCATATAAAGTGCTTCAAGGGAAGGCATGGATGTTCAGCAATCTCCTCCTTCCCCCCCCCCCCCCATACTACCCCTTCAGGCTTGCGTAGTCCTACATACTGCTCCAAAGGTGATGAAAAATGTGCAAATCCCGCCAGGTCAATTGCCACCACAGACGAGAGTGCTAAGGCCTTGGTCTACATTGCTGGGAAATTCACCAGACTGAGGAGCTTCAATCCTGCTCTTTGAGGGAGAACCACGGTATGGAGATCAAGTTGGCACACAGAATGAGTTCATGCACCTTCAAGGTGACTACAGGATGAGCTAGATCATGCTCTTCCAGAACACCTACAAAGGGGCTGTGAGCCCGGCAGGGCACTGATGCTGGAAAGAGGTTGGCTTTCCAGAAAGCTTACCCAGTTCACCTTACGTATTTCCTCCCATTTCATACATAAATTGCTGCACGTGCTGTTCCTCACAGGACACCCACTCTGTTCCCCTCTTGCTCTACCATCGGACCCTATGCTTAAATGGAGGGCTGGGAGCCAGAAGGTCACTCGGAAAGCTTGCCAGGAAGTAGGTTGTCAGGAGGGTTTGTTGGGGAATGCCTTGGTGTATTCTGAATTGAAGGCTGAGGCTGCATGGCAGGAGGATGCCTTAGTTTGCAGAATGCCTGACAGTCACCAGGTCAGACTGGGGTTTGCTCCTGTCTACATGTCAGTTTCCAGAGGGATCTTGCCACTGTCTCCAACTTTACCACATCCCAGGCATGCAGTTACTCGACCATCTACCCAGTCATCCAACATGACCCAGCTGCCCACGTTACTGCTGCTCCTGCCAGAATTATCGTTCTCTCAGGCACCAAACCAGTACCACCTAGCAACACCCAACCATTCGTATACGAACTGGTTCAATCAGGCCATCACTGCTAGGATAGTCACATGTTAGTCATTAGGCCAGCCTCGCTCAAGACCAACCGGCAGGTGGTTGTGATCCCGGCCAAGCCAGGCAATTTATAGACCACCAAGTAACCCTGTGAATAGTGTCCCGGCTCCACGGCCCTAAGGGGGGAAAAGGTGCATATGCCAATGCCTGCCTCAACTAGTAAGGCATCAAATTCTGATAAATTTAAAGACAGTCAATATGTAATTTCACATGTAAAATATTAATTAAGCTGTAGGTAAAATGTTCCCTGAAAAAAACTGATAATTGTTTTTTACTTAAAGCTTGTGTTTTTGATTAACATAACTACATGGATGTGATATGGTTATGCATTGAACCTTCCTCATATTTAAGGATGACCTTTGAGTTTAGTGAGCAGTCTCACTATTGTTCTGCATTTTGTAGACAGTACAGTGGAAGGTACATATTGGATAACATTATTATAACATTAGTTGTTCATGGTCACAAACTCTGTGTTAATTTACCATGCTCTCAGGCATATGTGTGGTTGTGTCCGCAGGAGCCAGAACACACCCCTGTGGCGCCTCAGAAGGTGCTGCGTCAGTCCTCAAAGGAACAGGCGGTGAACCTCCTGGGCCGCATTACGTCGCAACATTCACGACAGAGCATAGGCCGCAAGCGCAGTTCTGTGGACCGTGACCTGGATCCTGCTGCCTCTGCCGCACGCACTGACACCTTGCGCAGGCAACGCAAGAGACGTAGTGTAGACAGGGATAAACTGACAGCTGTGAGTTCATAAATATATTTTTCTGTGATGTATATTAATATTCAAGTCACTTCACAAGGTTGTAAATTTTGCTACCCTGCGTTTCCATTTACATAAAAAAGTATTATGAATTAATATTTTCACTATAATTTTTATTAATTTTGGTTACTCTATGCTGAGTATAGTCTAAGAATACAGATTATCATAATAAAATTAATATTCATCCTACAATATATACATTTAATGTAGATCATTGACTCTTGTGCTATTACTGTTGATTTTGATGCATGATGCTATCTGGGTTCGAGTGATTATACTCAGTCAGAAGCAGGGGACTTTGTTGGCCACAAGCACTTAATATGGGTGGTTCTGTCTGACTAAAGGTTCACGATAAAGTGAGCACTTTTGAAATCAACCTTTGAGAAATTTCACTGCTGCTACGTGCATATATTTTAAAGGGTACAATGACTGGCATTCACCTTCTAAACTTGGCAACGACGGAGAGAAAGTAGTTCCATGTCTCAAGGTGGAATGAAAAACGTGAGGAATACATTCAAGAGTACTGAAATTAACTGTTGCACTTTCTATATTTTTAATGCACATAAGTGTATGAATTAGCAAAATTGTAAAATATTTACTTTTCTAATAACTGCACAGTTTTACTTGACCAACGCATGAATAATGTGGCCAGGCCCATTGAAATGTTAATTTTACATGTGGCGGAAGTATACAGAATGTGCATACAAGTAGATCTTTAGCAGGGCTTTCAAAAGTGCTCACTTTACCGGAAACAGCCTTTACTTGTGTACTACAGGTTGTCTTGAATATATCATAAGCATTGTTGGCTGGCGGCTGGGTACAACGTCTACTATGGCCTTAGCTACTGGCCGGGGTGCTGGCTTACGAGCCTGCGGCTTACGTTCAATGACCTTCGGTTGGCTGAGTGACGGAGCATGCTTGCTGGTTGAGCTGTAATTACTGGAGCTACTCATGCTGCTGCGGTTGGTCCTGCTGCTGCTGCTCCATAGGCTGCTGGACGTTCTCTGTGGGCTGGAATAGCGGCAAATGGAGAACCAAGGGCATGCGAGTCCAACTGGTACCCTTCTCTTGCCGAATGGCTGCTATCACTGGATGTGGGTTCTGGCTCGTGGAAACCTTCTGGGAAGGCTGAAACAAAGAAAGGGAGGGAGTCAGGAGGTTAAGCCCCACCGACTTGTGAGCGGCTGGAGCTCGTTCCGTAGATGTTCCTGGGTTGTGTGCAACCCTAGGTAGACTGATATGCAGTAGTTGCCTTCCTCTCCTTAACATCATTCCCACCTCTCTTGGTGAAGGGCATTACATTAGGTGCAAGGACCTTATCCCGGGAGATGGGAGCAAGCGACGTGTGTTCCGTATCTAAGCATGTCCTGTCATCTAGGCATACTAGAACGGCGCCGAGTACAGCCTTATTCCTCAACCCGCAACACACACGCTGCGGAATTTGATGACCGGTTCCCTCGAAGACGCTCCAATAGCTTCGACGGGTGTGCCCCTTTAGCGGACAGGTCCGACCCAGAGCCAACCAAGCACTCCCTCCGGCAACACAAGCGGTGCGGTGAACGGGTGCAAGCTGGTATGGCGACTAATCCTCTCAAGCAGGGGTATGACAGACTAACTGGGGGCAGTTTCGACTAGGTAGCTAATGACATCTTTCCCTGTCTACACTGCGTGTATGTGCCCTGAAGGGGCTTAGGGAGCCCACGTTCTGAAGGGCGCTTGGGGTAGCCGTTGCCAGGGTCAAACGACTGTGGTGGCAGATGACTTCTGGAAGGTTATTCATGGGGATGACTTCTGAAGTTCTGCAGTAGACGGCAGTAAGCTGAAGATCTCTTAGGCGGTGTAGGCAGTGGTTGGTTAGAAAGCTCCAGCGAACGAGCCCAGTGGAGCAGACTGTCCAGCTTGTGTGGCTCTGAAGAGGGCCTACGATCAAGTGATGATTCCAACCTCTGCAGCAAATATATTTGGCTGAGAGCTTGCTGTAACGGGGTGTTACAATGTATGATCATGGGGGCGGAATAAAAGGTTAAATATCCACTTCAACAAAAGTAAACAACTAGTCCTTGAAACAGTAAAATAATAATGAACCACAAACACATGAAACCAGCTGGTTAATAACTTAAATTCATCAATATAAAATTAATTTAAGGACTGTTTAAGAAATACAAATAATGAAGTGGCAAGAAAGCGATAAGTAACACATTAATAAAATACTGGGTGATCCAATGTAGTAACAATAAAGAAAGAAAGAGGTGAAGTACCTCAGGATAAAACAATAATATTGAATTATAATAATTAAAACCCCAGAGAAAATATGCATGTATTCAAAATAAAAAGACTTTAATTTCTAGTGTGCTTAAATAATCTCTGTGGTAATTTTTTATTCTTTCTTTTAGATATTTTCATAAATAGATCACAAGTAATTAGATAATAGGTCACATTTGAGTGCACAAGATAATAAATAATAACAAAATTATTCTTTAGTAATAATTGCTTTGCAAATATAAATTATATAAATTTCAATGCCATAATCAATTGATGAGTATAAATACTTAGCTATTTGAAAGTATTAAAGAGATATGAGAATATTAAACTGCTGTTTGATTGCAAATTAGAGCTCATAATCTGCTAGCAGAATTACAAAAAGTAATGGTAATAGAAAAGGATACCTGCACATTACATTCTTACTCAATTTAAATGTAAAACACATCTAATTTAGAATTCAAATTAAAATCAGATTACATTTTTCATGTGCGTAAGGAAATAAAATATTGCAAATATAAAATAGCAAACATATTACAAATCGACAATCAAATTAATTGTGCGTGAAAGTCATTAAGTAGAGTGGTGATTTTGAACACGTAGCTGTCCAGATGGTTAACGCGAGTTTGGTGAGAGGCCAGGAATGCGGATATACACATTTTCCTGGAAACTGGGGGAGCGGAGTTGGGTACGCACAGTCCCACCAGCTAAACTCCCAACAGAAATGTGTGCCAAACACATCAGGGAAACAACTAGTTGACCATAACCAAAGCAGTAGTTGGAGGCTCACATCAAAGAACGCCGAAAACTACCACGAGAACGGCAAAAACGACTACGACCCTCTACAACAGAGAGAATAAATCAAGAATATTAGTTAAACCGGAAAGGACCATTACGAAGAAGGGGAAAATAGAGAGAGAAATAAGGATATCACTCACCAAGGAGGGTAGATATAACGTCTGCTCACATGCTGGAGTAGGATGAAAATGAAGTCAGAATAAAACAAATAAAAACAATTCACAGAACCACAAAAAAGAACATCTTGGCTTCCTACTCTGTGTGATTGTTCAGATAATAAATAAAATCATAGCGGCTAAGTGCCAAATTGAACCACCGCGATCACAGCATGCCACAATCGCAACATTGTTGGCGACAAGCCAAGGACAAAGTGAAGAGAAGGTGGGGAGAAACTCGCATCATAGTTAGAAACGATGCATCGACAGCTGGCTGGTCTAACCCCACTCACAGCTAGCCGACGAGCCTAACGAGATCATGCCGCCTTAATTCAGTCACTGGCACCACCTACGACGGCTGACATTAACCCAGCTACTTTCCCGTCAGCACCGCTATGTACACACTCGACCTGCTATCCAGTGGTAAGAGAGTTACTAAATAAGACCGAGAAACGGCTAGGCGTCTCCAGTAGTAACTTCTGGAGCAGGGCATCCGAGGACTGGAATCGCGAGTTCTGTGTTGTCACGTCGTGCCCTCGCTACCACTCAATCCGAAGACGAGCGACTTAATCAGTTACATCCTGCTACCCCTCGCCCGCAAACCAAGGCATCGACTCCTAGCAAACCCCCCCGTCATCGACTACAACTAGCTCCTAAACGAGTCGCAAGCCAGGCCAATTCAAGGGACTAGTAACCTGTAAAGTTGAGAACTTTGTACCAACCTGTAAGGCCATGTGCCTGACCGCTATATCCAGCCGTAAGTAAACATAAGCCAACCCGCACGCACAACCAACCAAAGTGCAACCAAAGCCACACGACTGTGATCCAGCCTTAGCTAATTGGACATGTGCCAATCTTCATGCATAGCAAACCCACTTGAAAACTAACTCGAAATTGAAGCGAAACATTTAAAGTAAACAAAAATTATATTCCATTACCTTCATATTTCTATGCAATAATCTCTATGCATTAATACAAAACTTTCATATCGGAAAAAGTAATTAAAAAAATTAGTTTTTAGGCAGAAGGTAATGATTGCGTAATCTGATCTTGCTGAAATTTAATATTGATCTGTATTTGACCCTGAGGATTCGCTCTGCAAAATTTGAAGAACTTCTGTTGAGTTTCATGGGAGTTAGAAGAATGACAGACAGACAGACAGACAGACAGACAGACAGGCAGGCAGGCAGGCAGGCAGGCAGGCAGGCAGGCAGACAGACAGACACCATCTCCTTATTATATAGGATAGTCAACAATGCTCTCTGGCTTCATTTTTTTGCTTCCATATTTATTTACAACCTCTTTCATATCTGCAGAATATATTGTAGACATCATATTTATTACCCGCTTATCACACCACATGTCGATTTTCATTTTCATTTCAGTTTATTTGAGTCCTTTTCCGATACTCATTATTATTGTAACCAGCTTCAGTGCTGCCATATGCAGCAGTCTTAACTTCTACAGAGTCCATGTACACGACACAGTGTATCAGTGTGAATGGTGGTTGTCAGAGCGATCGCCAGAGGATCGTAGATGAGATAGAGCGTAACCGCATGGAGCGGATGATGCGCAGGAAGTACCAACGGCACCTTGCCACTCAGCAGTTCTACAAGAGCATGCAGATGCTGCAGACAAATGCCAGGCCTGATCCGACGCCCTTCGAGGACTACTCTCTATTTGTGTACCGCCAGACAGCCCCTGCCTTCGAGGACAGGGTGAAGGACATGGAGAAGAAGATACTATACCCTGTAAGGCTTTTGCAACGTGTGGAATGGCCAGCTACCTAACATGATGTGTTGCAGTGTGGAATTAACAGTCACTCCTGATTCACGCATGTTTAAGTCCTTCCCATGTAGTCTTGCAACATGAAAAAAAAATCCACGTAGTTTGTGTGTAAGATGTGTTTCTTTAGTTGTAACTTCTGTTTGAAACTTTTGCTCACCATGTGTGTGTTTTTAATGTTTTTTTTTTACTTTATCGTACTCGGATATTTTATCATTGCTACATTTTTATTTATTTATTTATTTAGTACAGCATACTAATTGCCGTGTGCATCTTTGCATAACAACATATTTTTTTGGAGTGAGAATTTTTCCCCAAGAATTCTGAATGCCTTGGTACTGTTTCTTGATACCCCTTAGTATTTTTTTTTTTTTTTTTCACTGTGTTGGAACAATTGTATTTATTGCAGATTTTTGTATTTGTTTTGTTGGGGTGATGGTGGTATTCAACATGTATCACATTCTGTGCATGGTCATTTGTAGAAATGTTGAATGTTTATAAAAAAAAAAAAGTATGTGGTTTTTTATAGTCAATGTGTTTTCTAAATTATTATTTGTTTTTTTTTTTTTTTTTTTTTTTTAAATTACTTTGTGAAATTATTTACTTGTGATTCTGGAGTATGGTTTGGTGTTTTCCCCCCTTATGGACTATTGTGTACGCTTCAAGATGATATGGAGCTTTCTGATTAGTTCAACATGTGTGTGTGATTGTCTGAAAGAATCAAGAAGTAGTTACTTATGTAACTAAGGAGTCCACTTTTCTCTAGATAGGTGCAAATGGCTTTAAATATAGTTCTTAAAAGCTTAGATGGTAAGTAGGCCTTGACATCTCGCTGACAGCGATATCATTAGAGATGGAACCAGAAATATATGCAACAACAGAGATTATTACAAACACACACATACGTGCCTTACCTGGAGCACTTGAACACTGAACATATCTACCATAAGTCAGCATGCAGCCAGCTTTACTACGGATTATGGAGCTATGATTCTGACATCAAATTGGGATGTAATCAGTCTACAATTTTTGTAGATAGGGCTTATTTACCCAAATATTTACATAACTGCCATTTAAAAATACTGTAATTGTCTGAGCAAATTAAACAATTTAAGTTTATTACTTATTGTAGCAGTACTTGTGTTAACAATTTGTTGGAAATTGGTTTATTGTTTTCCTGTGATTTGATATGGCATACAATCTTTCTTTTCTCATTTAGTGCTATCATACAAAAAGGCCCAAAAAAAGAGGCTCTGTAAACAATGATTTTAATATACACTGTCTGCATACAAATTTTGGTTGACTTCGGATAAATTATTTTATAGATATGGCAAACTTATCTCAATTTTTTTATGACCACCAATTTGAAAGTAAGTGTTCAGCAGTTTCAAAACATACCAGTTTAGATCACTGGCCACCCCATATATCAAAATGGGTGTGATATGTTATTTTTATACATTGTATTGCTTGTTAGATAGTTTGCCAGCTCAGGTTATGGAAGGCCTGGAGCTGGCATTCCCTTAGCAATTTTATCACACGTAACTGCTGCCTGCCGGGAGACACCATAGGATGATCACGGGGTAGGGTCACTTTTCCTCACCCTCAACACCACGGCAGGTAGAAGCTAGTAAACTTACACGCCTGTTATGAGTGAGGCTTTGTATATATTCCCTGTGTTGATTTTTTTAATGTGCTGTTCATGTTTTGCATTTTCCTCCACATGCTGAAATCTGTTGACATATTCCTGTGTTCAATACCCACAGCCTTCAGCTTATCATTGTACAACGGCACATATAAATAAGAAGGTCACGAAACATGAGACACCAGAATCCCACGTGACACTTATTTCTAACACAAGGAGGGAAGAAGTCATTATCCAGTCATCGACTGCTGGCCAGCTGTCGCGCTAAGAGAAGGATAGCACCCACTCCTTATTGAGTAGGAGAGAGAGAGAGAGAGAGAGATATATATATATATATAGTGTGTGGGTGCGCACCCGGACTGCCAGCCCGCCCTAGAAAGAGACATAGCTGTACAGTCTACTGCCACCTGCCGGTGACACACGCAGCACTTCCCACCATAACCCAGTGAGCCCAGCACACACAGCAGAGCAAAGAACCGAAGCCAAACCAATTTCTCTTGGGCACACAGTTTTACATCTACCCAAGCAATTTTTTTTTCCTTTCGCGCCCAGATGAGTCTCCATCGCAACAGAGGGAGGGTGAATTAACGGGTGGTATCTTTATCATCCTACTAAATACAACTTTGCATCATCTGTGCAAATCTTCCTTTCACTTCCAGCAGCTTTAGAACTGCAGTACATTCTACCAGAGAGCCTACAGGATAAGCCCCTAGTTGCGGGGGCTATTACAGATGCCGCCAAACTGTTCTGTTCCCCCAACGGTAAAATGCAAGCTCACGACCCTGAAGCATGAGTGAGATAGTGGCAGAGCAGCTGAGACTGCATTTCAAGGCCACGTAGTACTCCAACGCACCAGGGGATGACACCACAAGTATTATTAACGTTGACACGTGCCACTTAAGCAGAAACTCCATGGTTGACAGACGACGTCATGCAGCACACACGTCACGCCACCCACCACCCTTCAGCCATACGAGGGCGAGCCAGCAGAGTATATATACCTGTGTGCCGCTCATATCGTCAGTCCATGCTCCTCCACCACGCTGACCAGTGCCGGAGGAAGACACCACGTTCTCACGACCTCGCCAGAGTCTATGCTCCCTCACTGCACTGTACAGTGCCGAAGGAATCATCAGCAGCAGCTTGCTCCATCACAACGTGTGCTGGGGTTCTCTACTGCCACCCAGGTCTCCACAATCTACCAGAGCTCTTCAACAACCTCGCCAACCACTTCTTTATCTCCAAGAGGTTCTTTAGCAGCTACGCCAGAGGCTTTCAGTCTTACCAGAGTCTCTGCAGCCTAAGAATCAGACCCCTCTTTAGTGCCCACCCTTCTGGTGACAGCAAACACCACTGCCCTTCTGGTAGTGGCACCCGCAAGTCCCTTCTGGACAACTGTATTAGTATAGTTAGGGAGAGTTGTTTTCATAGCCACCAAGCCGACACTACCTTGCCAGTTAGAATCAGGTTACCTTCACCTGTTAATCGTAGACAACTTCCAGTCAACTATTGTTTGATTAGGAGGTAGTACTTACCACCAGAATAAACACATTTTTATGTAAACAAAGAGTATTATTTCAAAGTGTGTTTGTACTGTTTTCATGTAGATACCACCTCTATCGGGGATAAGCAGGGCACCGCAGAAAATTACTTAACCCACTTGTGAACCATAGTGTAAAACTGTGGACTCCCCCTCTGGGATGCATGTATGTCAAACATTTACAGTAGATGGCCACCCAGTCAGTACACCCTGGTGTACAGAAAGGTAGAGCCCCCACCACTATAAAGATAATCCAAAGGGCGGCTAGTCAGTTAGCCCAGGTGTAACTTCTTGCACCACGCTTAACGGTGCTGGTGGAAGTATTATCTTGGTTTTGAGGGTCTGACCCCTTTTGGACCCACACCCAAGCATTGTAAGAGGACAGCCATTTTATATCCAGTACTCTGTGTCCGCTGCGGTGCTGGACCTGATAGAAGCAAGGGATGCTGCTGTGATCTGTTTAACTTCGGTAATTGGCAGAACACCTAGATATGGACCTTCTTCGCCTGCGTTACCTTTACGGGGCTTGTGGTAGTCCTCGTCAATATGCCGTACTCACTTCAGAGTGGTATTCAACGTCAAGATAAAAAGGCAGCTACCACTTCTAAAAACAAGCAAGGGTGTAATCCAACTCTGACTGCACTTTGCAGTCCTAGTCCCCGGGAACGAGCTCAAGCTGCCCGACAACTGGCGAGGCCTCACCTCCCAGTTCCCACCCCTTCCTTATTTACAACACCTGTTAAGACTGCTGAAAAACCTCATCCCGTAGTCGTTGCCTTCCAGAGGATTGTGTACCCCTGGTTCTGGGGCAGCCATCACACCAGCCCACCCAGGGCAACTAGCTGTGCCAGCAGCAGCCGACCCACCAGCGCACCAGGACACTGTGCCAGCATCAGCCGACCCACCAGCGCACCAGGACTCTGTGCCAGCACCAGCCACCACCTACTATTGCCACAGCTGGGTAAGCAGCCACCCCAGGCCACCAACCGGCCAGGTGAACCAGTGTTAGTGTGTCCGACCGTCCGTAAGACTGGAACAGCTATCCCCCGACTTTGTGCCCAGCGGAAAAGCAGTACTGTACACCGACCAGGCTCCGGTACACCAGTGATCAGGCAAATTTAAACTAAAGCCGGTGTGTTTAACCTAATACCATCCAAAACAGTCCTGACCGTGACGCTGCACAGCCACTAATGGATGTCATGCGTCAGAGTAAACGTTTGTACACTAAACTTTTGAATTAATATCTTTTCATTTGTTCTTATTTGAAAAATTTGCTTGACAGTGATCTTAGTACTACGTATTTACCCATGGATTTTCTACTCATATGATATTATTACATCTTGAATGTATTTACTGCAAAAGGGAGCAAAAGGGAAGAGAATGGAGTTTCCAGCAAAAGCAAAAGGCAAAAGTATATCATACTATACTTCTTTTACCAATACTTAAGTCCTGATGTAAGTAGAGATACATCATTCTGCTGGAAGCTACAATGATTGGTATAGGCTGTTCATGGTAAAATGAGCACTTTTTAAGGCCCTTCTAAATTTTTCCTTTCATCCAATTGCAATCTTCATGCTGCTTTTTAATATAAATAGTGCAATGTGACCAATAAACACAGTGTATATATTTCACCACCCTCAGAGTGTAATGCCTGGGGATTCAATAAGATATATTTATTAGTGGTTAATGCTTGTTGGGAGGGCCTTAAAAAGTACTCACTTTACCATGAACGGCCTATAGCTACTGGACCTATATTGATACTACAGTAGAATCCCATTTTTGCATTACCGCTTTTTACATTTTCCCGCAAATTACACCATTTATTTTTGGTCCTATTTTATCTCCATTTGATTCTGTGTACGTCTTTCCCGCTAATTACAACACACCATGTTTTCATTTCCCGCTATTTACACTTTTTCTTTATGCTATTGACAGTGGACAAAATCCACATGACAAGAAGATAAGCGTGTTGGATGCAGACCACATTATTTCTCATGCATGGAAGGAAGTTACACAGAAAACAATTGCGAACTGCTTCAGGAAAGATGGTTTTCCATGTCCAGTGGTTGGCAACTAAGATGAAGCCAATTGAGCCAAATATATCATTTACTTATTTAGTCAACATTGACTCTGACATGATTATTACTGAAGAACAGTTAGTTGAAGATATTGTTAAGTTCCCATGTCATGGAAAGTCAAGACCAAGAAGATGACGAAGCTTGTGAAGAAGAGGGAGAAGTACATATGCCTACCCAGCATGAGGCATTAGAAGCTGTATAAACTGTGAAGACCTACCGCTCGGAATTCGAATGCGAGGGCTGTATTTTCAGTCAGCTGAATGTCCTTAACAAAAAAATCAGACATGTTAGCAGTCAGCAGATGAACCAGACGAAAATCTCAGACTTCTTTCCAAAGTATAACTAACTGAAAAGTGTGAACTGTTGTAGTGCATTAGTAAATAATCATTCTAAATTTGTATTACCTGATTTTTATTTTTATGTCCTTTAATAAGAAAATTCCAAATGTGACTTTCTTTATAAGAAAGTTCTGGGCAAAATTTGTATCTATGCCTATATTTGTCAGTTTATTTGCTCTATCGTCAATATTTGCCAATGTTACATACTATTTCTTGCTATGCATATTCAATTTGCAAATGTACTGTATTATATTTTGGTAGAGCTTTCCATGTTCGGCAATTTTTTTTGTAAGAAGATTTTTGTATAGTGTTAATGGTATGTCAATGTTGATTTATTACAACTTCATTCAATTTGAAACACTATACTGCATTTTCCACAAAATTTACACTTTCCCGCTTTTTACATAATTTTTGCTGGATCCCTTGAATGGTGTAAAAATGGGGTTCTACTGTATGTTGCTTTATGTATTGTCTCGTAAAACTATATCTTAAATAAACGGCATGATCATCAGAGTTCTTTACTTACAGTTGTAGTTACTTTCTGATAGCGACTCAACACCCAGGCTGGAGTCACTGCCTTTTTTTTGTCATGATTTCTGCTTCCTTTCACACACTGAAAACACTTGCTTCAGACTTGCTAGACCATCCATCAGCAGCACTTACTTGTTTCAGAGGCAGTCAATAGCTGCCAAGAAAAGCCAATTACAAAAACATTTTAAACAATTCTTTTCCTGACTTTTGAATATGCCTTTTCTACATCAGCTCACAGCTCATGTCGTTGACATACTATAGCATTTCACACACCAGATCTGTGGAAACAGTCGGTACACAGTGCACATATGCGTTGCAGAACAGGTGTCAGATTATTTAGAAAATAATTGTGGGAAATAATTAATACAGAAACACACATAATTAGCTGTGAACAATTTCGTCACAACATACACCTAGCTATTTTGGTAGTAAAAAATGTCCAATAAGTTTGTTAAAGTGCAAATTACTTTCACGTGAATTCAGATAAAGTGCCAAGGTTAACCGTTCACAGAAAACTAACCCACATTGCATATATTTACCCCAAAAATAAAGTAAGAGTGAAATTAGTACGTATAATGTGGTCTGGTGTTAAGATGAATGAAAAGAAGTTTTTATAGTGAAATGTCTTGTTTCGTTCACATACACTAGGTCAAGTGCACTGCTTTCCAATTATTTCACTGTAATGTTTCGATTCTTGTGTGTAAATTTTGTGCTTTTGGATTATTTTTAAAATATGTCTGAACATGTAAACATAGGGCATCAGTTATTAGTAGCATCTTACTGACAATTTACTGTCCATTCATGCTGAAGTTCTGCTTTCAGGCTATTCTGATACCTTGTGCCGACAAAGCTTTAACTAAGTTTAGAGAATTACAAAAAAGAGACAACACACTGCATTCATGCGCACTCTGTTTAGTAATATTTTGCACAAGAATATTTCTTAGCAGGTGTTGCCAACACGCCTATTTTATCCTGTATTTAATTGTATTGCTTTAAAAGAAATGTTATAATTTATAAATAAAATATAAGTAAAAATTAAACTGACCAAAAAATGTTTTTGTGTTAGACGTCATATAAAATACTTAAGATACAGGACATGTGTATTTAGGAAACAACCAAACATGTCATACTTGGGGTGATTTTTCAAAGTTTCAATTGGAAAAGTGTGATGATACTACTTTAAAAAGACTACATATGATTTTTCACATAATTTTCGCCCATCATTTGTTGCATAAAATGTTATAACACTGAAGTTGTACATGTTTTATAATTCATTGTTTTGATGCATGTAACAGCATGATTGTGGAGTTTGTAAGAAATGTTATTTTACTTTACTATGAAGTCACAAAATTTTTATCTTCACTGTGTGTTTTGTGTTGCCTTACCTTTGTAGTTATAGTAAGGTGATTTGTTCAGTGCTGATGTTGTTAAACAGGATAGAGAAGCAAGACTGAGAGCTGAAATAGCTGAAATACGTAAAGGAGGAGTAGATGAAGACCTGTCAGGTCGAATTAAAATTTTGGAGGAAAAACTGAAGGGTACTCCAGTTACAGAAAAGAAACCTCGAGATCTGTACAGAGCCATTGGTGAGTTCTTCACGTTATTAGTTTCTGATGTAGTGCAGTTTTTAATGCATGACTACAATATTTAACTTAAGTGAATTTTGTCACAAATTATTTACATGTAAAGGCACAAAATACAGAATAATTGAGATGGAAATAAGAATAAGAAAAATAATTATTTCAGCCTCACAATGCTAATTCTTCTATTTCTTTATTAAAAAAAATAACATTGGCAGTACATTCCAACACATTGCAGTGTTAAAAAAATACATTATATATATATAGACACACACACTACCATTCAATGTCACTTTATGTTAAATATCTTCATGTGTTTGTCAGAGCTACTCCTGTATGTGTACCTAAATAAAACAACTTTGTTCTGTATACTTTTGAGCTGGTCAAATGTTCATTTTTATTTAAAAAAAAAAAAAAAAACAGTATTTAACAGAGTAATAAAAATTACTTCTAAAAATTAGGGAATATATGTGACATTATGTTATAAACTCGAAGATTAAGGAAGAAACTTACAATATACAGTAGTTATGTAAATGCATTTATTGTTTGTTTTAATCAAAATTATAGTTTAATCTTGATAGGTAATTTTTCGAAATTAAGTTGTAAAAGCGTAGTGGTGTATGTATGGCTGGAGATATCCAGGCCACCTTCTGATGAGTCATTTTAGCATAACAACCACAATCATCTTCCTTTCATGGCTGTTTTGTACATTTAGCATTCCTGAATGCACTGGCAGTTGGTGGACCCATTGAATGTGCACTCTGATAAAACCTCAATAAGGGTCACCCAAGACAAACTGAATACGTAGTTCAGTTTTTAACTTCAGTTTAACTTTTTTTCTTGAGAGTTAATTCTTCTATTTCCTTCATTTCCCCCACCTTTTCAGTCTTTTATTTAGTTGTCCACTTGCCTGCTTTGACCAACTCTTGTTTGTCTATAGCATCCAATTTTATCCACTAGGTGTTCTCTGATTACTACATTATCACTTTGAGACATTCAAACTTGTATGAGAGTCCAGCAAAAAAATTTCAGCATATATATATATATATATATATATATATATATATATATATATATATATATATATATATATATATATATATATATATATATATATATATATATATATATATATATATATATATATATATATATATATATATATATATATATATATATATATATATATATATATATATATATATATATATATATATATATATATATCTCTCTCTCTCACACACACACACACGCACGCATGCGCGCGCGCATGCACGCACACACGCACACACAAACACACACACACACACACACACATATATATTTTACGTACAATGAAGTAAACTAGTGTAATATAATAGACAGGATTATACAATTAAAATTATCAACTTCACCAGATCTTTCCATAACTCTTAGTCATGCAGGCAGGTCTTATGCAGTTCGTGCTTCCTTTCCCTATGGGGATAGTTTGCATATATACCATGAGTTCAGGGTTGCTCTTCAGTGTATAGGCTTATTTTTATTAGAGTACTCAATCACACTGTTCCACACATAGTTTACGTAAGGTGGCACACTGTCTGTTGTCTCTCTGGTTTACACTTACAGTCTCCTTTTTATTACTTACTTGTGAACATTGTCTCTTATCATTGCGGCTTTTGACTCTTTCTATTAATACTAACTGGTTTATTTACGTCACTGCTTCGAATCCCTCCAGCTGCACTACGTTGCTATCTGGTGCACCGACATAGCTGTTATCCAATTACAGAATGCTGTGTGTCATGTTCTGCAATCGCGTACCGGTACTCTAGGCCATCGGTGAAGCGGGGCTCATCTGCCCAGCCTGAGCAGGCATAATGAAACCATTGTTGACAATAGGCCCACCATATTCTGTGTACTGTGCTGCTAAACACATTTAAAGGTATTTATAGCTGTGTTCGGTTATGGCTGCAGCTGTGCAGCTGAGCTCATGCTCACTCGTGTCGGTTACAGACTATCTGGATGCAGCTTGAGCACCACGGGGTATTAATTGGACTCCTTGAAGTCCAGGCGGTTCTTGACATGGTTCGGCTGACCTGTTCGTGCTGCCTAGTTAGAACTATAACAGCAACAGGACCCACATTGGGCGCCAGAAAAAATCTTACCACTCTCTTCTTGACGTGTGACGCCTTGGGATAACCTACGTTCACTACGTTAAGGAAAGCAGGTTTTGTTGGGTGCTAAGTCAGGTGCACCCTTCTGGCGGGGTTTACTGATTCTGACTTCAGACTCTATGTGGCACTAGTGGACGTCCAGTGTAGAGGACAGTCCTGGTAGTTTTGTTGCCTGGCACAAAATCGGGTTCGAGCAATGAGATCTTACTTTTCAGAGTGTTAACTTCTGTGGGATACCTTGGCGACACATAACCTTGGATAGTGGCTTTGTTTGACTCGTCTTTATGGTGCATGCGTGGGCTGCTGGTCGATTAGTACTCTGATTTCTGACATTCGAATGTGCTTGTGGAGACGGAGCAACTGATTTGAGTCTAAAATGAGCAGTGGGTACTACTGAGGACTGATCTGGTCGACTGAGGTACTCTGCGATCCAGAGGTGAATCTCCTCGTTCCGACGTGATGGTGCCTCAAAAAGGTCCTTGGGGATCTCTGGTGTGATGGTTATCGGAAGTAGGCACAGAACTTGAGATAGTTCTCTAGGCGTGAACTTTTTGGTGCAGCCATGAGGGAGGGGGTAAGCTCATGCAGACACCCAGAGGCAGCTAGCACCTGTTTAACCTTCTCTTGAATTACGCTCCGACAGGAGTAAGGCATTTGGATCTCAACACACACACTCACGTCCGTGAGGCAATCGCAGGGTTCATGTAGTCCTACTTGGTGTAGAACCACATGGAGTGTGCCAACTTAATGGACACCCTATCACAGTGCTCATTACCAAAACGCAGTGAACACTGGGAGTCAGGCCTTGTTGTCAACATTCTCTGCACATGGGTGTAGTTCTCAAGTTTAGTCTTCCCAAATCAGGGAATAACACCTGCGGCACCAAACTTCGGTGGAGAGGTCGAGCACCGAATCGACCATCTATCCTATGAGACTGAGTACCTGGGTGTGGGCTCTACCGTTCTGCCTACCATGGTATGCAGAAAGGTTGGCCGATGCTAACGTGTGCGTGTATTCTAATAGTGTACTGGTTTGAATGAGTAGATATCCCGGGTCACCTGCGTTCCTGTCAGCGGCGTGAGGTAAACTAGGAATGGTGGTATGTCTACAGGAAAGGGGTACCCTTGTCAGTAAAATCATATTTATTCCAGCTGACTGGAAAATAATCAAGTGATGTTGCATTACCTCCTAATGTTGGCAAGAGCTTAGGGAAGCTTAAACGTATGAAATCCATGTAGAGGTGACCTGGTCCTGAACCAACAGTGTTTGGGTAGATGAGCACTATGAAAATAACTTAAACTGGTCTAAACGCCCTATGCAATGTGTTACCCAGATGGGGCCATAGTGTCCAAGTGTGTAGACGACGTGATGGTTAGGTATCTTTGGCACAAATAGCAGTGAAGACTAAGCAGGGTTATGAAGGATGGCTCTGGGAACTAAGCACGGTGGAGACAAAGGAGTAGGTTTTCCTTCGGCACGAATGTGGTGAAGGAGGGATGGTTAGAGCTAGGAGTGTAGCTGTAGCTTGTACTTTGGCTGGGCCTACTCTAGTATTGCTGCTTGGAGGTGTGACGTCACCAACCGGTTTGGAAATAGGTAGGCAGCAAAGCAACACTGGTACAGCCATCTAGCGGCATGCATTTTAACTCGTTACCTTTAATGCATGGTCTCGGTGGGTTGGTGAACGATAAAATGTGCAGGCTGAAACATCCACTCTTGCCATTGCAAACAGTAAAATTTCTTAACGTCACATGGTGGTCAACAATGGAAACTTTGTTGAAATCAGACATAGGGCTATGCTTGCTGATGAGCTGAAGTTGTTTCTCCCATTGTTGCAAAAGACACACATCATGCATCAATTTTTAAATTGAAGAAATGTTGCAGTTTTTTTTTTTTTGGCAACTAATCTTATTTAAAGTGCTGAATAAATCTGAAAATTGACAATGATAAATTTGATGAACTGTATGCCTACATGGGTTATACTTTACACTACGCTATAATTGAAAATGAAAACCAGTTCAAATTAATTTAGCATGCATGATGAAATAATTATGTTCTGATTCCAGGTAAAATAGAAAAGTCAGATTGGAATGTGAAGGAAATAGAAAAAAAGATACAAGAGCACAAAATGGGCCGAACATCCAAGCATGAGCGCACTGAAAAAGTTCCCAAATGGAGTCGAGAGCAGTTTGATGATAAGGTTTGTGGTTCATTAGTATTTGGAATTTCAAGGACAAAATAAATAGGAAGAATACAGTGTGTTCTTTTTTGTGATATGTTGTACAGTTCTTGGGTTGCTTCCTTCAGTTTTACTTTTTATTTTGTGGAACTTAGTGATATGTTTCTAAGTGATAAGTTTCTAAGTGATAAGATAAATTTTTTCAGTTTCCAAAAAAGTTGTGGAATTGTTTTGTGTAATACTTTTTTCTATTAGGAACATTTCCAAAACTAACTGATAGTATATTCTTCATTAAATTTTTGTACGTTTTTACAAATCAGACCTATCATGGTTGATTCATATCCAACATCTGTTATGACTTGATTTAGGAGTACCAAGTCATTAACAAAACTATTATAATCAACCATTTTCTTAGTACAGTCAACTCTATTAACTGGTTAATGGTAGGTAGGAAGGTTGCTGTTAATCAAAATCATGGTTAACCCAAAATTAGATCTATTAGGCATACATTCGAAATACAATAAATCACATCAAAACTCACCTCGCTAACTGTGTGTACTAAGTCCTGTACATATATCTGGTGGAAAAATTTGATGTTTTTGGTTTAAAGCACATCTTAGCCAAACATTACTTTTTCCATCTTTGTCGGGGTTACGTTGCTACAAAAAGTTTTTTTGTAAAATTTTTAATACCCTGAAAATAGTGGGTAAACTAAGATTTGGTCTTGCCCAAATGTATTCCTGTTGGACTTTGAACCATCGGGAAAATTGCCTTAACCCTTTCATGCCCATTGTAGACAATTGTGTATATGTTGTACGGGAAGGTTATATTTGATGAAGCACTGTACACTACGACAGTGCCCAATTATCTTCTATAGGGGTAAGCAATTTGTGAAGCGTGCTTCTACTCTCAGTTGTGACCGGTTCACATCACGGATCACCAAAAACAAAGCGTACCATTTATTGGTTACGATAATAAAACATAGACTTTGCCAGCTGAAATACATGAATCAAAGAATTTATTTGCAATATCACAAACCATAAATTAATATGGGAAAGAAAGGGTTAACAGATGCAGCGTCAGAATCACTCTGTTGATGTGCTGTGAATTTATCTCAGTCCAGAGCGATCTTAAGTTGCTGCACAATGATTTCTTTTAATTATGGAGGAGGGTGGTGTGGTTCAGGAGGCAACATGCACTCCAACTCCTCGCTATGCGTCCTTTCCAGGTCAGCCACTGGGGTTCAGAGCAAGTCACCAGGAAGTTTGTTCTCTTTCCCTGGACAGTACTGTTACCTCGTACGTGAACTCTTATAGTAGTTGGGCCCATCTCCCTAGCTTAGATTTGGTCGTGCTGGCTTGGTTGCAGTGCGCAAAATGAAATGTGTCCCTTATAGACAAAAGTGAAACTTTTTTTTTGCCACTTAATGATGGCAAGGCATTCTAGTTTAAAGGCTGTTCATGATAAAGTGAGCATTTTTTAAATCAACCTTAGAAAAAGGTCACTGCCCATGCCTACATATACGTACTTCAACGGGCGCACTGATTTACATACCCCCGGTAAAGTTAGCAACGATGGTTGGAAAGAAGTTCCACATCTTAAAATTGTATAAAAAGTGTTAGGTAACCATTTGTGATCATTTAAATTATTTATTTCACTTTCAGTTTTTTTATTGCATCAGTGTGTAGAAATTAGCTCATTTATAAAAATTTACTTTTCTAATAATTTCACAGTTTCACTTGACCGACGCATGAATAAAGGAAGGAGGCCCATGGCAATGTTAGGTTTACATAAGGCAGAAGAATGCACAACGGGTATACAAGAAGAGCTTAAACAGGGCTTCCAAAAGTGCTCATTTTACCATGAACAGCCTATGTCAGAATGATACCTCTTTTTGTTGTGTGAAAGCAATGAGCGTGCGTATATGATTACTTAAGACATTCCCACTTTCTCTCCCTTGGTATACAGGAAGGTACCTAGGCCTCTGCCACTCATGTCAATTTGCAGGAGTAGAGCTTGTTGACTAATGGCGATGAAGCATGTCAGACTTTCCTAATTGTTTTTGCAGGGCTTCAAAAGCAGCTTGATGATCAAATGCCATTCCTAGGTTTTCTTTAGCATCTCGTTCAATGGTCCCATGTTTTCAGCCACTTTAAATATGTAGTCTCTGAGCCAGTTGCACGGACCTAGAAAACGTATCTGCTGTTTCTGGTATTTAGGGGTCTGTGCCTCTACGGTTGCATATATGCTCCCAGGTTAAAGGAAAGTTTTCTTTTGACATTATGCGGTGTCCCAGGAACTCAGCCTCTTCTGTCATTTTGAAGTGGCATTTTTTGATGTAGCATGTTAGCCCATGGACAGCGAATTGCTGTAGCACTAGTTGCAGATGCTATTTGTGATCTTCTCATGTGTCTGACTAGACAACCACATTATGCTAGGTATAACAGAATTGGCAGATGTAATTGATACGTATCACAAAGGACATCAACCTCTGGAGAGTGGCTGGGGCATTCTTCAGCCCAAAGGGTATAATCTTGAATTGGTAAATTTCCTAGCAATGTGTCGAGTCTCGAAAAATCAATTCGAGTCAGCAAAGATTGACTCGTTGCTCAAGTTGAATTTTCTTACAGCAGACATCGAGCTACTGAATGTGCAAGTTGAGTTACTGTGCTTTTATAGTATAAACAACAAATATCCACACCGAACAATGAATTTTCATGTCTTGTGAATCTATCATTTTACACTACTAAACACCTAAAGTTGCACCGAAATGAAAACAAAAACTCAGCTACATGCATTGACACTTAGTTTACTTTTGTGATAATTGGCTGTAAAAATCGGGTGAGTGTTATATTCGTGACTTAAGCCATTTTGCTTCCCAGGGAAGCGTTTCTTCCTTGCCCTTTCAGCAGAAATATGCATAATGGTAAACTTGTCATTTCTTTCTCATTTAATTACTGTTTTAAAAACATGTTTATAAAAACAACTATTAGGTAAAAAATCTTTAAATGTGGACTGCTTGTCTGCTTACCACTCATGTGGCGTGTTGAATTATTACCAGCATGAAAGCTACCCTCTCTCTTCACCTGTATAACAGTTATTTTCTTTTTCTGTCAGAATCATGCAACTGACATTACCATTCCTTCCAGTTATTCACACTTAGGCAAGAGGGAAAAAGTAGCGCTGTGAATTACCTAGGCAAAGAATTATTCTTATTGGTAGAAACCAGTCCCAAACTTATTTCCTGGTAAACCATGACTGAAAGTGGGGGAAGAAGTTATAAGGGTGTGTCCTACAATCAGAAGATAAGAAATATATAAAATAAAATATTGACTTCCAAAATTGCAGAAATGTCCAGAGTCTTTGGTACAAACAACAAACAAAATGCCACAAAACCATAGCATACAAATGGGGCCACGGTGGCTGAGCGGTTAGCTTGCTTGCCTCCCACCAAGGCGATCTGGATTCAATCCCCGGTTGGATGACCAGACTTTTGCATGTGGGAATCGTGCCAGACAATGCAGTTGGGATCTCCCATTTTCTCTGCCCTTTCATTCTGGCGCTGCTCCATTCTCACCTCCATCACCCTCATTGACTCTCAAGACCATGCTCTTAAGAGCCATCCAAATCTCTTTACTCATTCATAGCATACAAAGTGGCATAAAAAAGAAATATAATTACTCAAAAGGGCCCAAGCACAAACAAATATAGAAGGAAGCGATATACACAATAGGAAGCAGTAATAAATAATCATGCTGGGTGACCGTAAATGGCACAAAAGAGAAAAAATAAATAAAAAATATTCTTTCTTGACGTACTTGTATGATTAAATTATATGTAGGCCCAGAGGAAACGTTAATTATCTAAAATGTAATGATGTGACTTGTGACTTTGGGGTAATTAAATCTTTTCCTTTGATAATGCAAATCATATATTAAGATCTCAAATATATCTTATTGACAAACAAGTACTTTATGATTATATTTCGAAAACAAAATTGATAATACGAAATTGTTTAAGTCACATGTGCGTGAATATAGTTTATAAAAAATTTAATTTTCAAAATACATTTTTAGGTAAGTTCCATTGTAACTTTGCTGTATGGCGACCATCAAATCCACATGAACAATGAAAATAACTTTACTACCTTACCACCAAAAAAGAAAGGGAAAGTGATGTGCAGAAGAGTTCCCAAGATGAAATGAAAGTTCATCCAGCATGTGTAGAAATGTTATGCCAAATTGTACAGTAAATCTTAGGTTGGCACGTGCAGAAAAGACTAGCATTGTAGTTTCAGTAAAGATTAATTATAGCCTGTCCATTGCAGTAACGAGTAGTGTGCCACTTGCACCAAAGTAGCAGTAATGATTATCCTGGCAGTGGGATCCTCACTAAAACAAAAATAACCATAGAAAATTAGTGAGTGTAGATAGTTGGTGCACACACAAAGAGAGCAACTATAAAATTGTAATGTTACTCACCAGGGAGGGAAGACAGAAAATATCCAGTTTACATGTCAGTGTAACTAGCCAAATAAACACCAACAAAAACACACACCACAAAAAAAAAAAATTAAAAAGATTGATAGGAAACTACATTGCTACCACAGCAATGAAATTATAACTTTAAAAACAGGAATCTCAAGTTCCGAAGAACACAGCCAAGAAAGCTGGGCAACACACCATCTTGACTTTGTGGCTGGATATAAAGTGATGTAAAGAATCTTATGCAGCCCACAGAAATTAGAAACAAAGGCCAAATGACAAGCTTAGATTTACGATGCCAGATGTCGCAGGCTGTCCAGAAGAGGCTAAAAGTTCTGAGTGCAAAGACGTGGACGAATATAGCAGTGAACAAAAGATTGTTTTTTGCGTGTAATCACGCACCAAGCGGTAGGGATATGCCGAGAGAATTTGCAAGAACCACAGCTGCAGGGAAGTAAGTGGAAGGGATAGCCTCAGAGGGCAACTGAAAGAATTTGCACTGCAGCATTGTATATCCGGTCATTAGAGAAACAAACTCTCATGAAAAACAAGTCTGCAGACGAGACAGGATGAAATGTAGCTTTGAAAGTACAGTTCAAAACTAAATTTAAATCAAAGTAACGAGAAAATACGTAAATGATAAAAATACCAACGAACAATGATTACATAAATGGAAATACATAACATGTTGTGTATTCTTTAATAAATAAATAAAATATTTATCATGAAGAGTTATATCATAACACTGGACAAATAATTATATAAACAAATCGCAGCTACACGAATGTAAAATGAAAGCATCAATTATCACATTAATTAAATACCAAATGTAAAGAAAACATTACTCTCAATCGTTTTTACTGAATTAAATACTGGAAATTAGGAATCATAACTGTTAAAAAATATTTCACTAGCAGTGAAACAACAGTAAAATAGTAGTGATGTATTTTAAAACGGCACAAGGGGCAGGTATTATACCCATGTACATAGGTATGTATGTACATTTATGGTGCAAACTGTATTTTAACTAAAAAAAAATTTTACTCAACCCGGCTTGACTGGACTCGAGTGTCGTACAACTTGACAACTTGTTGACTCAACTCAACTCGAAGCTGTAAATATCAAACTCACTCATCACTAAAATTTCTCCATCCAAGGTGGTGAAAACAATATATTTGCATGAAGCTGGGATCTACCAGTATCCACTACACATATTTAAAGAGTTAAACACTTTGGCTTCCCCCAAGGCTTTCACCGTGCGACTAAGGTTTATAGCTGACTGCGTGATTTGGTTGAGGTCGTGGTAGTTTACTCACAAATGTAACAATCCATAGTTCTTATGCACAAGTGCCAATCAGGCATTATACACAGAATTTGAGGGGTTTGTTATACGACGTGTATCTAAAACACACTGAGGAATTTTGATTCGTTATTCCAGAGGTAGAAAACTAAGATTGAAATAGACAACCAATGGTCCAGGTCAAATATTACGAACAGTAGACGCTTCCAATGTTTGGGAAAAAAATTATCATTTATTGTTATATTTAGGAAACAGCATGTGGGACCAAAAAAAAGTAATGGTTACTAATGTTTTAAACCGTAATCATTAATAAAATGAATATCGTGTACATGTAACCCACCCTCATCATGTTGAAAGGGGGTGTTGCTGCCCTAATTTCTGCAAAAAAAAAATTGTTACAGAAAAAATTTCCTATTTTTGACTAGAGATTATGAAATGTCTGCAAAATTAGCAACATAAAATGTCTTTTTGCAACAAATTGTCTACCTCACGCCCTTTTAGAGTAAAAAGTACATGTTTGGTTTCACAGAGAAGTGTTACTGCCTGCCAGGTAGGCAACCAGGAGTGGTTGTCTGCACACCACACCATAGTGGAATAAGTTTCCCGCAACGTGTGTGGTGTTGCACAACTAATAATAGTTGGGTGGGATTTTCTCACTGTTGGGTTGTAAAGAAATCAGAAAAGAAATTGAAATTCTTGCACTACTAGTTTGTTGTACCATCATAAGCAACTTTGCAATAAGTGTTCGAAATGGCGGCCGCCAACCTCAATGCAACAATTAATTCGGCATGTGAAAGGCTGGCGTACACTTTCTGATAGTTACCCAGGCTTATTGTGGATGGGGAGAGCAATGTAGGGGCAAGAGCTTCCCACTCCTGCGGGGCAAACTGGATGTGTGTTCGGTTCTCCTATCATGAGAGCCGGTCAAAAGGGCAGGATGCAACTAAATCTCCAAGGCAGGTGCGCATACAGCATGGGCTGGCCTGCAACAAGGTGATGCCAAACCTCTCTCTGCCAGAGGCTCAGTGATTTATAACGGATTCTTCCCGCAGCACTTCAACATGTTTCACAGTAGTAATATTGGCATTCTTAAAGAAAGTTAGAAATAACTTTTAAAGAATTAACATATTTACCTCTTTTGTATAAATATTTTTTGATAAGAAATTATGCTTTGAACCCATCCTATTGCACAGAGTCTGTGTTGTGTACCAGCTAACATGGAGGGAGAGGAGACTTCTTAAACTGACTTGTATATACATCCTCTCTACAAATTGGGTACTGTATCAATCATCTGGAGGGAGACATTTTATGTACCTTCCTTGGAGTATGTCTCACCAGGTTGTTGGGCCATGTTCTCTGTCACTTGCAATGTTTTCTGCATTCTCATTCCCAATGAAATCTATATACTAAGTGATGAATAGTCACAGGGAAGGTATAATTTATTTTCCCAAGTTTTTTGCTATAGTATAATCTTCCTTTCAATACTTGTTGAGCCTTAAGTATCTATTTTCTCCAGCTTTGCCTTTGCATCCCAGCTCAGTGATGTGGCATGAAGCAAGGTACGCTCAAGCAGGAGAGAAGTGGGTCATGAGTCTATTGGAGGAGAGACTGGGCCTTCCAGAGAGCTGGAGCCTTTATATGGTGCTGGTGGGCAGGGATATGATCACTTCCTAAAGGAGGGCATCCCTCCAACTGATAGTGGTGAGCCTCGCTTCCCATTTCTGTGGTGCTCCTTAGAAGCAGCACTATTGCTAGTAGCCAAGATGCCTTGTCTGATGTAGAGAGCGGTTCCCAGTGTTAGGTGTGAGCTTGAAGGGCTGCCAAATTATGGTTGTGTCCAAGTCTGAGGGGACAGCAGAATGTTGATAGGATCAAATTTCACTTTAAAAGTTAAAAGTTGGGGAAGGTGAGTGAGTTAGTGTGAGTGTGGAGATTTGGGCGGCACTTAACAGCGTGGTCTTGAGAGCACTCGAGTCTGACTCTGTAGTTACAGAGCTGTTATCCAGGGTGACAACTAGAGCATGCTGTATGGCAGAAGGTCTTGAAAACAACTGTAGCAGCATGAGCAAGTAGGCAGTTAACTGTACAGCATGGAGAGTAAACAGAAAATAACTGCCAGAGTAGGCTGTGTGGCGGGTATTTATACCCCTCGAGCCATTGGGAAGTGAGCAGTGTAGTGGCTTTCCATCCTTGCTGCCTCGCCTCGATGCATATTCGGTATCCCTGTCCTGCCAGGGCAGGTTTACATGCTGGTAGGCGTGAACATGAGGGAGCCACAGCTGAGACAGAGGCTTAGAGGGATAAAATATGTTCCCCATAGCGTGTCGGTATAAAATAATGGCTGCAATATATCTGAATGTTTGTGGCTTCTGGGTTGTAGCCACATCACTGTTGTACAAGTTACTTATTGTAGACAACAGTACTGGTGCTGCTATTTAGTCTGAAATTGGAGATAGTAATGTCTTCCAAAACATAGGGACAAAGTATGACAATGACAAGACTACAAGCCAGAAGCCAAGAACATGCAGTAAAGTGAAAGATCGCAAACTTTATTAATAATCTGAATGTTGCATTTTTGTGCAGTTCCAAGCAGTGAAAATGAAGCTACAGACCAAGAGTTCAGACTTCAAACAGGATGACAAACATGCAGATGTTGATGTAACTCTGAAGCGCATAGAAAAGAAGTGGAAAGATGGCAATGCATTGGATATTGGACCTAAAGTTTCTGCCATGGCGGAGCAGTTCGCTGTGAAGACTCAAGAGCCTGAGAAACCTTCGCTGCAGCGGTCGGTGAGTTATATAGCTCTGTTCATCTGTGTTTTTTCATACGATTTTCCTCATGTCTTTGAGTCATTAATGTGATCACCTACCTGTAGCCATTTTGAGATTTGAGGCTTGGAAGCACAGAAGTGATAAAAGCAACACACTGTGCACATAAAGTGCACTATCCCCACTACATTCAATGTTCTAAACTGGCATGCACAGTTCCTGTCATATTGTGTGTACCTATGTATCTATGGGACTATAAGCAATGACTACTAGAGACCTGAAAAAATAGGTGTTATTTTTTCTTTCAAAAATATGTGTTATTTTTTCTTTCAAAAATATGTGTTATTTTTTTTGGGGGGAAAAAAAAAAAAAAAAAAAGTGTAATTTTTAAAAAATATCTGTTACTTTCTTGCTACAAAAACGCAGGTTTCTGCTTGGGAATTGCTCCAATTTTTTATGTGCTCTTTATTAAGACATACATAATTTGAGATATGTCACTATATTCGTAAAACCTGAAATTGGCAGTGTTATTCCTATTGATAAGCGGTATTTTCTTATCTATTGTTATTTCCATGCAAAAATTCCTAACTCCCAGAGAAATATTCAGTTATGGTTTTAATACAGACAACGGTTTATTAATAGACAACATTGAAAACAAGTTCAGATTTTACATAAGATTTTGTATTCTGCCTGTAACCTGGAACAACAAACTATCGCAATGCACTGGCAAGGGCATACTGCTTCATGAAAAGAATAATGTAAACTATTTATATACATCTATAAAAGCACTGTTAAAAAAAATAATAAAAAGTGCCTTGTACAGACAGCAAAAAAAAATTAGAGAAATCTGCCTATACGTTTTAGAACCATCGAAACTTTTAACAACAAATTTTTTCGTTAGGCCCGCTGACAAAACATTCGTTTCTCAAAACATCTCATTTTTTACCGCATATATTTACAGAGAATGTGTATGATAAAAATACAGGGACGAATACAAGATAAATTGATTTACAAATGTATGTAAATGCATATAAACACATTTTTCACTGCCGCACTGCTCGCTTTGTAAAAAATAAAGAATTGTGGGTTAAAATGTGACAATGATACGATATGAATGTAAACAAGGCGTGAATCCCATAGATAACATGGTGCTTAGTGGACATGAACACTACAACGGCATGTTTCCCTAATGAACAAAACTTTTGCAGGGCTGCAAGTAAAATGTTCACTCAATGTGACACATCATCACTTGCGCTCATGTTTTCTATGGTCTTAAATACACGTGATGGAAAGTAAATATGTTTTCGTTTAAGGTGATAGATCGAAGTAATCTACTGACCAACTTATGCATGCATTCGTATTAGAATATCCAAAGACACATAAAATATGTCATAAGAAGCAACTATGTGACGTAAAACAATAATAATTCGCGAAACTACTACAGGATTTTGTACAATTCGTGAATTACAGCTGAAATTCTCAAAAATCGCAATTTTTCCTTTTTTATGTCAAAATTCACGTTATTTTTTGCTTTATCGCATTTGCTAATTTTCCAGGTCTCTAGCAATGACCACATAATTTCATTTATGGGAAGTCTGTAGCAAAGTTAAATTGAGGCACCTATTTGTGTCTAGGTAATATGTTTTAATACATCAGTCTGAAAAAGCAATTTTTAGCATATTAGCAATGTCAGAGGTCCCCAAAATAATATAGAGATTTGTGTGATCTTGAAAGTCCAATTCCTTCGACATCTAGTTTTTTTCCTTAGATAAACATATTGGGGCACATAAAACAGTTTCATTAAATAAACTTTTATTTCAATCGTGCTCAATATAGTTCACATACTTGGTAGGAAACTGCTTAGAACTTTTTTATTTTTAGTATTCTATACTCATAGCCCTTGTTGTTTTCACTGGGTCCTTTGTCACTTGATTCAGCTGTCGCTTCCTTAGCTATCAACCATGATGCCTGGTGGGTTAGAGTAGCCCTTGTCTTGGCTACTTGTGGGTAGCTGTGCTCCTCTTGACCCACAGGTGACTCTACTGGTACTTGCCCTATCCAAGTTTTCCGTTCCCCAGGAGTTTTTGTAGGTGGGGCGAAAAGCGTGGTTGTAGGCTTTTGTGGCTCGGTCATAAGCAGCATTCTCTCCCACTGGGGCTTCAACCGAATGAGTTTCTGTTCTTTGGTTCATTAGACATTCAACTTGTATCAGTATTTGTATATAAGACCCTGGGTTAGCTGGGTATGAACCCTGTGCCCACACAAACCAACTTGTGGAGCTAGCCACAAATTCTTGACTGGAGGGGTGACGAAGAAATGTGTGGGTGGCGCTGGTTGGTCATTTGCTCACATGCCTGCCTGATAAGCTCTCTCCTTCTCCTGGTCTTTGATCAAATTCTTTGGGTAGGTTTGTTTTGTGAGAGTGCTCAGGGCATCGGTTGCTTTTGTTGCCCTGACCCATTCTCCCCCTTGATGGGAATAGGGCATTGAGTAGAGATGCAATAGGTTGGTGGTTAGGTGTTAGGTGTGGTCGGCAAGGTGTGGTGAGGTAAGGGGGTAGAAGAAGCCTCCACACTCTCATATGCAGTTTCCCAACACTTTCTCCTCTTATGTAAGCTCGTGAGTAGGATACTTTCACCCTTATCCCAATTCACTGTCCCCGGCAGATTGAGATGATGTGGTATGAACAGAGCCCTGCTGGACTCTGTCTGTGGCAAGGTCCTTGGGCCACACGCTGTTGTTCTCTAGTTCTCTGTCCCTGGTAGATCGAGATGCAATGGTGCAAACAAAGAATGATGAGTAGATAGGTGTGACTCATAATTCTCCTTCATTCTCTAGTGCGAGCAACCGGCTGCCATGCTCATTTGTACTGTCAGAGTGACCTTGGGTGAAATGAGGACAGCCTGAACGACCACTGTACTGGGCACCAGATGTGGATGTCTGCCAGTTCTAATCACTGCCGAAACTCGGCGGGTGTAATCTCCCCTTAGAGTGCAGTCACAACCAAGGCGGTCTTGTGGCCCTAACCTTTGGCCCCTCATGGTTGGGTACCTTCTGGTACAAATGGCTCCGGTAGCTGTAAGGTATCTTAGTGGCTGAGTGGAAGGACTGCGGTAAATTAGTTGGTAAAAAATATAGCTAACTGGTGTTAAACTAGCAACATTGTATAATGTACTGAACACTCTGATGTAACACAATTTACTGCTCCAAGGATTAGCTCTCAAGAACTCAATGCTAGGAGCCCCCCAAATCTCTCCGCCCGACTCAACTCCACTCCACTCAGGGGTAAAGTCTGACATGTGTATGAGTATCTGTTGGTGTGTAAACTTCCATCAACCCTGCTTCTATTGCTAACTCTGTGACACACAAGGTAAATTGACTGGTACACACGATTAGCATGGTAGCTGAGAACTTTGAAGGCTGGCTGAGTTTAGCTGCAGTTATTAGTCTTCTCAAGTGGAAGAGAGTTTTGGAGGTGACGGTTGCTGATGAATAACTAGAATTTCCTCACTGCTATGGATTGAGGTATGCATGAGGGTCTTGGCACTACCAATCATTCCCACTCTGCTGGAACTACACAGATGGGCTGCACATGAAAAGGTGCGTCAGCAGGAGGAGTTCCAGTCAGCCCTGCATGTACATAGGCTAGTACAGATGGTATTGGCACTTGATTAGGGGCAACACTCCTTTGCCTTTCCTTCGCAGGCCAGCTGCACTAACTTCTAGTTTACTGATGTTTGGAAGTGAGGTGATCTCAGCAGCGGGATAAAAATGTCACTGGCATGACATGCATCAAATATATGATCATGATCTCTATGCAGACACCACCCACAACCTCCATTGAGCTATACTTCCCACCCTGTAATAATTGCTCATGCTGAGCATCTGGTAGCATAGTGATACTCTTCTCTCTTGCAGAAGAGTGATGTTTGGTCTTCCCTCATTCTGCTTTAAATTGAGGCAGTAGCTGGAATAAGGGCCTATAGTGCTATAGGCCCTTTTTCGGGAGAACTTTAAAATTAATCCGCCATAGTTTAAACTGTTTGCTGACCAACTTTGATCGGGTTATTTCATTTCATGAGGTTGATAGAGCTGCTTGAGTGACCTGAAGTTATGAGCCCTTTTATCATAGACCATTGCTAATTCAGCTGTGATGGTGTGTGTTAATTGTATGTATGTGAGTTGTGTCTTATTTATGTGCTTAATTTAATTGATTATGAGGGAAACAGTAAGTAATAATTTTAGGGAAAGTGTCCGTAACACATGTGTGAGAAAGGTGCGAAACATAACAGGATTGACACACATAAATGGAAGGACAATGTGAGAAAAAGGAACAAACAAAGTGGTCTCAGTTATGTATCAAAGAAAAGTAATTTAGAAGTAGAAGGTAAAAGTTTTATCATAGTAAACAAATGTTGTAAAAAAGAGTACTTTAAAAACTTTGAAAAATCTGAGCAAAAAGACATCTTTGATAATTTTTACAGTGGTCAAAGCAAGGAGGCCCAAGATACATATCTTGCTGGATGCATGAATCGTAAACTGAGTATAATAAGGTCAATGTTGACTCTAAAGTAATACGAGAGAATACATGGAACTTCTAAATGAAGAAAAATGGTTCTGATGTAACAGTTTGTAGGGCATTTGTTATTGACGTTCGCAAGGTAAGTGCAAAAAGGGTGAGAGTAGTGCAAACAAAAATATTACAAAACAGTTTGTTTGAAGAAAAATGGGGTAAACATGGAAAGCAAAAGAAACTGGAAAATGGTGTATGACAGATGGTAATGGAACATTTGAAAGGTATTCCACATCGTGGGAGTCATTACACATCCCACACAAATTGTCTATATTTTGACAATCCAGATTTGACAATCAAGGGACTTCATGGTATGTTTCAAGAGTACAATGAAGAACACACTGGCAAACCTCTTCCAAAGGCCTACAAAACCTTCTTCAAGTTTTACCGTGAAACTAATTACACTGTCAGAAGGCCAAAAACAGATGTATGTGACTTTTGAATGGAATGTGAGAAAAATTTGGAAAATGACCCCAATCATCCATGTCTTTTTGCATACACTCTGCATAAGAAGAAGGCTGAAAGGTACTTGTCAATAACAAACTATTACATTGACAAGTGCAAAAAGAAAGATGACATCCTAACTCTTGAATTTGACTATGCACAGAATCTCCCTCTTCCAAAGATCAACATAACGAAACAGTTCTACAAGAGGTGGTTGTGCCTTTTTGTTTTTAACGTCCACTGTCACAATGATAACTCATCTAGCTTGACGCGTGCCCGGTTAGATTGATAGATACGTTGGTCGAGGATTTTTCCGTTAGACCAAAAGCGGAGTGATTGGCTCGGATGCCTCACCTGGTAGGGCGTAGAGTCGCTGCTTACAATATACGGGATGCACCCTAATGAGGAACAATCTTACAGTATATGTCCGGTTTTGGCTTGCTGACACAGGCTCGGTAATATTCTCCACTGATCCCCCATGCTATGCGGGCTGATCAGAGACATGGGCTCTGTGGGTCACCAATGCCTCCACTGGATGTGCGTTCATACACAAACGAGCGGCAGAACTCAAGTTACAGTTACCCCAGCACTAACAGTGCTCTGGTGTAATGAAGTAGCCAGGTTTGTCGCCCCTCCTTGAATGAATGTGTTGCTAGTTGATTGTGGCTCCTCTGTTCCTCTCCACCAGCACCAGCCAGTGCTCTGACAGTTGGAAAACAACAGATGGCCGTCTAATGGGTATGTGAGAAAACTGACGGGGCTCTGAAGGGCACCCATAGTAAAAGCTAATTCAGTTATAAAAAAGTCCCGGTTCCTGTCAATGGTGCACGCGTAAACTGTTCTAGCGGGTAAACAGTAAGAATCTCTATGAAAGAAAAAGCTGAAGTATAGGAAACAAACTATGTTTATTGAGGAGTCAATAAACATGTAATGCGTGCTACCTCCTAACAAGCAGTAGAGTGCTGAAGGAAACTATGCTGGCCAGGTGTAGGCGGCCTGGTTCTAGGTTGTAAAGGGCAAAGTTAAATCTAGACGGTAAAATATATATTACTACTAAACTGTTCTAGTAAAGGTGTCTAGAGGAGACAAAGTGAATTGAATACTTGTTGGTGAGCGTGTTTGGTGGTTGTCGGGTTGATTGTTCGTCGATGGTGAAGTAGCCGCTGGGGACGTACTCAAAGCTTAGAAGTTATTTGGAGGTCCCAGCACAGTGCTCGGGGATGTCGCGAGAGAAGAAACAAGAATGACTGCCCGAGCCCGGCAGCATCCGGACTTATATAGGCGAAGCTTGTAGGCTGCCGGCGCGGGCTGCAGGGAGGGCGAGCATCCTGCCCTGGTTGGCGTGGGAGTTGAAAAACTCGGTCAGCATTTCTGCGTCGTGCCTCGTCGGTGGTGCTCGGCCTTGCCTGATGTCTGGGCAGCTTGTAGGCTCTCAACGTGGAGTTAGGGGGGGAGGGGAGCGTGCCTGCCAGGTTACGTAACCTTCAGGTGACGATTGATGAGAATTCTCTTATAAGTTCCTGTTGCCTGGTATAGAGTACATCTGTAGCAGTGGAAGTAGGAACATTCTGATAAATCGTAATCATAGTTGAGTAGTAATAAGAGCAGCATGCGTCAAGCTTCTATACATTTCTTGAACATATTTCAAGAAAAAGTCCTAACACAGATGCATCATTTCTTTTCAACTACATTTCTGAAAAAGTGGACAAGAATCCAAACATCAGAGAGATTGTTCTATTTTCAGATGCAGCAGGTGGCCAAAACAAAAATGCTACAATGCTAAGGTTTTGTTCATGGCTATCTAAAACTTTGGGAGTCCCTATAACGTATCTTTATCCCATAAGAGGCCATTCATGTGGCCAGTGTGACCGCAACTTTGGCATAATGAAATCTTACATAAAAAAGAAAGAACCTATTGAGACACTGAAGTCATATTAGGAAAATATGGCAACTTGTCGGGACAAACCTGAACCATTTGCACTTGTACATGATGAATCTCTGCTTCTGGATTGGGATCAGGCTTTGACACCACGCTTTGAGAAAACCCCTAAACAAAAAGGAAATACATTTAGAATCCAGCAGTAGTGCATAATCAAATATAAGACTTGTGGTACTATTGCTGTATCCAAGAACTACAGTTCTCCGATATTTGAGCCTTATAAGTTCATGCACTCCTATCCTACAAGTCTTATCATTTCAACCTGTTCCTCCAAAGCAGTTGAAAAAATCTAAAATCAAAGACATCATCACTGATCTATTACCATACCTATCAGAAGAAAACAGAGGTTTTTATCACAATATAATTGATACTCAGCTGCCCACAGTTTCTCGTCGGCCTACTGAAGCTGAAAATAGTGATGCAGACTTCCATTTTGATGAAGATGATGTGATGGAAGAAGACTGAAGTATAATATACCTACATTAGGACAGTGTTATACAACATTATTACCAATACTGCAAATGTGTAAATAATATACTTTTTGTATTGCAGTATAGCAAACGTGATTAGGCTAGTATTACATTTAGGTTGCTTGTTTATGTAATACATACAACTATTTAATGTGATGGACGAAGAGACAGGTCTACTAATATACTGATATTGGGACAGTTATAAAACATTGTCAGGCTACTGCTAATATGTCGCTCAGGTTAACCTAGTGTTACAGATACGTTCACTGTTAATTTTTGTATTCACATACAACTATTGAATGTGATGGAAGAGGACTGAGGTCAAAATAGTATGTGCACTGACTAACATGTGTGACAAACGTATTTTTGTTGAAATAGTAAAAAGGTTAACATCATGTAGCAGATGTGTTCAATTTCGCCTTATGTAAATGCATGAGTAATCACACTAGTTTTACTAACTAACTCTCTCATATTCTCATGAAGGTAAAATAGTATATGTAGGCCTATATTACGATTACTATATCAGAATGCTGTTTTGAGCCATAGGCCCTTATTCTAGCTACCGCCTCAGTTAACCAGCAGACACACCTTTTTTTTTGACCAAGCCTCCCGCACTGTGGTTGCACCAGCAAGGCATACAAGAGATTGGCACTTTAATCTGGTTCTTTGGTTCCTAAGAGATAACTGTGCACCGATTCCTAAAAGATATCCAGCTAAGTGTCAATAGTAATCTTCCTACTGTACTGCATAGGATTCCTTACTGCCTAGCACGATCCCATCAGTGTAGCATTCAAACAAATTGTTGTCCTACTGTAGCTCCTTGCAGCCTATTGTGTGTTCATATGGGAGAAATTCTCAGGATAGGGGCAAAGAATTGGGTGCTACTGATGCAGTAACCCTGAGGGAGTGGAGAGGGTGAAGTAGGAAAGATAAAGGATGATGGTCTATTATACGAGGTGTCCCATTCCTTTCTTTTGCCATAAGCTTTTGGAACAGCCAATTGCTTCTGGCATCCACCCGTGTTCCCACCTGGGGAAGTGTTAATGTTGCTGAGAGCTGTGAGCAGGCAGCTTTTGCCATCACCTTGACGCGTGTTGCTCTATGAAGCTCTAATGCCCCACTTTGGGTGCCGCAACAACCACATTGACACACAGCGCCTAAAGATGAGTGCCACAAAAACTCTGGTTTTGTGACGGCTGAGGTAAACAGCGGTCATGGTGGTCGATACTAAGGTTTGGTTCATGATGCCAGTATCATGAGAAACATAAGAACGGCTGTCTTAGTGTTTGACTGGTGCTCTGCCAGTATAGAGAACAGGTCGGGTTGTCTGTCAAAGTGGTACAAAATCAGGAGTCACTGTCACAGTCCAGCGAACAGGCTGGCCCTTCACAATTGGTTTACCATGCTGAATGAGGATCCGTTGAAAATGCTGCTGCTACCCTAGTTGAGGTGAGGGCGGGTGGCTGCCATTAGTCTCACCAGGATGTGGAGTACTGCTGATGTTGTCGGAGCCCGGAGTAGATTGGCGGTGGCTGGACTGTTGGTCTCCAAACCTAGGGTTGGCTATACCCAGAGGTGGTTTTTCTCCCCGGCGAAGGGACTTTACCAGTGATTTGGGTGCTCCTTTGGTCTTGATAAGAGAAGAGAAAAGAAATTGTGGTGGCTCTGAGAGGTTAGGCCTTTCAGGTGGGCAGGTGGTAAAAACTCTGCCCCATGGATGTGTACTGGCAAGTGCAGGAGGAAGAATAGGATCCCAATTCAAGCTAATTTTGGAGATGTATATTCAATGATTCAATGAGAATAGACACGGTAGCTCGTACTACCTCCTAAAACTAACCTTAACCTGAATTGACATGTAAGCTACGCTTAGCCTGGTGAAGGCGACCTGGTTCTAACCTGCTTGGGAAGGCGATAATGCCGCTAAGTAGTGTGCTCCAACTGGCCCTAACTATCTACCTTGTTGTCTTGAAGGGACTGGAGGTAGTTACTGCAAGAAGGGTAGGGGTAAGTTTTGCAGTTACTGTCCGGTAAGGCAGGAGTTGGAGTCCTTGAAGAACACAATCAGTGACCGTTACTTGGGGGTGGTAAGGAAGAAGCTGCCGGCTTCTTCAGGACTGGTGGTTGAGACTTCCAGGAGCTCTTGAGAGTGTTGCCGTAGGCGCAAAGAAGCTTCTTGTGGTGCTTGACGTCAATAGTTGACTTCATCCGGCCCTAAAGAGAGCGGTAGAATCGGCAAGGTGAACTAAAGAGCGAGCCGCTGGTGTGTCTTCCTACGGTCCAAGACTCAGCGGTGGAGGAAACGTAGACTGAAAATTTTGGGCTGCGCCAGACCTTATATACTGATAGCTGCTTGGACCGGAGTAGGTAAGGGGTTAGGAAAAAGATAAGCTCCACCCCTTATGTCGTCTGCTAGAGTATTCTGCTGCTGGGAAATCGCTGATGTGGTGAGCTTCATCTCTTATCTGCTTGCAGGATGTGTGGTGCCCTCCCTCGGGGCGCCATAGAATTACGTGACATTGAGTGACGGGTTCGGCGACTTGGCAGATAATACAGTCTCACTTCGGGGGGTTGGTGTAACGTTTTCTTAGAGTAGAAGGTGAACGGTACAAGCTGAACTGATGTGTCTATAATATCGTCCACCATTTCCAGGGAGTATCCTGTAGGCATGTGTCCAGCTTCTTGAAGTACTGTGTATGATTTGCCCAAGGCGAAATGAAACTGCGTTCAGATGGGGCAAAGTCAAGTGAGCATTATAGCTGCGCAGAGCATCATCCATCAACATAACACTATGTTCAGTACACCCACTCTGCTTTGGTTGGAATCTCATCCATAATGGGTTCGCCAGTAGTTCACATGTAGAACCACCATGTGAGCAGGTCATCTTTGATCTGGGTTGTAACAGAATCACAGAGCAGTCTTAAATATCTTTCAATCTGTACACCCTGGGGGAATAACATATTAATATATGCTGTGTCAAACCACGATCGGGCAATGGGCATTCTCACTTAATTTATTTGGTGCAAATTAGCTTGCACCTTTGACTTGCAGTCTACATTCTGCTATGCAGATCGGTACAGTGGTAAGGTGGTACCTCATAGAGGGGGGGGGGGGGGAGGTGACAGAGTACAAGAGGGTAAATAGTCAAGGAGGTCCCCGACACACTATTCACATAGATGCGTGACACTTTTTGACTAATACGGAAACAACTTTGCCTCATCAGTGCGTGCCTACCCATCGCCTCAGTCAGGGAATGAACCAGAACTGCAGCTACCAGATTGCAGGATACGCTCCTTGTTGCTGGGGCTATTATAGAAATGTTATCTTGTACTGTTCATCCACTGTGAGAAATCACGCCAACCACTCGAAGTGTGATTGAGCCACCGGCCAAGCGGCCAAGACCACATTCCAAGGGCAGGTAGTTCCAGAGCATGCCGAGGGATGACGCCCCTACCTAGCTCCACCCAGAGGAGGAGCTCATTACCACCTGCAGCCCTGCACCCTAAGATGGGGGCAGGCCAGAGGAATATATGCTTGTGTGTGGCCCAAAAACGTGAGTTGATCTCCAGCAGCTCGCTCCACCACTTCGTGTGCTGGAGCTCTCTGCTTGACCAGCACCTTCGCGGCTTACCAGCAACTCAACGTCTTCCAGACCTTCCAGAAGCTCTTCAACAGCAACTGCCGAAGAAGCCTTCAACACATCTTTGCTTTGCCTACCCTTCTGGTAGTGACAACACACCCCACTGCCGTTGTGGTAGATGCCCCCACAAGTCTCTTCTCTGGACAACGGTATTAGAGTTAGTTAGGGTCAGTTGTTCTTATAGCTACCTAGCTGCATCTGCCTTGTCCAGGTTAAAATCAGGTCCGCTTCACCTGGCTTACATAGAGTACTTGTGGTCAGCTTTTGAGTAGTTTGGAAGTAGTACGGGTCACCATGTTTATTCCTCACAGAATAAATAAGTGATCTCTCTAAACCTCTGTTTATCATTACACAGGCTAACTGTCTACTTTCTCATAGACACCTGTCCATCAGAGAGAAGCAGGAGACCACGTACTTTTACCACTAGTTTTCCAAACCTAGTGTAGGACTGCGGGGCTCCCCTCATCGGGATGCACGTATGTCATAAACACACATGCTCAACAACCATCCATACTGTGCATCCTGTGTACAGTAAGGTAGAGCCACGACCATTAGAAAGACAATCCACAAGAAGGCTAGACAACAGCCCAGTCTTTACTCCATCCACCACGCTGAACTGTTGCCGGAGGGAGTACTAGACTGATTCTGGGGGCCTGACCGCCTTTGGACCCACACCCACAATCGTTTGTCGAACGCCTCAGAGAAAACCCACCTCTCACACCACCACGCTGCTGTGTTGCAGATTGGGGTGAACTGGTACGGCTCTGTGTCAGCTTGACTTTGGCTGCGGCAGAACACCTAGCTAGGGACTATCGTCACCTGCTTCCCTCTCGTGAAGCCGGTCGTAGTGCCTAACCCATGCCATACACCCAGAGGAGTGGAACCAAGTGGCAGGAAAGAAAGGCAGCAGCCACTTCCACAGCTAGCGGGAGCTGCACCCCAGCCCCTTGTGCACCCTGCAGTGTTAACCTCCGTGAACGAGCTCAAGCCGCCCGACAGTTGGAGAGGCCTCACCTCCCAGCTCCCTCCCCACCCTTATTTTCAACCCCAACGAAAACACCAGGATCACCTCACCCGATCGTCACTGCCTTCCGCCGAGTGGAGCACGTGCCCATCAGCATCGCAAACCCATGGTCTTAAGGACGTTGTAGCACCAGCCCAACCCGGACCTACCAGAGCTACAGCAGCCACAGCACCGCTGCCGCACGTGGCTCCAGCAGCAGCAATCAAACACTCATCACTCAATCAGCAACTTGCCTGGACCATCACCTACCCAGGTAAACTCGTGGCTGTGCCCCACCCAGCATGCCGGACAGTGAAACCAGTGAATGACTTCATACTTTGCTGCCAAGCAACGCACTTTGTGCTATACACCGGCTGGGCTCCAGCCAGCCAGTAGTGAGGACAGACTTTGCTAACCCCCTGACAGACATGACAAAATCGTAGTTGACCGTGACGTCGACCTTTGTCATCTGGCATCACGCGTCAACACTTTCCCTACACTCTCTCATGTAAGATTGAAGTGGGTTGGATACTTCCCCTATCCTCCAATTTTGTGTCCCTGACAAGTATAGATATGGTGGACCAAACAGAGATTGTTGGTTAGTGTAGGGTTTAATACCCTCCCTTACTCTATTTGCATCAGTGACCTTTGCTCCATGGCTCTCATCTTCCAATCTTCTGTCATCAGTGTGTCTAGACACAGTGGACACAAAAGAAGTTAAGTTGAGAGACATGCTGCAGAATTTCCTATCAGGGTTAATTGTTGTAGGCTTCTGTGTATCTTGCTTATCATTGGTGTCAGAGTGACTGGGGTCAAACAGACAGACTGCACAGTCACTGCACCGGGCACCATATACAAAGATGATCCGCTATTCAAGTGCCGTCACATCTGCTCCTAACTACCTTCTAACTATCTTGTTGCCCTATAGTTGGTTGCCTTTTTTGGTCTTTTTACTGTTGGGTATATTCTGGTAGCCCTGGTGCAATTGGGGTGTACAATTTGGAAAGTTGGTTGGCAAGTAAATATAGAATTTGTTTTAAAAGAAAGAAGGATTCCTTAATAATAGAATGTGTGTGTGTGTGGAATAACTTTATATGAGCTTTAGTTACACAGGTTTAATTCCATGTGGGCAAAATAGCAAACAATCTTGCATGAGCACCAAATAGTGCCAACGTCCTGTGCTTTCCTTGCTTTCCATACTAAAGGGATCTCACTTGTGTTACCGGGTGCGTTGGACACAAGCATGGTGTAACTACTGGGACAGCACATCCTTCATGGCAGCAGAAGGCTCAATTGGTGTGCAAGCTGGCTCAACGTTGAATAATTGGTGCTTTTAATTCTCCCATATTGAGAGAATTGAAGGTGATGATTACTGGATAGTAACTGATGTGTTCTGGCCTTGTAACTGAATATATATACACCCGTGCGGCACTGGCTCAGTGGGTCAGAGATGCATAGGGCTTCCTTATTGTGTACAGTCAACCCCAGTCTGCCAGAGCTGTGCGAGAGAGATGCATGTGAAAGGTGTGGCAGTGGGTGGATCATCCTGCCATATACGCTTATGCCACAGGAAGATAGGTTTATTTGAGCAGTACAGACTAAGGAGAAACTGATTTACCGGCAGATTGGTGAAGGCCATGATAAGTGCATAACCAGCCCAAGAACGAGAAGGTAGTTTGTTGACAGTTGGTGAAGAGGTAAGGAAGAGTTGGCAGGTATGGAGCATGGAGGTATATGGTCAAGCTGTGGGATATTCGAGCTTGGTTGGTTGGTGTGGGGAGCAGAGGGAGATGGCGCAAGGAGTGACGAAGCAGTTTGGTAAATATCTCGGGGTCGTTCCAGATGAAAAGCCTTGTTGCCAGGTCCCATTAGGTGAGGTTGTGGTGGCTTGTTGATGTGCAACTTCCTCTGTGCTTGATATATTCTTTGGAGGCACTTTGTCTCTGCTCTTCAGCATTCCAAGCTTGGGCAGTGGCATTATTTCCCACTTTCTGCCTCCTAGCACAGTGAACAGTGATATGGCATGAGGTGGGGTGAAACAACACATCCAGGTAAAGTCTTTGTGGAGCTAGTGAAGGCCTAGGTGGTGGATGGCGGACAGGATGGTCTTCCTGGACAACTGGAATCTCTCTCTTTTAACAGTGGTCAGGGCTTTCAACCACTCTATTGAGGGGAAGGAGGTACCCACTTTACTTTTGCTGTCGGAGGACCCACAGAAGTAACTGAAAGAAGTGAGTGTTACACTCACTATCACTAGGGACACCGAATTTTGCAAAAAGATTTCCGCACATGCTAGATTTCCATAGTCTACGGGCATACAAGCAGATTTCTTTACCTTATTGGTGGCATGTCTTTTAAGAGAATAAATTTTCCTGCTTGACTGGCCAATCAAAATTAGGTAATGTCCATGCCGTACGTCAGGGATTCGTGCGCAGACACCTAAGACGTGTGACACGGAAACCATCCAATCACGACAGTAGATCTGAGCTAAAGCGTTATGAAATACAACTGGTTCTGAATTCTTTATGCAAAATTTGGGTGTCGTATCAATCACTGGTATCGAGGCATCCAGAGAGTAGAGTGGTAAACCTTGTCCTCAGTCAGTTTTGCTCCCCAGAAGGTTCAGAGAAGCGCATTGTCACTGGTATCCAAGTGTCTGGTGAAAGAATGTTATATTCAGTTCATGGTCACTTAAAACTTTTCTGAATCCCTTCTGTAGTCCTACTTTCTGGCTATCCCTCCACCTCTTGCAAACAAAGGTTAATTAAATATAGAAAATTACACCATAGTGACAACATACTGTATTTGTGTGCACTTAGTTTAACAATATTTTGTATGAGAACTATTTCTTACTAGGCATATTAACACACTTATTCTCTCCCTGTTTTTATTCATATTAATAAAAATGAAATAATATAATATATAAGGAAGATGCACATGAAAGTCAAATTTAACTACACATAAAATACTTTTATGTGAACAGAAGTATAAGATGTTTGTGAGACATGAAGACATGTCGGGGGTGATTTTTCAAAAGGTATAATTGAAAGAGTATGAAAATACTGCAGATGGATTAGTGTGTCCTACTCTCAACCTCAGTGGTGAACAGGGAAGTATTGCTAATAACCAGGTGTCCTGAGAAAGAGACCATTTCCCAGGGTGGAAGAAACTTTAGCCTGAAGAGCTTGTGGTACAGGCCATGCGCAGGCCTCGAGAAGTGAGATCATATATGATCATAGTAAAGGGCTGGTGTCTGAGACATGCTGGAATAAGAAGGGTAGAAATGTCTTCTTGTATGTGTTTATTCGGAAATAAACAGATATAAACACAGCCTGTGCCTGTGGTGCTTGAAGTGCAGGAAGCCAAGTTTGCCAAGCGAATGGGAGTGAATGATATTGTTAGGGCAAGGTGATGCCTGACTATATCAATAAGCTACCTGGTATGGGCTTGCCAACAGGTATCAACACTGTGGCATGGAACTCACTTGTGTCCGTTGTTGATTTTTAAGATGGCTAAAGTCAGTATGTTATGCCTGGTAAAGGCTGTTCACAGTAAAACAAGCCCTTTTGAAAACCCTGCGTATGATCTACTTGTATACACATTGTGCATTCCTCCGCCTTATGTAAAATTAACATTGCTATGGGCCTCATCACTTTATTCATGTGTTGGTCACATGAAACTGTGAAATTATTAAGAAAGTAAATACTTTACAAATCTGCTCATTTTCACACTTTGATGCATTAAAAAATCGAAAAGTGAAAGAATCAATTTTAAGTTACGAATTGACACGAATTGTTACCTAACACTTTTTATTCAACGTTAAGATATGGAACTACTTTCCATCCATCGTTACTAACTTTACTGGGTTAATGTCACTCAGTGCACCCATTAAAATGTATGCATGCAGGGGCAGTGACTTTTTTCTAATGTTCATTTCTAAAGTGCTCACTTTATCGTGAAAAGCCTTTATATTTGTTACCTTGATGATTGACATAGAGAGATTGTGTTTGTCATAGGTGCATAAAAGTGTAGTGATAGCTGCTAGGTAAGAAAATCTGCCTAGAATGGACTGCACATGACTGTTATATACCCTGCAGAGCACAGGTTACAGGATAGTGATCCTGCAGGGTGGGCAATGTAGGGGTGAGAACAAGCTATCTATTCTGGGCAGCCAGGATGTGTGTGGCTGTAGCTGGGGTTCAGGTGATGGAGTTTGCTTGTTAGTAGACCCCGTCTCTTATAGTGGTAGTGGTATTTGCTGTGGCTGGGCTCTTGTAGGTGGCAGCAGACAGGTGGGGGGGGGGGGGGGGGGGAGAATTGATGGTGGTGCCTCCAAGTGTCAACTATGCTCTTGGCACAAGATTATCTCATGCAGAGTATAGAACATGTAAAAGTCAACGTGTAAAGACTATTTGACAGGAGATAATGCTGAAAATGTAATTATTAATGGGACCTTAATAGGAAAGAATGAAAGGGCCAAAATTGTTGGACCAGCTTACCGCACATCCTTGCATGTTATTAGCCAACAAAACCAAATTTTTGGAAAGGCATTTCGGTTGAATTAAGTAACCCTTAAGAAAGCAATGTACACATACGATACAGTTTGTATACCACGTAATAAGAAGTGAGACGTAACTTAGTCTGCTTATGAGTTAGCATTATGTATGTTGTGTTTAGTCTCTAGTGTGTGGAAGGTCTGTCTGTGTACATAACTCTCAATTGAAGACATACTCAAATCACTTGGGCTTATGAATCTTAACAGGGGATTACGTCCAGTGAAGATAAAATGGCAGATTGGTGAGTGCCACGTGATGTTTTTTGCTATATTGTGGCTGTATATATCGTCCTCTGGACAGTTTCTTAATTATTTTGCTCAACGTACTCGCATTTTTGGTCCTCTAAGCTGTATAACTAGTCGCTGCAGGATGGAGTGTAGCAATGTACGAGGTTATTATTTGTTTGCCTAATGACTCGTCTTTGATCATGGTGAAACTGTGGGAAGCTACCTATAGCATTTGTGTTATTCCTTGATGTTCTTGTTAGTGTTTGGCTTTCGTGGTGGTCATATGTAACATGCTGTTGTCTTTAATGCATTGATAGTCTAACTTGTACGTAATATAGAATTTCTCTGAAAAACTTGTGCAGCTGGCGCGTTGCACGCTATACTTAGTGGCACCATCTGCTTTCATGTTCATCGGCAAGCTCGCATGCGCGCTTGGCTTCCCTCTCCTGTTTCCACTCTGTGTCCCATGTTCCTTGGTTGCCCTTCTCCCCGTGCATGCACATTTTGTTTTCTGTTGGCTAGCTCTGCTTGCTTAATGTAACTGGGAGCTCACTTCTCGACTTCGACTCCCTACCTATACTACTAACTTACTTTGATGTAGCTGACCGATCATTTCATGGAATATTTAACTGTGGAACAGTGAGTCATAAATGTATGCAACAGCAGTTGGCCATTTAGGTGTGTTTATAGTTTTTAAATTAAATGTGGCATAGTGTAGCAGAGTAGCGCAGTTAGTTATTTGTGCCGTACACAAATAATTTTTCACACCATCCAAGTGATTTTACAATGTAATAAATTCATTATTACAAAATTTGTTTGCAGCAATCATAATACAAATGTTTTGATTAAATTGAAAATATAATAAAAGGTGAATAACAAATATGTAAAAAGGCAACAAACTCGTAAAACTATGTAATGAATTGCCAAAAAAAAAAAGCAGAAACATTCACAAATGAGGGGGGTTGTATAAACCCTAGAAAAAGCCCACATTTGAATAAAACTAATTTAAAAAGGCAACAAAAAATGTAATGAGAAGCTGTCTTAAGGACCCTAGCCAAATACCTCATTAATAAAATTTACTTAGAACAATAAAATGGGGCTCTCTACAAATAGCAAACAAATTTAAATATTACATGGTTTAAATTACACCCAATATTAAGTAGCAAATGGGCCGTGAGTGTATTTTTAAAAACAAACTAAATGGTGACTAGAACTGGGCCACCAAATATCACATACACAACAGACGGAAATGGAAAACAATACTGCAGTGAAGCGGCTTTAGTTACACTAAAGGTAGTTTTGAAAGGCTACCATACCAGAATTTAGAAAAAGCCTACTAAACAACAGCACACCCCAAAACACAAAAAAACTACACAAAATTAATTTTAAAAACTAAAAACAAATTTTAAATGGCCAACTACCTTCGCATACAGTAAGGATTCACCGTTACACAGCTAAATGTCTCATGAAGTGATCAGTCAGCTACATTGAAGTAAGCTAGTAGTGCAGGTAGGGAGTAGAAGTCGAGAAGTGAGCTCCCAGTTACAGCAAGCAGGCAGAGCTAGCTGACAGAAAACAAAATTTGCATGCACGAGAAGAAGGGCAACCAAGGAACTTGGGACACAGAGAGGAAATAGGTGAGGGAAGCGAAGCACGCACGAGAGCTCGCCAATGAACATAAACACAGATGGCACTACCGAGTGTAGCACATAATGTACGAGTGGTGCACATTCAGACCCTCTCACTCAGAGACATCTGTGGTCCAGCCAAGGCATAATACAACCTTGACTGGGTGATTGCCACTCAGTGCACCCGTTAAAATATATGCACGCAGGGGCAGTGACTATTTTCTAAGGTTTGTTTCTAAAGTGCTCACTTTATCGTGAACAGCCTTTACCAGAGCTGTTTCGCAATTGACAGGATTGACCGTTCTGTGCATGGGAATTCCCTCCATGTTTCCTCCAGCATGCAGTATTCCAACCAAAGCACCATTAACCAAACCTGAACGGATTGTACACTCAAGAGAACTTTGTGTAGTGTCTTCAGATTGTCTGTGGTACTAGCTAAATTTTGATGGCAGTAATGGATGTTCCCGTCTTGTCTCTGAACCTTACAGCTACTTGGCTGAATTCACATTGACTCCAGAATGATTCAACCTTAATTTTCTTCATAGGCCAGTGATTTAATGGGGTCCCATCATACACATCATGTGCCAACTGTATCTTTAATCGTGAGTAACTGTAAATAAACTTGATCAAAGCCAGCATTTACATTTTGAATACTTACACAATTACAAATTTTGGGACATAGTTGACATATGTATCAATATTTCTTCATCTTTTTAAGTCTGTCCTTTCACTATATGCTATTCATGGTAAAATGAGCACTTTTGAAAACCCTGCTTAAGAGCTACTTGCATGCACATTGTATTTTCCTCCGCCTTATGTAATATTAACATTGCCATGGGCCTCATTACTTTATTTCTGCGTCTGTCAAGTGAAACTGTGGAATTATTAGAAAAATTATTTTTATTGTATATGCTCATTTTTAAACTTTAATGTGTTAAAAAAAAAAGAGAGCGAAAGAAATAATTAAAGTTATCAGAAATGGTTACTTAACAATTTTTATTTGACGTTAAGATATGGAACTACTTCCCATCCATCATTACCAACTTAACTGGGTGCATGTCACTCGTGTGTGCCCATTAAAATATATGCCGGTAGGAGCAGTGACTTTTTCTAAGGTTGATTTCAAAAGTGCTCACTTTATCGTGAACAGCCTTTAAGGAAAATCTTTTAATGTGAGCAACCATCTTATTTAAAAGGCAGAGTGCTATGAGACCGGAGATAAGAATTTTAATTCTGATTTTGCCCAATTTTTGGGTAAAAACCCTAATATTTTTATTCTATTTTACTACCTATAACTTTGAGAGCACCGGCTTTCTGAAGACATTTGCGTATGTATTTACTGGTGTGTAAAGAGGCATATTTCTAATAGTTTTTAATGTGGGATTCATCACAAAACAGAAGGCAGACTGTGATAACATTGTCATCCAATAATATTCCATGAAAGTCCTTCAGTTTTTGAGATCTTCATTTGTCATGAAAATGTAACAGCTTTTATGTTTGTTACTTAGAAAGCATATTAAATTGCACAAGTTGTTAATATTCAGTATTAGAATGTTAACACTTGAAGGCTTAACACATGGTCAGTGGTATAGCAGCAGCAGTCAAGAACTTACTTTTCACCACATTTCTTAATGGCATTTACTTCAGTTGTTTCATATATATATACATTCACACACATTCATTCATTCTTTGCTTATCAGTCATTCGATTTTGTCTTGTTCATGTTGTATTACCTGTTTGCAGAATTCAAAAGCTACCATGTTTGTTCCGGCCCAAGGGAGTTCAGAGATATGCCACTTCTGCAATAAGAGGGTGTATCTCATGGAACGAATGAGCACTGAAGGAAAGTTTTTCCATCGAGGATGTTTCCGCTGTGAATACTGCAACACATCTCTCAGGCTAGGTGAGTCGGCTTAGTATACACTGCACTGTTAATAATTTATGAAATAAACATAGTAAATTGCTTCAGTGTATTGGAGTTACTATTATAAGCATCAATCTGTCTAGAGTTTAATTATCTGAAGCTTAATTACATTACAACGTGTCTGAAATTCTTATTTTAATGAACGTGCTGAACATAGTCCTGGTGTAGTAAAAAAAAAACATACACATCAAACAACCAAAAAACAGTTTTGTAAAGACATTTTGCATAACACTGGATAAGGAACACTATTTTGGAGCCTTTTAACAAAAAAACAATTTTTTTTTCTATGGTTGGTTCTGAAAATATATTCACCTAATACATACACAATATGTGAAATTTGGTGATACGACTGCATTGAAATTTTGGTACAGACTTTCAGCTAGGAAAATTTTGAGTTAGTTTCTTTAGTTCTTATAGTGGTATAATGCATGACAGGAAAACTGCAAGACAGTTTAGTGTCATGCTGACATGAGCCGTTGGAAAGTGGCAAGGGCGTTTTTCAACCCAAATGGCATCACGTTTTATTGGTACACTTCCTTGTCAGAGGTGGTAAATGCAGTGTACTGTCTGGATTCCTTTTAAATGTGGATTTCTGAATACCTGCAGCGTACATCAAACACACTAGAAATTTTTACTTTGCTCAGAGCCTTTAGTGTGTGGCCCACATTGATAACGGGTATGGTATTGGTTGCATGATTTGATTGAGGTCATGGTAGTTCACTCAGAACCTCAGTGTCCCGCCCTTTTACAGCTCTGGTACCATCCGAGCATTGTATGCTGAATTGGTGGGTTCATTGATTTCCAGCTGCTTCATCTCCTCAATTTGTTTCTCAATGAACTGCCTTCGGTAGGGTGATGGGTTGCCTGGCTTGTTATGTACTATGTCAGGGTGGTAAAGGGTGAATTTAATGCATTATGCTGCTAGTTTGCCATAGGATTCCTTGGTGCTCAAACATATTTTAGTCTGTGTTTAATATGGCTACCAACTGTGCTACTGCCAGTCCATCTAGTTGATGGTTCACCTCTTTGCCTGTAGTGCCTTGTTGCATTTCAGTTGTTTCTGAATTCTTCCAGGTGATCAACCTCCGCTTCTCGGTTCCTAGAAACACATTGCCTTGCTGCTGGTAGTCAATGATCACCTGTTGCTTGGATAGCCAGGGTTGCCCTAGAATTATAGTTTCTCTTAGCCTGCAGGCCACGAAATATTTAGTTGGGACGGCATGATTGCACCTTCAATGGACATTAGCATTCCGTCTTGGGCCATGTTCACAGCTGTGGTAGTGTCCCAGAGTTTCGCGGCCTGAAGAACCTTAGGGACAGCTGATAGGCAAATGAAATAGACATTCGCAGCGGTGTCTAGTGTGGCTACTAATTCGCATCATTCAATCTTTACTGTGATACACAGTTCTTCATTCTTTCCTCTAACATGCCACTTCTGTGGCCTCACTTACTTTGCCGAGGCTCGTGACCCACCATTTTCCCCGGCTACTGCGTTTCCCGCTTGTTTATGTGTGTCTTTGATTGGCTTTGGTTTGCTCTGGATAGGGATATTAACCTTCGCGGCTCTGGCTTGAGCATCCTTCATGCGGCATCTGCCTTGTAGCACTGAGCAGTCATGATGGAAATGCCGTTCTGGGCAATACCAGCACTTAGGTAGGCTCTGACTGTGTGTGGGAGGGGGCACGGCCCCTCACACTTTCCCTTCTGCTTCTTTGTTACGCAGCTGCGGAGTTGAAGTGGGCCAGGACTAGCCCGCGTATTCTCGGCTACATCCTGTTCATGGACTTGTGCACGCATAACTAGCTCTTCAACCCCTTGTAGGAGTGGGTTGCGCAGAAAATGTTGGATCTCTGGGAGTAACCACAACGTGATCATTTATACACTGGCCTCTTCGGACTGGCCTGGCTGTAAGTGCTGAAGTAACAGTTGCACCTAATGAACATTTCAACTACTTCCCCAGGATTTTGGTACTGGCTGTACAGTTCTTAGGTCAGCTGTGACAGTACTGATTTCCTCGAAAAATGGGAAATTGGCCTCTTGAAGAATTGATCCCAGTTCATGACAAATTTGCAGTAACGATTCCACCATTGGTGAGCTTTGTGCTCCAGCTGGGCTTTGGCTTTCGTTACCAGTAATGCCTTCATGAGCTTAGTGTGGGTGAATTTGGCCTTACAGGTATCTATGAATTGTCCCGGGTCTTTCTGTGGTTTTTCAGCGTATTCGGGAATCAGTAACACCTTCCTCCATTGGTCTATTTTCTCGAGGTGGGCTATATAATTATGCGCGTGTCTGGGTGGTGCGACATGCGGTGCAGCTATACGTGAGCCCTTCCATGTAGCGGGCTTGGTCTGGTCAAACAAGGCATTTAAAGTGGTACAGGCGGGGGCAGTCATCACAGGAGGCTCTACATAGGCCTTCCACAGTGCATTGGGCTTCGTTGCAGGAAGCTAATCATTCTTGACATCTCGGGCAGTGGAATTCCAATCCGTCCTTTTCCTTTTCCTCCCAGCCTTAAACACAGGTAGTGGTAACTGTTGCCACATTGTGTGCATTGGATGGTTAGATTTCCCTCTCCGGTACAGCTATGCTTTAGACACTGATCCATGTTGAGTTCTCTTCATTTGGTGAGGTACTCCAGTTGTTTTTGGTCGCCATGATAAAAATACTTTTCTGGGTTTTTAGGCGCCATGGAGTTTTTCAACACTCTCCAAAGTGTTCTTGGTTTGATTGGAGCAGCATTGTTCTTCTTGACAGTGAGACTCTTCTCCGGATGTTCCTGGTTTCACTAGCTCTACTAGAGCTTTGTGATGCCCCACATTGGGCACCATATATATATATATATATGTGTGTGTGTGTATATTAACACGTGTTCCTCTTTGTGGATACGTGGTTAGGGCGCTGACTGCCCTCTTTGACCTTATGAGGTGGAGGGGGGTTAAACCCCAGAGTAATTCGGTGTGTTAAGCTATCCCTTCCGGGCAGCCTTACTCTCCGTACCACAAGGGACATCAATAATCAGGACGCCAGCTGTCCCGATAGGGGGTGAATGAGCTCAATTGGTTATGAGATTTGAGTGATTGTGGGGGTGAACGATCTGGCTTACACTGACAGGATTGATCTGCTGCGGCCTCGTTGGTTGGCGAGCGGGGATGAAGTTGGCTACGGATGGTTCCGACTGCGTGCAGGGAACTGCCTTAGGAGGGATTCAATCCCTGAACGTCGTTCCGGAAGCTAATGTTATGGTGCAGAAGTTGGGGAGTACTTCTGTTCTCAGGTGTAAAACCCGAAGTATCCTGCCAGAATTTAGTCTCACAATGGTTGATCGGCTAGATGGGCTCTGTGTGTCGGTACTTGAGTTTGATGTCTGTATAAAAGTTGGTTGAACGGGGGTTTCCTCGGAGTCTTGATTCTTCGTCCGGTTCACACCAACCTAAAAAATGTTTTAACTGGGTCTCTTGGCCAGGGGTAATATATCATAATCAATAGGGTCGTTCGCTGATTCACTAATGACTAGTGTACTGGGGTGTGAGTCAGTAATTATCGGGTTTAATATAGCTTGTTGCAATAAGGTATGCCTCTCACGTCACCTATGACAGCTTCCAGTCCCACCGTGTTGTTTGCATATTGAATAGTGCAAGATAACAAATAAAATTAAGGTTGTCAATAGGGGTTGTGTACGAGCAGTCCTGGGCAGGGCGAAATTTACAGTCACTCCCACGGACCTGCTGTTCACAAGGACAACCCTAGTAATTAACCTTGTGTCTTGTATCGGTGGCGGTGCATTGGACTATCTGGTATTAGGTCCTTTGTCAGGCCCTGCCTCCTGGGGATACAGCTCACTACACTGCCAGATAAAGACGTGAAGTTAGTTTGAATGAATTGTGCTCTGACAGAATACACAACACTGAAATTAAATACTGAATTAATAAGCAATTACAAAAAAAATGATACAGGATCTGAAACTAAAAATTATGATAGTTGACACACATTGGGTACGTTTGTGATGTAATATTTTATTTTTACACACTATAAGCTAGGTGAAGGAATATAGTAAAATGCTGAATTAAAATCAACAGTTGAAGGTGAGCCTGGGATAAAGTAAATTAATAAATATTCCTACCAAAATTCCTAATTAATTAATGAAGCAAATGTATTCGCTATTTACAGCATGATCGTATCAAGGGGCTCTATCCAGGGGGACGTAAGTTGCGCAATGACCTGTTACCGTGGAGTAAAGGGAAGTTGACTGAGGTAAGGGTGAGTAGGTCCAGGTGTGGGATTTATCATATGTGGAGAGCTGTCCCTGGGTGGTCAGCTGAAGGAAGCCTTTTCTAAGCTGGGGCTGGAGTGCTGGCGGCCTTCTGCAAGCTGCCTGCTGGAGGTGGTGGTTTGAGCCCTGCCTCGAGCTGCTGAAGCGAAGGAGGTTGAACCCTGGGCGGGCTGCAGAGGAGAGGTAGAGAGCCTTCCGCAGACTGTAGGAGAGCTCGCGAACCTTCCAGCCGGTGAGCTCCAGCGTCTCTGCTGGACCACGGGGGCTGTACTTCTAGTTATACGAAAATCGCCCTGTCTCAGTGATTCTGCAAAGGCGGGGATAGCGTAGCCTTCCAACAGAAGGGCTGGTTTATCTGCTGCAGGAGCGCAGCTCAATTTCCTATCTCCCCTGGTGGAGGCGATGACATTTTCATGCATCCCGGACTGAGGCAGGCAGGCAGGCCATGACGTCAGAAGTTCACATGGGTGCTGCTGTCTTGAGGGTTGTGTGGAAACTCTTGGCCAGGCAGGGTAGCGCAGTATATATTAAATAATTAATATTATTTCTTTGTCGTGGTTGCTCTGGTACGTTCCTTCTTGAGTGGATGTGGAAGAATATAAATTCAGATGTGAAGTTAAGTTAAGTAGATGACTAGCCAATGTATGGAGTCATTTTAATAATATTATTTCCAAGTCTTGGCGGCCAATGAATTTGAAATTCGCCCCTAGCTTGGCGCACTCAGATGGGGCAAAGTCGCGTGGAGTGCGCATCTCAGTAGTGCAGAAGACTGGCATGCGTCAATGCATATGTGTATATGATATAATTTCCACTGGGTGGCTAGAAAAATTGGATTCTTAGTACTTTGCACGTTAAAATTTATGGCATCAGAATATGTATTATTTTAGCCCGTAAAAAGAATGAATAGTGTAAAATGATGCAGAGTATCAAGTGTGTGCTATGGAGAGGAGAGTGCTCTTTGTAAGTACTTATTAGATCATTCAAACTGTTGTAAATTGTACTATACCTTAAATATTTTCATAAAGAAGTGTTTAATCTATTATTATCATAAAAAAAATTTTAAATTAGATTGATGCATGATGCATATATGGACTAATTTTTTTTGCTGCAACTACACAATATCACATGCACGCCTCGTTCCTACAAGTAATGCACTCAAAGGAAGAATGTATTAAATTGCCCTGCCTTAAATAAAACCCACTGAAATGGGAATGTGCTAGAAACCACGCCATTGTGACTGCGCCTGAGCTCGCGCAGCTGATGCATCCCCACATAGCAGGGAGGCCTTCTTCCAGGCACCCTTTGAGATGGCGACAGAATTCGGCTCCGCCTACATAGTGAGGAGCTACCTCGGCCTCCCTCAAGTGCTGGAGAATGTATTCCCCTGCACCGCCGCAGAACGGCAGCTCACATCAGCAACTCGCCTTCGCACAAGTTGTGTCAAGGCTCTCTGCTCTGGCTGCTCTCTACCGCTCTCTACCGCTCTCTTCACGAGAGACCAACAGTTGATCTTCAGCTACCAATGTCGGACTTCTTCCTGCACGCGCTGCAGCCCCAGAAGAGTAGTCATCCCCCACTTAACACTTGACGTTGCTGTCAACACCTACACTTCATACTTCTCCCCAAGTCCTTCAGGACATCAACTTAGCTTCAGTTACAGTTTAGCTGGGCTCTTTTGCTCACCCTTCAGGCCAGGCTCTTCATATCAACAGGTACCTTCACCTGTCTTTGATTACCTTTTGAGAGTTAATCTGCGCTTGATTACAGTAAGAGCGTACGGGTCACTGTTTCTTATCCAGGAGATAATATAACACGTTACCACTTTAACCACCGTTTGCACTTTCTTGAGCGAACTGAGGTTAGTCTTTCCCTGTAAGCATCACCCCACAAAGGAGAGGCAGGGAACTTCAGATTAATACTGATTTTGCTGATCTTCGTGTAGGACTGTGGCCTGTCCCCCTAAAAAGGACTCTACGTATGTCGCCAACACGCAGCCCATTAGACGGCCACCCGTACTGTGGATCAGGTACGCAAAGGTACCTGGTGCACATGTACGGTACAGCCACAACCACTAGCAAGACACACAACAAAGAGGCTAGATTCCCCTTGTCAGCTAAACTACTACCTCCACAGTGTATAAACTTGCTGGAGGGAGTGCCAGGCCTGGCAAGGAAGGCTCTACCCTTTCCGAATCATAGTCTATGTAGAGTTAGTGTTGCCTGTTACCCCATTGCAGACATGATCCGTAGAACATTATTCCTTGTTAAATGCCATTCAACCATAGGAGGGGTATAGTAAGTGTAGTGACAGGAAGGCAGCTGCCATCCTTGCTGGTAAGCAAGCGTTGATTAAACAATCTGACCTAGCATTCAGCTGCCTCACCACCCGGGAACGAGCTCACGCTGCCCACCAAATGTTGAGGCCTCACCTCACAGTTACTCCTAGACATCTGTTTGGACCCCTGGTAAAGCTCCCCTGGACTGTACACCCAGTCATTGAGATCCTCTGCCCAGGCCTATCCTTAGACCTAGGCGTCGAGAGCATCGACGACCTAGCTGCAGCTTCACCAACCAGCACCAGTAGGCCGACAGCCCACCAGCCGCAGCCGAGCACGTCTCCCTCCTGAGCCATCCAGCAGACGCCGTCACCACTAACCAGCCAGGCCAGGAGGCCTGCCATTGGTCCATTGTGGATGAGCACCCACTGACCAGCAGTGGGAGGTAAGCCAGCGGCACCACCAAGACCCTGTAACCGCAAACCAACTCTATCACAGATTGACTTCATGCCAAGCTGGCTGTCTACCTGCCTGGCGCTCTATAAAGGCGTTATAAAGCTAAGCACCAAATCTTACAGACCCTGCCACATTAGGATCTGTAAACCGCTTTCCTGTGTGTCTGATAGAGCACAAACTAAATCCAACTTATATTTAGGTATTGAAGTGTTCCTGTCCGTAGACCATTAAGCATCAAGATGTACATATTTGTGATGCCTTGTTGCTGTGATTACAGGTAACTATGCATTTGACAGAGATGGTAGCTATGGCAGCAGATTCTTCTGCATACAGCATTTTGGAATGAAGGGTATGCAATGGAACCGTGCGAGGAGGAAGAGTGAGGAACTGAAGTCTGGCATTGACAAGGAGAACATACCAGCCGAGAAATCTCCCAAGACTCCTGCCAAGGTACTGTAGTGTAGATTGTTTTATCCTAGAACCCTTATTTTTTATTTTTACACAACCATCAAACTCATCTAAAAATGTAGTAAAAATTGTATTATTCCCCAAACTAATGAAAGAAATTGCAATGAAAATAGTTCAGAAATAAATTTGCTATCCCACAGGAATGAAGTACAGACATTAAAATGTTGCTGCCATTAATTAACATGCTGAAATTAATAAATATTGACAGAAATCATTTGACAGTTACAGCTGTGGGTGTGCAGTAGGGGTGCCAGATGCCACTGGCTCTTGCCTCTTGTATAGTATGCTTCCTACTATATGTAACTTCATCACAGAGGGATGCTTCTAGGGGTATCAAAAAAAGTAAATTTATCACTGAAAAATTTGGGTGGAAAATAAAATTTCCCACAGGAATCTGGAAAATTTGTGAAAAATATTTTAGGTTATGAAAGTACCGGAATGCCAATGAATTTTACTTTCTATCATAACTTATTCCATGAAAACAAAGAAGAAACTTATGACTGCAAATGCTAAACAAATGAGACTAGAGCTAGAAATATTCTAATATTGTATATTATTATTCACTTAGTTGTTACATTACAGTGTTAATCCTCTTGTTGTAGTATTTATTTTGAACTGGCAGCTTCCATTTTCAATAGAAGAAGATACATAAATATTTTTAAAACATTAGAAATGCCACTTACAATCTGCTCAAAACAAAAATTTCACTAATAAAATGTGTTCAAAACATTGCTTCATTGTTTAAAGATCACAGCTCTTTTCTTTATTATTTCATAACCTCTTCTAATGATTTTGTCCATTAGTCATTTCATTTTCATTAGATGATGTGTGTATACTGATAGAAGTATACATGAATTAACTTTTGGTGGATTTTCTAATGTTTGTGAAAAAACAAACTTCAAATCAAATACTGCAGTTGTACTGGATTCACAATAGCATAACTGATTATCAACCACTCAGAAGCAAAATCATTTTGCAGTGGATGTTTATTATTATTTTGAATAAATATATTTAGTAACAGATGAAACATCATAATCACCAAAAACGGAAAAATAACTTGGTTGATGTTGACCACATTTGTGTCCGCCAAATTTCTTTTTTAGTGCCCAGTGGCATCAGACAAGTTATGAATGCAACATACCACAACTGTGTACTAACAAAGGTAATTACTCTTTTCTTAATGCAATAAAAAGTAGCAGAGTGAATTAATTATTTTTTCCAAAGCAAATTAGTTTTTTTTTTTTTTTCCCCCCATGACAATGTCTTTATTGCTTCAAGTGAATACTACTCTGAATGAAAAAGACATTTTACTGGCATGTTACAAATTGTTTCAATCAAACCCATGTTAAAAAAATCAGCGATAGATTTTGATGCGTGTCTGGTTAGATTAACAGTTACAATGGTCAAGGATTTTGTCCGCTAGACCAAAAGCGGGGTAGTTGGGTTTATATAGACAGCGGGAGGCGAGGGGTGTTGGCTAGTATTTACTTACTTACTCCTACTTTTTGGGTGCCGTGGTTGTAGTGGTTTTTACCCAGACGTAGTGAGCTTGGCCCATGCCAAAACTGCGATTCCACAGGTGAGCTTCGTTGGTCCTGAAGTGGATGTTGTCCCAGCCGAATCTTACTTCAATACCGGTGAACAACCCTTTTACCATGGGAAGGCACGTGGGATGAATGCGTATACCAGCGATACAAATAATACAACAACTGGAGCAGTCGATACTGATTCGTGCCTGAGTTGGGCGGCGTGGTCCTGTTCTGCCTGCTTTTCCGATGTGGGTTGAGGCAGTGCACTCCACTGTCTGACGGCAAGGAACGTTGTGTGTTGTTCCCCACGTTTTCGACCGTGCCTGTGGTCATAAGACATAGACTCTGTGCACAGTATACTAGGTACACCCTGACATGATCAAACTAAACACAATTTACAGTGTCAGTCCGGTTTTGGCTTGCTGACCAGGCTCTGTAAAGTGTCCACTGATCCCCCACGCTATATGGGCTGATCAGAGATGTGGAGCTGTTTGGGTAACCAATGCCACCACTGGATGTGCGTCCACACAGGAATGGGTGGCATGTCTCAAGCTACGAAATATCCCAGCACTAAGAGTGCTGTGGGATAAGGCAATAACGCGAGACTGTCGCTCCTCCCTGGGTGAAGTTGTTACTAGTGGTTTTGGCTCCTCTGTTCCTCTCCGCCGGCACTAGGATAGTGCTATGGCAGTTGGAAAGCAACAGATGGCCGTCTAATGGGTGTGTAAGCAAATATGACGGACCCCTGAAAGGGGCCCGTAGTTGAAGTTAATTTGGTTATTATAAATTGCCCAGTTCTTGTCAAGGCTGTACGTAGCAACCTGTATCCAGCAGACAGACAGATAGATACTCTAAGAAATAAAAGCTGAAAGGTAGGAAACAAAAGTATGTTTATTGAAGTCTCAATAAACATGTGACGCGTGCTACCTCCTATCAGATGATTGAGTGCTGAAGTTTACTATGCTGGCCAGGTGTAGGCGACCTGGTTCTAATGGAGAAAGGGAAAGAATTAGCTAAACGAGAAAATATATCATACTTCTAAACTGAGTTAACAAAGATGTCTTGAGGAGACAAAGTGAATTTAAAACGTGTAAGTAAGTGTGTTCGCTGGTTGTCGGGTTGACTGGTTATTGACAGTGAAGTAGCCACAGGGGGCGTACTGAAAGCTTCGAAGTTCTCCGGAGGTCCCAGCACTAGCAGTGCTGTGGGATGTCGCGACAGATGAAACAATAATGACTTCCCGTGTCCGGTAGCACATCTGGACTTATATAGTGGAAGCTTGTAGGTGGCCGGTGCGGGCTGCGGGGAGGGCGTGATGTCCTTCTGCCCTGATTTGCATGGGAATACTCTGGTCAGTGTTTCTGCTTCATGCCTCATCTGTGGCGCTCGGCTTTGCCTGAGGTCTGGACAGCTTGTTTGCTCTCTCAGCTGCAGAAGGGGGGGGGGGGGGGTGGCATGCTTGCCAGGTTGCATATCCTCGACATGGAAATATTTGCTCATAAGTCCCTGTTGCCTTTAGGGTAGGCAGCGTGTCACTCACGTCTGTAGTGGTGGAAGAGGTACTCTTGGTTACGAGTTGTAATCGTATTAGATTATTTGTATAAGCAGCACACGTCAATTTCATTAAAATAGTTAGTAATTTTTAGTCAAAAAACACTAATATTTATTTTATATAATTAGATTATGTACATCTGATCTTAAACTTTGCATTAACCAGCAGTTGATATTTGCGCAATGTATGGTTTAGTACAATGTTGCTTGGTTTGAAAAAAATTCAGTGCACACAGTTTACTGTAGCTTTATACAACTTTCAGTTTTCAAACAGTTCAAATTTTTTTTTTCTAATTAAAATACATAGTACAGTGAATTTTGTGTTCACTAAGTTTGTGTTTTGACACAGCGAACTCAGTGAGAGCACAATGTCTCTGCATTCATTGATAATCTCGAAACTACATTGCATATTGCACATTGCAGGCATTGTATCACTGCTATTTGCCATTTTCTTTAGTGAAAAAGTTCAAGCTTGCGCTGATTTGTCAAACTTGCAAATGAGTTTGTCTAATAATTTACTCTTTTATCGTTGCATGGTGACATAATTACTACTGCTGGAGCAGATGTGTTATATCTGACATATAAGAATTTCTGTAGCTAATGCAATAAAATTTGAAATTAGTGAATGAGCAGAAAAATTGAATAAAAACAATAATATTTGATTAATTGGTTTATAATCATACACATGAAGAGTCAATATATATGAAGCTTTATGTATGGAACTTTGATTGTTAGTACAGTAGTTTGAAACATCCTTAGAACAATTTTCCTCCCAAAAATATTGAGGAAAGAAATTGTTCCCACCCAATAAGAAAATTGTTATGTATTCCCAAAATTTTCCCAAAGTTCTGCATCTCATATACCCTTGAATTGCTTTCTAATCTACCCGTGCGTCTTTCAGCCACTACCAACTATGGCAGCTTTCTCAATCCTATGTTTATAGAGACAGGAGGAGTCAAAAATAGTGTGAATTACATATCTTGCTTATTATTCACCATAGCACCCCGCCTCTGTCTACTGACTGTGGCAAACTTGTTTGGCTTACAATTTTACTTATGGTTTCAGATTTATATTTTTGCTTTTTATTTATTGGTAACCTGTGCGTATTAATACCATTGCTAATGATGCCACAATACAGGTACAGTTTTGGTACTGCACATATACATGCAACGATACAACTTTAAATAAAAAAGCATCTTATCTCATGGTATGTCACACGTTTATCAGAAATATGCCTAGATATGGTAAACTTGTCATTAATTTTTCATGTAATTACCATTTTAAAAACCTGTGTACAAGAAATATTAACTTATTAAAAAAAAACTTTAAATGTGGATTGCTCATCTGCTCGCCTGGTGGAATGCTGACAAACTAGCCCAAAATTTATCCTCCCACTACACCCCTATAACAGTTATATTATTATTATTTTTATCACCACCACATGGCTGACATTACCATTCCTACCATAGTTGGTCACATGTTGGCAGAAGGGAAAATGTAGCGCTGTGAATCACTTAAATCATACAAAGGATTGTTCTTATTGATGTAAATTAATCCTAAACTTTTTTCTTTGTAAACCAAGACTATATGAGGAAGAGAAAATTACTAGGGGTGGTTGATATATCTGTTTATATAGGTACACATTTACATTTATGTTGCAAACTCAATTTTAATTCAAAAATTTTATACTGAACTTAACTTGATTGACTGGAGTTTCATAAATCTTGACATTACTTGAAGCTGTAAAAATCAAATTTGCCCGTGATGACTTTTTTGTGACAACACTGCGAATCTGTGTATCTTGGGGTTTTTTTTTTTTTTTTTTTTTTTTTTGGGAAAAATGTATGACCATTGAAATAAAGTAATATTTTCGTAATAAAAATTTTTATTTTCTTGCAAGAAACCACTGAAGATTGCTCATCTAGCTGCCCAGCAGCGGAGTACCTTAGCCCCTCCTATGCAGGAAAGATAGACGGAATGGGCTGCGCCGCCTCGTTGAGATTACAGGCAGTCTCGATTGTCCACGTGGTACAATATATTCATTTTCCACCTCTCGCCCGCACCAGTCCCTAGTATCACCCGGTGGTGAGGGGTTTAGTCTACCGGACTGAAGCTAGGTACAGTCTAGCCAATCTGAACTTCTGGAGTCAAGAGTCAACAGACTGGAACTTGAAGTACAACAATTTAACTCAAGAACTTTACAACAGTTTTACTCAGCCAGTTAATCCAAATTACCAACTGACCGAAGATATTCCGAGTAAGTCAGGTTTCTAACACCTCCCGTCAGTTACCTATAACAGTGCCCTTGGTCTAGTGCATCAAATCTCGACCACCGTGCCACGCAGTCAATAGCCGGACACGCATCAAATGATTTTCTGGCACCCAACGTGGGGCATCAGACTATTAACTGTACACAGCGAACAGCCGAACTAAACCAACCAGGACCCAGAGATCAAAGGGTCAACTCGGAGAAGCAGAACAGACTTCGGGGAGTCCATTTACACCCCATGGCGCCCATAACTATTAAAATGTCAGCCTCAGAGATCAACGCCACTACAGGCGAAAACCGTGACACTGAGCATGACGTAACCAACTCACAGTGTAGCCATGCCAACTGTCCAGGCAGTGGCTCACTGCAAGTAGAATGCACATACTGCGCCAAGGTATTCCATTTTGCATGCCTAGGCTGGTCTGAAGAAGTCAGTGACACAGAAGGGCTGGAATACAGATGTAAAGCCTGCCGTCAACAACCAACTAGCTTCTGCAATGAAATCACTTGCCCCGGCCAATGCATACCTCTCACTCCCGCAGATCCAAGCCATCCCGTATTTATATACAACCAGGACAGCACCCGGCCATCCATCAACCGCAACCGGGAGAGACAATGATATTCAGATTACAGATTTGCGAGTATTTCCAGTCGGCAAGTTCCTGACCGACTGAAAACAATTCAGTATTAAGCTCGCTGCTGAGTTCACAGGCGAGTTGGTGTTAGCTCGACTGACTACTCAATTCTATAGCCAGACTCAGGTACCAACCGATGAAGCTGAAATCTTCATACGCCGGAGGGAACAGATGTTTTGACACGTGTTCCCGGGAGTCAATGAAGCCACCGCCATTCAATCAGTTAGTCGAATGTTACTGCCTAGCCCAACGAATGTCGTCCTCACGGCTAAACCCACAACCTTGGACGAGCTGGTCGATTGGGCACGAGAAGTAAAACAAAACTTTGCAGCACAAGCAAGTCTCAAAACACCCATCTTGACCAACGTCCCGGAAATATGAGCTCCACCGGTTGCATGAGGGAAATGCAGACAATACTGCTGTAATTCGTGTTTTTGGTAATGCGTCTATGTATTCATGTAAGAAGATGAAGGTGGTACTTTGTGATCAGATTTGGTTGTATCTGAAATTAGTTGGTACTACTGGTGACATGCATATTCTTGGTCATGTGGAATGTTTTTTAATCCTTGATACACATGCAATTACACAATCGGTGATTATGTGTTATGTAATTTTTATTTTGTAAATAAATGTTTTGTAGATACGAAATGAACTAAGGGGGGTTTTTTTTTCATTCTATTGCATTAAAAAGGGGGGTGTATTGAAGGGGGAATATTTGAAAATTTATTTTATGCTCTTAAATATACTGAGTGATATAAATACACGTCAAGGATATCACACTAGATACTCAAAAAGTACACCCTCCAAAATTTAATAGCAAAATTTATGGAGCTTCCTTAGGGAAATGTCCAATATGATATATATATATATATATATATATATATATATATATATATATATATATATATATATATATATATATATATATATATATAACATTAGATTGACAAAAGACATGCAAGAAGGGTTCAATTCATTCTCCCCTCTTGACCTCTCGATGTGATCCCTTTAACATGCCCAAAAGGAGTAATAATGTTTGTTAAGTTGGTGGATCAAATGTTTATGTTGGCCAACATGTTTGCACTTGTGTGTGTGTTGCATCTAACAGGATGTTGTTATCAGTTGTAATAGTGTATTGGGCTTGGTTGTAACTGGAAGTTGTTTATCACCCAGAAGTGGTGGCTTTGTGGGGCCCGGAAGTACATCCGGTGCACGACATGGCATTCGTACCAAAATGCTGGTTCTGCCCAGAGAACCATTGGAATAAGGACTGCCCCCAGAAGCCAGAGGGGCCCGCTATTCCATCCAACAAGATTAATTGAACGCCAGTGACTATACCATCAAGACCGACTGAAAAACCAACTCCCAATGTCAAGATGGGAAACGCTGCTGCCAGGGTGTGAAGCGGACCACCACCCCCAGACCACAAGGGCCCATCATCATCCGGGGTTTAAATGAGAAACCATTAGTCCCCATAGCCCCTCACATAGAAGTCGAAATAAATGGGAACAGGGTGCTGGCGTTACTCGACTCTGCAGCAACGGGGAACTTCATCCGAAGCAACCTCCTAACTATCGAACAACTAGCGGACATGCATCCCCAAAAGAAAATAGTGCGAATGGCCCAGCACGATACTACTCTATGGGTTGATGGCTGAGTTACCCTGATGGTAAATCTGCACCGCCTTTCGCATCAACCGAATTTATAGTATCACCTACTATTTCCGAAGCAGTAATACTGGGTTGCCCGTGGTTCCGGCAACAACAGTACATCATATACCATGGGCAACGCCGAGTATACATGGATGAAAAGGATAGGATAACTATAAACTGGGACTACAGTCCAGACAACATTGTCCCCACACGTATCGTCCCGCCCAAATTAACCATGAGCTTGATGAGACAGAATTCAACCAGCTCCACCTCGTATTAAATGAACATGCTAGTGCATTACGTCAGACTAGGTTGATCCAACGTGAAATCTGGATGACAACTGACGCCCCCGTTTATAACCGACCCTACAGGGTGTCAGCACACCGCCATGACTTAATCATGAAACAATTAAATGACATGAAGGACCAGGGGAGAGTAGAACACTCAAACTCACCATATAATTTCCACATAGTCCTCATCCCGAAGAAAGATGGAAAACTAAGATTTTGTATTTGTTATAAGGGTCTGAATGAAGTAATGCACCCTATTGCGTCCCCAGCTATCAACCTCACCCATACCCTGCGTGACATTGGAAAAGCCAAAATCTTTATTACCCTGGACATGGAGTCCGGGTATTGGTATATTGCAGTACACCCGGAGAGCCGCAAGTACACAGCATTCACTACTCCTGAGAGCGAAACCCTCCAATTCCGAGTAATGCCGTTCGGGTTGAAGAATGTCCCTGCCACTTTCCAACGCCTCATGTCTGCAGAGGTACTGACCGGTTACATTGGAGAGTTCTGTTTCACATACCTCAATGATGTAATCATATACTCGAATAGCTGGGAGGAGCACCTCGAACACCTACAGCGCGTTCTTTAACAGTTGGAACTCCATGGAATGACTTGCAAGCTGTCGAAGAGCTATTTTGGTAAGTCATCCATAGACTACTTACGACATGTCGTTTCACCTGAATGGAACTTTCCTCAGCAGAATTTGATTCGTGCCATCGAGGAGGTTGACGAACCAATCAACAAACGACAACTACGATGGTACCTGGGTCTGTGCAACTGGCTACGTGACTTCGTACCAAACATAGTACAACACATGGCACAACTTCACCCGCTCCTCAAGAAGGATACTTGTTGGCAATGGGGACCAGAGCAACGACAAGCTTTTAACAATCTGAAGGCCAGCTTCGCAAATATCAGGAAACTCCACCGTCTGTAAGGAGATGAACCGTTAATCCTGCAAACAGACGCATGTCAAAACGGTCTGAGCGCTGTATTATATCAACAAGATGAGAACGGCCAACCTAATGCCACTCAGCCAGTTAATCCAAGTTACCAACCGACTGAAGACATTCCGAGTAAGTCAGGTTTCTAACACCTCCCATCAGCTACCTATAACCGTGCACTTGGTCTAGCGCATTAAAATCTCGACAACCGTGCAACATAGTCAATAGCTGGGCACGCGTAAAGTGGGTGTGCAAAAATCTCTCTTTATGTGGTTACCGGTAATTATTACGGTTGGCAACATTACTGTAGATGGTAGCAATACCGAATACGTGATACGGCGATGCAACATGACTGAAATAAACTAATAATGTTTTTTGTGTTTGAAATTTCAATTTTGCCTTTGTATACAGCTGTTACCTGTTCATTTTCACCAGAAGAGTAACAGAAAAAAGTACAGTGGCAGAGGTAAGTACCATATATTAGATATCCATTGAATAAAAGCTGATAATCAGTCCTTTTGGTTTACCAATGGTCTTATGATACATTTTAGTTTGTTAAAGTGTGATTTTATCGAAGTTGAAATGTACTAAAATTGCAAACAAAACCACAGCCTTGAATGAGGTCAAATTTCTTGCATGTGAGAAGGCAGAAGGGACGTGTAAACAGTCAGCCATCCACCCAGTCAAGGTCACTGTGTCACCCTTCTGGCTTTTAACTGCCATGTTGCCAAGTTGCATGCGCTGTCCCGCTCGTCAGCTACCTATGTTCATGCCTTTTCCAGTTAGGCTTTTAGAAACAAGGTTGCGGCCGAATATTTTATGTTTGTGAAGATAAATTTGGAACACATTTGTGTAATAAATTTGGATGTATGTATTTTTCTTTTAAAAAATATGTTTTTTCCCGGCAGTCTAATCTGAAAATTAAGGTGCGAGTCTTATTTGGAGGTGGGTCGTAGTGGGTAAATAATGAATTTTTAATTGGTTTTCTTTGTGATTTGTTCTATTTTTTTTTTGTAAATTTTTGGAATTTTCTTGACAGCTCCCTAAAATAATTTCATGAAAAGTCTATATTCGTAAAATTCAAGTTAGTAAAATCAGGGTTCTGCTCTACATTTAAATCCTCAGGTTTATACATATTCGTTTTCTTCAGTGTTACATTATACTTAACAGTGTAAAGTGTTTATTTGTTATTTGATATGATATGACATCTGTACAAGCAGGCCTGGACATTAATAAAATATATACGGTAAATAAATGGATTTGCATCCTATTCACAAATTTATTTCCCTTGCAAGCCCACGGTGGTGTGGTGGTCAGACTACTTGCTTCCCACTTGGGCGAACCAGGTTCGATTCTGGACGGGGTCATTCTCGTATTTTTGCTCGTGGAAATTGTGCAAGATGATGCCACTGGCCGGCAAGTTTTCTTAGGGATCTCCCGTTTTCCCTGCCCTTGCATCCTGGCACTTCTCCATACTCATTTCGCTTTACCCTCATTGGCTCTCAAGACCTCAGTGTTCAGAGCCACCTACTACAATCCATGTTTGTTTGGATTTTCTGGGAAAATATCACCCAAAAGTACTTTGATATAAATAGTGAGTCAACCAAAGTTTTATCATTTGTGAATGTATGTGTTTTCCCAGGCCAAATCTTTGTGCGATGATGTGCCGGATAAGTCGTCGGAGATGGCGACAGAGGACATGACGACACCTGAGAGGATCGAGTTTGAGAACTTGTCCGGAGCAGCTCTGGATGTAGAGGAGCCTCCAAGTGAGATGGACGAAGATGAGTGGACTGACAGGAACTTTGGTGCATCTGCCGCAGAAGGTTCCAGCGACTCATCAGGTCTGAGGTGCGTGACTACATTAATCACTAGTTTTGTAATGGAGTAGGCACCATAAGCCAGGAAAAAAACACCTATACATGTATTGCCTTCGAGGTAGATGAGAGGACCGTGATGCTGTCTTGGGCCTTCATCAGAGATGCCACCTGACATCCTCGGTTAGTGTAATGAATATACTTGTTGAAATAAGGTGTGGGTGATTAAGCAACAGAATTTAGAGGTGGGGGAAGACAAAACTTGCTGGCCATCTGCTATGTTTGTGTGTTTCCTATCTGTGGACAATTCCTGCTGAGATGGGAGGCTGGTGTTTGTAACATACAATCACTGAAGCACTTTTCAAGTTTTAAGTGCTCAGTTATTTTCCAAAAACTTGGTTGCAAGCAAGGTTTCACTGCATATGAATAAAGTGAAAAATGTACGGTAAATTCAATTTACATTCATGCTTGACAGCCTGTGATAATATAAGTAAAATATTATTTGAACATCATCATCCTGAGGCGTGATGTCAGGTGGCTGACACCACAGTTAGGCAAGAATTTGGTGTGTCGGTAAGAGACATGGATGATTTAACTTGCTGACCTTACAGCCTACTGACCAGGCCCCAGCTGGTATACAAGATAAGACACATGGCCTGACGGCATGGTACAAAATCAGATGTGGGCTTAGCTGTCCTGCATACTGGGTGGCACGCAGCCACAGGTTTACCTGTACTGGAGGTGGTCCGGGGGAGCTGCTGACCGGCTGTTGTTGCTGCTGGAGTTGGCCAGAACTGGTGCCTTGACCTCGGGCAGCTGGCGGTGCTGAGGTGAGTCCATGGAGTGCTGCTAGTCGTGCGATACAAACCAGAGATTCACAATCCGTAGTGGAACATGTCGTCCCTGATGGAAGTCGGTCACGATTGGGTGTGGTTGGCCTGTGGTCTTGATCAAGGGCTGAAATAAGGAGTGAGAGGGACCTGGGAGGTGAAGCCCTCTAGCTGACTGGCAGCTTGAACTCGTTTCTGGGGGTTATGCTGCAAAGTGAAGTAGGGCTGGGTTACAGATCCTGTTGGCTTCTGAGACAGCAGCTGCCTTCCTGTCTTGCCACTTTGTACCACTCCTATGGATGTACAGCATGTACAGGCAGGTACAACAGTCTGCCACATCAGGGGAGAGCAGACAACTGTCCCTAGAGGTGTATAGCCAGAGCCAAGGCCGAGCTAACCCAGAGCTGTACCCATTTACTCCAACCGGTGATTGTTCAGTAAGGTGGGTAGAGCGGTGAGTTTACTATGAGTGTCCGGCGACAACGTTGGGCGTGGGTTCAAACGTGGACAGACCTCCAGAACCAGTCTAGCACTCCCTCCGGTGACAGTTCAGTGCGATATATGGAGTGAAGTCTGGGCTGGTTGACTAGCTGCCATGTGGTTTGAGTTGCTAGTGGTTGTGGTTCTACCTTACTGCATACCAGGTGCACAATATAGGTGGCCATCAACTGGGTGTGTTTGTGACGTACGTGCGCCTGGTTAAGGAAGCCCGCAATCCTAAACTAAGTTTGGTAATTCGTTTGTAAAAGATGCAGTCTCCTGCTTTACCTTGGTAGGCTAATATCTACAGAGGTTACAGTCAGTCACTCAAGAATTAGTACTAATAGGTTTGAGAACTGAATGGAAGTGAACTACATAAACTAGGTGAAGGGGCCCTGAATCTAAGCTGAACAAGAGCAGATGTGGCTAGGTAGCTATAAAACAACTGTCCCTAACTATCTCAATGCCGTTGTTTAGGAGGGAATTCGGCAGCCACTACCAGAAGGGTAGTGGGTGTTAACACTGCCAGAAGGGTAGCGTGGTTGCCATTACCAGAAGGGTAGTGTGGCTGTTCAAAGGGGTCAAAGACTTCTCTGGGGGTTTGCTGGTGAAGATCTTGGAGAGCTTCTGGCAGGTCACAAAGATGTTGGTATCATCAGAGAGCCTCAGCACACGAGGTGATGGAGCGAGCTACTGGAGATCAACTGACATTTTCCAGCAGCACAGGGACATATATTCACCTGCCCAGAGGCTTGTCTGAGGTGCGGGGTGTGGGTGACAAGTTCCTCCTCGTGGGCAGAGCTTCGCTATCTAGCGTGATCGCTCGGTCCACTGAGGAACTAGGCAGCTCTGTATTGCTGGGTTGCCTATGCTGGGTTGCCTGTTTTGCACGAGCTTAGACGATTAACTGGGCTGTTAGACTAGCCTCCCTCACACGTGAGGGGGGTTGACGTGATGTCTGACATAAGGGTGGAACGATCTTAGCTGATGTGTCTATGGGTGTTCCCACAACTAGGGGCTTACTTGTAGGATCTCGTAGCAAGTTGTTTCGGGGTCCAAACCCTGCCTAGAATAACATGATGATACATACAGATGAGGCGAAGTCGTGTTTATAACTATGTCAAATAAGCATCACGTGTCAATCCAGTAGACTTTGGATGGTTATTCAACCACATATAGCTTCTGCCTGTCACACTACGCCTATACCACCAAGATGCCAAGTGCCATCATTTTCTGTACCCCCTGATGTTAGAACGTCTACATGAGCACTTGTGTTCATTTGCCGCCTGGTGGCCGGCAACCTGCCTGACTTGACGGTTCTGCCTGAAAATGGGTGGATGCAGCTCCTCTGCAGAGAGTGAGCGGACAAGGCAGGTACCATAGGCACATCTCCGCAGTGCGTAGGGTTGGGTAACCCCTCCGTCCAGCCACCTCAGTCTGCTTGATATATTACTGCAGATGCCAGAATCATGGCAGTTCACTGTGAAGTTGCCTAGCAACCTGACCTCTGTCATATACAGCTCGTGCCAGTTAATTTACGTGTTAACTTGCTTTGTCTGTGTTTGAAAACACACACCAATATGAGTGCTGTCGTACACATTATCACCTCAGCCTCTGGTTCTGCCTCTAGACCCACCATGATGCTGAGCACTGTTGCACAATCGCCTTTGTGCCTGTCAAATATCTACACGCTTCTGAGTTTTATTTGCTGCCTGGTAGCCGGTAATCTACCTGCCATGACATCCCTACCTACGTTGTCACTCCGGACAGAGATACCAAAAGTGTATCACAGCCGTGCATAAGGGAGGTTTCCTCCTCAATTCAACCATCGTCATCCACCTCTTGCTTGCCAAGCTCTCCGGGCCCTATTAATTTTTTCACTCGCCTGCAATCATGACAGTTAGTGGATTTCAGTCTGAGTTTCTTGCCAACTAGTGTTCCTTTCTCATGCAGCTTGCCTTTAACAGCTTGTTCTGCCTACGTTTGGTTTTAAATTCAAGCTGTATTTCGCCAATTTGTGTTTTCCAATGAATTTTTACTTCTGGTATTGATGAGTCCTGAATTGTTGGCCCAAGAGCCATGTCTGCGTTGTTGGACTTTGCGTTTTGGCGTCGTTCTCTCCCCTATGTCTCTAGCTTTAACCTTGCTACCGCCCTGGTGTATATTCAGGTTGGCAAACCTGTCCCTCATGTTTCAGATGTTAGCAGGCACAGGTTGGAGATACAGGCTTTATATCTTCCTATAATGGAATTAATCATATATATATATATATATAATTAATTATCTCTTTTGGCATAATTGGTACATTTTCTGGTTTCAAATTTTGTTAACCCGCTTTATCTACTGTGTGCTATCTGCCTGAGTATTTATATGATCAGGCATGAACACTGTGAATTGGTGTAAAACTACATATGCATTGAAGTGTGCTTGCACCTCTTGCCAGAGGTTGGTGATCTTGATGCTGGCTGGTAAAGCCAGTCTTCTGGTCACCACCATGCAAGGGAAGTGAGAACCTTTCCTGGGTTCTTAGGCTCAAGGAGAGCTAACACTCATGGTCACCGTGGGACTCAATCTTCGAGTTGGTAGTGCCACTCATCCGAGTACCATCAAGGCTGTAGGTGGGAACGCTGTAAATCCAAGAGGAAGCTGAGCTCTGTAAGCAGTAACGTTGCTCACTCTACTGTTCGCGAGGAGGATCAGGGGGCTCTCTCGTTGAGTCAATATAGGCTTGAGCACAGTCAGTTTAGTGGTGTACATCCCAATGTCGCTAGAGACGTCACTCACCTGACGAAAACTTCAACAGGGCTTTACCGCATGACACTAACACCAGCAAGAGTAAATTCCTCCTTGGGTGGACCATGTCAGCTACCTCCATTTTTGTGTTGCTGCAACCGTAATTGTTTGAGACATGGCCTTGCCTGCACCTTTTGAAGACCCTCTGCATCCATTAACCGTAATTAAATTCTCTTCTTTTCCTTTGACCTTTGATTAACGTAACATTCCTGAAGTGCCTCAATTGTGTACCCATCTGTTCTCATGCCCAAACGTCCAGGCTACACACTCTTACAAGCAAGGTCGTAATGCCCTCTGCGTATACGTTGATGCGTGACGCCCTGTTGACTATGAGATGCTACGTCAGGTGGAGGTTGGTTTTGTCGGGTGCCAAATCAGGCACACCCTATTCTGGTGGGGGTTCTTACAGTGCTTCAGTTCCTACGTGGTACTGGGGCCTTCCTGTACTTTGGGAGTGAGCTGTCTGATAGAAATTGACGGGAGGATTCACGCACCTATTAGCTGTCCTTTGGGAGTTGGAAACAGCCAATGGATGCAGTGGTACCAGCCTGTAATGGATGTAAGGCGTGGGCTCTCCCAGTAGTTTTGCTGGGGGGTAGGTAGGGGCAACCAGCCTGTAATGGGTGTAAGGTGTGGTGGTGACATGATGGAGGACTGGGAATAGGGCGGAGGACCAGCCTGTAATGGGTGTAAGGTTATGCCTGGTGGTGTATGTGTGTACTACAGGAAGCACTACTCCTCTCTCGCCCTGTTTAGGGTCACCAGAGTGGCACTTGCTAAGACCTGATTGGAATATGGTTGACTACCGGAAGCCTATTTCTAGCCTGTGTGTGTCCCTATCTGTATTGCTGGGATGCTTAAGGCCTAGTGGGATCTTTGTTGACTGAAAAGGAAGCATGCTCCCTCTACCTGCTCTGGAAGCAGTGACTGAATGCACTGTAGGGACAGCTGGTCTGAGAAGTGTTGGTGCTCTCCCTAGCCCAAGGGAACCCACTACCTCCTTGTGGTACTGCCGGGTAACCTCTGTATAGAGGTTAGCAAAAGTATGCCTTGTTTACTAAAAGGGGTAACTGCTACCTATGATAAGCTTGAATCATGGGCAATCATGATGGTGGTTCATGGTGATGGGCCGGTCGACTCCTTTACGGTCAGAGGTGCCCAAAAGCTGTGTCTCAATGTGAAGAAATTCTAGCTATGGAAATGGACCATCTTGGGGTCGGGGTAGTAGCCCATCGAGGTGGAGAACCCTTGAGAAAAGGAAGGAGGAGCATGGGCTGACCTCGCTTTCCGCGCAGAGGTTTCCTCAGCTAGAGGGGATGGGAAGAGCAGTCCTGAAGAAAGGGACTGTTTCCCTGAGCTACGCTCACTCCCTCCAGCGCCCTGAGGTCAGATTGAGGATGGACTTGTGCTAGCAGTGGGGAGTGCCTGGACTATATGCCCAGGTATCCGTGATGGTAATGGATGGATCTCTCGAACACAGGAGAATTATAGGCCAGGTGACAGATGGCCATCACCGAGAATGTTCCTGAGCGGCGGAAGGGTCGTGGGACGCCGAGGACCTTGGTCTGAAGGGGATCACGATCCTTGAAGCTGCATAATGTACTATCACTTGTCCGATAGCAACTGCTAGGGCAGGGGTCAGCTCTTGTAAACACCCAGAGACAATTAGCAACTGTTTCACCTTTTCCTTAAGTCCCCTACATCTGTGGAAAAAGGCATTGGAAGACTATAACACACTCACATCTGTGAGGAAAGGCAGGACTCCCTATTTCAACACTCTGTGCAAAGGCGCTGTGAGTATTGAAATTGAGGCCTTGCTGTTTTCAGTCCCTACATGTAGGTGTTGGCTCCAACTGTATCTTCCCAGTTCAGGGTACATCCCCCTCTGGCCCAAAGGTGCGGTGGGAAAGACGAGCACCAAACCGACAAACAGGTCTGCAAGCCATGTACCTATGATTGGGCTCCGCCGTTCTACCTACCGGAGTATGTAGAAAGGTTGGCTGTAGGTAGTGCGTGTTGGTCGAGTAACGTGTCTTGGCTTGTATGAGTATTGTTACCGGAATCACCTGTGTTTAAGGGTGAGGTCAACTAAGATTGGTGCAAAGTCTACAGGAATGTGGTAGGGATTGGTTTTAACTTAATTTTTATTCCGCGTAACTGAAAGTAAACACGTGGTGACGCACTACTTCCTACGTTTATCAAGAGCTTTACGGGAAGCTGAACGATGCAGGGCAGGCAGAGGTTACCTGTTTCTAGGCTAACCATGACAGGGTAGTATAGCGCTGTGAAAAAAACTGAAAACTATAACTTACTCCCTACACCATGTTGCCCAGAAGCGGCTGCTGTCTGTACTGTGGATTAACATTTTGGCGATAGAAGGGTTGGCACGGTTCTTATATGACTAAGCAGGGCATGATAGGGTATGTCTCAACAATAGGGCTTAAGGATAGGTGAACCTTCTGTCACAAAGGTGCAGTGAAGGAAGGAAGGTATAGCATGGAATGAAGCTGGCGAGATCTTTGGTGGCTTCCGCGGTGAAGACTGTCAGGTTTGTCAGTTCCGGCAGCGAGTGTGGTGGACGACTGAAGACTGCTCTGAAGTCGAAATTTGGTTCTCCTTTTATACTAATCCGGACGGCTGCTTTGGCATTCATTGGCTGGTATCTTGAGTCCAAAGGGTGATCGCTGAGCGGGTTGCCACAAAAAAAGCATAGCTCTCTGGCATGACGTCACCGCTCGGCTGGGAGAATGGAAGACAAGCAATGAACCATACTAGAGGTGCCATCTAGCGATGGTTGGTAGTACTCGTTGCCTTGACGTGCTTAGCTTCAGTGGGCCATTGAGTAATACAATCTTCGCTGGCTGGAACATCCATTCTTGCAGGATAGGCAGTACAATCTTTTAATGTCTCCTGGTCAACGGTGATGCAAACTTCATAGGAATCAGATGAGCTGAAGTCATCTAATCACCATTGTTGAAAATGCATCATGCATCAATTCGCCCCCTCTCTGCTGCGACGGAAGCTCATCCTTGAGGGAGATAAGAAACAAATTCCACTTGAAAGGATGTGGAATTGTCCTCGCAACAGCAATCTGTCTCGCTGTCGACAAGCCCCATCTTAACAGGGTGAGAGTAAAGCTCATCTCGGAGGAGAGATGGAAACTAATTCCTCCTGAGAAGTACGTGGGAGTGTCCTTGCAGGAGCAGTTAGTCTTCCTTTTGGCTAGTGCCAACTCAGGGTGATGGCTTGGTTGGAGAAAGAAATTCCTTTGAGAGAATATGGTGCTGCCCTCTCAATAGCAATTTTTTTCTGTCCCAGTTTGCTTCTGTAGCATCTGCTACTTTGTGCGTTTCTGGACTGGGTGTCACCTTTCTTGTGAATGAATTTGACCTTGCGTTCAAAAAGTCAGCTGGCTGGAATGTCGATGGCTGGGAGCGGGTGCAGTGGTGACACTCTTCTATGTTGTTTCTAAGCTCCAGCGTGGCAAACATCATCTCTTTCTCTCTGTTGCATGTGACATGATGTTCTATCTCTCTTCGCGCTTCAAGGGATAGGATTGCAAGTGTGCCAGGCTAATACTTTTTTTTTTTTGTTGTATTTTATTTTTAGTATGGGCTCTTCATGTTTCATTGCTTTATATATTTTGTCAGTGTTATAACCAACCTGAGGAAACTGAGAGGTGTACCACAGACCTCTGTTCATTAAAATCTGCAGTCCTACAGAAAGAACTTTACGTTTACTGATAATATCCACAGCTAGGCTGGGAAAAGAAAAGCGAAAATACATGGTGGGCTGCACGCGGAATAGTTACGACCATTGGGAAATCATAAAAATATGATTGTTAATGCAATAATGTTAAGAGAATAATAAATATCCCACTGTGTCGATGATATTGACCATTCTGATGCCTTATCTCGTGGTGGGTGAAAGCTCATTCTTGTCGGTGCAGAATAGATGCTTCCTATCGCTGGTTTGCTCTGCCCTGTCCATCGTCGTAGTTGGCAGCGTCTGTGCTTCCTTATGCGAGGACTGGCTCTTAGATGTCGTCCGGTGTATCAGAAATTAGTGAAGCAGCAATGAGTTGGGCAGGTTTCGAGGAGCAAAGATCTCCACCTTCTCTCCTGGTATTTGCTTGCAACTATATAATTCTGTCGTTAGATGAGCTAGCACTTCGTCGCTGGTGAAGTGTGAAGCGATTCTGCTGCTCATCTGTTTACAATCAGGAACAAATTCTCTGTATCGGTTCAGCCAGTTGAGGGATTTGCCCTGTAGTTTCACTTGAGTTCTGGCTACCCATTGTTTCTTTAATATGCTGTGTGTCCTGAACTCTCGCTCACATTCTGATTTAAAGAGTGTTGGATCCTCATAATTACTTTACAATGTACACTTTGGATGGTCAGATTTCTCTCTGCAGTATAGCTAGATAGTGAACACGGTGCAGTATTTAAATTCTCCATATTAGGTGAGGTACTCCGGCTGTTCTCAGTCGCCATCATAAAAAATATTCTTGTGTGCGCAACTGAGTTTTCGATACTCTTCTAAGTGTTCTCTGTTAAGACGTTTGCTCTTCTGGACATTGAGGCTCTTCATTTGTTCCCTGGTTGGGGGTAGGGTTGTGTGACTCCTGGGTGAGGCACTACTTCAGGATTTGATATCCCTGGGGTGTAGTAGACAGGAGGAAGGTTCTGGGCATGATAGGCGGTGTGGCAGTACCATGCTATAGTATGCCGAGCTAGGTATGCACCACACACAACTTGCACAGGGTGGATGATGCGTCTGTTATAGCCTCTCTCCACTCAAGGCGACTCAAGGCTTCTTGGGCCACCCCTGTTAGTCGCTTAACAGATTGGGCAATGCCGCCCGTTCCCTATGGGTTGCCAGAGTCCTCGTGACTGGCAAGGGGTATCTGCCATGGTGGTTGGACCGATAGCTGGTACCATGGCTTGACCACTTAGCGGGGTGTTGGGCCACTTAGCACTCAGGCCATTGGGGCCCAAAGTCTGTACTTCAGAGAAGAAGTACAAAGGCATGGAATAGTGTGTGGTTGACCCCCCATACTGGAAATTGGTCACGGAACACCTTGGTGGTCGAGGGAGCAATGGCTTAGTTGCAGTGATGAAATCATGGAGAATATATGACTATATATGATATAAACTCTCCATTTCAGAGTAAGGGCTGCTATCCCCGGTGAGCCGCAACACTGGGGAGGGGTCCTGACTGCTCTCTTGTGTCTGGCCACCAGGGTGGTGGCCACTCTGGGTCATAGCTATTCTCCGCCACTTGGGATGTAGCTCCCAGGGAGTGGAGTGTGACCAGCCCTTCATTGGGTGTAAAGCTATGCCCGGTGAGGTCTTCTCAACCACTTGTGGAAGGGATTTCCTCTTGCCACTCCATTCAGGGGATAATGTCAACCATGAATAACCCACAAGTGCCATGGAAAGTAAGTGGTAGCATGGGACGATCGGTTGGCCCCCACCATGAGATCCTCTCTGGTGTCCGATCATAGGGTTGGACTCATGCTGGTAGTGGTTAATTCCATACGTGGAGGAGGTCTGGAGAGATTTCCAGTCTCGATGACAGGCCGGGCGATGAGCGGCAACCTTCTGTGGTGTACCCTGGAAAGGCACCAGTGGTATGGATAGAACCCCGGCCAGACCACACGCTTGGTTTCTGAGGACGAGGATCTCAGAACCTCTGTGGTAGAGGGGGCGAGGACGTGCCAGGCGTGGACTTTGGGTCTGACCACTGGTTGCATTAATCTTGGCCTTCTTGCGTTGAGAGGACATGATTCCTCTTCCCCGCCTATTGGGAGGCCGAAGCGTGGTAAGGCCGTAAGGCTAAGAGCGCTGTGTAAAAATACAAAATACATGACTGAGAGGTCTACTGTAACTAACTGTGTTCCCTGGTTTCACTAGTTCTACCAGAGCTTTGTGAGGCCCCTTGTTGGGCACCAATAAATAACTTGGTGCCATTACCCACAACATGGAAGAATGAAGGTGTACTGGCCTAGTATCCCTGTAGAGACTACGGAAAGAGTCTCTCCTTAATGAGGATTTTAGACGCAGGTGCACCGGAGGGGGGGGGGCATCTGGCCCTGGCTCACCAGAGCATGTAACTGGGCATGGAGGGTTATGATATCCCTTTTATGGCTTGCTTGGTAATGTGACATTTAGGAAAGAGCTGTGGCTACACAGCTATTCACTGTTAGTGATGTTAAGTTAAGTTCAGAGGATAAAACAAAAGAATAATGTATTACGATTTAGGGGATTCAGTGGGTGTCCTGGAGGTGCAGGCATGACCACAAAGGTAGTTTATTCTTACGTAACAGTGCAGGGGAGGACAAGTTCTGGCGTCTGGCATGATCCATCCAGGAAGGGAACTACTCTTCCTGGGGCCGATGCCTTGGGGTAACTCCCTGCCAGAGTTTTATTGATCGATTAGCGCCGCATATTGTGCTTCACGATAGACTGTGCTCAGGCTTATAGTGACTTGGGGAGAGGGCCCCCTGATCCCTCTCTGTGAGAAGTTGAACGAGCGGCGTGACCAACTACAGACCTCAACTTCTCCTTTGTATTCAGAGCATTCCCCACGCAAGGACCCTATGGCTCTCAGTAAGTAGCATGACCAGCTTGTAGCCTGAGAGTTGTAGTGACCTAATGTGTTTGTTCTCCTCAAGCCTCAGAGTAAGGGCCTCTCTGCCCTTGCCACAGTGGCACTAGAGGGTGGCGTGACCAGCTAGCACTAGACACCAAACATTGACAAGAGGTGGGAGCGCTCTTCAGGTGGGACTTTGGCTTGAAACTCTATCGTAGGGATTGTGCATGCACCAAGAAGTAGTTGAGTGGATACGCACACAGAAGGCAAAGTAGATAAGGGAGGCGAAAGAGGAAGAGAATGATCAGACGAAAATGAGGTTAACTGGTAGATAGATGTTTTATTCTGTCAACAGGAGTTTACAAAACATATATCGCTGACCTGTGTATGCCAACCTCTGATGGACGAGAGACAGTTCGTCAAGCTGTTTGCCACAGGGCAGCAATGAGATAGCAATCAAGGTTCAGAGTGAGGATGACCTTGTTAAAACTATGCCCGATGTGGACGAGGCACATGGCGAACACTCAAAGCAAGGAGAAGGCTCCTCCAAAAGAGCTTCTGCGTAGTGTGATGAGAAAAACAAGTTCTGACAATAGTATTGTAATACTTCTAAATTTCGCTGTTACTACTGAAGGCAAGTGGTACAGCAAGCGTAGCGAGGTAGCGAGAGTTGCATATAAAACTCCCAAGAGAACTGTTCATAAACTGCCCTAGGAATAAATACCCTCGAGAGAGACATGGTGAGTGAGGGGTGGTTAGAGCAGGCTGCATGGAGAGGGAAACCTCCCCGATGCATTTTGGATGTGCACGTTCGATGCCTGCCGGCCAGGGCAAGGCAAGCGAGGTGGTGGGTCCACCCACTCAGACTGGAGCTGGCATTATGCGGATTTCTGGCCTCTTAGGCGGCAAGGGATTGACTCACTTGAGGATAGGAATGGTACAGAGGCAAAATGAGCCTCAGCGTCCTGCTCTACGATACACTAGGGGGAACACCAGAGGCTGAGGATAGGATATGTATCAGACAGTGCTCATGGCGCTTTAACGTGTGGGTTCTTCTTGTAAGCAAGAATATACAACTTTCACAGTCAGTTCCCTGCTTCACAGTATGTTTAGCCTGAGCAGTAGCTATCTTAGCAAACATTAATATAGAGTTGGCTTTTATTACAGTTGTAATCCTGTTGGGAGACACTCAACCAATTATTGGAACATCTCTAAGAAAATTACCAACTATTCTTTCTGCAATGCTGCAGCAAGTGTAGTAAATGATGTATGTCATTGGGGTCTGGCGGTACAGCGGCCATTCCAGTTCATTCCAGAATTATTAGATATGATTGAGTTAAGAGGTGTTAACCGTGTCACTCACTCAAACAAAACTGCTACCTTTTTTGTTAATCAAAAATTATCTTAAAATAGTGTGCTAGAGAAAACATGGTGCGTAACAGTATACTTTACAATTACCACCAAATAAATTAATAAATCTGCTTGGTATAATATTAATAGAGTACTCAGAGGGAATTTAATTCAATGAATGGAATTATGTCTTTAACAGATTGGTGACTCCTGTATATTTAGTTTAATTAAAAAAAACAAAACTGTATGGGACATAAATACGATGAACATATTACATATTTCTGTGAATTGCCCATACATCTTACTGTGAATGATAATAAAGTCGTTAAATAGACATTATAAAAAAAATGGTTGAATTTATTATATGTAACTAAAGGCCTGATAATAAAAACAAGGGGGCTGATTACATTAATTACTTATTGAGATCAACACAAAATTTATTTAGTTGACTTATTACTTTCCTGATTCTATCGTGTATTAAAGATTATACATTAAAACTTCATGCAGTCAACTAAAAAAAAAATATTTAAAAAACTCATAAAGTTCATATCTGCACAAGCGTAAGCCTTGTCCGCGTGAATCTGGACCTCAGCCTAGGACCACCACGACAGTTATGCTGCCTGCAGATACAGCACACTGCTATTGCCATACTCCACGATGACGGAAGGCCAGAATAAGTAAAATCTCAGGAAACGCGACTGCACTGTACAGTCACAGACTTGGAATGAAGTGAAAGCAGAAACTGAAACCTAGAATGAAACTCTAACCCTCTGCAAACAAGAACGAATAATCCTCACAGATTAATAATTCAACCTAACATTAGGAAAATGATATTAAAAAATCAATTTATTACACTTACCCATAAGGAGGGTTCAAGGACGCCACTATGAAGTGTGCATCCCTGCACACAACCGGTTATTCGATAACAAAAAAATTAATAAATAATTCAGAAGACTAATTTCCTACATGGTACTACACTATAGCATTAATAACAAAGTTAACTACATTGTAGTTAGCTTCAGTCACAATGCATGATTACATTTTTAGTTGTAGTATCCTCCAAAACACTTTAGACAAAACAGATACGTGTAGCTGTCTTCAAGTGCGGAAAACAAAATGCATGTGGTGAAGCACGTCTTATGCAGAGATTAGCTCACACACTAGTGCGGTGGAGGCAAAACAAACTACAACTGTAGTTCAACTCTCACCGAGAGATGGCGCGGAGATGCACAAATGCCTGTCTGGACGATCCAAATACTCTTTCGGATGTTTCAAAGTCCATTTTTTTGTCACAGCGTGACCAGCAAACGGCAAACACTGCTAACATTTACTGCACATGGAAGCAACGTTTCCAGAGCCCTGGAATGGCTGAAATTATATTCTTAGCCGTGACTGAAACAGTTGCACCAGCATCCGGCACATCAGTTAACAAGTGTGGTAAAGCCATCGAACACTCCCTGAGCGCAAACTGCCTTCTCTGCTGCCTATCCTGTCTGACAGCTAACCAAGACATGAAACTAATTTGAAAAGCCCCAAAACAAAAAATATCCAAGTGATCACCAATCCACTAAGTTAAAAATCCCCAAAAATGATTCCAGTTAACAAACTTCACTTCCAAAATAAACATAAACAAAACAAAAAATTTAAATAACCCTAAAAAAAAATTTTTTTTGCTATATGCCTTTTAGAAACGGCTCTGGTCTGGAACTCTAGAACTATTGTCTACAAACCGCTCGTGAAGAGAGAGTGCTTTATAACAGGGAGAATTGTAATGTTGTGAAAACAGTTATCTCCAAACTGGTCATCTATCGTAGACAACACGCAGTTGGTCAAAAGGTCCTTACATCTTTCTGTCTTTAATGTGCCGCATAGTATTACAAAAGGACCAACTCTGTAGATGAAAAAACCTCCACTCTATTACTCCACCACCGCCGAATTTCACAGTAGGCACTATACTATAGAGTTCACATGTCATTTGCCACACCCAAACTCTCTCATCTTACTGCCACACAAAATAGCCCAATTCATCACTCAAAATCATCTGTCTCCAGACATTAACGTTCACTTACGCAACAGAAGGCTCCACAGTCGCAGACAAAATGTGCCATTTTTAGGCAAGCGCCTGAGCTTTAAACCCCATCCTTTGTAACTGCTGGTGCACAGTCATGTTGCCAGCTGCACAGTTAGCAACACTGCTTAATTCACTGTTGAAGGTATCGCATAGTGACATGCGATGTTCCCGTACCACCTTCTTCAATGCTCGATGGTCCCTGTCGGTCAACACATGGCCTCACCTGTATGGTTTTGCTGTGGTTGTGCCTTCCTATTTCTGCTTCACAATCACATCCCCCACCATTGACTCATGGCAACTTGATAAGGGTGGAAATGGCACTGACGGATTGCTTACTGATGTTGCAACCCATAACTACACCATATTCGAAGTTACTAAACTCCCTTGTTCCACCCATTCTGCTGGTATCGCATAGCAATGACCAACATTGAGTGTTTTACGGAGGTGGCAACTGTCATGGTGACATCTCTGTGTGATTTTATGTTTGCAAAGGTGTACCCGGATACTTTTGTTCAGATAGTGTATTTTTAGATATGTACTGTTTACGATACAGCGCTCGCCCAAAGAAGTGTAATGTGCAGCAACCAAAAATAAAGTACAACAAACATACTTTTCGGCAGTTTTACTTCAAGTGTGAAATTTTTTTTTAACCCAACTATTTTACAGTTCCTCAAAAATGTATTGCAAGAGAGAGGTGGTTGTAATAATTGAGTAAGCAAATGAATGCTAGACAACAAACTACAGTAATATCAGATTTACAAGGGAAAATGGGTGTATTATCTCCATCACTACTGTAGCTCAAATAAAGTTGTTTTTCCTTCTGGTGTCCAGAAAGTTAATTTCTCGTTCACATATTTTTTTACAGTATACACTTAATTTTTCAGTCAAAATTAGCCTCCTGATTTTTTTTTCCCCAGCAATAACTTTGATATGGAAAGTATAATTTCTTTCATGTTTATGTTTATGTTTTGCAACTGCATTTGTTCTTAGAAACGTACCTTAACGTACGTGGAAGTACATTGTGTATGAATTAAGATAAATTATGTGAGAATGCGTAGGGAGATAATTACTGAATTTAATGTTGCTCTTTATTGCAAATTGTAAATTCTTGGAGATTTTCTTTAATGGTGCAGTTTCTGCAAACTCAACCAGGTGTATACCAATACTTGCTATACATAAATACTCTTTGGCTTACTATCTTTCGTATATTCCAGGAAATTTTGCAAATTATTCCAGCAGTATACTGAACTTCCAGGTACTTACATAATATGATATTGTTATGTGTTCGCTGCTTCACATCCTGCGCGAGCGAGTGGAAGTGAAGGAGAGCAGTTATATGATAGCGGCAGCAGTAAGCAAAGGATTGTTTTGAATTAACAGGCGAGCAATAATCTGATGGCAGTGTATCTGCTACAAAAAGTGAGCCGACACAATAATTCTTTTTGCGGTGTGCGCTGCTGACCCATGTTGAATTGATTTCTGCGTTTATGTGAAGAATGCTCTGGATGACTGACCTCGTTCTCTCAGCTTGACTAGGGGTGTGTTGAACCTTCCAGATGGTCATGAGCAAATGCTATATAACTGTGACAGGCCTCCAAGCTGAGGAGTTGAGTGAATGAGTGGCTGAGTTCCGAGCGATAGACGATGGTCAGCGACCAGCGGAAGAGAAATCTGTGACTTAATACTAAGAAGTGAAGTGTGTGGCTGGCAGGCTGGACTATTGGACTAGATGCATGAGTGAAAGACATTACTAATGGTGGCAACAGATAAACTCAATACGTTTTAATAATGAGTATGAGTTAATTGTCTGTAACCAAACAGATACAGTAAGGAGGTCATTGATTAGAGTTGAAACAGACATTAAATGTTGCGCTCACCGTTTGTATAAAAAGAGTAATAGTGGAGACAGATAATTTAATGCTGTTAATAATTGCTGGGTGAATAAATTAGAAATAAGGTTTTTTTCTTTTATTTTTATTAAGACATCCATCCCTCACGAACTCGGATACATCCCTTAGATGTGTCCCATGTAACAATAAATACTCCAGCCACTATGTCTTCATTGGCTGTCACTTTTGTGAGAAGTATTTTGTCTTCTCAGCCAGATTGTACATAATTTGACAGCTCTGTGATATTTGTTGTTTATTACAGATCTATATTGCACCAGTTTGAGTTGAGTGTTGTCTTTAAGTGAAAGTAAAATGAAAGTACTTTATCTGTATTTGATGTTTGCCATACCACCAAATGAATTGTTAAATTTCTTGACCTCTAGTTATGTTAACATATTTTTGTTTGGAGGGTAGGGGGAGGCATGTTTCAGTGGCTAAGCAGTTCGCTTGCAGGCTGCCACTATGGTGATTGCTTGATTTCTGACTGGGTCGCTTCCGGATTTTCGCTTGCAGGGAATTGTGGCTGTGGCAGGGATTTGTGGCAGGGAATTGTGGATTTTTCACAGTACTTCCATTTTCTTTATCATTGTATTTTACCTCCTCTTCATCTTTACATCATCTCATTGCATTCATTCTCCTGGCTGACTGGAGTGTTCGGTGTGTCTTACAGGTGAAGCATCAATCTCCCTTGCCCTCTTGTGTGTCATCCACAATTCTACCTTAAGCTGATTTTTATGATACCTGCTGTTCCACTTGCTCTTCTACAAGCTTCTATAAGGTCTGGTGCAAGAGCCAGTATATCAGCTAATATATGAATCATCATGGAATTTTCCTTATTACATGACAGCAGTTTGCATACTAGCATTTGACACACTCTATGGGTGCACAGATAGCTTGTGGTTTGTAATAAATATTGACCCCACTCATAGAATGACTGCTAACCACTTATATTGAAGGCTTAAACTACCACATCTTAATGTTGTTTTTATTATAGTTGGATGTTAGAACAGCTTTATGCTTACTGATGCATTTTCCAAATTGGCAGATGATAGTTTTAAGTAACTAGCGGTTATTATTTCTCCAAATATTCACATTAAATTAAACGTTTTTATGTAATGTAGCTATTTATTAATGTAAACTTTTAACTCACATTCAGTAATTAAAATAAAGTGTTGACAGAGTATTGACTTTGCATCTAAAATGGAAGCTTGAGTTTGATTGTCTTTACATTACTAGTTGACACACGTTAAAATATATTACATGTATTCATATTCTAAAAACTACACGTGTTAAAGTTTTGAATCTTTAGTACACTTTCATATGGTATTTTAACATTTTCATCATCAATATTTATTTTTCTGTATTTTAAAGCCATTTGAACTAGTATCAATTTCATGGACGCTTAATCGAGATATAGGTGTCCATTTTAGTTTATCAACCCATTCAAGTAGTGACTACTGAAAGCACTCAACACGCTGAAACTGAAATTTTATTAGCCAGGTATGAAAGCTGGTAAGGCACCTGCAACAGAAAAAATAGAACATGTACCAGTACCAAACCTGGTATAAACTCTGGCTGTACAAATTGGCAAATGCCATTACGATTGTTGTACAATGAAGCTGGTGTAACTGGTGTAATAGCTGCTATGTCAGACTTTGCACAAGCTTTTACAGAATATGTTACAGTGTAATATGGTCTTCAGGTGGGAGTAATGTGTGGTTGGTTAGTCAGATAGTGTTGATGATTAATGTACCTTGTACTTTTCCTGCAGTGACACAGACGATGACGATGAGGAGGAAGCAAATGAAGTGTTTGAGGAAGCCATTGACCAACCGGTCCCTGTAACAGTGGATGCGACACGGCAGCTGGCGGAGACATGGTCGCGTCGCTACTCAAAGAACAACGTGGAGGAGACAGGGTTGGATGCAGATAATAAAAAGAAAGGAAAGGAGGAGAAGAAAGGTGATGATGATGACGATGACAGCGATAGTTTGGATTTTGATTCAGATGGAGACAACAGTTACCATGAATATGATAGTGGAGGTAAGGCACTAAGATTCATTACGGTGATTTTCATTATCTATTACAGTCTTGTATAAACGTTTGAGCCTACATAAAATTTAAGTATGTTTTTAATAAAATTGTTACAAGCTGTAATGATGATGCCTTGAAATTCTTAAGGAAATTGTTTCTATCCCTTATTTAGTTAGTTTACAGGAAAAAAAAGTGTGTATATGTGAGAATTAAAATAGGAGGAGTAATTTTTACACTGGTGGGATTTCATATGAAGTATTAGTGTGAACTATTCATGTTGGCATTATTGCAGTGGGTATTCAAATTATTGTTTTACTATGTTGATTTTAAACCATCACTAGTTGTATATGCTCACTTTTATAATTTAAGTACTTTGTTAATGTTTTTTGTACACTTATTTTAAGGTTTATTTGGTATACTGTACCCATGTACCACCTGCCCTTATGTAAGAACTGCACCACATATTTTGAATATCCCTCCAGAAAAAAATATTTTTAGACATTCAGTTCTAAAAATTTGTTTCAACACACAGCTGTGTCACATAAGCTGTACAAAACTAAATGTGTCTCAAGCTATATTTTATTTATTTGAAATATACCCCAAATATTAAAAAAAAAATTGGCATCTTGAAAGTAGGATGGGCATTATATTTGTGATTTAAGTTATTTTGCCTCCCAGCGACATGCGTAGCTGCCTGCTCGGCAGGCAGGCCAAGTGATCAATAACATGACGGGAAACTTTCACCTAGCGGGTATAATGTGCAAATAGACTAAATATTTAATCACAAAAAGCCATTTATTTTATGGTACATCAACTTCAGCATATGGAAAACACGGTTAACAAGAACTGTAAATATGCACTACTCACTTGCCGGACCAGCCACATACTTGTGGACTGACCTGAAAGTCATGCTCACGCTCCGCCTCCCGTAAAAAAGATCTGTTTTGTTTCTATAAACATTGCATGACACCACTATCTCTGATTTAGTCATGCGCTCATCAGTGGGAGTGAAAAGCAGGCAAATGTTTTGGCAAACCTGACTATTCCTAGTCCTACATGCACACATTATATTAATGGATGACATAACCAAAATAAATTTTTGACACCTACACACACACTTTTATCTCTGATGTCTCCTTGCATGCTTTTATATTTTTATATTTTTTGCAAGTACAAAGTATAGTGAAATATAAATGAAAAAATAGTGCACAGAAGTCTAAAATCTGTCGAGCGAGTCGGGAGAATCCATTGCTACCGCAAGAAGTGAGGTTGCTCAGTTCAGTACTGGCAGTACCAGAGTGTGTTTGGGCGAGAGCTGCTCCACGCCTGCATATTACCTGTAAAAAAAACTTAAGTCACGCAGTGCAGTATTTAACAGTGCGGAAGTACAGAGCGATGTTATCAGTTTGGCGTGTATAGCACCAGCAGTGTTACATGGGTTCCCTCCCTCCAGTGGCGAGCACTCTGTAGAGTTTTCCTCTACACTGTCTCCCCGGTTTTTTTCCTCAGAGCTGTGCAAACATTATTTTATCATTTGAACTTCACTCTGACTATTGCTTTTCTCACCATGTCATGCAAAATATATCTTTGACAATAGGCCTAGAAATATCAAATCACACATCACATAATTACTTAGAAACCAACAAACTGCTTGTCCAAAAAGGTAATCAACAAAATATCTTACTTTCAAGGTACGTTAAAAACTTGGTGATGATAAGCTTTTTTTTTATTGGCAGCCATGTTACAGCATATATTTAAAAAAGTGGCGTGACACAGTGGTGCCATATTTCCACGTTTGTACTTTCCATGCGAGGTTGTCGCAACACTTACACCTTATTTCCTCTTGAAAAATTTTTGTATATTTCCTCATGAAAAACGTTACTTTGTGATATGTTCATTATTTAGGAGAGTTGAGGTGAAATGGTATGTTACTTACAGTAATATAACTTTTTTTATAAACTCCCATTTCAATGTGTTTTGTAGTTAAGCATTATTCACAGATAATGTACTGCTCTCGTTATAGCCAACATTCATTGCAATAAGGTTAGAAGTTGCATTTTATTGATGCACATGTAAGTTTGTCTCCTGAAATTATGTGTATATGGAAACTTTTTGACAGTCCCCTGAAAAATTGTAGATAGAGAATCCACTGTAGTTAGGCTCTGTGAGGGTGGGTACATTGTCGACCAACTCCTGAGCTTTGTCCCTTAAGCACCCCAATATATAGTGGTTTAGTTGCACCTTAGATGCGAAATATGGCTCACCATGGAATAAAATAATTAGTTGGTCCTTTCCATTCTGCTTGGTTACAAGTGAACATAGGTAGCAGGAATGCAGACAACATCAGTATCTGCACTAGTGATGCTGGGGGTCAGGGGGAGGGGGGCTGGCAACTGAGCAGTTAGACTGCTTGCCTCATACCGAGGCAAACCGGGTTCAGTCCCCGGCTTGGTCACTCCTAGATTTTTGCAAAACGGTATCAATCTGGACAATGCTGATGATCAGCGGTTTTTTCTGAGATCTCTCATTCCCCCTGCCCTTGCATTCCGGCACTGCTCCATTCTCACCTCATTTCATCCTCATCGGCTCTCAAAACCTCATTGTTAAGAGCCACCCAAATCTCTCCCTCTCTCTCAACTAGCAACTAATGATGCCACTGGCATCTCATAGCTAGATGAGGCTCCATCTGATTGATTTCTTAACTTAACTGTTTCTTAACAGTTGTTTGTTCATGCAATACAGCTTCATAGACAGTGAACTATTCTCTGGTTCTGGGGAATTCTCAGGAGCTCTTTCCTCGCGTGGCTTTTAGGCATTGCGCACAGAGAGTCTCTTCCTCTGTGTTAACTTCCCCTACACTATCCCCTTATTAAAACAAGCAACAGGGTCGCAGCCACACTGGTATGTCATAGTGTAGGGGAGAGGGGGAGAATGCGAAGGTGGAGATGTTTCCCATGTCAAGACATGGTTGGCGATGACAACCTAGTTGTCCGCATACACACAAACATGTGCACAAAATCTTATAGCCCCTGATGGATCTGAAGGTAGTCCGCTTGCCCATCAGCAGTCTCTTGCACATAGGCTGGGTGTGGCACCAATGTGTTTCAAGAATCAAATGACCATGGTCCAGTGAGCCTTGCCTCACGAAACCCTCTCGTCCACAATCAGCCGCATTGTCCAAAAGACCCCTGCAATTCAGCTCTGCAACACAAATGGGGAGTGGGGCAGGAGGCAACAAAGAGAGAATATAGAATATGTTATTGTCTGAAAGGCTAAGGAGGCAGCCTCCTAGCCAAGATGCTGTTCAATAAAAGAATAAAAGGGCCTACCCTTATCTACAGCAGACTGCAGTTTCCTTAGAACTCTCCTTCATAGAGTGTACCAATGATGTCAGTTGTTTTTTGTACCATATGAGTGCACTCCAGACTAATTGCTCTCTATGAAGGTCTGTACTCTCAACCCGATCTAAACACTATTTAGAGTCGCAACGTGCTCTTGCATGCACCACATCATTCCTAATCCTGTCTTGCCTTTGAACTGCCTACAGATTCCCCACAAATTTCATGCATATAGCTCTTTGATATTTTTTGTGTGATGTTTGGTACAGATGACGAGAGCGAGACTGCGACGGAGGGGGAGGACGATGAGGCGGCTCGTGAGCTGAGGCGGCAGGAGGTCCGCTTGGAGGTGCCACAGTTACCACGCGGAAGGAAGGACACCGACTCTGGCTCGGACACCGAGGTGAAGGTTGTTCCTCTTAAAGCAGTGTCTGTGGCTAAGACCAAGAAGAATCGCAAGCAGTGCAGCCTGCAGTAACCGAGAGTGTTCTCCTTTGCAGGCGTGCACGACCAAACTTGATGAAATCTCATACGCACAAACATGATGGTTAACTAGTGGCAATAGGAACTGACTAGAATATGTACATTTTCCATTGGCAACATGCTCACACACACACAGTTTGTTATATTATGAAGAAGTATCCCATTGAACAGAAGGTAATCTCTGCAGTTTTACTTGGTATTCATTTGGTTTGTTTACCACAGATCTTTAACCCTTTCATTTAATTTACATGACAGTTAATTTTTGCTATGTGTATTCTAACTAATCCTGAATGTGCCATGTAGGTCTCATTTATGCTTCATAATTTTAGTATATTTACTGCATTATTGAGTGTTCAATATTGTATGTTACTAAAAATATTAATGTTTACTATACTAAAACCAAAAGATGTGTGTTGTGCAATTTTATTTTATGTTATAACAGTATGATTAATAATTTTTTTTTAAATATTTGACTAAATTTTATTTCTGAATAATCGTAAATGGATTAATCAATTTGCACATCTTTGTAGAAATATATAGAATATAAATATATAGAATATATAAATATGAGGAAATAATGCAGTAAATGTGAAACATTTTACAATTATAACACAATCAAAATTTAACTTGACTTTTAGTCTCATCACTACATTCATCTTGGCATGTGCAAACAGTGTTATCAATCATAAATGTAACTGGAAATTTTCAGAATAATGGATTTTTTCCAAATAAAAATGAATGTGTGGAGTTTGTAATGTCATTAACTTAATGCTATTAATTTTTGTTGTGTTTGTTGTGCTTTTCATGCCACCAAGTAACAAACGGTGTGTGTCAGCGTGTTGCCTTTGTAGCATACAAGTGTTGCATTTGCCCAATAACATAGAATGATTGTAGGTCTATACCATATTCACAGCAGCTCGAATGGTTTTTGAGCATGTAATACCTCTAACCACATTAATTACAGGTTTGTTTCCTCCAGGATGTGTTTGCTTGAGTGCACTTTTAAAAAACATGTTTTTGGATGCCATTTTAAACACAGGTTTACAGTGAACCAGAAGTACAGTAGAATCCATCTCTAACCCTTAAACATTAAATTTGCAAATTTTTGCATGAAGTCCATGTTCAGTAGTATCTGCTATCAAAATTGCTGGAAAGTCAGAGTATATGTTATTTATATGCTAATTTATTTCAATTGACACGTCCCTTCTTAATAAATTGATCTCTTTTAAGGGCATATATGACACCCCATTGTTGTTGAATAAAGTGCGAGCGCCATGCCTGAGCGCAACAGTACTTCTTGCAAGGAGTTTGACTGGAAAACCAGTATTTGTTGGTTGCTGTCTCAAAAATGAAATATTCCTTGGAAAGGCAACCATTGGCAGCTCTGTTCTGCTGTTTTCAGCATGACCAGTGCAACCTCGTATCCACCCCTTACGTGGCAAGCAAGAAGTGTGGGGTGGTTGCCATCCCCACTCTCAATTCACGTTCGATACGTTATAAAAATGGTTACTGAAGTGTAAGCTATTTCGGCCGCAGTTTTTGATCATTATCAAACGAAACTTGCATGAAAATGTATGGGTAATCAACAACCATTCACAAAACTGAACTGAAAACATTACCAAACCGATTCCAAAATAACTTACCGCAAAGTGCACACACCTGTTTTCAATGAAAATATTTCCATATCATCATCAGTTCACAAAGTTATTCGGTATACAGTCAACTTTAGAAACTATGACCTTTCACAGTTCTCAGAAAATTTGTTGTTACTTTAGAGGCTTTGTTTTTGGATTTTGGACTGATTCTGAACCAAGCCATATTCTAAAAAATTGCATTGAAATTATTCCTACTCTGTTCTTACATTACCTTAGCTGCAAAATTACATGTTATATTTGTTTTTACAGTAAAATGGTTCCTGTGAATTGACTCACAAGAAGATAAAATTTAAGATATTTTGATTGAATTGACCCTCAAAAACTAAAAAAATTGTGTCTGTGTTCAATTGTTTCTAAGAGCTAAAATAATGTATTTTAATGAAGTTTTAATTAATTGTAATATTTTGGTGACTTCCGAGATAAATTGTACTCTGAACGGACATATAGACCCTTCCCTCGTTGCCAGCCTGAGCTTAATTTAGATAGTTTTGGTTGGGAATTGTACTCGACTCTAAAATCTGAGTACTAGCAGATTCCTAGTGTCGAGAGAGTGTGTGTTGAAGAGGTGAATGGAGAGCAGTGGGGTTCAGTGATAATTGTTTCTGCCTTGCACAAAGAGATGGCTATGTTTGTGTCCATATACAAGTGGGTGAGCGGAACAATCCTTTGTGTGTTCGCACTTGCCTTACCAGACCCACACCTAGGATTATTCCTAGAAGTGTATACAAATTAACTTTTAAATAAACAAAAAATCACCAGTCATTAATAATTTTTTTGTGTGTCTGTAACTAGGTCATACAAAAAATTTTTTCCCACTTTGCTTAATTCAGCTATAACCCTTGCCATTTAACAGTTTACAGTTTATCCTTAGTTACTGTATGAAAATGTTTGACATTGACTGGATGCTCAAAGTAACTACTCTGCTGTTTTGGGACACCACCAAGATTGAGTTAAACATTTACTCAAAGAGTTTTTGGGTAGCCAATGAGTAAAGTTAATTTGCAGAGTAAAGTTTTGGAATGCCTCCCTAATGAATGAATTTACTTTGATTGCTGCTGCACCAACTATTTTGCCCATCTGTGGAATGCAATCTTCTGACTGCCACCCACTGTCACCTTGCCAAACTTTGGTCTTGGGTATGTTCGAGGATGGTTCCAACTTTAACTACTATTGATCACTGCTCACCTTGTGGGCCAATTTAGAGGCCCCCCCAAAATTTCTCCTATCTTTAGTTATTCAATTTCATTCTTAATTTTTGTCAACTCATCTTTACAGCCGTATCAATTATCGCGTGATTTAATAATTATTTGTTGTGCCTTGGAATTAATATGTTTGAATTGCCTGCTGCAGTCTATACACCACTTCACGTAGCTGGAATTCTTTCGGTTTGTTCTATTTATGAACAGGTAAATCTAGGGTTAATGCTTGTTTCAGCTCATAGCCGAACAACCTTTAAGGTAGAAACAAAGTGGCTTCCAATGGAGTATTGCATCTGTTTGTACACACACTACTAGAACTATTAGGAAAGTAACCTTGATGATGCTGGTTTTATAACACTGTAAAATATTTTGTTAGAATGTACTTAAAAAAAAAAATTTAATTAATTAATTAGGGTATACAGTAAAACTCTGTTAAGAAGTTTCTGAAGGGACTGAAAAAATAATACTTATTAACCAGCAAAACTTCTTAAAAGGGTCAAATTACACATGTGCAGATAGACAAGGTGCACAATTATTCAACTTATTAAGCAGGAAAACTTCTTAAGTGGGAACTTCTTAACAGGGTTTCATTGTATTCACTATAAAAATTTAAGTTTATTTCGAATCTGGATGCTTCAGACAGCATGTTTGGTAAACATCACAAAGTAATACCATCATAATAATGACCCCTGTTGTATGGTATAAGAGTTAATAATAATGTTTATAGGCTGTTCACAGTAAAGTGAGCACTTTTGAGGCCCTAGTTAGTTTTTCCTTTCAGCCATTTTTTATCCTTTAACCACTTTTTTTAACAAATATTTCCATGGGAGTGATAAACACAGTGTGTGTATTCCACCACATTCAAAAGTTAACGTTGAAGCCTCGCTGTAATCTTAATTACGAAGGGTGACCCAAGGGGACAAGTATTCTACTGCCTGAGTATAGAAGTACCTGCCTCTCATTGGATGCTGTTAATTGAAACCTTAAGTGTATGTTGTAATCACTTACAGCACACTAACAACTGTCGTGGATCGAACTCATGCCCTGGAGATACGAGGATGTTAATGTCTTTGAATGGGATGTTACTTAACATATTTGACTTAACTGAATATTGTGCTAGGATGGTGTTCTCAATGTGAGAACTGACGTTTTATGCTGAGGGCTTGTTTGTGTCTACCCTGGACCAATAGCTGGGGATCTTAAGTTCTACAATTAATTTAACACTATAGGTTTTCTTATAGGGCGAGTTGGATTTAATTACATGAATTGACTTCAACCAATGCGATGCCAGAATGGCGAGGGGCATAAGGATTAGGCAGGGGCCTTATGTATGTTTAGGTGCCCAGCCTGTGTATAAGGTAGGCCTAGTGGGCTTCCGAGCATGCATGAAGACAAGAGTAACACGCACTACCCTTTGCCGGGATGATACCTCATTGATGGAGGGACGTGGCATGCTTCTCCTCGCTGACTGGCTGGGACGTCTGGTGGCCGAACAGCGGCTGGCCCTGGCTACATTGGAGTGATGCTGGAGCTGTTGGTGGGCCCTCTTATTGCTGAGGGGAGGGGTCTCCTGTCAGGGGGTCTCTAGCCAATGCCTGTCAAGACCTAGTATGGTATCTCCATCCCATTTGATTAATTCTATGGCAGAATGTTGTTTACTTGATAGTTTAATAGGAGGTGCAAACAACGGAGTATTAGGTACTAGTTTCTTAACTCCACCTTGATGGAAGTACGGCATGGGGAATTAATTTAAAACCACTGTTCTGAAGCCAAGCCGGGATATATGAACCCTAATGTGTACATCCAAACACACCAACTTTACGACGTGATGTCACACTGTGTTGTTCCAATCCGGCCTTTACAGCGGTGGTGGAACAGAGCTTAGGATAATTTCAAGGCTTAGGATAATTTCAAGTCGTTTTATTTTGGAAGTGCTCAGGTGTAGTATCCACAGTGGGTCATGTGGGCTAAGACACTTCACACTCCCATCCGGCCTTTCCAAGTGGTGGCGGCCACGTGTGGAGGAGTTCTTAGGCTGTTTCGGGCACTCCCGAAGATCTATCAGCTGGCAGAACTTTGTTTGCCTCTCAAGTTGTGTGGAATTACCTCAGTGGTGATTACGCGATCAACCGGCTTTTCTTCAGAATTAAAAAGTGTACATTACATAAAGGTATGTAAAGGTACTGTGAGGTTCAAAACTAAAAGTGAATACTCTAGCAAAAGTAAGTCGTAAAAGAAATACGTTTTTATTAATTACGTATTTGAACATGCAGTTCTGCACTCTCCAATAATAGAGAAAATGATTAACAGAAGTTAACCCTACTTGAATGACCAGACAAAGGCGACCTGGGTGCAAAAGCTAATTATTACATGGGTAAATTAATCTGGCAGGAAAAAATTAATTTGATAATGGCTTATCAATTTATTCAGAGAGTGTTCTAAAGGAACCTAGGCTAAGGAGGCAATTACCATAAGGGCAATTGACAGTTGCTTCACTCCAAGGTGAGCCGAGGGGTGTTATCGTCTAGAAGGGACATCATTGCCGTGACATGTTACCTCACGGTGTTAAACCAAGGAAGGAGGAGAGGTTGGCGAGAGCGACATCGGCACAACCCTCCGGATGACGGTGGCATCCAAGAGCTGCTGGATCTGTGATGCTGGCGGCTGCCGAAGAGGTTGCGGACCTCTGGTGGTTGTCAACTACCGGCGCAAAGAGATCTCTGCCATCACAGCAGCGAGGCCTCTGGGGTCTAGTGGCTGGCGCACTCTGAAGACAATCTCTGGCCTTGGCAAGAAGTGGAGGAGGGTTTGCGAACACTTACCCCTAGATGTCACCTCTGGCCATTACGGCGGTGGAAGTGCAGGGACTGCCATGAGCTTGGTTCTGCTGGTCCTTTTATACCAAATTATTGAGCTTGTAGGGCTTCAGAAGGGTGAGGGGGATGCTAGCCTTGCTTCTCGGGGGTTGAATATTGTGGAGACTGAAGGGTTGCCTTTTGTTACTCATTTCCTGTGAGGGAGGCGTTGATATTTCTTATCTCTTCAGCGGTAGTCTCTGAAGGCTGAGCTGCTCCAGTGGAATGCATGCTGCCCTCTAGTGGCACACTGTGGAACTGGTGTGACCTTCACTGGAGGGTGCCAGGGGCTCAGTAGACAGTACAATCTTTGGAGAAGGGTGTTGACATGATGGCTTCTGGGTGAACAGTACAATGCTAGCGCATGTGTCTGTAGTGGCTTTGACCGCTTCAAGTATTGTTGGCTATGCTAGACCGGCCCCATTAGGAATATTGCGCTCCAAGATGGGGCAAAGTTATTTAATAGAGTGTGGATCATAAATGTGCAGAATGTGTCATGCATCAATGTATAAGGCTAAAATAAAATATATTTACTGACTATTATTTTCCAAATATGAGGGCTTTCAAAAGTGCTTACTTTACCGTGAATGGGCTATACAAATATTAAAAAAAAAAATGTTATTTGCACATACATTTCAACTATGGAAGTAAGCATTTCAATAACTGAAATTAATGTACTTAAAATCAATAACTATTCAAAATATGTTTTAATATTAGTAACAACATTTTTCTTAATTACAGCTGCAGTAATTGTCATAATAAATCATACTTCACAAAATGTTTTTTTGACAATATGTTATCTGAAGCATTCAAAATAGAAATACACTTTAATTTTTATTGTAAATATGCTCTTATTAGGTAATTAATTTTTTTAAGTGTTTAGATAAGTAGCATATTCTACTAAAGTATTGACATGTGATGTCCTGTGGCAAATGAGGTACGTCACGGCCCCAAGTGTTTTGGTGGTTGCGAGGGCAGATGCACCCGGAGTGATACAGAGCCCTTAGTCTAGTCCTTTGGTGGTACTGGAGTCCAGCCAGTGTACAAGACTGGTAGTGTGGCTTTCCGGCAGGGCACGAAATCTGGGACTGCAAGGACTACCTTCCGCTTAGGCTGGACCACTCTTACAGGGATACCTAGGCGACGTGTAACTTGTGGAGGTTGTTGGACCTGCAGTGATTCAGATGAGCTAGCACTAGAGCGTGTGCTGGAACTGGGAGTGCAGTCAGACAGGTGCTCGTGAGAGTCTGTTGTCACTGGGGTCGGCTCGGAAATTAGGGTTCCCCAAAATCATGGATTAGCTATCCCGTAGGACTGGTCCTTGACCACTCAGGTATGCACTGAACATGGGGTGTGTTTTGCAGTTTAGCTTGACGGGAGGCGTGAAGAGTTCCGGTGCTGCTTCTGGCATGGTAGTTTTCTCTAAGCGGCGGACGGCTTGGTCCCTCTCCCAAGGTCTGAGGTACGCGAGTGCAGCATTGCAGGGGCTAAGCTTCTGCTGATACTTAGAGATAGATGCTGCCTTATTAATCTACTCTCGAATGCTTCTACGACGGGAGTAGGGCATGAGGAAAGAATCATTATTATCAAAACCTGTGGAGGTGGGGCAGGTAACGTGTGGTCCTCGCCAAGTGTAAAACCATGTACCGTCTCCGCCAACCCAATGCTGTCTCATTTTCTCAGTGCCTGGCACCAGGAGTGCGGTGGACACTGAGAGTCGGATATCACCGGCTGACGGTCCTAATACATGGGTGAGTGTCTCTGAAGGCTGTCTCTCCTCAGACCCAGAGAAGTAGTCCTTCCGGCACAAGCAAAGCGGTGGGAAGAGCAATTTTCAAGCTGACAAGCTAACCCCAAGAGGCGAAGTACCTAGTGTCGGGACTCTACCATTCCGTACACTGTGGTGCACATAAAGGGTTGCCTTCCAGAATGCTTGTGGGCACTCTACTGGTGTATGTGGTGGTTTGACTAAATTTCCCGGCTACTTGCTATCCCTCTGACGTGCCTGATGTCTACAGGGAGAGGTTCTATGTCTACATGAAAGATACCCTCAAGTTGCTTAAAACTTGTTTATTCCCTTTAAGGAAATAAACAAGGTGGTGTTGCACTATCGCCTATCAACAGGAACTTAACAGAAGCTGACTACGCATTGACAGGATAGGTAGACTAAGTGCTATGAAAATAACATAAATCTGGCTATGTTGTGGTGGTTGCCCTGAAGGGGCCAGGTGTGTCTATGTGTAACGACAACTTAAACGACGGCAGGAATCTTCGGCACCAGGGTGCGGTGAAGACCAGGAGAGGAGATGATGGTTTCTTCGGCACCAGGCAGTGCGGTGAAGGAACAGAACAGATTGGCATTCCAAGGGCCAGGCCCAGTATTATTACTCTTCCTGGCTCGTCCTTGGTAGGTTGTGGAGGAGGGTGGTGGCTCTTGATCCTCTGGGCGTATGACATCACCGGTTGATGCTGGATCCATGTCTGCATGCGGCATTCATACTAGTGGTGCCATCCGGCTGTGCACTTTAGTACTTGGATGATATTGATGCATAATCTCAATGGCTCGACCGGTGAACAGTACAAGTCTGGCGTAGAGCATCCTTCTTTGCAGTGGGTAGACAGTACAAGTTCTGACAGCTCATAGGATTAATTTCCAATCAAACTCCATTGACACGTACGGCTGAGTTATGATCACTGATGAGTAGAAGTCGATTCAATAAAGATGAAAAGATGCCATCCATCAATATTTTACAGTGTTAGTTAGCATAATACTATAACCAAATTTTTTTTGTTATTGACAATGTTTGTAGTGTATGTGCTAGTTTTTAGTTAGTTGTGCAAGTTGTACAGTTGGGTGCAATCTCTGTTCTACTTCTGCCTTAACATCCAGTTTGCAATATTTCTTTCCTCTTTAAATGTTGAAATTATTTGTACAGCCACCACTTAGTAAGACTGAATTATTTTACAGCTACTCTCCTATGAGCAATGCTACTCCTGTTGTGTTGGTCCATTAATTATGTACACGTCATTCATTTTCCAGTTACTTTTGCCATTCAATCAATTTGCAAACTTTTGTATTTTTTTAAATTCCCTTTGTTGTTTTGTTTTCCCATTTTTTTGTGGTGTCTTAGTTCTTGATTTGTACTACTTGCCTTCCAAACTTTTAATTCTCTAATCTGGTTTTAGTTGCAATAACTAAAATTATGTTTTAAAATGTATTACTTAATATTAAATAAAAAGACAGGAATTCAAATACTACATTGTGAGTACTTGAATTCCTAACTTTTTATATAATTTTGGTAGCCTAAAGGCTCACTTGCAACCTTACTTAATATTGAGTGCAGTAATTCCATAAAATGGCATTTTTGAGCCATGCCACAGTATAAAAACACATTGTTAGGTTAAATAATTTTCTAGCTAGCACAGCCATGGGGCAAGAAAATATAAATATAACGACAATGTAAACTGGTTTGTTCATAGAAACATCGTTGATCACTTTCGGAAAAATGTCTTACAAAATTTATACCATAACAGAAACTTGAATACAAAGGAGGTGGGGCACAATTTTCTAGATCACCGAGCGTTTTTGATTAGCTATACAGTACATTCACAGGTGTTCCAACATAATGTTAGTATGCATGACATTTTCTGATCCAAGTTTAGAAATTTTGTAACCATGTAGCCATGTGTGCTTATTTTGGTTCATCAGTATACTTCTGTATTTGTGATTGCAGACCAGTTATTGTGCTCACCACTGTTTTTGAATAGAAGTAAAATCTCAAACGAGTTTCAATCTTTACTAATCTGTTATGTCATTATAATTTCTTGTGAGCTACATGTTGACACACTTTAATATAGTGTTTAACAGGTTTATTACTAAGTGACAGACTCACAAGCATTCTTCTTTAGAACTGTCACTCATAGTAGTAGTTAATAAAGATTTTCATATGTCGCAGTGGTAAGGTTTTTCTGTGAATTCTTGTGTAAAGTGCATATCCTTTGACATTAGTATACTTCTACTGCAGATTATACGTAGTAGTCACTTTAAGAAAACTATTAGTATTTACGTGTGACACCCTGTCGACTAGGAGACACTACGTCAGGTGGAGGAAGGTTATTATTGGGTGTTAAATCAGGCACACCCTATTCTGGTTGGGGCTCTTATATTAATTCAGTCCCTATGTGGTACTGGGGCTTCCATGTAGAGAACTGTCCTGGTATCTTTATGGTAGGGCATTAAGTCAGGTTCCGCCAATGTAATCTTTCGCTTCAGGTTCTGTGCTTTGAGCAGTATACCTGGGTGACTTATGTTTCTGGTACTTGAATGAGTGGGTGGCAGAATGACTGTACATGTAGGTGTTGTTGGTACTTGGAAAGTTGGACGTTGAGTAGTACTGGCTGGCAGGGACAGAGCAACAGGCGTGAGGTATGCAACAGAAGCTGTCGGTTGCTGATCAGGCTGGCTGAGGTACTCTGCGAGCCACGGGTGTACCTTTGGTCTCCAGCGGGTTGGAGCCTGGAACAGATCCCTTGGTATCTCTGGTGTGACGAGGTAGTTGTCGCAGAGCTTGGGCTTGTTCCTTGGGAGTAAGCTGTCCAATGGTGGTGACAACGGCAGGAGTCAGCTCTTGTGAACACCCGGAGGAAATTAGCACCTGCTTACTTTCTCCTTGAGTCAACGACATCTGGAAAAAGGCATTTGGAGTTCACAACGCACTCTGACGTCCACGAGGCAAAAGGCAGGGTTCGTGTCTTTCTATATTGTTGAACCACATGAGCAACTGCCGACGGGGCAGACACCTTATTTCAGCTCTTGGCGCAAAGGCCCAGTTATTATTGAAAGTGAGGTCTTGCTGTTTGCTGTCACTACACATGGGTGTTGGCTTCTGCATGTCTTCTCAGTTCAGGGAATGTCCCCTCCAGCACAAAAGTGCGCTGGAAAGGATGAGTACTCAACTGACAAGCTGGTCTCAAAGTAAAGTTATTCTGATACAGATACTAAGTATCGGTATCGGCCAATATGTTGCCTTTTCCTGATGTATCTGTATCGGGTATGGTATCCGGCGGATACTTTATTATCTGTTGTAGACAATGAAGTCAGGTTATTACATTCTTTAGGCAGGTTATTACATTCTTTAGGCACAAAAATTACCGTATTTTATTTAGGTTTGTATACGCTGCACATTAAAATAAAAAGAAAAATACTAACAAATAATGTATTTACTCTTGTATAGCACACCCTTTTTTCCCCCAAAATATAGGAAAGAAATTCTGGGGCGTGCACTATACATGGAAAAAAATAGGAAAGGGGAGTGTTAGCCATTAATTGACTGGGGATGTTGAGGGAAGTGGAACTGTCTGTTGTGTTGTCTCATCTCTCGCTCTTACATCACTCCTCTCCCTTCTCTCTCTTTCTCACTCGACCCTTCAGTTATGTGTAGGTCGAAACCCTGCTCCTCTCCTCCCCCCTCAACTTATGGTACCCTGTCATGCCATTAAACCAGAGCTGCCACTGTTTGCGGCCCCCCACTCCCTTATAATAACACCGAGATGTTACCGGTCGATAATTCCGCAAGCGAGCCATGTTCCTGTGGTGCCCGGGGGGGGGGGGGGGGGGGAGGGGGCAAGGAGACCTTTTTTTTTTTTTAGATAAGGGTAGTGTGACATTCTAGCACTGCGAAAAAAAAAAAAGAGAGAGCGGGATCACTGCTAAAAGGAGAAAAGAGAAAATAGAAAAACGAAGCTGGAAATGTTCAGTAGTAGGAGCAAGAGGTTTCCAAAAAAAATTTTTATTTTGGCTATTTGCGCTCAAGTTATTTAATTAAAGTATTTTCCAAACATATCACAATACCACACATTAATGCAAAAAAGAATAATTTATTCCATACTTACTAACAGGGCGCCACAAATTTTTGATGCTATTTTATTTTTAAAAGAATTTTCCCTGGAACGTGTTGCAAAAATCATGATGCACACTATACACGAGTAAATACTGTATTTTTCGCTCAAAATAGTTGCACCTAACATCACTTGTATTTCAAAGCAAATGTTATGCAAAACATTTTAACGAGGAATTATTATTTGTAAAGATGTTTTCTTTCGTCTTTAAAGGTTGTTTTATCTGGTAAGGTTATTGTTTCATTGTATCTGGTGTAAAATTAATATAACTAAAACTCAAAGGGCAGCATCTTTGCGAATATAATTTATATACCCAAATGCATATACTCTACCACTTGTCAGCAAAAAATTTTTTGAACATCGAGCAACTTGTATTATACGTGTTCATTTTCAGTAACTTCTTGTGGGGAAATCTGAGGATTTATATTAATTTATTTCAATAGACACGCGTCTGTCTGAATAAACTGATAATATGTAAGTGCCTATTCTACACCTTTTCCCGTCTAATAATGGTTAGGTAAGCACCGAGCTGAGTGCAGTGTAACTCATGACAAGGAAATTCAGAGTACGTGGTTTTGAATGATTAATCATTAAAGACAGTGAAGAAATCAATTATAATTGCCTCATTTGTGTCTCAAAATTACAAGTTTTCTTTGCAGTAAAATATGATTAATTACTTTAAAAGACAGACATTTGCCACGCGTGCAAGGTGTCGCCACAACAGGTAGCAGCGTGGAGGGAATATCTCCCCCCCCCCCCCCCCCCCCCTCATAAACCATCAGACATGACACTGCCCGATCAATAACTTCCCTGTGTGCTCTTAGCTGATTGTGCACGCGGGACATTTGAAATTCGACTTGCATTTGATGTCATATTTGCATTTTCAAGGGGTTTGAAAGTTTTAGGCCAGCTTTGCATATTGTGTCAGATTACAATAAATTATATACAGTATTTTATGAAATTATTTTGTTTATTTAAATGAGTCTAAGAGAAATGTTTTTAATGTATTATTAACAGTAATACTTTTCTAAAATTCAGTGGGAAGGGCAGTGGTATTGGGTTATCAGTATCGGTATCCATGGTATCGGAACAGCTCTATCTGAAAGCCATGTACCTGTGATTGGGCTCAGTCGTTCTACCTACGGAAGTATGTAGAAAGGTTGGCTGTAGCTAGTGCTTGTAGGTTTAGCAAGGTGTGTTTTGGTTCAATTGAGTATTGTTCCCAGGGTCACCTGCATTTTTCTCAAGGGTGAGGTCAACTAGGATAGGTGCAAAGTCTACAGGACGTGGAACTCTTATATCGGTTCAGACTCAATGTTTATTCCATACTATTGGAAGTAAACATGTGGTGACGTAGTACCTCCTACGTTTATCAAGAGGTTACGGGAAGCTGATCTACGCAAGACAGGTAGAGGAGACCTGCTTCTAAGCTAAACGGGATGGGGTAGTATAGCACTGTGAAAACAACTAAAAACTATGACTGACTCCCTCCACCATTGTTGCGCAGAAGGGGCCACAGTGTCTAGTGTGGATAGACGATGTTGCGGTTAATGGGTTGGCACTATGCTTGGATTACAAAGCAGGGTGTGATAGGATAAGTCCTAACAATAGGGTTGAGGAAGAAGTGAACCTTCTAGAACAAAGGTGCAGTGAAGGAAGGTGTAGTGAGGAATGAAGCTGGCGGGATCTTTGGCGGCCAGCACAGCGAAGACTGTCAGGCAGGTCAGTTCCGGTAGCGAGTGCGGTGGGGAAGACGAAAGACTGCTCTTGAGTCGAATTCTCACTCTGTATTTACACTCTCACATCTGCCAGGCAGCTGCCCTCAGCATTCATTGGTTGGGCGAGGGTTCTCTTGGGCGAGGGTTGGCCGCTGAGCCGGGAGGGGGGGTTGGTGTCGAAAAGCATAGCTCTCTGGCGTAATGTCACCGGCTGGTTAGGAGAATGGAAGACAAACAAAATAACTAAACATATTAGTTGTGCCATCTGGCGGTGGTTAGTAGTACTTGCTGCCTTGAGGTGCATAGTTTCGGTGGACCTGCGAACAATACAATCTCCGCGGGCTGGAACATCCATTCTGGCCGTGGTTGACACTACAATCTTTTAACGTCTCGTGGCTAACGGGTAATGCAAACTCCATATAAATCAGTCTCAAGGCTATAGATTCTGATTAGCTAAAGTAGTCTAATTACCATTGTTGAAACATGTATTACTTCAGTATCTATATAATTCAAAGTAATACTGTAGTTTTCTTACTTTTGCTTCTCTGAAGTAAACCCGTTTTCAATTTCATGTAGTTAATTATTTTTCATTTGTAAAAGTGTCATTTGTAAGGAAGCTTGAAAGAAGTGTAGGTTCAAAGAATGTGGCTGAAATTTTCTTTTCATTATTCTTCTGTATATAAAAAACTAACTTGTGTCTTTTCATAAATGGATCTATAGAATACATGTAATCATCAATGTAGGATTTTGTAGATATTTTAATTGTTGTTAAGAAATAATGAAAACTATACATGCACATCTGTGAAAGACACTTCCACTTGACCAGCTACTGCTAGTAAAGGCTGTTTTTTTCTAATATTATCATTAAATTTGCTATATCTCCAGATAGCTATATTGTCGATGGTTGCATTTCAGGTGTAATTTGTAGTGGTAAATAATTGTACTGTTCATTAGTTTGAATGCTTTTTAATGTATACCACAGCATTGGTGTCAGTTTTTGACTTGCGAGGTGACAATAATTTATTCAGTTATTTTATAGTAAATTGCTGTACTTACTTTTATTTATTTTCTTTACAGATTGTTACTGAATCGACATCCACAGAGTCTGAAAGCGAGGAAGTGGAAAATTCTGCAACAGAAATTGAAACGGATTCAGAGTTTGAGCATGACGGCACCACACCAACTCACGAGATTCCTTCTATTATGATAGATGATAGCAATGTGACGAGGCGTTTGCATCAGATAGTAGAACCACCTAAGAAAGTTCAAGTGCGATCAGGTCACATTTTACGTCCCATAAATGGCACTGTCATAACGAAGCCTCATGGTTCTCCGCAAAAGGAACATCAGGAAGGTGTGAAGTTGAAGTTCTCGCCTCTTCGTCCTGAACAGGACAACAAATCTTCCAGCCTGTCCAATTTGACGGTTGGAAACAACATCCTCAATGTGAGCAACAAAGTACCTGCGAGAACTCCCTTGATCAATCCAAGACAAGGAGATTACCTGCTGAACAGAACTCACTCTACGGAAGGCATTGCTTCCAAACTGTCGTTGGAATTAAAAAAAAAGTATTTGCTAGGAGTTTCTGGATTTCCAGGGACTGTGAAGAAGTCTGGTTCTGCAACGATGCTAGATTCGAAGGTGAAGAATTTTGTGGACATGATTTCAGAGCACCAGAAGCTGTTGCATCCTGCCCCTGAACCAAGTCCAACCATGCAGGCATTTCTTCAAGGCACCTCAAAACTGTCCCTTATCAACAAACCTCTTTCCCCAACATCTCCAACATTATTGGACTCTTCACTGAATCTTCCACCGCCGCCATCCCAGCAGACCTCCTTGCCATTGAAGAAAGAAAAAGCTCTTCCAGCAGATGGAGACTTATTTGAACATGTTTGCAAGCTTGGTTTGAAACAAGAAATTATATCTGATGCAAGTGAAAAAAATTCTCATGAAATTAATGGCACTGCACTTACGAATGGTACAGAAATAACTACAGTGGAAGAAAATGTGGATGTTGAGCAAGTTAAAAAGTCTTTTGAAGACATTGGGAAGGAAATGGAAACTGACATGAAGAATAAAGATCCCAGTCAGTATGGAACGGATACTCGTGAAGAAGAAGGAGATTGTCGCCCAAGAAGCCCAGCACATGAGACTTCTATCATCGTACCTGATATATCATGGAAAACATCTCGAACAGAGACCAATGAAGATGAGGACATAGAAACTGATTCATTGTCATCTTCGAGTGATAGTTTAAGTAACCTAGATGATGAGAGTGATGATCACAAGAGTGGTTCCTTGCACGTAGGTGAACGCACACCTCCCAGAGTTGAGATACATGACTCTAGCGGCACGCTATTGGAGGGGTTATGTGAAGAACAGAAAGATGTTGCTGAAGTTGAAAAGGTATCTACTGAAAATCCAGGACCACTCATTCTGGAATTACCAAGTCCTGTGGATTCAGGTAACACTGCACATTTAATGGACAAAGAGCGTAAACAATCCACTGTTACTAGCGACCGGAGTAGCCCTTCAACCCCTCCTTCATTGAGAGGTGAAGACTCGGAGTCTGTCCACAATGAAGCCACCCTTGCTGAAACAGAGCTATCAGATTGGGCTCAAGATGGTGATGCCATAGTGTCGGAAGATTTGGAGGATGTAGAGTTCAACATCGATCCTCATTTCATAACCACTCGAAGACATAGAAACCTACGGAAGGGTGGCAAAGTGTTAGGGGCAAGAATAGCACGGGCAGAAGAGGAATTTGGAGATTTTGATGACCCAGGCCACATTTGTAGCCTGTATAAGGATGCAGTACCAAGCAATGTGACTTCACATCTTTTGTCCAACACTGACAGTATCGAGTACATGGACACAGGGCCAGAAGAAGATAGCAGTACAGATGATGTTTTTGCAGCTACCAATGAAAGTCTGCTGAAAAATAAAGGATACATTCAGTTTGTCAATTCATTTGATGATGAAGACATTTCAACTCCTTTGGTGGAGATCCAGAATGCCCCAACTGTGGCAACAGCAGTTCCAACTGTGGTTCTAACAGAGAGTGGGAAAGATGGTGAAGATACGAGTGAGAGTCCAGATACAGTTGAGGTGAGTAATATGGAGACAGCATTGGTGGTGTCGGGAGGGGAGCTTGAAGGAAATACAACAGAGGAAACAACAACAAGTGGTGAAGTGGTGACTGTGAAGGATAGTCCTTTAGATGCTGAGAGATTTTATACTCCTGATAGTCAGTCTTCGAAAGATGTTGAAAATGCAAGCAGTCAAGAATATGAGGATTATGTTAGACGTCTGCAGGGTCGAATATCACCTTTCAGCAATGTTAGAGATTCAATAGATGTGAGAAAATCACGTCGTAAAAACAAGCCTCCCACCCAGTTACAGGACCTTATAGCTGAAGAAAATACTGAAGATTCATCAAAACAGCAAGTAACATCTCCAGAAAATGAAGAACTTGTGTCGCCATCTAGCACCTCACAGAAACTCGTAGAAATATCACGTGAAAGGTCTAAACAGAAAGACCTTATCCATGAAATGGTATTAAACAAAGTTCTTACCCAAAATCAAAAAAGGAGCCTTTTTGAAAAGAAACCTAAAAGGTGTCGTTCAGTATCTTCACCTCTTGCATCACCTGGCGCTACTACGCCAGTTAAAAGTTTCTTTGAAGCAGTGCCTAGGTTACCTACTGTAGATGGAAAAGATGATGAGTGTAAAAATGAGGGACAATTGGGTGATCAATTAGAGACTGATAATTTAAATTTTCATAAAGATGTGGAAGTGCCTTTAGCTGATTGTTCAGTAGATGAAGACTTGGAAAAATTTTACACTCCTTTGACATCATTTAAGAGTAAACTGCCTCACTCACAGTTGAGACAACGTCCGTTATCGGTCCACGCTTCCTTTACCAGTGGCCAGCATGCAGATGATTCTGCTGGTAAACCATCTGTTTTACCAGATACTCCTCTGACGAATCCAGAAGCGTTTTCACTACCAGATATCAGGAGGGCATTATTTCAGTCGCCGGAGGCGGCCACAGAACTGCCAATACCACCTCCCAGGACACGTCATGATGAGTCCAAAAAAGTTTCGGAGCGTGAGCGTCTTTACGAAGAGGCGAGAAAGAGGGCACGGTTGAAAAGTGATGAAGAGCTGGGGCTGAGTCCTGAAGACTACATGATTTCTCTTAGAGAGAAGGTCAAGTCGGCATCCAGTAAGCGGATAGAGAGGTGCCTTTCCGAACCCAGAGATTCGCAAAAGAAGGACCAGGACATGGCAGTAGAGGGAACTGTCAAAGAGTTGCCTGTTGAAGCTACACCTCGGAAAGCCAAGTCGTCAACTGGGCTGAATGATCCTCCACAAACTGTTGCAACTTCATCTAGTCAGCTCACACCAAGTGTAAGTCATTTGAGATATTTATATTGATGATGTATTGTTTGTATATTTTGTATAATAGAATTGGAAAACATGAGAAAATTGTTGTGTTCATCAAGCATGGTTATTCACATACCTCACATCAATCATTCAACTTTTAGCGATGCCATGTAATTTATCTAGCACATACCAAATTAATTTTGATACTTTAACCCATGTGATATGTTATATATAAATAAAAGTAAAAAGTAGAGTACATTTTTATTGTGTCTACCTTTGGGGCAGAGCTGATGTGGAGTAATGAAATGAGGCTTGTGTTTATTGAAGCCAGCTGTCATTCCTTCTCATCATTCCTGGCTGCATGGTGAATGGGTAGAGTGGATGAGATGGAACAGAACAGTTATAGAATGAATATTTGGGAGGAAGCAAGAGCACCCAGAGAAAACTCTTGTTCTACACTTTCAAAAAAAATGATTATAAACAATCTTTTGTTTTCTTTGTATGCTTCAGCAATGTCATCCCATGAAAATTCTTCACCCTATGTAGGCTGGCATATATCACAATAATCCTACAACTTGTTTGACCTGTACTTTAAAATCAATTAAACAATATAACATGTACTTTAGTGTGTAAACTATATGTAAATAGCTTGATAAACAAATTTGTTTTGCTGCTTTTTATCTATAGCTTTATCCCCAAAATTATTATACTGTTTGTGAAAATTGAGATATTTAGAAATATTGTAGCTATTCATGATAAAATGAGCACTTTTGAAAGCCCTGCTTAAGATCTACTTGTATGCATGTTGTGTATTCTTCTGCCTTATGAAATATTAATATTGTAATTTAACAAATCTGCTCGTTTTTACACTTTGATGTATTGAAAACAAACAGAAAGTGAAAGAAATAATTTGTTATGACAAATGGTTACCTAACACTTTTTATTCAACTTTAAGATATGGAACTACTTCCCATCCATCGTTACCAACTTTACTGGGTGCGTATCACTCAGGGTGCCTGTTAAAATACATGCAGGTAGGGGCAGTGACGTTTTTTTAAGGTTGATTTCAAATGTGCTCACTTTATAATGAACAGCCTTTATACACATTCCTCCTAGAATAGGATACAACTATTTTCTTGTTTAGAGCCATACAGTGATATTTTCAGGCCATTGTTGCATGGTGAAAATGATCACAGGAATCGTGTTATAGTATTCAAATGTCATGATCACTAAAGTGAGCAGATGCCTTTTAAGGCCCACAAAGTGTTTAGCGAGGTAAGCAGCTCAGTTTTAGGAATATTCGTAAGTCAGTCCTGGGGACTTGATAAGTTCTCACACACTGTTGTCACCTCCATTACAGAATGCATGTTTTATTTCATATTATAAACAGGGTGTCCACCCATAGGGAAAACTGGGCAATCAGGGAATTCTGAGTGTCAGGGAATATGTCAGGAAAATATCAGGGAATTAATCAGGCATCAGGGAATTTTTAAAAATTTACAGTTCAGATGTTTCATGATCATTGCATTTATTACGTGTGTGTGTGTGTGTGTGTGTGTGTGTGTATATATATATATATATATATATATATATATATATATATATATATATATATATATATATATTTTATATATATATATATATATATATATATATATATATATATATATATATATTTTTTTTTGTTTGTTTGTAGTTACATGTGCGTAAACTATAAATTGAACTGATGAAAATTGCTTATGTAGCCCTACATGATTGTGAAACGTTGCTCTTAAAAACAACAAGTTCTGTGATTAGTCCGTAGACGGTGCATGCGCAGTAATGGTATTTTTCCGAGTCCCGTCATAAAGTAAATATATTAACTAGAGCGCTGATCGACAGGCTTCACAGCGATCAACATCAATGTTGACGCTAGTTATTCGTGTACAATTTCTACCACAAGTCATGTGGCTTTCCGCCATATAACCAATGCATTTGATGTTGACACTCAAAAAATGTGTACTGGGCATTGTCAATCAGTGTTCTAGTCATATATTTACTTTGAGTTTTCTGCGTGAATTGTCCTATAAAAATGGCTATGCAAAGCAGCTGGAGTGAATATTTTAGCCTAAGTAGTGGTTATTGGATGAGGATAAAAGTATGTTTTCTAGTTGGATTCTGTAGAAAATGTGATAAACAGCTGTGGTTGTTAACCATATTGTTTTGTACCTGTGCTAGAAGTGTGTTTTGGATGACCATCATTAATTGTGCATTATTGTAGGCAGTTGCATTATACATCATTTTATAGTCTTTTGCAGGTATGTTGTATTTTATTAAACAATGTGTACCACTAATAGGTTTCTTTTATCAGTTGCAGCGGTGTAATAACATTTTGTGAGTATTTCTGCAACTTAAGTTTAAAATAGTTATTACGAATGTGTTGCACATTTGTTTATAAGAAATAATCCCAGCAGTAGTATATTCAACATTTAAAGTCGACATTAGTAAACTGGCCGCAATTTTGTGATTTTTATTTGTTAATGTATAATTTTGAAGTTGAGAAAATGCAGAACACAATTGCAAAAATACGTAATCGATCTTTCAGCCAGAATAGGTGGCGTGATAATTTTAACTAAGTGTCAATTGAAATACTGCCTTAGCTTTTCAGCTGTGCACGATACGGTAACATACGTACACATTTAGGTTTACAAAGCTAAATAAATGAAATAAAATTCCATTTGTCCGTCTTGTTAACCTCTAATAAAATTAGGCCTCACTGAGAAAATAATGTTCAAAATAATAAGCCCTTTGAATTGAAAACTGTAAAGTAACAGTAATGTGGAAATACGAGACAATATGAATATATTTGGGAAAGGAAAATGTGACTTCCTTAGGCACATAAACATGTTAATATACAGCGAATGGCGGCTTACATGACAGCATGGCATCAACTTTTCTTTGGTATAATACCGCCAAAATTACGTCGGTAAAACAGCACAGTACTAAATTCAGTTTGTGAGATATTTTCTAATACTGTAGTAGTTAGGTGCATTACATGTAATAGTGACATGTGTTGGTCAGTAATATGATTTGTGGAATTTAGAATATAATGATGGTGGGATTTATCACCAAACATTTGGACAGAAGTGATTTTGCCTGGCTTTGCCGATTTACCGGTTTTTGTGGAAATTGTGATGTATTGGTGCTTTACATTATACAAACTGTTTTGAGTTGTATGAAAATGTCTGAAAATTGGTTTGAACGTGAACTCACTGAAGAAGACTGCATTAAAGCACTAATTATGTTGGTTAATTTTTTGGGACGTATGTGTGTTCATTAACATAACAAGCTAGTGTGACATTTTCTATTAGAAATAAGCAGTCATTGGATTAAGTGCTGTGAATTTAAACTTCCCCTTAGATGCCTGGTGAGAGAGGAAGTGGTTGACTAACAACTATCATGGCATTCTTTCTTTCTCTTTTTATCTCTCTCTCTCTCTCTCTTTTATTATAGTTTTCTCGCTCTCTCTCTCTCTCTCTCACTCTATATCTATCTATCCATCCATCCATCCATCCATCCATCCATCCATCCATCCATCCATCCATCCATCCTCTGCTACCTTCGGGCACCCTCGGCTGTAGTTCGTCACGGATAGGCTCAATGTCGTTTCCTCCCCTTACACACCTGAGTAGCATGCGCGTGTCACTACTGAATACAAATGACTTCTGATGACCTCTTGCACATGTACTTTGTATGCACTTCTCCCACTGTCTCCTCTTCCCCCTGGTCGCCCAGAGTGGGTAGCTCTGATGACCGGTGATGACCGGTACAAAGTACTTAGCTTAATTTTTGTGTAGTTGCGCACTTGCATAGTTACATAACACATGTTGACTCTTCAGCAATCGGAGAGAGAGTGAGGTGTTGCACAATTGCATAACACATGTTGACTCATCTGCTGGAGAGAGAGATATTGTTCCTTCGGCAGCTGGTTCACAAGTGAGGAGGTTGGGAGGGGGACATGCAGTTAGACATGTACTTTCCCTTGTCCCCATGTCCTCAGTCATCCTGTACGGAGATGTGAAGAGTTTTTTTGACAGGTGTCATGGTCTGGGGAGCCGCCAAAGCGGGGAGCTCTGACGACCAGTGGGCAGATTGATACTGGGTTTGATTCTCGTACAAGGTACTTAGATGATATTTGCGCTCTTGCACAATTACATAACATGTTGATTCTTCTGCAGCTGGAGAGAGACTTGGGTGTGGAGCTGCTGGATCACAAGTGAGAAGATTAGGAGGGGGATATGCAATTGAATAGGGGAGGAGATGTTTACGTGTAATTAAATTATATAAGTATATTATGTAAATTTAAAAGTTTGGTAAACTTTTAATAAATAAGTTTTCTAAATTTAAAAAAAAACAGAGAGAGAGGTAGCGAGAGTGAGAGAGCAAGAGAGCAAGAAAGAGAGCACGTGCAAGAGAGAGCGCATGCACAAGAGAGAGAGTGTATGCACAAGAAAGAGCACATGCACGTAAGAGAGAGAAAAAGAGCATGAGAGTATGTGTGCACAAGAAAGAGAGAGTGTGCATGCACATGAGAGTGCATGCATGCAAGAGAGTGTGTGCATGCGAGAGAGAGCACATGTGCATGCAATAGAGAGCACGTGTAAGAGAGAGTGTGTGCAAGAGCAAGAGCATTCAAGAGAGCATGCGAAAGAGAGAGAGAGCATGCACACAAGAGAGAGAGAGAAAGAGCATGCACATGAGAGAGCATGCGCACAAGAAAGAGTGTGTGCACAAGAGAGAGCACGAAAGAAAGCACGCACACGAGAGAGCAAGAGCGTGCAAGAGAGAGAGAGAGAGCAAGAGAGCATGAGAGAGATAGTGCATGTGCACGAGAGAGAGTGTGCATGCGCACGAGAGAGTGCATGCGCATGAGAGAGAGTGTGCGAGAGAGATACCGCGCGAGACAGATAGCATACAAGAGAGTGTGAGAGAGAGACAAATCGCAAGAGAGAGCATGTGCGATAGAGAGAGCATGCACACGAGAGGGAGTGAGAGCATGCACATGAGAGAGAGTGAGAGTGCACGTGCACGAAAGAAACGAGAGAGTGAGAGAGAGCACATGCATGAGACAGAGCGAGAGCACGTGAGAGAGAGTGCATGAGAGAGAGAAATTTTTTTGTGGTACTCCGGTATTGGAGTTGTCTATTCTTCGTTACAATTGTCTGGTTTCAAAAAGGCTGTTCAATGTTCTTGTGATAAATGGCCCTTGACTACCTGATACATGTATGTTGAAGTTTGGATCTAAGTTAAGTTAGTTCACTGTTGTACTTAACATGGCCAGTCAACTGTAAGGGTTCCCTAGAATTACAGAGAGCCACACACACACAAAAACCCATGTTAAATCCAGTGTATAAGCGCTCCAATCAAATGCCATTTCTTATAATTTGAACTTGAAGTCAACTCTTACATCTTCACATTGACCCTTTCTCTTTCCAGACAAACACAGAAGGTTGCATGACGAACACATTGCATTACAAATGTGCAGACCACCACACAGATGACATGTGCAGCCACTACTCTTGTCCTCTGTAATATGGTTCATACACCATTGGTGGTATGCAGTTGGACATCAGTATGTCAAACAATTAAGTTTTCCATATAAATCAGTGTGTGTGTCAAGAAAGTTACATGTTAATTCCAGTTACCATTTGCTTGACTGGACCAACAGCCTGATGACTGATGCCACATGCACATTTTTATACTGTTAGCTCTTCCCATATGGGTTGCAATCTGGTGGTAGGATAACTCTGCCTCTGGTATCCCTACAGTGCCGCTGCTCTGAGCACTGTCAGTTGCTGCTCATGTCACGTGCTGCCGATGGGACATGGTGCTGTGCAAGACACAACAAAAATTGTGCCATGATGTGTGTCTAAGCCACATTATCTTTGTATACTAATCATGTGAATTTTGACCTGTCAGCACTGCTTCTTTGCAGTTGGTGTTGACATAATTTTCAAGGAGCAGTTTTCTTGAAGAACACCATATTTTTCATGATGTGGTTATTGTATGGAAAAAATATTAGATAGTAAAACAAAGTGATGCAATTTTCATTGCATACTTCATAAATTTTACAATAAAGGTATGAAGACAATTTAATTAAAGATAAAACTACTGTAAGATGATTTTAAACCTAAAAGATTGTTAGTTTTGTCTTTTAGACATCAAGGAAAGAGAAAGTAGCAGTGCAGTGAATTAATTGTAGAATTTTTTTTAAGTCTAAAGTTCATTTTGAATTTCTTTACTTTATGAAGAGGTTTTTACCATAGAGTACATAACTGAAAGCTGTAAATTATTGTATACATATTAATTTATTTTAGACTTTTACTTTTGATATCTAACCATATAAATTATTTTTTCTTACATTTAGAAATACTGCAAGACAATTGATGTACATGGAAGAAAAAAATATAGTAGTTATGTTGAAAGCTGTTACCATAAGTAATTTTGCAGCATTGTTTTCTCAGAGTTTTTTTTCTGTCATAAACTTTGAAATACTTAATAATTGTATGTGAGCAGTGTTGTGTAAATAATTTCTTACCAATTTAAAGTAATTATTTGGTTTTTCTCTTATGTTTTGAAAGTGTACATAACCGTGTGTTCCTAAATATACAACACAGGTCCACCAACCTGTAGTGTAATGCAACATCGTCATTATGATGATATGCAACTGTCGATCTAATGGCTCCGTAAGTTTAGACTACTACTTTCATCTAAATCAGTATTTTCTCTTCTCCCTTTATTGCTTGCTCTTCCCATCACTTTCTTTCCCTGCCTGCATGTCGTCTTGCACTGTAGTTCAAATTCATCATTGATCTGGGCATCCTCCATCTTCACTATTTTGACATGTCCATATCATCTTATTCTTGTTAAATAATCTCTGTCAACCCTTGGACCACCCCATTCCATGTCCCATACCTTCTGGCGACTGCCTTCCTGCCCTGTGGGGCCACAGTTGATATAGCGGCCTGAGTACTTGGCCCCCACCATTGTCAACCACGCTCAATTTCCAGGGGGGTCATTTCTGGATTTTTGCAATTGGGAAGTTTGCTGGACGATGCTACTAGTGAGGGGGTTTCTTTGGGGCTCTCCCGTTTCCACCAACCTTGCGTTCTGATGCTGCTCATATCGTCTTTGTTTCACCCTCATCAGCTCTCAAGACCCTATTTTTAAGAGCCACCCAAACATGTACACTCCACTTCATGCTGTGTGCCAACTTCATTTCTATAGTCTGTTTACATTTATAGTTTATTTTAATCTGCTGAATAGTATAGTTTCTTATTTTATAATAAGAGATTTTAGTTGTAGCAATCCCTTAAGCGTACATTTTTATTCTGCGTAGGCAACATTTTACGTGGATCAGGATGCTGCAGTGGACTCCCAAGGAAAGAAGAAGAAAGATAGGGATAGAAGAAAGAGCATCATTCAGGCAGTGTCAGACTTTTTCCACAAGAAGAGAGAGTCCCCCAGCAGCCCTTCACCACCAAAAACCCCACTCTCAGCCAAAGAAAAGTTCTCCAAGTTTAAGTTCTCTAAGGGAAAAGGAAAGGTGAGTAATGAGTAATGATGATAGTTATTGATGTGTAGCATGTCTGTGCAACTCTGGGTAGGCACTTGGAATACTGAAAAAGATTGTATGTTTTCTGTACGAATCTCTGAGCAAGGGGTCACAGTGGTCAAAATTTTGATTCGCAGTCAGGAGGACCTGGGTTCAAATGTGGCTCTATACCATAACCATAGCATGGGTAATAAAATTTAACTCACTATCACATAGTAAGTCAAAAGAAAAGAAGAAATATCCCTATTGTCTGTCCATCACAGCAACTCTAATGATTGTATGTAATTCTGTCTACAACGTTGGTAAAATAGCACATTGGGGTACTTTTCTTTGTCCAACATTTATCTGTAGGAAGGACAAATTTTTTTTAGTATGTAAAATGATAGCCATTGCTACTTCAACTGTTGGTTACATTAATTTATTTTCAAATAGCTATATTTTATCTATTAGCGAAACATTATCTCCGAATTAGAAGGTGGCAAGCCTGTAGAAACTACTTTTAAAACATTTTCTTCTCATAAATATTATTTTGGTGCAATCAAAACTTAAATTAATTGCTGCATAAAAGGTAGAGAAAAGTGTATAACCCAGAAGCGAAGATAAATCTTTTCCTCTTTTTCATCCAGATAGCAGCAAGGGAGTGTGAGCAAGCTTTTAGAACCTGTTATCTAATTGTTATACAGAAGGAACAGAAAATAATTTTATGAAACTATGTTTAGGGTATTGATAACTAATAAACCATAATCAAAATGCACATTGTCTGGAGTTCATGTATGTGATAGTAATTCTTAAATGTCTGAAATGTGGTATTGTTGGTGTTTTACTGTATACTACATATTGCTTTAATGTTAAATTAGTAAATTTTTAATATTAGTAACTTGGAAATTTTTTTAAATAATTCTTGTGAAATATATTGTTAGTGTTGTGTTATAAACTCAATAACTTGTAAAAACAGTTAGTACTTAATAGTTTTTCAAAACTCCAGTGATAAAAAACTGTTCACTTATCTGTTTTTTCCAGTCTCCGTATAGTTCGTGGTCAGAAGACTCTGATGTAAGCAAACTCACTTTATGCTGTGTCTGCAATGTGTGTAGCATGATCATTTTTGTTTGCACCCATAACTGTTACGTTTGAATTCACAGTTTGCCAGTGTGGCTTTGTCTCACCTTCTCTTTGTTTGTGATATTGCTACCGTTAAGTTTGTTTTGCTTCTTTTTTTTCCTCTGCCTTTTTGCATTTTTTTCCCTCGTTTGTAATTGTATTTTTCCCTCGTTTGTAATTGCATTTTTGTGAAGTATTTTGATTATGTGTTGGTTCTTCTGATTCTGATTTTGATTTTGTGTACGTACAGATGTGGAAAATGTCCATCATTCTCTTCTGTTGCTAGTCACTGTGATGCATGTCATAACCAACCTGTTGTGGATTGTCGACCTCCGAGGTCTGGAAAGCCATTTTTAGTTTCACAAGCTGTTCTTTAAATTTCTTTTATTCTAAGCTAGTAATTATTTTTTATTAGTATATTTATACTTTATCAGCGCAATCTTAAGTTGAAGTGAGTTGTGCTTTAATAGCAAGTTTTGTTATTTAAGTTGGCAGCTGCATCTCTGAATTGCACCACGGAACTGCTTGCTTTGGCTGTTCTGTCACTTCATAGCTTTAATTCAAATGTTTTTGTATTAAAGTAATACTTCAGGTGATTGCGTTAGAAGGGTGGGCTTGGTAACAAATTTGTTTGTCTGTAATGATAGTTAAAATAGGCCTATATCGGAACTTTGTCGTGCTTGATAATAATCATAGATATCAGAGGTAGTTAGTCTTGAATGTAGGTGTATCCATGGGGAAGTACAAATACTGTAATTTTTCCCATTAAATAAGTGGTTTCTTGTGAGAGTAGTAGCCTAGGGGCGAGTTAAACTTATTTCTAAGGGATTATGATGTGGAGGAAGGGGGGGGGGGGGGGGGGTAGTATAACTCAAGACTTTTGGAGATTCCTGTTTTTCAGAAAATTGGTTGATACCTGGTGGCAGTATATAATATGTACTTGCTTATAGGTTATAAACAAGCTGATATGTTCAATGTCTGAAATCTTTGCCAGGTTTGAAAAGTACACAGAGGACAACACAAAATTTTGCGTTATACAGAAAACCTGTGGTTTTGAGAGCCTGTGCTTCTTAGTCGTCCACAGCCTTGATTTTTCCAGCTGGTACTTTCCATGTGAAGTATGCATATTGCTTCATTTTTATACAGTGGAACCACATTAATACAAACCTAAAGGGACCAAAATCTGGCTACTTCATAATAACGAGGTTTGTAATAATGAAGTTTGTTAGGTCGAAACTGCAGACTTTATTTATGTTGGTACAAGCACAAAAACCTAAAAATTTGGAATTTATATACAAAATTTATGTTTAACAACAAAAGCATTCACTCTCATTTTAATTTTACTAACGAAAACGTTTAATTAAAGAGTTATTAAATATCAATTTAAGTCTTCAATAAAATCAACACTTCCATTACATAAAGAACCAAAAAATATTACCAAAAAGATTTTTGCTTTTACACATTTTCCACTGTCATTACATACTAAAGTTTTTGTTTTAAGAAATGTTCTATTTTGGTTTAAACTGTTTTTGCACTATAGAAGCACTTGACAATGGAATACAATTGATCAAATTCAAGTCTGCATAACAGATGAATGTTTTATATGCACACAAACAAACAGGATGTTTCCACAGGTTAACTACATCAGATGTTTTCATCCATGTATGCAGAAAGAGTACCGTCATAAGGGAGCCGAACACTATCAATATCAGCTCTCACAAGTTGGTCACATTGTAACTGAGCACATACAGTTGTGATCACAATCTCACACACAGCAGTAGTTTCTATCGTGTAACACGTGCAGTGCTTCCATCATATCTATGATGAACACTAAATTCATTTTGACACTGTCAAGTTATTGTGTTGAACTATCTGCAAGATCAAGAAAAACTGTTGTTACTATAGCAAAAGTTCATTTGCTGAAAAAAAGTAACCTGTCCGAAGTTCATGTACCCAAATGCATTTTTTTTTGCTGAAAAAAAATGTATATTACCGTGGTTATTTAAATTACTTCCCAGAAAACTGAAGAATTCACCCAACCAGAAATGTATTGTTTAATGTGGAGGTTAATTGTACTGAACTGTTAAGAGAACCAAAGTTGGTTAATGTGTTTCTTTAATGTATTTGTATTAAACACATGGAATGAGGCTAATGATTACATGGGGTGTAAAAAATACTTTGTTACATGTATTGACGCGTGATGTACCGGGAATATATACTCACTATATTATCTTCGTAGTGGGTGTCCAGGTCTTTTTGTCTAGATGCTGAGCCAGGCACTTCTTTAAGTATAAGGGGGTTCAGTTTTGCTTGGGTACTTACTGGCGCTTTCCCGTTGTACAAAACTGGGCATGTGGCTATGCGGCAGGCCATGAAATCTGGTGTGGGCAACACTATTCGGCGTCTAGGTGCCACCACTGTCTTGGATATACCTGGGCTACGTTTGGGTGGAGCAACACTCGAGAAAGGCGTGACTACTTCTTGTACAGAGTTCTGTCAAGTAATGATGTGTGGCTTTGGCAGAGGTGTGGGATGAAGAATAGCAGGCACTAGGTAGGCTATTACTGGTGTAGGAGGTTGATCGGGCTGGCTGAAATACTCTGCAATTCACCCCGGGTACTCAACGGGACTGGTCTTCTCAGGTGGTGTGAAGAAGTCGTGGGTCACTGGACTTCCACAGGATCTTGGAGATGGCGTAGCGCTTGTGCCTGTTCTTGAGGTGACAAACTAGCAAGCTGTTTTGACCAGGGAAGGCTGATATTCATGTGCTCTACCAGATTCTAAGTGTGTCTGCGTAACTTTCCTTCAAGCCTTTCTTTTGAGCATAAGGCATTCGGAATTCAAACTTACCCTCCTACTACTGTACCACATCTACAGATACAGATATGTCTACAGATACATCCGTAACTGTAGGCGGTCACAGGGTTTGCAGGATACCTAGCAGAGAGCTCCTAACATAACCTAACCCTATCGCAAGCGTAGCTTAAGCTATGACGGGGTGTTGTCCTGAGCAATGGGTGCTAGAATGAACATAGAACTGGTGATTCCTGAGCAGCGAGTGCTAGGAAGAGTTGAGATCAATCTGGTCAAGTCTGAGCGGCAAGCGCTAGAAATGAAGATTGCTCTACAATTTGGTCACTTTGCGAGCGATGGGCGCTGGGAAGGAAGACTGCTGTGGTGACGCAGGCTGTCTGTGCTTTTATACTAATTTCAGGCCGCTGCCCGCAACTGATTGACTTGTGCCACTAGGGCGAGGGGTAGTTGCAGAGCTGGGGGTGCGAATACGTGGCTTGCCTCTGTGACTTCATCAGCCGGCTGGAAGGGCGATGTGAAACAAAAGACAAGCGATAATTACTACTTGAGCTATCTAGCAGGGAGTAAAAGTACTCACTGTCTTTAAGCATTGTTATGGTGTGCTGGTAAATAAAACAATATGCAAGGCAGACAGTACAATCTTGCATATTAACGGGATAAAGTTAACTTCCAATTCTGCAACCACTGACATAGGGATGGATCGGAGTTCGTTAAAAATCACCCTTGTTAAAAAGATGCCATGCGTCAATTCTCCCCCTCTCCGCTGCGACTGAAGCTCAACCTTGTGGTCATGAAAAGATATATTCTCAGTGTACAAATATAGCATTTCCTCTATGGTCTCCGTCTGAACAAGATGAGATTAGAGCTCATCTCTGAGGCGAAATGGAAGACGATCTGACAAGGAGAACTCTGAGGGATGGTGGAATGAAAAGAAAATTCCTTTGTGGGAATGCTAGGAGGTCCCCTCAATAGCAATTTTATCTCCTTCAGCTTCTGTAAAAGGCACTACTCTGTGCGCTGCGACGTGGGGTGTCACTTCCCTCATCGTGAAATTGTCCTTTGGGACAGGATGAAGGTCGTTCAAATCACAGGTAGCATCTAAACTCACTTTTATTTGTCCACCGCAAAACAAGGAAAGAAGGGAACACTCACTGTCTCGCTCAGATGCACACAGCTATACCTGTCTTACTCTCTTTCACTCCAAGGATAAAAGAGGAAAGGATATCTGTGCATCATACTGGTATCGGGAAACACTTTTTTTTTTTTCCGAATTACAGTGTGTGTTTTCTTTTCTGCATTTCCTACGGGGATCCTGGTGGTGTGTCTCATGGGCCTCTCACATTACAGCGTGCATTCACAAATTAATTTGTGCTCTGGTGACTCACAACATGTGAACTACACACAAAAAGAATTGACTGGGAGGAATCGTCTTTTAACTGTCCTACAATTCTTGTCGCCTTTTTAAGCACTTCACTCTCTAATAACCTGCAGCAATGCTGTGGCTGGCTATACAGCAGATTTGTAATTTTACTAGTGTCGAACAGCATGCTATTTTTAAGTCTTCACTAGTTTCAAACCTAAGGGTTTTCAGAGAGCCGTATGCTGAGACCAGTCTCCTGGCTAAGGAGTTGTTTGTAGAGTGAAGTGGTGGGGTTTCTATACAGACAAAAATACATGAGTGCCTTCACCACTACAAAGGAAATAGAAGACAGAATTATATGAAGAAAGTGCACGTAAACCCTTGTAAGAATATTACAACATAAATTCATTCTCTCTCTTCTCGCAGACAATTGTTTACTTAATCCAATGCTGCTTGCTGAAAATATCAACACATAATTTAGCAAAGAAGTGTCAGAAGCCTGTTGTGAACATCTGTGTGGTTTTTTCTTCAGTTTCATTACATGTTCTGTGATATTTTTGTTCCCTTTTCATACAGCTTCATTCCTTCTGTGGACTTCTCTGTGTATTGTGTACATATGCCTGTTGACAACAACCAATTTCCTATTGTTTTTTGTGTGTCTGTGTACAGCTATGTGTTTTTATGACTAGATTTGTTCCAATACTAAGTATCAGTAAATGTGAGAGAACTTACATTATACATAATAGAAACTAAATTTGTATGTTTTAGCGACAAACGTAAAAAATATACTGTATTTCCGTCAGTCCACTATAATTTTTGCAATACTTCCGCAACAGTAAATGTAAACAAACTTTATTTTGTGCAACAGAGATATGGTGCATTCATGCTGCACTTCACCCAAAGTGGTTTACCATATAGCTGCATAGATATGGTGCATTCATGCTGCACTTCACCCAAAGTGGTTTACCATATAGCTGCATAGATATGGTGCATTCATGCTGCACTTCACCCAAAGTGGTTTGCCATATAGCTGCAACCCCCTAACACTGGCAGTGATGCAACCATGATGCATGCACGTATATAGTCATCTGCATGTTTGACAGATTTACTTTATATCTGCTGCGATTGGTGATGGCATATTTTATGATGTGGGTTAGATTCAGAAATTAAAAAAAAAATGTTTCTTATGTTTCTTTACACAGTTGTAATTTTTTTTGCATGTGTAAAGAAGTGCATACATATAAAAGCAGCAATTAGTTAAGAAAAAAATATAGGGGGGGGGGGGGGGGGGAGGATGTGAGCATTTTGCATTCAAATTGACTCCGTCGGGTGAGACACGAGACATGGCACAAATACTTACTGGTAATTTGGGTGCCAGCGGTGCTTCCCAATCACCGCACTATTGAGACTCAGGGTTCTCAGGGATGCTGTGGGTTCTGTGCGTCCATCTCACCCGTGCTTACTTACAAACACGTAGGCAATACTAAACCTTTTACTAAACATTACTGGAATAAACACTTAATAAAATATATGTGGCTAGGACACTCACTACTGAATAAAAGAATTAAGTTCACCGTAGACTTGTTTTTTTAAATATTATGCATACACATCAACGTGCCAATGAAATGATTATCTCAGTCATGACTAGCCAATACCGCTTGGGTGCTCCCCAGCCCGCAATTACTCTACTGCACGCCTAGATGGATGATCTCATCGAGGTGCGTGAAAGCACAGCCTTCACAAGGGAAGAGGGCCGACAGCCGCTACGGTGGACTGATGTTTTTTCCCTGAAGACAGGGCATGGTGAATTACAAATGAAACCCTTAATACATATTAACACGTATGATTACTCGGCATCACTAATGCAAACTCGTCAGGGCTCGCCCTCCAGCACGTGGGTAGTGTGGTGACGGCCTGTACACAGAGCCAGCTAGGATGGGAATAATTGCACCGTACACTAATTACAGAATTACATAAACCCTTGAATGATACATGAAACAAGATGGGACATGAGATGAATATTCACAATAAACACACACACATGTGTGAAAACAAGTTTAGATGGTGTGGATGCCGCTGGATGAAGTTCTTAGCGGACCACGTGGTGCAGATGAAATTTGCAATATTTCTGCGTGGAAATTATAAACTAAATTCAGACAAAAGATTATTCTTGCTGAGAAAATTATTCTCTTTACGACCGCAGTGGTTACAGGCGTGTAACATGCTTGATGGCAGTAAAATCAAACATTAACGTGACTGCGTGGTCAAGTACAAAGAGCATCAATTTACGTGAAAAATACATTGAACCCTGAATAAAATTGACATAGAACCCAGAAATAAGTTATTGCACATACGATGTTACATAAATAAGCTCTCAAATGGAATTATGGCATATACAAAGACTTGGGTCGGTCGGCCATGTTGCTATATGTGGTGTTGCCGTAAAATTTTCAAACACAAAAATTACCCTCAAATACACACATAAAAATATAGCCCTTAAAATTGTGTGTGGCAATAATGCAGAAGTTACAATGAAATGTCATAAACATAGGCAGATGGCGCCTGATTCAAATTGTGCTGGTCGCGTGACCTCTCAGACATCTTTCTCCTCCTTCTCCTCGATTAAGTTAAAAATTGCCATGAGGGCGCAAGAAATTAATAAAGCGGAAGTATAATGCTGGGGAAAATGTCTGGAAGAAACGTACATAAGCAAAGGTTAACTGGTAAACTAAATTAACTATGGAAACCTAAATCAGTGAACGAAAGTTGTAGTGCGTACGTGACAGTGTCTTACCTCGCCAACTCTTCTCGACAGACTGTCCAGAGACAAGCGTTGCACAAACTTACTATGTACGCATACGGGGTTCACATAAGTGGAAGTGCTATGCACGCCGAGTAAAATATTTAATTAGTGAAAACAAAATGGCACAAATTAAATTAAGTATTGTTTTAGATTCTATAATTTTCTTATGAATTTCAATATTATTTTATGATGGTGTTCATGCTGGAATCTTAAGTGTTCTTAATCTCGGTGCCGCTGGCATTTTGAATTTTATAACCAAACAATTTAAAATTAGTACAAACACTTTAAAACATTTTAAAACATATTAAATACTGCAAATACAATAGAACACATTTTACACTGAAAATAACATTTATACGAAAGTTCAAAATTATTGGCCTCTCTGCACACATGCAGGACACGTGACACATGTGAGGTGAACGCCGTCATGGGCTCTAGCGCCGCTGGCTGTTTGCCGGCATCAAAATAATAAACGTTTTTGTTGAGGCATTGTTCGAATTGGCAGATTTCTTTAGCATAATGGTCAGGTGAATTGATTTTGTAAACAAAAATTATGATATATTGTGTAATTTTGTATTTGGTTTTTAGAAATTTACTAACCTTTACAAAAGCACTAAATTATCAAATTGCTGCTTTTTTTTTTTTTTTTTTTTTTTTTTCTGGAGGCAGGAATTAAATTAAACCCACATAATTTCAATAAAGATTCATAATTACTGTAATCTGGAATGAAAAAAACTGTATTTTATTATAATTAGTGCTTAAAATGATTAAGGAAATCATAACTTTTTTGAACATATAAATGCTAAACTTAAAATTTTCGAGTAAAGTAACTTAGAGGGCTTTCAGAAATTATATAAAGTAAAAATACTGTAAAGGCATTTATGTTTAACAATTAAATTTTGTAATATTATGCAGATTTTCGGGGTTATGTTTGTAGTTAGTGATAGACATTCTCATTATATATGATTACAGAGTACTTGCTTGTGTTGTCCATTCATTTAATATTATTCCAAATTATGCTTTGCTATATGTATTAACAATATAATCTCCAGTTACTTTAATAGTTTATTGAGATACAGATCATGTGTAAGTAATTTTCATTTGTTTCTAGACAGTATTCAGTAGACGTAAGCACTGAGTGAGTGATTCGAAACCCTGAGTTGACTCACCAACATGAAAGAGTGATTCAAAACATTCGTTTGCCGGTGACTCAATACTTTCGCCAAGGCTCCGAGGTGCGAGTTACGATACATGCACAATCTGTTCCGTACGTTTTGAAACGAGTCAAAGGTTTTTCGGGTTCAATGGCTCACACTAGATGGCGGTGATGTGTCAGACACTGAGTCGTGCATTTAGTATTAGTTACATCGTTATTGTATTGGAGTGTGTATTGGTACAGTTTACGCTCTCATTTTTATAGTTTTATTTCTATTGAACATGTCTTTGAGAAGCTTGGTGTGGGATTATTTTATTGATGTTTTATTATGTAAGAGTTTATTATAAAGTATTTTTTAATACATTATCCATTGATAAATACAAAACTTTGAATGAAAGCACTATTTTCTAAGTAAATCCTCATAATATATACCTGTATTTTTTTTTAGATTTCTGCTAAAAATTTAAAAAATAAATAAAATTTTCATCCATATGACAGCCATTTTTTTTTAAACGAGTGTATATGTGACATAATAAGCATTTTGAATCTCGTTAAATCTCGTATTATTACATTTTAATATTTTAATTTCCCACAAGATTCATATTTTTTGTCTCTCGCCTATCACATGTCACTGCAACGCAAATTTTCGGCATCGATCAATGATTCTCTGTGAGCCATGATGAGCCATACCTACTGCTTCGAGTTGAAGCAATCACGCAAAGATGTGCATGTGATGTTTATTTAATATAGTTCAGAGCCCTCGAGATGTCTCAAATCTTGAGAGTCGAATCTGTGAGTCGACTCATCTAGCAGAGTTGATCCAAATGTTTTGAATCAGTAGAATGACTCATTTCGTCCACGTCTAGTATTCAGTATTGATATTTTGTTTGTTATTTTTCATTTCTTCTCTAGAGGATGGTCAGCATTTAATGTGTGTTAAATAAAAGTGCTAAATAAAATCATCCTGGTTGTCTCTCACCTCACCATTGCTGATTAGCAGAGAGATGTGTCATGGTTAGACGATGGCCAGTCAGAGGACAGGAGACAATATAAGTAAGGCAGCTGTAAAACAGAACTAATTTTTTCTTTAAAACAATTATCACCACCTCCAATGATGGACTTGAGTCGTGTTAAATGAAAGTTTTGACGCGTGACAGTCCCGGCTGATTGGTTGCCCGTGTCTTTAGGTAACTTGTTTGGCTCTAGGTGAATCACTCTCTGAGTGGTAGGCCGCTGGCTAGGCACAAAGTCCAGCTGTGACAGTTTTACTCTGCGTGGTGCTGGCTTGGGTGGTGGGACAGAGTTAACACTAGCGGAATGGTATGTCTGTCCTGCTGGTGGCTGTACTAGTGCAGTTCGCTCAGTACGTGTAGCACTTGACTGGAGGATGGGGTGTGCATGTGTGGTGCTAGGGTTTGTTATTGGTGTGGAGCTACTAGATACAGTCTGAGCGTAGGATCTCCTGCACTACTGGATGGTATCCTTCCTCAACACGGGTGGACAACTTAAACAAAGTGGTAGGTGTGATAGTTGGTACTGGAACAGTGAGTCATCGCAGCAAAGCAGCCTGTTCGCGTGGACTCAGTAGTCTGAACCCGCTGGGAAGGATGCTAAGCCCTTGTGGATTCTTAGATACAGCCCTCACCTTCTTAACCTTCTTTTGAACACCACCTCTACAGGTGTAAGGCATCTGGCTCTATCCCAATATCAGGCCTGCAGGAGTTAGGCAGTCAACATGTTAAGAGTACAGTGTAGGTGCTAATTGCTACAGCAAACACCGCATTTTAGGTTTATTTGGTTTGTGTCAGTGTATGTACTTGAATTCAAATTCATACTTAGCGCCAACTGTTGCTAGTGCCATGGCCGGTAGCCATCTTGACTTGGGGTGCCCTCTATGAAATGAAAACAGTTAGTTATCGCTACTCTGTGTTGATGTACATCACACAGCTGGAATTTTCTACAAAATATATTGTGTGGAAACATTTGTAGTCCTCTGGGCCGGATATGCATTATTCGAGCCACTTAACAAAGTTTAATCTATAATTACGGTAAACAGTGGACATGTTTTCTGTATTTATTTATGTGCAGAATTGGGTGTGTTGTGCTACTGAAAATAATTTGTTTCGCACCATGGTGGTTATGAATACAAATACCGCTGCATTTAATCACAGGACTTCTATTATACAATAAGTGTCGTATTTATCATTTTTTGCGATTCGTGGTGAACAAGTGTTTTTGAGGTTAGCCACGCAGTATACCAACCATAACTGCAATTATTTATATTTTCACCAGGCTGGCATTTCTTCGAAGCATGACAAGATAATGTTAAAATGTCTCAACACCAATTGAAGACACGTTTGCACCTCGTGAAGTTTCCTATGAACAGACTTCTGACCTTGGCCGATGAAGTTGACAACAATCTGAGTCGGGCGGGACTTTTCAAGGCAACATGCTGCAGTTTGCAGCAACTGAAAACAGACTTTGAGGAAAGCCATCTACAACTTGCAGTTCAAGCATAGGAATCTGCATCAGTTGCAAGTCTGAAGCCAGTGATAGGGAGCTCGAGGAGTTTGACGAGGTCTACTATAGAATACAGGAAGTTTTCAACAAACGTGTTGTGATCCAAGAAGTAGGAAGAGAACAGCAATGTCATCTCGGCCGAACCTCATCCAATGTCAAGCTACCAAAATTGCAGTTGCCTACCATTAAGGGGTTGCTTATAGACTGGCCTACCTTTTATGATTTGTTCACCTCGCTGGTGCACAACAACAAGGCCCTCGCTGCGGTGGAAAAGCATCAGTATCTCCTTATGTCAGTTTCAAGTGAGCCATACAACCTTATTAAAGCACTGCCACTGTCCGAGGATAATTATAACCTAACATGGCAAACATTAACTGAAAGGTACCATAATGTTAGAGCAATAGCCATTATGCATTGGGAAAGTATAATGCGACTCCCTCTCTTATCTGCTGTCTCTCCTGACAAATTGCAGAATATGGTAGATATTCTTAAGGAGAACTTGGGTGCCTTGAGAATTCTAAAACTGCCGGTGACTGAATTGAACTTTGTGGTGTTAAAACTTATGTTAACGAAGCTTGATCCAGATACAAGAGCCCAGTTTGAAGTAGCTTATAAGACCATACAGATGCCCACATTTGATCAGCTTCTCAAATTTTTGGAATCACATTGTAAGGCATTGATGATGGCTAAGTATACAGCATCAGGGTACACTTGTGCACGATCAACAACTAATAAGTTTGTAACTTCAGACACAAACATCAAAGATTCAGTTTTAGCAACTGCGGAACAAGATAATTTGTATAACCTGTGAGGGCGCATACCAAATTCACAAGTGTCTTACCTTCAATGGTCAGTCAGTTGATGAGAGGATGGAGTTGGTGCAACAAAAGATGTTGTGTTTCAACTGTTTGCAGAGCCACAGGGTGAAGGATTGCAACTCAAAGAGAAACTGTGTGTATTGTAGTAGGAGACACCACTCCCTTCTTCCCACTGCTCTCTCTCCAAATCAAGTGGAGCAAACTCCAGATATTTCTAACCAAGAAAAAGCAGTCACTTCCATTCCCAATGAGGAAACTGCAGTTATAGTCTCACTTACCTCTTCAACTGATGTGTCGGCAACTGTTGTCTTAGGTACAGCAGAGTTCAAGATGTAAGTGGCAAAATGCAGAAGGTTCGAGTGTTGCTTGACTCAGGATCCCAGAGCTCATTCATCTCTGTAGAGTGTGTGTGCAAGCTAGAGTTAAAATTCCAAAGGACTCATGTTCCTCTTGTGGGGTTGGCTCAGTCTGTTGTTCTTGCAAACAATGGTTCTGTTACTTGTGTTCTGACACCTGCGACAAGTGAAGGGCCTCAATTAATCACCAATGCACTGGTCTTGAAGGATATAGCCTCCAAATTACCCAGCATCCCACTTGCTCACCATATGAGCGATGTGTATTGTAATTTGGAATTAGCTGATCCATCGTTTGATACTCCAGGGACAATCAATCTTCTTTTGGGTGCTGATATATACCCAGATGTGTTTGATGGTGGGCGGTACCAACTACCACATGGGTTCCCCATTGCTCTTCACAGTATATTTGGTTGGGTTCTAATGGGTAAAGTCATTCAGACTGCAGCTGCTGCCTCCAGTGGTGTTGTTTCTTTGTTTGTACTGTCTGAGGCTTCCTTAGCAGACACCATTTGCAAGTTTTGGGAGAGTGAAGAAGTACCTTCTGTTTAACAGTGTTGCCCAGAAGATATTGAATGCGAATGTCACTTTGTTGAAACCCATTCGAAAGACCCAGAGGGTAGATATGTCCTGAGACTACCTTTCAAGGAAAAGGAACCATAGTTAGGAGGTTCCAGCAGTTTTGCTGTCAAACAGTTGCATCAACTGGAATGCAGATTGCAGAGTCAGCCAGAAACCAAAAGGGATTATTCCAATTTTTTGCGCGAGTATGAACAACTTGGACACATGCATCCTATTTAGAATGGAGTAGAGCACTCTCCTCGTTATTGTATCCCACATCACTATGTGTTGAAAGAATCCAGCTCAACAACCAAGTGAAGAATGGTGTTTGATGCTTCAGCGGCCTCCACTTCTGGAAAGTCTCTTAATGATGTTCTTCTGACTGGACCTACACTTCAGAATGACATTGTAGACATTATTACACATTTCCGTCTTCATCCTGTTGTAATTACCTCAGATGTTTAAAAGATGCATTGACAGGTGCGTATATATTCAAAGGATGCATCTTATCAAATAATTCTGTGGCGTGAGTCCCCTGATCAGCCAATACATGAATTCCAACTAGACACTGTCACTTATGGTGTGTCAGCAGCTCCTTTGATGGCTATGAGAGCCTTACAACAGCTTGCAGTCGAGGAAGGTGGCTTGTATCCCAAAGCAGCTAAGGTCGTGATGGAAGAGACATGTTTGTGGAGGATGTCGTGACAGGTGCAGCATCAGTTGCAGAAGCCCTCAAGTTGCAGCAAGAACTGATAAATCTCTTAAAGCAAGGGGGTTTTGAATTAAGAAAATGGTCCTGTAATAGCCAAGCTGTCTTAGATGCAGTACCAGAAAACCACCGAGAGAGTCCATTTAGCTTTCAAGGAAATAGTGAAGTGATCAAGGTACTTGGTCTCCAGTGGGACTCAAGGTTGGATGTGTTTTCATATAATATTCAATCAGCCAGTATGAGTCGCCAAACAATCTATTCTTTCAGACGTTGCTAGGTTGTATGACCCACTAGGGTGGCTTACTCCATTTGTAATTCAAGCCAAGATTTTTCTCCAAATACTCTGGCTATTGGGTTTGTCATGGGATGAAACTCCACCTCGAGATGTGCTGGAGGACTGGCAGGCTTTCATCTGCCAACTGGATATTCTCAGCAAACCGTCCATACCTCGTATTGTGTCAGCACCATAGTCAGAATATCAGCTTCATGGCTTTAGCGATGTATCCAATGAAGGTTAAGCAGCTGTTGTATACCTACGTACTGCTTGTCAAGTTGGGGTGAAGACACCCATGCTTCTGGCCAAATCACGTGTTGCGCCACTAAAAACAGTCACACTTCCTCGACTGAATTGCAGGCTACACATTTACTCATTAAGTTACTTGAGTCAGTAATGTCGACCCTTTCAGAACATATTCACATTAGCTGTATTACTGCATGGTGTGACTCCACAGTGATCCTCGCCTGGATCAGGATTCCTCATCATCGTCTGAAAACTTTTTTTTACCAAACAGAGTCGTTCGTATTCAAGAGAGCAAGATAATGGTCCACTGGAGATATGTGCCTTCTGCTGACAATGCTGCAGACTGTGCTTCCAGAGGACTCTCACCCCAAGATTTTCTACACACTCTTTGGTGGACTGGGCCTACATTGGTTAATATCTGAGAAGGAATCGTGTCCATGTGGAGGAGTAGCAACCAGTATTCACGAAGGTGAAGAAGAGCTTAAGCAGCCTAAGGTAGTTTCATTGGTTGGACATTGTCAGCCAAACCTCCTCGCATGCTTCTCTAGGTTTTCAACATGGTCACAGATTCAGAGAGTGCTTGCTTATGTATTAACATTCATTTCAAACCTGAAGGTGTCACTAGGGTGTTGATGGACTGGTCCCCTTACTGTCGTAGAACTTGATGCTGCTAAGAAGATGTGCGTGAAGCAGGTTCAATGAGGATGTTTCAGCTCCGAGATTGAATGTTTGATTTCAGAGGGTGAATGCCCTCCTGGTACTGGAATTAGAAAGTTGAATCCAGTCTTGGATTATGATGGCATTCTGCATGTGGGTGGACGTTTACAGAATCCACACCTAACATTCAAAGCGTAACATCCAAGTCTTGCTACCCAAGAAGAATTTCGTGACAAATCTGATAATTGAATATTATCATCTCGTGCACCTCCACGCTGGTTTTAATGCTACACATGCAAATATTCATTGCGAGTGCTTTATTGTGGCAGGGAAGGGATCTGTCAAGGCCAGGATCCACAGTTGTATAAAGTGCCACAGGTTCAGGGCCACCGATTCACAGCCATTTATGGGTAAATCTTCCACCAAGTAGGGTTAAACAAGCGAGGCCATTTCTAAACGTTGGTGTTGATATGGGGGCCCGTTCCAAATCACAGTCGCTTGTTTGGAAAAGTCGTGTGTCAAACGCTTATTTCTGCCTATTTGTTTGCTTAGTGACAAAGGCAGTACATTTAGAAGTGGTTTCTTCTTTGAGCACCACAGCTTTTCTTGATGCATTATTTAGATTTACTGCTAGGTGAGGACTTTGTAAAAATGTTTTTTTCAGACTGCGGGACAAACTTTATAGGTGCACGTCATTATTTCAATGATCTACAGAAGTTCGTAAGTGAGAGTGGCAACTTGTAGTGTGTTGCGGATACCCTTGCCACTCGTGGCATTCAGTGGAACCTCAATCCTCCATTTGCACCACATTTTGGTGGGTTGTGGGAGGCAGCCATAAAATCTGCTAAGTATCATCTGAAAAGAGTTTTAGTTCAGCAGGTTCTTACATTTGAGGGGCTGTCTACTCCCTTTGCCCAGATTGAAGCTGTCCTTAACTCACGTCCACTGTGTGCCATTTCGTCAGATCCAGATGACTTAGAGGCCTTGAAACCAGCACACTTTCTTGTAAGCACCACCCTTACAGCACCTCCAGTTCCAGACCTTACAGAGATTCAGTCAAACAGATTCGACTGGTGGCAGCTGGTACAGTATGCCACTCAGCACTTCTGGCAGAGATGGCACAAGGATTACCTGCACACAGTACAACCATGTGGAAAGTGGACCAAGAGTGAAGGTGACATGCAGATTGGCAACCTTGTTCTTGTCAAGGAAGACCACTTGCCACCTCTGCAGTGGCAACTTGGGCATGTTGCAGTTCTACATGCAGGCAAGGATGGAGTTTGCAGGGTGGTCACCATTAAGCAGCAACATCAAACAGTGAAGCACCCTGTTATCAAGTTGTGTCACCTACCTATTCACTGAGAACCACATATATAATTGTAACATTGTACAGATTTTCTAGTTCGCTTAAAAATGTTATTTTTGGGGGGCACTATGTTTAGGTTTGTTTTGATTTGTGTCAATTAGTGTATGTACTTGGATTCAAATTCAAACTTAGCGCCAACTGTTGCAAGTGCCATGGCCGGCGGACATCTTGACTTGTGGTGCCATCTATGAAAGAAAACAATTAGTTACTGCTTCTCTGTGTTGCTGTATGTCACGCAGCTGGAATGTGTTACAAAATATATTGTGTGGAAACACTGCACCTCACTCTTTACTTCCCCACCAGAGGTGTGGAAGACTCAAGCTGCAAAGTGTTGGTTGCAGGAACTGCACAGTGTTGTCCCAATGGGGTTGGTCCCTCCTGCATCAGTGTAACTCCCTCGGCACCACGAGGTGTGCGCTGAGAGTAGTTCACCCTAGCCAGAAAGCAGATCCCACCAGGACCGTACCTAGTGTTGTGGCTCCACCATTCCTCCCACCTGGGTTCAAAAACGGGTGGCCTTCTAATATTGGTTAGGTGAATGTCCTAAGGTCACTGGTCTCCCCAGACCCAAAGAAGTTCCCCTCCTCGGCACCACGAAGTGAGCAGTGAGGCGGGGGCGACCAAGCTGGCTAGCCATTTTCCAGGGGATGGTATCTTAGTGTCATGGCTCTACCGTTCACTGCCCTGGACAGAGAATGGGTGGCCTTCCAAAGATGTTTTGGTATGTTGTCTGTGTAGATTCGGAAAGAGCAAACCCAGTCTCCTGCCGTCTCCATCAGAACCGATGATAAGAGGTAGGAGGTCTGAGTGATACTCGAGAAGTTAGGTAAGATCAATGTTTATTTTACCGTAAAGGAAAATGAACAGAGATGGTGGAAGTACTACCTCCTATCCACATGGGTTTGGTGGAAGGTAAATACCCTAGCAAAAAAAGTGAGGGTGCTCTGTGCAAAGTTATGGGAGTAGCAGTTTCTGGTGCATGTGTTAAGGTTTACTCATCACGGCGAGCTCTACTGTCTGGTAACCATAAGGGACCGAACGTCTCACAGTGTACTGCTCTGATGATGCTGCTGGTTCTTCCTTAAATGCAGATTGGAGAGGATCTTCAGCCCTGTGCGGAAGCAGTGAAGTAAACTGGAGAGGTGCGGGCCTCTGCACCAATTGCTTGTGCAATAAGAGCCAAGGAGAGGAGTCAGTAGACTTGATTGAGAACTGAAGCAGAACTGACGATCCGGAGGCCGGGGTGCATCTCCTTTTACTCCTTGGCCATCCCTTCCTTCACTGACATAGGGCATCTGGATAGTGGGTTAGCAGGTGCAAGCCCAGTGCCTAGATCCTTGGTGCAAGCAGCGTAGTGAACAGCTGTGGGATCTAGACATCATACTTGTGGCGACATCCCACGGCATGCAGCTGTACTAGCCATGGACCGCTTGCATGGTCCCGGTGGCTCATCAGACGAAAATAAATTCCATTATTGGGAGGATGTCTGTCCCAGCCTGGTAGATACAATAATCTCGTAGGCGGTGGCAGTGACTTAACTCTGTTGACAATGGCTAGCAATGTAGTTGCACTGATGAGTAGCAGTCGTTTAATTTATGAGCATATAAGAAGTCATGTGTCTGTTTTAATGATATAAAATATAATAATATTTTTGCAATACAATTTTAAAGATGAATAATTATTAATTGAAGAAGAATTAATATTTATTTTATTTTGTTTGAAAAGAAAAAATTCATAAATTTATAATTTTGTTGAAGAAGCATGAATAAAATAAAATATTGAGAAAATTTTAATTGCTATATTATGATTTATACTTAAGGTAACAATCTACTACTAGGATAATTATTTTAAATATTACAAATATTACCCAACGTATTAATGCAGAGTTGTAATTTGTCTGAAATGAAACAACTTCCTTAAAATACAAATTTGTGTTAAAATTTTTATGTGTTGTTGCAATTGCTAAACAAGTGACTGATGGCAGCATCCAAACTGAACAATACCAAATCTCAAATTACTAAATAACAAAATGATTAATTCAAACATGGCCTGAATAGAGCATGGGTTAAAATTGTTTATGCTTTGGTCAATAACAATTCCATAGAGTATGCATGAGGGGATTAAAGGTTGAAGAAAACTTGAGAATGTGCAATACAGTGGTATCAGAATATCGGTATCAGCTGTGGTATTAAGGTATCAGTAATGGAAATAGTGACATTGAAAAAAATTCTAATTGTGACACAACAAAGTTTTGCAATTATGTATGTGCATAATAATTTCTCACAATAATTTTTCCACTACGAGAATCATTCAGAGAAGTCAAGAAAGAGAGGAGAGAGAAAATTTAGACCAGGATATTTTTTGTTAAGGTTTGGAACCTTGTCTGTTCGCTGTGCGAGATTATGACCCTTAAACAATCGCTCAGAGGGAAAATTTTATTCCTGATCCACTATCATCATAATCATCCCCTTCCAGCCTTACCTTTTGGTTGCCCAGTAAAAGTGTAGAGCCCCAAATTTACTTAACCAGATGTTTTAAGTTTCGTGCTCATTTAACTAGTGATACATGTTACAGTTTGCATTTTGCGAACATTCATAAAAATTTGCCAGGCATGATGTAGTTAAACATTTTGAATGTTCCTTTGTTGTTTTCACAGGTATCTTTTGACAAATATTTTGGTTTTTGCATATTGCATGTTGCAGTTGTCAATTAAATTACACGCATCAGTGTAGGTTGTTTATTTTAATGTGTCCATTTTTTTTTTTAACCCTTGTGGTATTATGTCAGTTGTCTTGCCCAAGTATGTCACAAAATGGGCACTTGTATGTTGAAAGTGTCTAACCCGTAACTTTGTATATTTTGTAGTTACCTTTTATGTTAATGAAAATTCTTTTGTAACATGGTATGTATCAATTTTGATTAGCTGTGAAATTGTTTGTAAGTCTCAGAAACGCGATTATGATAATATTGATAATGAAGAAAATGTTAGAGGTTTTGTGATATTAACTACATTTTTATAAAATATTATATGTAGCATAACTTTAATTTGAATTTATAGATCCACGTGCAAGACATATTTCTATAGGCTGTTCATGGTAAAATGAGCACTTTTGAAAGCCCTGCTTAAGATCTACGTGTATACATGTTGTGTTTTCTTCCGCCTTAGGTAAAATTAACATTGCCATGGGCCTCTTCACTTTATTTATGTGTCAATCAAGTGAAACTGTGAAATTATTAGAAAAGTAAATATTGTACAAATCTGTTCATATTTACACTTTGGTGCATTAAAAAATTCAGAAAGCGAGAGAAATAATTTAAGACATCACAAATGGTTACCTACACATTTTGTTCGACGTTAATATGTGGAACTACTTTCCTCTCTATTGTTACCAACTTTACTGGAAACATGTCACTCATTGTGCCCATTAAAATATATGCCGGTAGGGACAGTGACTTTTTTCTAAGGTTGATTTCAAAAGTGCTCACCTTTAACAAAGTGGTAAGCTAATGCTAAGGCCCTAATCACCTACAGTGCTTCCAAAAACCAAACGTGATCCGTCATAAATGGCAAATCAAGGTGAATTGGGATGTGCTTTTTGGGAGTTGATTGACCTTGCTGACAAGCATACTGTTGTGCTTGGCAGAGTGATAAACAGCTGCCCAGGAGGACGGAGGGACCTAGTCAGCCTGTCCGGTCGAGAAGCAGCGACATTCCCTCGAGCAGCAAGCCCAACGTTCTGGAGCCGGTTCCCCCTCCCATACCCCCTCCTCCGGCCAACTACGAAGGCAGCGCCTCAACGCCATTACGCATGTCAGGTCAGTTGTCTGTACTAGCGAGTCAGTGCTTGTCAGTCTTGGTTTGTGCACTTGTGATGCTTCTGTACCAAAATTGTTGTTTTAGTCACGCAGCTTACGGAACACTGATATTCCTTCCACATTTTGATTGTGGCTTCATTGCTTCTACCATTTTGTCATCACTGTGTATTTGTATTTTTTAAATTGCATTTTAATAAATATTAACAGGAATTGCATACCAATATTACAAAATAAAACTTCAAATTTCCCTAAAAAATATTTAAAATGTTTTACAAATAATTTTTTTGGAGTTGGTATTATCCCAGAATGGTACAAATTATTTTTCTTATTAGTATTAATGCAATCCCACATTTGGGTAACTACATAATTTCATTGTGATATAGGTAATATGTAATACTTTCCATTTAATTTTGTTAATAGTTTCACATTCTAGTTTTGTCTGTTTTCTTACCACACAGAACTGTGATAGTAATGCAAGTGTATTTTGTACATACATATCTTTCTAAATACACACTTGGCATAGTTAGAAACAATGTCTCATAGTGACAGCTTAAAATGTTTGTAATTTAACAAACACAAAAAGTATGCATGTTTATAAAGTGTTGAATAATCAGTGTTCTGCTTTGATAGTTATTATTGGTAACATTAGCTAAAATGAACAATTTTAGGTATAGAAATTACTGTAGCTTGTGATTGTCAGCATGCATGGGTTAGGTGCATTAGCAGAGGTGTCAATGTGGGGCGGGACGCAGGACTGCCGTAGTGGCTTCCTAATTATGGGGCGGAGTGTGTTTGTCCATGTAGAAGACAGCTTGTCAGATGCAGAAGAGGACTCGCGAGCGACGACGCTCTCCACTTCAACACACGACGGAGGAACGGGCACTGCCAGTAGGAAGCAGTCTCGTCTCAACCGCAGAGTTGCCAGGCAGGCCCACCTCAAGAGGTGAGTTGGTGCAGAGTCCCCTAGCAATGTTCCATGTCCTTTCCGAGGCCAGTTCTGGTGCGGCTATGTACCAAGTACCTGTCATGTTTAGTTTCCTTTTGGTAGGGTTGTGCAAATGTGACATTTAACTACTCCACTCAGAAACTCAATTTGTCACGGAAATAGCTATGAAGTTCTAATCTTTATTATTAGTTTTGTTTCATCAAATATTCTCACAACCCTACATCTTGGATAACCTGTTGCTTCTTGTGTGAACCTAACCATAAATATAAACTGGCAGTAGTATTGTTGCTTTATACAACTGTGGCATTTGCTTTTTTTAACTTGTAATTGTTTGTGGTTAAAGGATATTTGTATTCAATTTTATTTGATTCTGACTTTCTGATGCAGATTTTTTCATAAGTATTTCTTTATCTAAACAGCATTTATAGACATGTATTCAATTGCTGCATTTGTAAATGTTCATGTATTGTGTTTCTTGCAGCAATTAAATACTCCAAGCAAAAGAGTTGATATTTGTAGAACACATAATACACTTTTTGAATGTATTTTTATACATTACTAGCAGACCGGCATTGCTTCGCTCAGGTTTTATGGAGTTATTAAAATACATACATATTATATATTTGCGACTACCTGTTACTACTTGTGACTACCTTAGACTACAGGTGACTATCGATGACTACTTGCAACTACCTGCAACTACTTGCAACTACCTGCAACTACTTGTGACTACTTGCGCTTACCTGCGACTACTTGCAAATGTCACTGCGGCCCCTCTTGATTTATTTTTATCTACTGAGCTACTGCAGCATCACTTGAGATTACTCGAGCCACTGCGGCCCCACTTGGAATCGCTCTAGCCACTGGGCCACTGTGGCCCCACTTGGGATCGGTCTAGCCACTGGGTCGCTGCATCTCCACTTGAAATATTTCTATCCATTGAATCACTGCAGCCCTACTATAAAGCTCTCTATTATTTGGGCCACTGCGTCCCCACTTGGGATTGTTCTAGCCACTGGGCCACTGTGGCCCCACTTGAGAGTGCTGTAGCCTCTGGGCCACTGTGGCCCTACTTGGGATCACTCTAGTTACTGGGCCATTGCGGCCCCACTTGGAATCGCTCTAGCCACTGGGCCACTGTGGCCCCACTTGGGATCGGTCTAGCCACTGGGTCGCTGCATCTCCACTTGAAATATTTCTATCCATTGAATCACTGCAGCCCTACTTGAAATCTCTCTATTCTTTGGGCCACTGCGTCCCCACTTGGGATCGTTCTAGCCACTGAGCCACTGTGGCCCCACTTGAGAGTGCTGTAGCCTCTGGGCCACTGTGGCCCTACTTGGGATCACTCTAGCTACTGGGCCATTGCGGCCCCACTTGGGATCGCTCTAGCTACTGGGCCACTACGGCCCCACTTGGGATCACTTGGGCCACTGCTGCCCCACTTGTGATTGGTCTAACCCTCTGAGCCACTGTGGCCCCATTTGATATATTTATATCCACTGAGTCACTGCGGCCTCACTTGACATTACTCTACTCACTGGGTCACTGCATCTCCACTTAGCATTACTCTACCCTCTGGGTCTACGGCTCCACTTGATATATGCCTATGCCCATCTGGAGGAATATAGTTTTCTAACAGTGAAGGAATTATAAGAATCGGCCTTGTAGTTTCCGAGATTACCTGAGACATACAAAAAAATAAACAAACTCACATTACCTGTTTATAATATTAGTATACATATACTAGCTATAAATAAGTATGAGGTGCATATTCTTATACGCAATTATCTTGAACTCGTGGAACAAACTTTTTGAGATGTTTTTTATGCATACTATCTAACCACCATATGCAAATGCTGCTGTTACAACTCACCTAGACCCCTCCCACTGCAACCACAGATGTTGGAAGGAATCTGCACGGCTGGATTGCCACTAACTTGGTGTGGATACTGCTTGCACAACATCTAGTTCATGTTTTACAACCAGGCCTAGCTCTACTACAACTCGCTACTATAGTCTGTTTCATATAACTTCAGAAAATTACAGTTCTCGAAAAGAAGTGCGGCCACCATATGTCCTTCCGCCACAGCTGTTCTCTCGGTGAAGAAAACTATCTTTGTAAACAAACTGTGAATCTAATGCCAAGCATTGAAAGACTGACAACTTCTGTCCAGTACTTAGGCTAATATAGCTGATTGCCATTCCTAACTGTTTTATTTTTGTTATGATCACATAATATACTAGTTAGGGTTCTGTTTTATTTTATTAGGGGCGTGTGGAACTATAGTTTAAAACATCTTTCATGAGATGTGATTATTTAGTGTTTCTTCTTGTTTTATTTATAACGCATGATTCATCAATACAATTTTGGAAAGAAAATAATAAATATCAAATATTTAGTGACTTCAACCATGCCATAGTTAGCTGTTTCTTCTTATGAGAGAGTGGCGATTGGAACTTGCATTGTTTTGATGATACAGTGGAAAATTTTGTTCGTACGGAAATAGCATTCAACTTGCTTATTAGACCTACTCAAAAGATTTAACTTCATCGAAAGAACTAAATGCAATAAATGTGTCACTGTTCATACTGATGCGAGAAATGATCAACAGATGAATATCATTGCAATTTTTTATATAATGAACTACACTAAAGGGGCGCGTATTTAGGCCACGTACATTTGGAAACCTCCCGCAAGAACAAATTGCAGTAAATACGTCACTGTTAATACCGATGTGCGAAATGCACATTGTAAACATGTTAAGCAAATTTAACTTCTGCGTAAAAATCATGAGAGTTTGAATCAAATAAAAGTCCAAATGCATTTTAAATATTCTAACAACAATTTAAGAAAACATTATTTACAAAACACACATACTTACTGTTCACTTCGTTATTCCTAAACACGTGCTGAACTTCGGATGATTAATTCACTAAAATCACTTGTCGGCTACAGATACGAAATAATTTATTTGTTGGCTTATACAATTAACACAATACGTGAACTATTTATTGAAACCAACAAATTTAAACTTTGCAATGTAAATAATTTTTTGCTCGCGCTTCACGATGGTTAACTGCAAACAAAAATAATTAACTGCATCCGACATCACCAGCAAGGGATTGCTGGTGAATTTTTTGCTCGCGCTTCACGATGGTTGTAGAAAATTGATGACCACATAACACAACAAAAGCTTTTACAAAGCAGCAGACATGTGTCGATAATTCATTTCACTGAGGAGACTGTTCTAAAAAGGCACCTACAACGAACTACACTTAATGAAATATGTAAATACAAAAATAATTAACTGCATCCGACATCACCAGCAAGGGATTGCCGGATATAGGTAAATTATGATGGAAGAGAGCAGGCAACAGCTTTTCACTGGGCAGGTGGAGACCATAGACAACAGATTCAACGGAGATTGATGGAGACCTTTCATATAACCGTGATGTTCACATGCTCTACCATAATATTTCTAAATATTTTTAAAGCCCTTGCTCTATAACTCAGAAAAATTGTATGTTAGTCTATGAGCGTAATTTTAACCATAAATGTTGTAATTATCATTAATTCATAAGCCCCAGAAAAACAACTCGGGCAGTTTCAACCCCATTCCCAGAGGTTGTTCAAAAGGAAACACGTGAACCAAATTCCGCTACCAGTGTAGCCCTTTTTAAAAAAGTAAGAAAGATGGGCCAAGCCCCGAAGTTGTTTTTTCCTTCACAACTGCAGAACACTTCGAGGTAATCCTTCCGATTTCACATGTTGTTATGACCACTGATAAATAAACATTTAAGGTGCAAGGTTTAAAAAAAGATATGTAAAAAAACTGGAACACTGAATTTTGGGTAGTAAATATAATAAATAATAGAAAACTAAGTTTATACTTTTTTTGTGAGTATCTTCATATGCGAGCAGATGTTTTTTTCCACTACCACCTACTTATAACAAAAAAGTTATTTGTATGAGGTACACACAATGCAGGTCAATATTGAAATTAAAGTGGATTAAGTCATTATGTTAACAAGTAGGATGTCCATTAATTAAACAAGATGATATGGGTGGAGTGTTGCACCTCTAAGAATTTTCCATAAATATATTAGTATTAGTACTTATAGTAATACTTTTTTTTTATCTCACAGAAATTATTGATAGGAGCCTAAAAGTTTTTTTTAGTGCCTTCTTTTATATTATTAAGTCTGAAAAGGAGGTTAGAAAAATCTGTATGAATCCAAATAAATAAGTAGCCATGGCTTTCCTGAATGTGAAGAGCAGCTAGCCAATCAACAGTTATGGCGAAACATCATTACTGTGAAGCTGGAAAGGGAATCAACAGCCACGGCGAAACACTGTTGCCATGAGGCTGGGCTGGACATCGACAAGGCATTTCAAGCAACAAGATGCCGGACTAGGTATTCAAGCTATGTAGGTGGTGGACCACACTACAAAGTAAAATGATTCACCAAAATTACAAAACATGGGGATATAAACATGCTATTCACGCATGAAATAAAATAGTGATGTAAAATACACTCAACAGAAATGGTGATGTCAGGCTCTATGACATCATTTATCAAAAAGTGGATTATGTACAAATTACGTGACTTCAAATAATGACACTTGGAAGAGAAAAGAAAGACTTTAGAGTCACCTCCAAAGAAGTTCACGCGACTGGGCAATTCTGCACTCTCATGTCAGATGCAATACAATCAGTTGACCATACAATGGTCTCTAATTATAGTTGTGATTATTATTAGCAATGTACTGACACATGACGCCTTTTCAACAATGAATGATCGACTATGCCTCATCAGTGCACATACCTTTGCCGCTCGATTCTATGGAGTTTGATTGTCACACGCATCACAAGATGTCGGAAATTTTACTGTCTACCCAAGACAAAGGACGAACTCTCCATGCCAGATTGTATTATTCACCGGCGGAGCCACCGTAGTTATGCATCGAGATCATCAAATTACTCCAACGCACTGCCAGATGGCACCACTAGTACGAGCACAGTCAAGCTTTCAGAACCAACGCCAGCCACTGATGACACACACCAAGAGATTTTATGCCACGCTTACTCCCTTCACAACTTCTGCCAGGGTACGCCGGCCAGAACATAAATAGTGGACCACAGCCCTTAAATGCCAGTCTGTTCTGTTCCGTCACCGCATACTCGTGCTGATGAAACCATCGGCTCCCTGGTTCTCACCGCACTCCGTGTGCCAAGGATCATCTCCAACTACCTTGTCTTCACCACATTTTTTTTTTTTTTCAGAAACCTCCCCACCAATGTCTACGTCAAATACTAGACACTGCCGGCCCCTTCAGGGCAACGTAGTAGAGTAGTCCAGTTTAAGTTAGTATCATAACGCTCATCTACCCTGCCATTGTTAGCCTAGGAACAGGTCACCTTTACCTGTATCAACGTAAGATTAAGCTTCCATAAGTTTCTGCTGACATTAGGAGGTAGTGCTACGCCACCCTGTTTATTTCTGGTACAGGAATAAACAGATATTTTAACCAACTCATTGGAATAGTTCCTGTAGTGTAATTCCTCTTTCAGTAGACATCAGGCCTGTCTAAGGGATAGCAAGTGACCAGGGAAATTACTCAATCCTGCAATACACCAGTAGGGTACCTACACACACAGTTACCCTTTCTGTGCACCACGGTGTATGGAATGGTAAGAGTCCGACACTAGGTACTCCGTTTCCTGAGGTCAGCTTGTTTGCTTGGTGCTTATCCTCTCCACCGTGTTCCTTGTGCCGAAAGGGGTAATTCCCGAGTTGGGAAGACTGGTCATCCCAAGACACACACCTCTGTGCTGGGACTTTCCACCAGTGAGACCTGACTCTCAGTATTCACCGTGCTTCTTGCGCCGAGCTCTGGGATAGGGATACCGGACTTGGTTGGCAGACACAGTACATGGTTCTACACCTGTATAGGACAACACTTCACCTGCTCGCCCTTCAATGATCTTGATCATAGCGAGTCTGTCCTCATGCCCTACTCCCATTGGAGTGGTGTTCAAGAGAGGGTTAAAAAGGTACACGCTGTCTTCGGGCATCAGCAGGAGCTTAACCCCATCTTGCCACACCCGTGCATCTCCCACCAGGGTAGTGGGCCCAAGTATTACATCACCTGCAGAGAACAGCCACACCAGAGATTCCCACAGATCTTTTCGCATCACCTGTCTGCCTTTGAGAGGAAACACACCCCGTGTTCGCAACCTATTTGAATGGACAAGACAAATCCCACGGGATCGCTAACCCATGCTGGTGGGGAATACAAATAGCACAGCCAGTCCCAGCAACCGTACACCCTAGTGAGCACCTGACCACCAGCCAGCCACGTTCTAACTCACACAAGTCAAAATCACCTCAGGTCAGTCAGACTGCACAGATTAAGCGTCATCTAGGTATACCTACTAGATCAAACCCACAGAAGTGTAAAGTGGTCCTTGCAGTACTAGACTTCATGCCCTGCCGCGACTGTACTTTATACTGGACGCATTCCGGTAGCACGTAAGGACTAGAGTCCCAAACACCACCAAGTACTTAATTCGTGGTAATGTTCCTCTACCAGCCTCAGGACATCACGCGTCAGTACTTAAATTTCCTTTTTTTACATTATATTCTGGTAAATTACATTAACGTAATGTAGAACAGATTTTCATAATAAGTAACATTTCATAATAAAGCAAAATTTTTACACAGATGCTAAGTGTCATCTATCATGGCAAAAACACTTGAATAAGTTATGGTAGAGAGTCACGAAAAACAGAAGGCTACAAATAATTTTTAGAGGCTGTAAATTGAACACTTTTAAGGCCCTAGTTACTTTTTCCTATCAGTCTGACACGTGTCGCTTACAGTGTTACTTTTAGTGAGCAGTATGGTCATGCATGCTCTGATACACAATTACTGAGACTGAGTCGGTTTTCTACTAGAGACTAGTACTGGTTGGGTAGGCTGGTAGCGTGGTATGAAATCTGCTGTGGGCAGTATCGCAATATTTCTCGCTACTACCTTACCCCATTGAGGTAGGGCTGACTTACCAATCTCCTGGGATCTGCCGTAGAGTTAGGTCGACTGAGACCAGCAGTCGTCTGAGTGGTGCTAGCTGACAGGTTGCCATACGGTGAGGTCAGGTATCTTTGGCTTCAGTTGATGGCTGCACTGGTTCCGCAAAATGAGTTGGCAATACCCAACCTGGTATCACGTCCAGTGACTAGGACACAAACTGCAGGATGTGTCTCGATGCCAAGCCTATTGTATGAGGGGAAATAAACGGGGGTGCTGTCTCAAGAGGACTGCCTTTCCAAGCGACGGGGCATCTGAGCTCGTTCCCGTGGGGTGTCTCCACCAAGTGTGGAGGGGTTATTGGTGCACACACTCGCTTAGCAGTAAAGAACTCCTTTTTTTCCTCTCTTCAAGTACCGTGTCTCTTCCCAAACGGCATAGAGGCAGATACACAAGGAACAATGATCACCTCCAGGACGTCCTAGCATGTGAAAAAAGCATTGTTCCAAACGGCCGCGGAACATGTCAGCCTCCCCGAAGCACCTGCTAAAACGAGTACTGCCGAGCTCCCGAGGCCATATAGCCTAGCGCAAGGGTAGTTTTCCCACCCCGCTTGCTCCAGGCAGACGTCACACCTCCCACTCAAGACCAGGCATGAGCCGGCTGAGCGCACAATATAAGGCAGTGTGCAGCCGAAGATGTCAGTTATCTTCTCCAGTAGCTCATCTCAGCACTTCAGAGCTGGGGCTCTACTGCACCTTATGCCCTCAGGGTCCTCTCCAAGAACTCCAAGAGCTTTGAATTCTTCAGTGACCAGAGACTTCTACCACTTCGTACCAGAAGCTCCAAAAGACTTCACAAGAACCAGCAACTTCCAGAAGTTCTTCTATGCCAGAAGCATGCTCAACAACATTCCAAACTTCTGCTGTTGACCCCCCCTGGTTCAACAGCCACCATTACTTGCTAGTTAGTGGCAACTACAACCACTGCCCTTCTGATAGTGGCCTCCGTTGTTAGGTCTCTTCTAGACACCCCAGGTTAGAGTAACTGTGTCAGAGTTGTTTTCATAGTCGTAGAGTTCATTCTATACTTGAATAGTCTAGAGGCAGGTCACCTCCACCTGTTAAAGCGTAGCTTACTTCCGTACGCACTCTGCTTAGTAATAGGTACGAGTCACCAGTATTTATTATTCATAATAAATACAGTTTTTAATATAGAGATTAGACAATTAACGTTTTTTCTCGATTATTACTCTTAAGAAGATTGCATTCTCGATTATTCGATTTTTGAATATCTTAGTTCCAAGAAAAACTGTACAATTCCAAAGTGCACAACAATAAAAACAAATCATGATTAAAAAGAGTAGGACCTCTGCAGTTCTAATGTAATACTCAACATTTATTGCTATTCCTTAAAAATTGAATGGTATTTATGCGTGCCGCTTCTACACCTATTATAATACGAGTCCGACTCATCACCTTCGAGTACTGCTTCCATCTCTACAGATGTGGGCAATATGTTGCCTACACCTACAGGCAATGGGAACTTACATATTTTTCCTTGTCACCTGGAAGGCACGCATCCCGGAAAGTATGCGGCCCCCTCCCTCTCCCCGCGCTCGACGCAGACCGAGCAGACCCGATGAAGCACGAAGCCAGAACTGCTGACGAGATAATTCTCACGCAACCCTAGGCCGGAGGACGTCACGCCTCCCCCACACCTCGCGCCGGCAACCTACAAGCTTCCACTATATAAGTCCGGACGCTGCCGGCCTCGGGAATCATTCTTTCACATCTCTTGCACCGCCCACAGCACTCTTAGTGCTCGGGAGCTTTAGAGAAGTTTGAAGCCTACAAATACATCTTTGTGGCAAACAACTACGTACGCCATACGCCAACGACCAGTCAACCCAGGGACATACTAACACAAACTTTCTTCTTTTAACTTCCTTTGTCTCCTCTAGACACCCTTAATTAGTAGTTTAACTGTAACGATAATTTTCCGTCTAGAATCAGCTTTTCCTGTTTATTTAGAACTAGGTCACCTACACCTGGAATTACGCAGTTACCTTCAGCTATCCTCGACTTGGTAGGAGGTAGCACAGGTCACGTGTCTATTGAACTTTCAATAAACAAGCATTACTTTCTACTTTGCTACTTTTATTTCCAGGGTATATATCTATACTCACAGTTGGAGGTAGAATATGCTGTGCACTGCCAACGGAATCCGGGGAAGTTATTAAACCGAACTAAGACATACCCATTAGACGGCTACCTGTTTCTTCCCATCAAACACACAGCACTATTAGTGCTTGTGGGGAAGAAACAGTAACGCCCCAACCACTAGTAACACCTTCACACCAGGAGACACAACACACTCGGGTTGCTTCGCACCACTCGCACTATTAGTGCACAGTGATGGTGACCTGCAGTGCTGCCGGGTATTCTGTGGGGAGACACAACCAGTAGAGGCTTGGAGCGATTCCAGCTCAATGTCCCTGATCAGTCCTCCTACGGTGGGCGATCAGTGGGGACTCTTATGGAGCCTGCCAACAAGTTACTATTGGGGTACACTGTTAGTATTTCCGTTTCAGTGCACTGCATGATTTATAGAACTGTTACGCTATGCCTGATGAGAGAAGGAGTGGTAGGAGAAATAGAGAGCAACACCTGGCTCACCCTGCTGTCTGGTCGAGGATAATATTACCCTATCCTACGAAGGATAGACAGGTGGAGCGGGTTCGTGCCGCAGAACTCAGATGTCAAGCAGTCGCGTCTGCACCAGCAATATTAATTGAGTTTCCACTGTGTGATCGTACCAGCTACAAGTATCACCCTGTTGTCTACAGCTTCTTAACCGGAGCTTAAGTTAGCCTAGGTTGGGACGTGATCTTCTGGACGAAAGAAGCACGACTTTGGAACATTCGTGCAGGCATTCACCCTGCTTAAGCCTAAACTTACCTCAACTACCGAACTGGAGGTGAGAGTGTATCAGAACTAGCTGACACTCCTCACCTCATCCTCTCTACCTAAGTTGCTTTTGGTCTAGCGAGTAAAATCTGCAACCGTGTCCAGTCAGTCTAATTGGACACGCATCAAATTTTTACTTTTTTTAGCCAAGAATTCTGTTAAAACCATTAAGTCACATACTATTAATTAGATTACAATGACTGTAATGGGTGATTTTTGTTTTACATTACAAATACTGTATTTTGAAATTAATTAAATTGGAATTATAAAATGTTTTAATACTTCCCAGTACGTACACTGAAAAGCATCCAAGCGCAAATTCTATTTATGTAGTCCTTTTCATGGAAGAAGTGGTTTGTAGTGTGAAATGTTATTGAATACTTCACAAAAATTTACTGCAAATGCTTTAACTACTGGGAATTTGAATACCTATTCATGACTTGGGCCATTTTGCTTCCCAGCAAAGCACTTCCTCAGGGGGTAGGAGGGGGGTGCTTCCTCCTCTTCCTCTTTATGGCTGGGTGAAATCAGATAAGGGAACCCTTGTCAAAGTTGACAGGTACAGTCTCAGCACTACAAAAATATATGCAACCATAGGACACATGGTATTTAAGCATGAAAAGCCTTTGTCAAAATCACCAAGTTTTTGATTTGAACGATTCCCGAATTGTAGGTGACCCCTTATTTTATATATTCCTTTTCTGTCAAAAATCTCCTTTTCCTTTCCAGAAGGTAAATACATACATGATGTTATTTTGCGTCCGAAACTACTGTTTCTAAATATCAACATTCACACTTCAAAAAAATTGAATATTCGAAAATTCTAAGTATTTATATTCAACATCAAATCGAATACGAATTTTGAATTACTCGAAATGGTATTAGAAAATTTGAATATTCATACAGGCCTAATTATTAAACTATAAATGTATATAAAACAATAATAATCAAAATAATCAAAAATTAATAAATTCGTACTTCCTCTCGATTCTCAATTATGTCGATTACAGAAAAAATCGAGGAATCGAAAAATCGAATTTCTCACCCCTAGTTTTTATCCTATCCAGAGTAAGTTTGTTTCGAGGTATATCATGTCCGATACTAGGAACTCTACTTCTAGATGGAGCAAGCAAGCGACTGGCTGTAATAACATTGTGAACCATAGTGTAGGACTACAGATCCCCTTCAGGTATCTGTACGTCAATAATACACATCACTTTCGACGACCACCCATTCTGGGCACGCAGATGTATAGAAAGGTACACCTAGGTGTATCCCAACCACTAGGTACACCTCCATCAGGAGCAGGACAGCCACCATATGTTGTATCGCTGACCGGAGCACCAAGGGTGCTAGCAGGGGTATTTTGCCTGGGACTGGAGGCCCGACTGTTGCTGGACCACACCCTGACAGTAGTAGGATGACGACCCATACAACCTACCGCTCTAGGTTTGTGCACCAAGGTGCAGAACCATAGGAGCACAAGGTTCGCCCTGTCAACTGCTGTTGGGTTCTACACTTAGTTAGGTTTCTGTCTATCTGCTTGTGTCGACTGAAAGTACGTTAAGTGTTAATACGTCCTCTGTGCCCTTCAGGAAAAGGCATGGTGCTCGAAAGGAGGAGAAAAGGGAGGAGTTCTTTATTGCTTAGCGATTGTGCACCAATAACCCATCCACATTTGGTGGTGATACCCCACGGGAACGGGCTCAACCCCCGCTTTTCGCCTGGAGAGTCAGTCCTCTTCAGACAGCACCCCAGTTTATTTCCTCTCGCACACCAGTTTTGGCTTAGAGACATATCCTGCAGTATGAGCACTAGTCACTAGATGTGACACGAGGTTGGGTATTGCCAACTCATTTTGTGGAAGCAATACAGCCGTCACCTTGAGCCAGAGATACTTGACCTCTCCATAAGGCACCTCGTCAATTAGCATCACCAAGGCAACTGCTGGCCCCAGTCGGCCTGGCCTACCTCTACACTGGAACCCAGGAGATCGGTGAGTGAGTACCCTGGTATATCAGCCCTGCCTCAACAGGCTAAGATGGTAGTAAGAAATATTGCGGTACTACCCACGGCAAACTTCGTACCATGCCACAAGCCGACCCGACCAGCGCTAGTCTCTAGTAGAAAACTGACTCAGTCACAGTAATTGAGTACCAGAGTACGCCTGACCTAGCGCTCACCAAAAGTAACATTGACTAGTCTAAGCGACACTGCGTCAGTCCAAATGCACAAAATAAAACTGTCCCATAACAACCAGTCAACAACACTTAGCTGACATGAGTCTCTGGAAGGTGGCTGGCACGTTTTTCAGCCGGAAAGGCATCTCTTTAAATGAAATGTTACCCTTTCCGGAGTTGTAAAGGCTACCTGGGTGAACCACAATCTGCCAAGTACCCTGACTGCATATCAAGAGTGCTGAAGATGGAGGTTTCTCTTTTGTCTCTGAGAGTACAGTACTGTTGAGGTTAACTACAGGAGGTGCGATCGGATGAGTGAAGTCATTAAGGTCCTTATAATTAACACAAAAGCATAAACCTCCCTTCTTCTTCAGTACAAGTGTGCCACCACGTCCGTCCACATGACCAAAATCCACTAAAAGAAACATTTATTATGAGAATGCGTTCTTGGCACAAACAGAATATCTAAACAGCCACCAAACAAAACAAACAAACGTGGCTCTAAAGAACAAATTAACAAACTCCAAGGTACTCCAAAAATAGAACTGGAAATGATAGTAAATATGCCAGACTGTGGAGGGACAAGTAACACAAAATGAACTAAACACCAATATAAATATTCACCTTAATGGCAGTTAATCAAAACAGGGCACACTTGCCACAAAATATATATAGAAGACCAGAGGAATCTCAAATAAGAAAACTATTGGGTTGTATGGCACTATTAATCTTAAAATTTATATTTTTTATCCTTCACATATTTTTCATATCTTTTCATATCAGGTAACAAAACGCAACAGAACATCATCTAATATTTGTTTACATCCTTGTATGGACAATAATAATCAAATTGAAAGCCCGAAAGGTAAAATGCTAAACGTAGCTTCAATATATATATATATATATTTTTTTTTTTTAAAAAACGTTATTTTATAAATCAAGATCAACAAAGTATTATCTCAAAACAAACTTAGAAATATAAAATACTTGAAAGGTTTCACTTAACGCGGAAGGTACCTCTTACCAATTTTGAAATATTTACCTATAATTAACATGTAATCACAGATATATTGAACATCAATGTTCCTACTTTAACTTCATTAACAAATTATTTGTGCCATTTCATCAACAAACATACTAAACACAATAATAACTTACTGTTTTGCATCACAAGTGTTCACAGAATTATTTGAGGTGGTTGTATTATTACTAGTGGTGTGCGGGAATGGAATTTTGCCATCGGCAAAAATTCGGGTGGGAAACTTAAATTTCCCGCGGGAATTCGGGAAAAATCGAGAAAAAATATTTTAAGTTAGGTAAAAACATTTGTGGGTTTTTAGACCTAGTGAATAACATTCTATCAGGACTTATTCCATTAAAACAAAACATAAACATAGAATAATGACTGTATGTGCTAAAAATTAGATTTGAGCTAGAAAAGTCTTATTGTTCTATATTTTTATACACTTAGTTGTTTGCACTATGAATTAATCCCGTGGGTTTGGAGCACTTCTTTATAAAACACTTGCTTCAATTTTAATAGGAAAATCCCTTATAATATTTTTTAAATAACAAAAAGAATTGTTCTTACGACATGAAAAACAAAAATTTCACTTTAAATTTGTTTGAAAACATTGCGTTCGTGTTTTCAGTTTGCTGCTATTTGCTTTATAATTTCATGACGTCTAAGGAACTTTTGCATTATTCATTCCATTTTTGGAATGTGGAAGTTTCAACGTCCATAAACACAGTTACGCTTCTAATCACGTAGTGCAACTGCTAACAAAGCTAATCATCTATCAATAAGGAAATTAAAAGTTGCTAAGTAAATTAATTATATTTCTCATATTGAAAATTTGCTACATTTGGAGTTTGTCAACGTCTCGGCGATAACAAGTAGCATAGCACACAATTAAAAACAAACATATTCCAAACGAAAAACCAAGACAATTTGTTGGTGTGTTACTAATAGTTTTAACCACACCCATGTTTAAAAAACACCATTTTAGATCTCAGTCAAATAGTTAAACATTTGGAGTCAAATTAAACATTCATTGTGCACCAGCTTAATTTTACATGAATGTTTAGGTTATGTATATCAAAACTCGCGTACCACATCAACCAGCAATCAATACTTGCAACGTATTGATGTCACTCGCATATAAGACAAATGCAGTGTGCATGTTTCACCGTAACTTCATAATAGTGCAAGTTTACAACAAGTTTTACTTAATTTTCGCAATAGACCTGTAGTTTTAATGTTACATAATATATGACCTACAAAAATTATTTTAGTTTATGTAACAAACTTTGAAATCTGTGAATAAGCGAGAAAAAAAAAAATTTTATCGACAAGATTTGAGTCATCAAATCATAATCGCGTACGTAAGAGTCAGTATAAAGCTTATCGTACGAAATCCGACTTGCAATTTAGTTGGAACAACCTACAGACATGAACATAAATTATTGCCGAAATTTTTCCCGAAGTTCGGGATCCTGCACACCACTAATTATTACATAATGCTTCGTATAACAGTCTGTGGCTCTGGCAGCGATAAAGTAAACCAACATATCTTAATGACTTAGCTGTAGAGATCTAGGAATCCAGAAATTAGGCTGCAGAATGCCGGGACGAGGGCTAGAATAGTTTCCCACACAGAAGCATCACCATGGATGCTGCCATAGGAGACAAAAAACGGGAACAGTAAAGGCTCGAAGCCCTGGAGAAATGGGGACCAGGGACCCTCACACAAAAAAAAAAGGGTATGCAACATTAAATAACGTGAAAAGTGCATGATAGATGTTTGGGAGAAAAATAAAACTTTTACTCACCAGGAGGGTAGACAGAAATCACTAAAGCATGTTGAAGAGTAGAAGCTCCAAAATTAACCTACAAGATAAATAAATGCCACACTCTACCTCTAAAGTAACACACTATATTACCACTATGGGCACGACCATTAAAGAATCATCCCCCACTAGGTGCCGAAAAACACGCAGGCAAGAACAGTGTGGCCACGTGTCACCTTTCTCTCCTGCTGAAGTATAAGTGTCTGCAAACAAGGCAGAGGAGCATGCCACTTCAGGAAACAGCGACGCAACGAAAAGGAAAAAGCCCGACCAAAAGGTTCCACTGTCGCCGTTAGATGTCGCAGAAGGTCCACAGGGGACGTGCACAAGAAACATGTAAGCGAGACTGGCAAGTTTGCACATTATCGAAAGACTTTTTTTTTATACAAAGTCATGCACTAAGCGCATGATCACCCGATGACTTTGCTAACACAGCCCTTCCAAAACCTGAAGTGTGGAAGGGGTAGCGACATCTGTAGCGACAAAATAATTTGCGAACAACGCAGCTTACATCCGGTCAGACTAGAGCGAAAGTGCGAAACCACAGCCAGGAAGACCCTTAACAAGATTTAAAACATACTTTTGGAAGTAAAAGTCCTGCACTGAAACGAAATGAAATTGTAAAGAAATTCCAAATAATAGGAAGTTATTAAATTATACTTAATTAGTACGGAATATATATATATATAGTAAAATCACTTACATGGTCGAAAGACTGAGGGTCTAAATATATATATATGTATATATAATAACACATAAACAAAAATAAATGTCTGACCACAGGACCTCAATTATGAATTACATAAATCTCAAATACTTCAAACTGAAAATAAAGGTTTAAATTACCGGACAAATTGACTTCAAATATAAATTAAATTTCTCATAATTCAAAATAGCATAAAGCAATTAATTATCACAATAATTAAAGTACTCAAACTCACAAGACAATTACCAATTAAAATCCTTGCAATTTTGCTTATTACTGAAAACTGAGCTAAAGTTCTCAAAACTGATAAAATGGATTTAATTGGCAGAGACATAAATAGTTACAAAAATTTGCAATAGCAGAAAATTAATTTTTCCAAAATAGAATTAAAATTGCTCATATCAGTGACAACCTAACGAAATTTAATCTTAGAATATTTTAAAATTCTCAGTGATTCATAAACAATAGTGGTGACGCGTTTAAGGTGGCATACAAGTACCACTCTTGAGTTGTATGGAGCAGCTCTACTATCCCGTGCTCCATCTTCTCTATCTGCTTTAATATTGTATTTCAGTGTGCATATGCCACACATTTTTACAAAAAAAGTCTAAAAAAAGTGGCGTGTGGCGTATTTACAAGATATTGGCATTAAAAAAAACTTTTACCCTAACACATGTTTAGAAATTTGTCAACATACAGTATATTGTAATGTTTTAACTTAATATCTAAGGAAGTAAAAAAAAAGAACAAATGTATAGCTTTTCACTCGTGCAATAATTTGTTCACTCACGTTCATAAACAAAATAACCTTCAGCCAACACATGTAAAATGTAAACATGTTGGATTTCTGCCATAGGTGCAGTTTATGAGAAAGTAATTTTGCAATTTTGCTGCTGTACAAGAGAAAGATATCTTACGTAGTTCACATGCCCGCCACCATGCCACAAGTGCATATTGTTACACGCCATTTTGTGCAACATGTTGCCATGGTTTTGTTTTCTTGTCACATTACAATCTGTGGAATAGTAATAGCACAACGTATATTTGTAAACATTAAAACATAATACAAATTAGTAGTAGGATTTAACCAACTTTGGGACAATGGAATCCGGGATCGGATTCTGGGAGCTGCCATGTTGCGTGGTGTCCTATGTGGGCTTTGATGTTCTGCTAGGTTACTAGCATGTGGCGGCACACTTGGTTTTGTTGCTTAGTCGACACTATCATAATGTGGCCCCACATTGGGCGCCACAAAAACTTTTGATACTTGTCTCCCTGGGTAACATTTAAATCTTATGTCGGGTACCACGAAAACCTTGGACGCGTGCCCAACTAATGAAGTTTTAATGCATTGGGCTAGCCACGACAAACTCTGACACACGACGCCGGAGGTGAAGTGCCATACAAACCCTTGTCACTTGACTTTTGAAGAATGAGGCTGTCATCGTGGTCAGTATTGTGGTTTTTGGTTTGTGACACCAGTATCACGATAAACATTAGTGTGACTTAATGTTTAGAGGGTGCTCGGCCAGTATACAATACAGGTCGTATGGCCTGTCGAAATGGCACAAAATGAAGAGTCACTGTCGTGGCCCTGCGAATGGGCTGGCCCTTAACAACTGGTTTACCTGGAGGTGTGAGGCTCCGTTGGAGGTGCTGCCCCAGTGTAGGTGAGGGCTTGTGGTTACCATTGTCTTCACCAGGATGTGGAGTGCTGTTGATTCCATCTGGGCCCAGAGTGGTCTAGAGGTTGACTGGACTGCTAAACCCCGAACCGTGGGTTGGTTATACCCAGGGATGGTTCTTTTCCCCAGTGAATAACCTCAACCAACGGATGAGGTGCTGCTGGAGTCTTGATCAGCACAGGAAAAAGTGACGATGGTAGAACTGAGAGGTGAGGCCTCTCAGTAGGGCGGGTTGTAAGAACTCTGCCCCGCTGAAGTGAATTGCAAAGTGCAGGAGGAGGAATTGGATCCCAATTTAAGCTAGCTTTGGAGGTGTAAGCTGCCCTCCTAGACTTCCGCTGTGCACCGCTCTCCTGGGTGTACAGCATGGGAAAAAGGTGCAAATTAATACCTCACAGAAGTGAAGCTGGCGACTTAGTTCCCTATCGTGTACTGCCAATGGCCGCAACCATACAGGCAAGAATTATACCCTGTGCTCCTTTCGCTCTGACTCTTTCTCCTTTCCAGCCCCATTAAGAGCGGTGGCGAATGGAAGTGTTGTTGAGGGTTGGGGCTCTACTGTACTTTACCCAAGGGCAAAGCAAGGGTGGCCGTGTAATGGGTGTGTATTTGGCTTTAATGAGCGTGGTCTGCCAGCTTCACTCTGACAGGCTGGATCTACGCGAGGTTAATGACACAGTGATGCTCAGATATTAGAACACAGAAGTCAGTTTCTATCATGTGTATATTCACTGAGAATAGACTCGGTGGCCCTTACCACCGCCTATGAATAACTTGAAATTGACACGGAAGTTAAGCTATGCTCAACGAGGTGAAGGTGACCTGGTTCTAAACCTGAATGGAAGGTGATTATGCTGCTAGATAGTTTACTACAACTGGCCCTAACTCTCTATGTTGTTGTCCTGAAGGGACCAAGTGGTGACTACCAGAATGAGGTTTGTCGTTACTGTCCGGTAAGGCAGGAGTGGTAGTCCTGAAGGGACTGTCGATACTGTTACCAAAGGGTGGTAAGGAAGGAGCAATTCAATGTCTTCAGGAGCTGGTGGAGGTTGAGTCTTCCAGAAGATCTAGAGGGTGGTTCCATGGTGCAGAAGAGTCTTCTGGAGGGGTTGATGTCAATGGTAGGCTTCGTCTGGCCCTGAAGAGAGTGTTTGAATTAGTGGGTGTACCAGAGAGCATGAACCACCAGTGGCTTCCTCCGGCCCTGTCCAGAGTGGTGAAGGAATAATAGACTGAAGATTTCAGGTCGCACAGGACCTTTTATACTCGTAGCTCCTCGGACCGGAATAGGAGAGGGGTAAGGAAAGAGATAAGCTCTGCCCCTCGAGTCATCTGCAGTTGTCTGCTGGCATCGTCTGCTACGTGGAGGATCGCTGATGTGGCAGACTTCATCTCTTATTGTAGTCACAGGATGCATTGTGCCCTCCCTCAGCACCATAGAATTATGTGACCTTGGGTGGCGAGCTCAGTGGCTCGGCAGATAATACAGTCTCACTTCTGGGGGGTTTGACGTAATGCCTGGCTGGAGAGTAGGGTAAACAGTACAAGCTGGACTGATGTGTATGTAATATCTCTCATTGCGAGGCGTATCCTGTAGGCAGGTGTTCAGCCTCTTTAAGTACTGTGGTATGGCTTGCCCAGGAGAAATGAAGCAGCCTTCAGATGGGGTGAAGTAGTGTGTCTGTAATAGAGGTGCAGTGCTCCACGCATCAATATGTACAAAAAATATTTCTTGATTTTGTCAGGAGGGTAAATAAAGGGGATTGGAAAGACATGATTGTTTGGTGGCACAGGTTACGAATGGCGCAGGAGATTCAACGCCAGCTGGAGGAGGTGGAAGTAAAGCAACGACAACTGGAGCAGAGAGGAGTGAGTGTCGAGAAAGCGCTGCGTGGGGAAAGCACAGGTAAGCACTGCACATACAAACACTTCTCATGGCAGTTGCTGTTGATTTGATATGATCATCTTAAAGATCATGTGCACCATATATATGTGTGTGTGTGTGTGTGTGTGTGTGTGTGTGTGTGTGTGTGTGTGTGTGTGTGTGTGTGTGTGTGTGTGTGTGTGTGTGTGTGTGTGTGTGTGTGTGTATATATATATATATATATATATATATATATATATATATATATATATATATATATATATATATATATATATATATATATATATATAATGGCAAGCATGTAAATTGAAGCCTGTTTGGACAAATCAAGTAATGGCAATGCAACACAACCGTTTCTGCCTACTTTGTGAGAAAATATTTAGCTATAGATGTATTTCTGTAGAACTACCATGTTTATTTGTGGCTGGACCACAAGTGTTTCTATGGATCAAGGGTCTCAGTATTTTGTTGGAAAATATTAACAAGAACATCCCTCATATCATATTGGTGTTTTATTATATTATCAACTACTAAGTTAGCTGGAGATTTACTGTGCTAATTGAGTGATCTCCAGCTTTGCTTGTTGAAGAAATGCCTTGACTCAGCTCTTGTTGTGAACTTTGCCAGTTATGTATTTAGATAGGGTAGCAGACTATATTTCAGAGTTACCTTTATAAGTACTGGCTGCAACAGCATACATAGATCCTGGCCTCGCCTCCTACTACATATAATACAAATTTTAAAAAAATATAAAAAACTTTGGTTTGCACAACTTTAATTATTACTTGCAGTTCATGTGCTAAATGTAATATACATACATAGTAGTTTTTATTAGAGTAATAATACACTCCTGAAATCAGACAATTTAGACATGGGATAGATTTCAGCAAATTCAAAATCAGGTAAATTTTTCTATTTGCAAAGGATTACATTTTAATTTTCATAGTGAACATATGTAAACATTGTTGCCTACTGCTGTGAAACAATGAAGTTAAATGATTGTTGGGTGAATTCATTAAATTTTGTTATAGCTAGCTATAAGTGTGTTTGGAACCCTTTAAGTGTGTGAGAAACTTTTGTGTGTGGTTTGTACAGTTCCAACAAGTGGTTCTTGGTAAATTTAACCATGTACAGTATCTTTCTGAGTTGTCAAGGATTGAATGTGACATTGTGAAAACTGAAAAATGGAATATGTTATGTTAGGCTTGATGCATGATGCTTTTTTAACAAGGTGATTCAATGACTTCAGCTCCATCCTATGCGTAGCTTTGCTTGGAAGTTTGAAGTAACATTACCGTTTGTGTCTCTCTTCACAATGAACCCTGCTAACCTGTCCCCCTTTTTTGCCCGGACATGCGAGAACAAGAACAAGGGATACCCGTCCTTACAGTCATTCTTATTATGACTATTCCCGTACAATCCTAGCTTAGTTATCCTAGCGACACAACTGTATTTGAGCTTTACGTTAGGACACACTGGCAACATTAGGAGAGGGATTCAATATAGTTTCAAACACTACACACAGACAGACAGACCCCAGCCAGTTCAACTGGTCGCCTCTGTCAGAGTATAGTGCTTTAGCTTCCCGGCAATAGCTTGTGTCGACGCAGGAGTTTGCATCTGTCATCATGTGCTATTTCCTGTTGAAAGGAAATAAACGTGTGCTAGCTCAATTCTTAGATACAGCATTTGCTACCAGTTGACTATCTGTAGGAAGGGATGCAGGTAATCCTGGGAAAGGTATTCATATGAGCCAAGACATGCTTTTTACCCACAAGCACCTGGTACGGCTATCCTTTCTACCTACAAGTATGTAGAATGGGGGTACCAACACAGTTACACTGTCCTTGCACCAACTTTATACTCTGTGTTTGCCAATCTTTCCACTGCACATCCGAAGACTGTCAGGGCAACACCCATGAGTGTGACCCCAAACAATGCGGCCTGACTACCAGAGCGTACTGCGCATCTGTGCCAGGTACTGGAATAGGGTGTCCACTCAGTTGACTGCCTCACATGGCATTACATGTAAATTGCTATACAAGGAGCCTGCTTTCTTTCTCTCACATGGAGAGGGTGTTTGTGTATTCCAGTGTCGTATTCCCGAAGGTGGGGACTGAAGGAAAGGGTAAAGCAGACCTTACTTGCTTCTGGATACCTGCACGAACTATCCCATGCATTTGTAACTTTGATAGCTAATCTTAACCCTAGGGAGCAGGCCCAGGCATTAAGGCATCTACAGATCATGTGACACCAGAGGTACTGAAGGATTTGTTCACCGACCCTGTACGCACTGACCCAGCAGAGTACCTGTGGTGGGTAAAAGGCCACCTCAGCCAGCCTTATTGACCATCTACGCCAGCCATCACCCACTTGGTACCAGCAATCCTTCGACCAGCTCCTCAGCTCGTACCTCCATCTAGACCTGTAGTACCTACACCAGCGCCACTGCCAACCATTGTCGCACACAAACCTACTACACTCCATCGCCCAGATATCCCTGTCAAGTCAGTGTCCCTGAAACTTCAAATAGTACTAGTAGCGAACCCGCCTTTGTGCCCTGCCGGCAAGCAACCAGACCAGTCCCGTACAACGGACAAGCACCTTTGCCCCGTCAGGACTAGGCTTCCCAGGAGATAGGAGTGCCCATCTCCTAGACAAAAAGAACCCTGCTTCTGTAACGTGTAAGTACTTCCGGGTGTGTCGTGCATTAGGCTTCACTCAGCAAGCAGCTCTTCTTTGTAGTGTGTTTTGCCTCTCTCTCTTGGAAAGGACCCCAGCCTTTGCCTACTGCTGGATCCATTGTCAACCATTAACATAAACAGGCTGTCACAGCTTCTGCTGATGCAGCAGAATATCCTCTTGAACTTGCTCTGGGCAGGGTGACTGTCAACAGGATCTGTCATGTCTCTCCACTAGGGCTGTGCAGTACGGCAATATACCATATTTTGGCATGTATAGACTGCACAATTTTACAAAAAGTGGGATGAGGCTTATTTACGAGATATTGGCATTAAAAAAATTTTTTACCCCAAAATACGTTTAGAAATTTTTCAACATACAGTACATTTTAATGTTTTAACTTAGTTTCTAAGGAAGTAAAAAATATAACAAATGAATAGCTTGCAACTTGTGCAATAATTTGTTCACTCGCATTCATAAACAAAATAACCTTTACCCTGCACGTATAAAATGTAAACGTGTTAGAGCTCCGCCATAGATGCCCTACATGAGAACATAATTTTACTGCTGTACAAGTCTTCATTTTCTCCACCGCAGACTTCACCGGAGAACTTGACCAGCCTGCTCTAGCCTACCTGCTCCTTCACCGTATTCGTGCAGGATGACTCTCCTCTCCTTGATCTCCACCGCCACTCGTTGCCGGAGTCATCCTTCTCTCAACCTGCTTAGTCTTCATCGCACACTGTGCCGAAGACCTAACTATCACAGTCATCTACACACCTAGACACTGCTGCGCCTTCTGGACAAACACTTGTAGTTAGCTTAGGATCAGGTCACTTTCATCTGGCTCAGCATAGGTTAAGCTTCCGTAAGCTCTTGCCAGCATTAGGAGGTAGTGTTTACTTTGAAGTGTTTTAAGCCACCTCATACAGTGTTGCCCTATTACATGTACGAAAAGGGTTAAGCGCAAAGTCAACTCCAGTATGGGCAGACGTAGAGGTTTCAAGACAAAACACATTTTTGGCAATTCTTAACTTAACGTGAGTTGATCCCCCCAATACGAAATGAGGCACACGGAGAGGGGTGTAGGACTTTTAAACCTTGCTTATAACTGTTCTCTAAAACGACCCTTATGTTAAGCCATTTATTCCAACTCCATGTGAAGCACTTACAAAAACAAACTTAAAATTCTACTATTTACAACATGAACAATGTATTCAATAAGAAATAACCAGAAGAATGTACAAATTACTTTACTGAGCAGCATCTTTACAGCACGCACTTTTCAAAATTAAATTCATTCTGTATTCCTCTGCGAGTGTGCCAAGACGAGCCTTTGCGGATTAAGTATAGATATTGGAATGTGCCATCAATTAAACCATACTTAAATCATTTGGCACCATTAATCTGTGTTACGATTGAATACATTTTTAAATGACAACGCTGAGTTACTTAGCTTGTTAAACCATTGTGTACACTAATAGCTATCCCTCCTAAGTGATAATATATACAAGGAACAAGAACACTTTTTCTTATCATAATTTCTAAACTACCTTTGTACTTTTTATTCATATCTTGCGTCTACAATATCAACCCTAAGTTTACATCTGACACACTACTATTTTATACCTCTTTTATTTCAGACGTCACTTAACTATTTTTAGGCCCGGGTCTATTGACGTCGGTGATAATTCGACGTAGCGTGTACAATGTCATGTCACTGATGCAAACGTCTTGCACTCCCAAACTCTCACTATCTTGCAGTGTTCTCGTCATCAACGTGGCATGTGCAACGCCCTATTATTTATGCGAACGTCTCACACTGCACAGATTTTTGCTGGTTTGGAAAGTTTCTTCCTCAACAAGGCATGTACAACATCCTATCGTTGATGCAAACCTCTCACTACACAGTTTTCACACTGCCACTTTAATGTTTTTTTCGGGGGAAGTTTAGTCGTGTGCACTCATAGGTAAAGTTCACTTCTCCACACATAATTTTAAGGGGGTGGTGAATTTATACACCTTCTTTTTCCTCAGCTATGCAACAATACCAGTGGAGATTGATAGTAGTAAACAGGTAAAAGTTTGTTCATAAGTATTGTTGCATAGGGACAACTACACAACCCGGGTGATTTTAAGCACTTTAAAGTCTGTGGTAACATTCACTCACTATAATCTTTATCGGGTCTTTTATGGTGTCTCTGTTTTTGTGAACGGCCTCTTTTGTTTGGTGGCTGGTGTTGTAATGTAGGCCACTGGTAGGTAGGAGTAGGCCTCAACGGGTATTTGCGGTAGAAGCCTGGCGACCTGAGAACTTGGCTTGCACGTGAGGGTAGTTCTCTTCTCGAGGTGCTGGGTTCAGTCGTGGCAGACTCAATATAACCGAGGTACAGTCATTTCGCGCCCGTGTGCTGTTAGCGGTGCCTTCCTCTGGAGGAGGCGATCTTGGTTGAACATCTTTCATTGCTGTTGTTGAGGTGGTCTCTACCTGGCTGGCGATGTTCGAAGGATGGTGAGACCTCATGGTTGCCCCAGTACCCGTGAGCACAAAGGTGGATTCAGCTGGCGGAGGGAGCTTTCTGGAAGCACTCTCGCCTCCCTCCTGGACTTGAATCTTGGTGATTATTGTGGGAGAGGTGCTGGTCAACGTCTCACCGTGGACAATCAGAGCTGCCCCCGCTGAATATGGTCGGGGAGGTGGTAGATGGGTCTGCTTTGGAACTGTGACTGCATAAAGGGGCCTTGGCAGCTGGTTGGAAGGCCTTGGAACTGCAACTGCAGAAAGGAGCCTTGGCAGCTGGTTGGAAGGCCTTTGAACTGCAACTGCAGAAAGGAGCCTTGGCATCTGGCTGGAAGGCCTTGTAACTGTGACTGCATAAAGGGGTCTTGTAGACGCAGTGGTCCCGACGTCTACTGACTCTTGCAGTTGGTGAAAGCGGTGGTGATACGTCAACGGCGTCGTCCTTTCGTCCTTCATGAGTTTCTATTCCCTCTGCTGGTGCTGTTGGAGATGCTGACCCAGGGGGCAGATACAGACAGCTAACCTCAAACTCAGATTGCTGCAGGATGTCCATTACCTGCACACAATTCGTAACGAGCGAGACCACAGGTTGGTCTTTGGGAAAATGTACAATATTGACCAGTCCTTGAGGAGTACCATCGACCGATAATACAGTTCTTGGACATGAGGGTTTGTGTGCGACCCCTGTCCCTGAAGTGGCTGGGAGGCTCGGGGAGTTCCTCTGCCTCTACGAGGTGGTGGTTTAAATGTGGCAATAGGCGAGAATAAAATTTGGGCTGTGTCATTGGTTCGGGACAACAGTCCCCTACTGTTTCCCGTATAAACCCCAAGGAGGTCCGAACTGGGTCAGATCCCTATTGACTGGGGTTGAACACCTGTAGGTGTTCGGCTAGGTCATCTGAAGAGTTCCTGTGTGTGGCTACTTTGGTTGGGGTTGACGCGTGTCTAATTAGACTGACTGGACACTAGTTACAGATTTTACTTGCTAGACCAAAAGCAACTTAGGTAGAGGGGATGAGGTGAGGAGTGTCAGCTAGTTCTGATACACTCTCACCTCTAGTTCTATAGTTGAGGTAAGTTTAGGCTTAAGCAGGGTGAATGCCTGCACGAATGTTCCAAAGTCGTGCTTCTTTCGTCCAGAAGATCACGTCCCAACCTAGGCTAATTTAAGCTCCGGTTAAGAAGCTGTAGACAACAGGGTGATACTTGTAGCTGGTACGAACACACAGTGGAAACTCAATTAATATTGCTGGTGCAGACGCGACTGCTTGACATCTGAGTTCTGCAGCACGAATCTGCTCCACCGGTCTATCCTACGTAGGATAGGGTAATATTATCCTCGACCAGACAGCAGGGTGAGCCAGGTGTTGCTCTCTATGTCTCCTACCATTCCTTCTCTCATGAGGCATAGGGTAACAGTTCTATAAATCATGCAGTGCACTGAAACGGAAATACTAACATTGTACCCCAATAGTAACTTGTTGGCAGGCTCCATAAGAGTCCCCACTGATCGCCCACCGTAGGAGGACTGATCAGGGACATTGAGCTGGAATCGCTCCAAGCCTCTACTGGTTGTGTCTCCCCACAGAATACCCGGCAGCACTGCAGGTCACCATCACTGTGCACTAATAGTGCGAGTGGTGCGAAGCAACCCGAGTGTGTTGTGTCTCCTGGTGTGAAGGTGTTACTAGTGGTTGGGGCATTACTGTTTCTTCCCCACGAGCACTAATAGTGCTGTGTGTTTGATGGGAAGAAACAGGTAGCCGTCTAATGGGTATGGCTTAGTTCGGTTTAATAACTTCCCCGGATTCCGTTGGCAGTGCACAGCATATTCTACCTCCAACTGTGAGTACAGATATATACCCTGGAAATAAAAGTAGCAAAGTAGAAAGTAATGCTTGTTTATTGAAAGTTCAATAGACACGTGACCTGTGCTACCTCCTACCAAGTCGAGGATAGCTGAAGGTAACTGCGTAATTCCAGGTGTAGGTGACCTGGTTCTAAATAAATAGAAAAAGCTGATTTTAGACGGAAAATTATCGTTACAGTTAAACTACTAATTAAGGGTGTCTAGAGGAGACAAAGGAAGTTAAAAGAAGAAAGTTTGTGTTAGTATGTCCCTGGGTTGACTGGTCGTTGGCGTATGGCGTACGTAGTTGGTTGCCACGAAGATGTATTTGTAGGCTTCAAACTTCTCTAGAGCTCCCGAGCACTAAGAGTGCTGTGGGCAGTGCAAGAGATGTGAAAGAATGACTCCAGAGGCCGGCAGCTTCCGGACTTATATAGTGGAAGCTTGTTGGCTGATGGTATGGGGGAGGCATGACGTCCTCCGGCCCTGGGTGGCATGAGAATTCTCATCAGCGGTTCTGGCTTTGTTACTCATCTGGTCTGCTCGGCCGTGCCCGAGGTCTGGGCAGCTGTAGGAGTCATGCAAGGAGAAGGGGGTGGGGGTGGCTGCCAGGATGCGTGCCTTCCAGGTGAGAATATAAAACACAAAAGTAAGTTCCTGGTGCCTGTAGGGGTAGGCAACGTGTTGCTTACGTCTGTAGATTTGGAAGCAGTACTCGTAGGTGATGAGTCGGAGCTGTATTATAATAGGTGTAGAAGCAGCATGCGTCAGGGTGTTCTCAAGGTTAGGGGTCTGTCTGACTATAGATACTGGGAACTCGTCCCAGGTTATTGTCATACCTCCACCTGACCTGAGACGTGTCACTCGCAGTCCATGATACAAAAGACAACGCTGTTGGGTCAACCATGGCTGGTTTGAAATGACCTCTTCAACTATGTCCCAAGGCATCTGCTGATGGACAGGGGGAGCTTGATGCACCACGAGTGCTGTTTAATACATTCTCTAGCCACAGCTTCTAGTGCCACTCATTCACCTCAGTACCGTATCTAGCTACAAGCAGAGTAAACCCCTTGCCGCCTTAGAGGCTGGCAACCCCCAAGACGGAGTGCTTCATTCCAGTGGGTGGACCCACCCCCCTCACTTGCTTTACCCTGTCCGGCAGGCACCGGACGTGTATGTTGACTCCGCGTCAGGTGAAATTTCCCCCTTCATGCGGCCTGCGCCAGCCACCTCTCGCTGATCACGTTTCTCGAGGGTATTTATTCCTTTGCACACCCTCCAGACAGGGCTGTTCGTAAGCAGTTTGCATCAGCTCTCTAGCTGCAGCTGTAGCCATCTCGCCATGCTAGAGTCTACTTGAACCTAGTTATCTTGCTGCCATAACCGTTTGACTTGTGTTTCTCTATGCATCATTCGAAAGCTCTTGTCACGGAGCCTTCTTCCAAGTCTCTAGTGTTGGCGTATGTGCGTCGCCCGCACTGGGCGTACTGGTACCGGGGTTGCTCTCACCTTGAACTTCAGTTCACATGTTGTTGTGGCCCTGCAGTAAACAGCTTGACAAACTGGGTCCCTCACCCATCAGATGTTAGCGGGCACAGGTCGGAGATATATGTTTTGTAAACTCCTTCAGACAGAATAAAACACATATCTACCAGTCACCTCTTTTTGGTCCGTTTATTCTCTTTCTCTTTATGTCTTTCTCACATGGTACACGCACAATCTCCACAACAGAGAATCAAACCAAGTCCCCACTGAAGGGCGCTCCAACCTCTTGTCAATATTTGGTGTCTACTGCTAACTTGTCATGCCGCCCTGTAGCGGCACTGCAGTAAGAGGAGAGAAAACCTTTCTCTGAGGCTCCTGAGGATTGAGGAGAGCAAACACATTGTGTTACGACAAGTCTCAGGCTACAAGCTGGTCATGCCGCTTACTGAAAGCTGTATGGTCCTTGTGTGGGGAATGCTGTGAACCCATAAGGGCAATTGCGGTCTGTAGCTGATCATTTCACTCACTCAACTTCTCTCGAGGGGAATCAGGGGGCCCTCTCCCCAAGTTTCTCTAGGCCCGAGTACTGTCCATCGTGAAGCGCACCGTGTGGCACCAATCAATCGATAGGACTCCAGCAGGGGTCAACCCCAAGGCACCAGCCCCAGGAAGAGTAGGTTCCCCCCTGGGCAGATCACGCCAGAACTTGCCCTTTTCCCTGTGCTTCTGTGTAATTTTAACCTCATTTACAGTTGTACTTGTGATACAGGACACTCACTAAATTTTCTAAAGGTAATAATTATTTACTCTTCTTTTGGTTTGTCATCCTGTACACAATTTAATGTAACATCACTGATGTGCATAGCTGTGTACTCACAGCTATTCCTAGATGCCCAATCACCGGGCGGGCCAGAAAAGTGATGGCATAACCCTCAGTGCCAAACTGCGTGCTCTGATGAGCCAGGGCTGGACGCTCTCGAGGTTCAGAAACGTCTGCCCATATGGCCCCGTAAAATCCTCGATAAGGAGACTCAGTTTTTCCAGTCTCTAGAGGGATACTGAGCCAGTGCACCTTCATCCACATTGGCCAACTGGCATCACTGTATATGACCAATATTTGCAATCTCAGTATTTGTAATATTGGTATGAGCAGAATTTAAATATAAAAAAATAAGCCATATTTGCAATGTATTTCAAAAGATTTTCAGGAGTTTTTGGAAGTAACACATGCCATAGATAATATTGTCACAGTGTTTCAAAGCTATATTGAAAAGTGAATATTGCTTGGCCCTAGTTTTCACTGGTTCCAATTTTTGCTGTAGGGTTTAAGTTTCCTGTGTTTGTGGGACCCAGTTTCGCTGATGACAGATGCAAGATGAATTCACCACTTTTAGGCTTGGTGCTTCTTCGTGGAGAATGGAAGGTTGGAGGTGAGCTGCTTTTCCCCTCCCTCTTCAATCTATTTCTCTTTTTATATCCTTCTTTGCTGTAGGTATGAGGGTGTGCTCAGAGGTGGAGTGAGAGATGATCTGAAGCACAAGTTAGTTCATCCCAGCCATAATGCACAACCTGTCAGGTGAGATAGTCGTGGAGTTGGAATGCAGAAGACATCTTGAAAGTGTAGGGAAGAGCTCTTGTTGTAAAAGAATATTATTAGGTGCAAGAATTTTCCATATAGATGAAGGAAAGGGACTCGGTACAAGCACTATGTGTATTATATACACAGCCGCAGTCTCTGGTGCTGCCTCTAGAACATCGTATCACAGAGTGCTGTCACTCACTTCACGTCTGTACTGGTCTGTTTGACATGCTGAGGAAACCCCTTGCCACTGAAGAGGTAGGCAGTCTGAGTGACACTGCGCTCGACTTCAAGTGGACCCACCTCCTTGCCAGGCTTGCCCTGGCCGGCATGCACTGAACATGCGTTCTGGCTGCACATCTGGGGGTGCTGTTTGGCTCCCTTTTCCATTAAACTCGTTACGTGTTATTTCTATTCTTTCTGTGTGCGGTCTTTAAAGAAGTATTTTTCGCTAGGATGGTTCAAGCGTAAACAATATTTGCACTGCGGTCTAGGCTTGGTCACCACTACTTCACGCCTTTGGTGACAATCACCGATAGTTAACTCAACTTGAGAAACTAATGTTAGCAACTCTTTTAAATTTTGTGACTGTATTGCAAAAGCAAAAAAAAAACTACAATTACATGACAAAAGATTTAAAAATATGACCTCGGTTATATATACCTCATCACATGGTTTACGTAACACTGTAACTAACTGTATGATATTTTTCACAAACTCTACCATCGTCTGTGCAGGATTTTGGGATTTTTCCAATATTTTCATATGCAAACGGGAAATAGCGATTGGGGTACCAACTGCCTGTAATAAATTACGGCAAAGAACTTTAAAACCCCATTTGTTGGCAACCGCTTCACTAAATACAGACTGCAAATTTTCTGGGACTTTGAGTAAAGCAGCGGAGTAAATAATGTACAGTTTAACACGAAAAAAGTTTGGAACTTGTTTCTACGAATAAAATAATCCTTTGCTTTGTTAAGTAATTCACAGTACTGTCTTTTCCCCTCCTGCAGACGATTGAATGACTACGGTCGGTAGAAAATGTAATGTTAGCCACTTGATGCTGATAGAAAAATAAAACTAAAATATAATTTACAGGAGTGGAGTGGAGGGTAGCTTTCAATTTGTTAATAGATCTTTTTTTTTTTAAATACACACGTTTTTGAAACTGTAGTTATGAGAAAAATAATGGCATGTGTACCATATCTACGCATATTTGTGCTGAAGGTGTGACGTGCCATGAGATAGAGGTTTTTTTCATTTTTAAATACGTTGACATGTGCCCGGTTAAATCTGACTGACACGTATGTTGAGGATTTTTCTGCTAGACCAAAAGCGGGGTGGTTAACTCTGTTTAGACAGTGCGAGGCGAGCTCAGTCTATTCTGAAGCGACGATTCCAGTCGTAGGCTTCACCGCTCCAGAAGTTTGGGTTTTTCCAGCCGTATCTTGTCTCCATACGGTTTAGCAACCCTCGTACCACAGGGTGGCATGATGGGTGAATGCAAAAGCAAGGCAACAAGAATATTACTGTTACCGAAGCAGGTGTTGCTGCTTGGTGCCTAAGTTGGGCTGCACGGTCCCATTCCGCCTGCCTGTCCTGCATAGGAGGTGGTAATACCATCCACAATTGAGAGCAGCGTGAGCTAGATATTGTTCTCTACGTCTTTTGCCATACCTTACCTTGTAAAGCATAGAGCACAAAATGGTCTGACAGCCTACGCAATGCACTTAGACAGGAACGGTAATAACAGTGTAATCCAATAGTGACTTGCCAGCACGAGCTCGATAAGAGTACCCACTGATCCCCCACGCATGCGGGCTGATCAGGGATGTGGAGCCATGAGGGCCACCAAGCCTCTACTGGTTGTGCATTCGCACCGGGTTGAGCGGCAAACCCCAGGCTAATGTCACTCCAGCAATAATTTAGTACTCAAAGTGAGAGATAACCTGAGCTTGTGGCTCCTCCCTGTGCAAAGGTGTTTGGGCATCTCTGTTTCTACCCACCATCACTAACTTAGTGCTCGGAGACTGGGAAGAAACAGGTAGCCATCTAATGTGGATGGCAATAATCTCTGGTTTTCTGTTCGCAGTGCACTTCATATCCTGTCCCTGACCGTTAACACAGACAAGTACCCTGTAAATGAAAAGCAGAAAGGTAGTGAACAATGGGTGTTTACTGGAGACTCAATAAACACGTGACCCGTGCTACCTCCTACCAAACCGTGGAGAGCTGAAGGTAACTGCGGCTCCAGGTGTAGGCGACCTGGTTCTATTTAAAATGGGGAGTAGCTAGTTCTAGACGAATACAAAATTATTTAAAGTTAAACTGAGCTAAGAAAGAGGTGTCTGGAAGAGACAAAATAAATACGCGGGTATGTGTTTGATGGATATTGATGCGTGGTAAGTAGCCGCTGGGGCGGACTTGAAGCTTACGAGATTCCCGGAGGTCCCAGTACTGAATTAGTGCTCTGGGATGTCACGAGAGAGTTTGCAAAAGAATTACTGCCTGAGCCCGGCACCCATAGAGAATGGATTTGCACTGCCACAGAACTATGATGCACGTGCTGATGCTTTTACTGTTTTTTCGACCATAGCCACCATGTGGTACATAGCTCAACATTCAATCTGGTAAAATTATATTGCCCTTCAAAAAATGTGAAATAGTATTTATGCTACCAGTCTATATTTGTGCCCCTTGGAATAATCCAAAAATTATTTAGTCCCATGTGATCTCTGCTGGCCAGAATGCTGATGAATTGAAAATTGGAGTTGTCGAAGCCATATATTGTGTAGTCAGCTGGGGACACCATGATTCATGCCTATAAACTAACTAAACGTTTTTACGAGTGGTGAGGGCACTTGTGGGGGTAACAAAAAAAATTTCCAATATACATTCTTAAAACGCAGGCCAAAATTAATAAAGTCAATTGCAGAAACTTGAGATGCAGGACTCCACAGAACACACGCTTATCCATCACCGCTGCTGCTTCCTGACTGGCAACATGGTGATAGGAAGGCATCCTCTTCTAGTAGCTCTCAAATTATTACATAAAATATTCTAAAGTAAAAGATGGTTTTAAACATTAAAAGAGAACTGGAATTGGCGTGACCTAGGGGCCGAGATTATATGATGTTGCCATCATGAAGAGTTCGAGAGTACATGATGTCGTGTGGCACTTGAGTGCTGCAGCACTAATCCGGGACATCACGTTTCTGCCACAGATTTTAAACGAGCAACTGTTTTTCTTTACTGTTCGCCCATACTGTTCCTTTACCCCTACACTCTCATAAGCACTGGGGGTGTTCTCTGGGTGCTGCTGGGTAGCCGCCAGGATTGGGCTAAAGTTGAGGGGAGGTACGACAACAAATATGTATACTAAAAAACAAATTATTCTACTTCTTCCCATTGAATGGCATACCTATTGGGGTTTTATTTGTAACAGTCGACATGAGACCCTCACTTCTGCTGTTGCCTGCATGAAGTGTCTGTGCATAAGGGACCCTGTGAGTTGATGTCCTTCATCCTTCAGGGAATTCACAACGTGGGACTTGTATCTGGTACTCCAGTGATTTGGACTGCTTTTCACTGGAGGGACCCCATGAATACGCAATATTACTCGCTCGCTTGCTTCCATTCAAGTTTTTTCTGAAGGAATACGAATTGAAGGTGCAAGATTTTGACTGCTAGTTTTTGTAAGTGTTGGTTGTATGGTCACTGATCCACTGGAAGTGTTTAAACATTTGTACAGAATTTATATCACTTCCATGCATTTTGAAGAATTTTTTCTGGTCTCTTGATTGTAGAAGATAAAGTAGGGATTTCACAGCATTTTATACTTTACATTTTTATATAAGAGATAGAACTGCATTTTCTGATTTGAATGAAATATAGCTTTTAATGTCAGTGTTTATAGAGAAAAAAAATGGTTACTGGCAGGAATTATTTTTTATTTAAAGTTTATTTTGAGTGTGTGGCAGTTTGAAGCAGGTGCAGAAATATGAGCACGTAAGTAAAGCATGTAATGTTTTGTGTGTAGTTCACACGTGTTGATCGCAGTTGTTGTTCCAAATGCAGGGGAGTGCGCAGAGGAGGGTGAGTTGTTGAGGGAGTGGTTCGACCTGATGCGAGAGCGCAGCGAGCTGCGAAGATTCGAGCGGGAGCTGCTGGTGCGAGCAGAGGAGATAGAACTGGAAGACAGGCATGCAAGGTTGCAGCAGGAACTGCGTGACAGAATGAGCATTGACGGTAAGAGTGTAACTTGCGACATAATTCTTAATCATTTTGGTATAGGCCGTTCACGATAAATTGAAGCTGTTTCATCAGTCCTAATTACCAATGAATACATTTCATTGTAACCTCGGACTTTTGGTTTTGGATATGGTGAATGTATACACTGTTTATTACTCACATGGCAGGGTTTACATTAACAAGTGGTGGAAGGATATAAATTGGTTGAAATAAAAAAGTAACTAGGGCTTCAAAAGTGCTCACTTTATCGTGAACAGCCTATACTCACAGTAGCATGACTTATGTGCTAATATTCAGAACGTTGGGGCATATTATACGAAATTTAAAAATAAACTTTCTAAGTAACAACTGGTTGAGAGGAGTTGAAGCAGTCATATGGCTAGTGCACTGGCAACCCACCAAGCCAATCTGGGTTTTCTAATTGGAGTGATCACTACTGATTTAAAACTGTTAATTTCCCAAAAATTGCCTGCGACTTTGGAGAAAGACGGGGTTTTACAACATTAAAAGAGAGGTTTTACTAGAGAGAGATAAAGTGACAGTAAGAGTGGTATAGAGGCAGGTGGAGGTGAGATTTAAAGGCAGTCTAAATAAAAAACTTGTATCCAAATCTTGTGGGAAATAAGAAAAATAACATAATTTTCGACTTTATGAACATCAATCAAAATATGGTAATACATGCTGAATGCAGCCTATTTGTGTGAGAAGTCCCAGCCATTGCTAGCAGTACAATTGTACAAACATTTTTTAATGCTGGCAAATGAGTATAGAATATTTTTTTATACTAGTCCAGGCCTGCCGTTTTAACGGAATTTATCCATTTTAATATTTTGAACATATGCCATTACTACAATAGTGTACGTCCAAAATATTTTGCTTGAATAATTCACTGGTGCGGGTATACAGTTATCTACGTATTTCTGTTCCTGGCTGTATGATCACCTGCAAAGGCCAAGGCCATTATTGAAAAGAACCTTTGCCGTGAATTCCCATTTTTATGCATGCAATCCAAATTTGGTGACTGTGTTTTGCGTTTGGCATTGATATCACAATGTTGAGGAAACAAAAATGATTGCCGATACAGTAGTTGTATAAACAAAAGTATAAGTGCGAGTGGAGAAAAGAATTAATATGGTTTGTATATTCCAAACCAAAACAACTACATTAAATAAGTAAACTTATTTCATATCCATTTTTTCTTTCTGTAATTTGCAGTTTTTTTTTTAATTCCAAGGATTTTAAAGGATTTAACCCAATGATTTCAGGATTTTGAAGAATTTTTATATACAAGAACCAGGATTTCAGCTTCAGGGTTGGTGGCAGCCCTGTATTAGTCCAGTTCAGTATGAAAAATATTATTTGTTTGGTATTACTTTACAGTTAATATAGTTGATTTTACCAACAACAAGTAAAATATTTTGTAATTATTGTAGAACAATTTATCTAGATGCTCTTCGAAATAGACATCAAACGTGAAGCATGTCAAAGCACAGCATCAGGAAAAATTGAATGCTTGACGTAGATTAAAATGGCAGCAACATCACTGTCGTACAAGGGTTCTATAATGCTGGACAGAGGCACTGGCTACTTACTGAGGGGAAGTTTGGATTATTTTCCACCTATTGGTCACCATGCTGCAGTATAGGCTGGGGGCGAGTAGCTCTTCAGCGCGGCACAAAGTCATGTGTGGTGTTAACGGCTCTATGCACTGATGGTGTGGACAAAGGCACGCTTTTACCTTATGTGGGTGTCACCCGGGGTAGATCCTGGCTTGACTGCTGCTGCTGGCTGGAACTGGTACCCTGTCCTGGGGCGGTGGTGGTGGTTCTGCTGTCTGGGCTCGTTGGCTCCCACGGCAGGCTGCTGGTCCTCGCAGGCCTGAAGTAAGGGCTGGCGATGCCCATTGGTATCGGAAGCCCCAGTCGTATGCGCGCTACTAGCAGATGTGGCTCTTCGGCGATCTTCTGGGTTGGCTGGAAGAGGGAGCTAGGGAGAACTGGGAGGTGAGGCTAGTTGTCGGGAGGCGTGAGCTCGCTCCTGTGGGAAGGGGCTACTGAGGGCAGACTGCACTGGGTTGCAGAGCAACTGACTAGGTTTAGAGACAGTAGCTGCCCCGTTAGTTCTCCACCTACGCCACTTCCACGGGAGAAGGGCACACGGGGAGGTACTATGGTCTACCACACAACAGGAGCCGGCGACGAGTTCTCTGGCTAAGAGTGTAACAGTAGGTGACTAGGCCAACCAGAATCAGTCCTTTCCCTCCAACCGGCGAAGTACAGCGCGGTGGATGGAATAGATTAACTGATCTGGATATCTAGCTATGTCATGGTGTGAGTTCCAGGAGGGGTTAGGTCAACAAGAATCAGTCCTGTAACTCTAACCGCGAAGTACAATGTGGTGAATGGAGTAGGTTAGCTGAGTTGGATGTCTATCCGCTTCATGGCATGTGTTCCTAGTGGTTGGGGCTCTGCGATATGTGCGCACCAGGTACCTTTGCGTACCTGGTCCACAATATGGGTGGCTGTCTAGTGGGTTATGTTTTGAAGCAATTTTAAGTCACCTGATACAAGATGCTCCTTGTATCCTAAGAGTTGGCGGGATACCGCACCAGCAGGGGTGGTGACTTGAGGGTTAAACCTCGATTGACAATGATGTGTGTAAACACTAAGGTACACCAAATAAAAGATTACTTATACTAGGAGTTATTTGAGGGTCGCACAGAAATCCCTGGCTGACCTCAGTAGTGGGTTTTTTTCCCACACAGGTAGGTGAGGTTACGAGTTGAGAGTTTTTTTGGCAAATTGATTGGGGGTGACTTGAGGATTGAAACCCATAAGAGCAATCTGAATGTGAGTGTTCTATCGTACACTGTATGGGTACAAGTGGTCACGGTGGCCTTCAAATATTGTAATGTGAACGTTGGGGTGATCATACCCAGAGAACCTAATCCCTCTTGGGTAGAAAGCCAGTATAAAGCATGGGGAGCGTTGATATATGAGAGGGAACAAAATCAAGCACAGCAGAAGGTACACTTCTCCAATGAGTTACCTGTGGTGTCTTTGGTAACGGTATTCTCCTCTGCTCCATTGACTGCGCTGAAGCGGCCGTCTGAGGTACAGCAGCCGGCTCTGGTTGCGACATAGAAGTTTACTTGCTGCTCGATGAAGGAGGGGAAGGACATGGGGGTATGGCTGCTTATTCCTCGGTAAGATCAGTGGGTTCTATACAGACGACTGAGTTACCACAATGTAATAATACTAAGTATTCATAAGGCAATCTGCCTGTAACCCTGGAGGGTAATGCAAAGTGTGAATTTCTTTCAGGTGTTTCAGGAGCTGTGATATTATTAGTTTCCTCTTCCAGGAGTTTGAGTGCTTTTCAACTTTTTTTTTCTGACAGCTCTTGTGAGCTCACGATATGAGGCCGTAAAAAAGACTCAGACAAAAATACAAGTGAAATGCACATAAAACAAAGCCGGGTAATTTAGTGGTCCTACAAACAGTGTTCTTCTGGATACATGGCTATACCCAACGTGTCTCACCGTATAACTCCTTATAACCATTCACTAGCTGGAAGGGTTATACAGCAGGAATCACATAGGTAGTCATAATATGTGGGTGTATTGAGTTCCTAGTGAAGGGCTCCCTCGAAGATTAGCCAATGCAATACCCTGAGCATTACATGGGCAAACTTAAATACCACTTGGTGTTGCTTGTATTTGCAGTGTGGCTGATTTGCAAAACCTGCATTGTCTTACATGTTGAAAATATTAAAATTACTTAATTTCAATGTAGTTCTCAAAACACTTGGGGCAAGCAGGTTACTAACATTTAGAAATGAGAAGACCCTAGAATTCACTTAGTTGAATATGGATTTTATTACATTCACTTAATTTATATGCAAAACAATACAGTGAAGTCAGTGATATTATGTTAACGAACTTTTAACGTAAGTTTTCACTTTGAATGCAATTAACTGTGGAGGTTAATTTAAATGTGCCTCTGGTGAAGGCAACCTGATTACGTTAAAGTTTATGACACTATTAAAAGCAGTCGAAAGATTAAATAATTGAAATTATTTAATTACTAATTATCCCTGAGAATCCTAACTTTAATTAGGGATTGTCCAGAGGGCACCTCGTAGTGTATCAAACAATGTGCTTTACCCAACTGGTAAAGTGTGGCTGGGCTAAGGCTTTATGGGTGTGTCTTTAAGAGATGACATCACCGTGACCATGGTTTACCTGGAGAGGTAGGGGTAGGGAGGTAAGGCCGACGTACTGTAGCTGCTGACGGTGAAGACAACATGTGTGGTTGGAGGCGCTGCAGAGACATATGCCTTCTGGTGGTGGTATCCTCTGGAGTGGCTGGCATCGTCAGCAATCACTAGCTGGCTATCAGCCTGGCTGAGAGCATCCAGCCCTTGTCAGGATACCCCGGCTTTCACAGCCTAGGGGTGTTGCAAGACAGAATTACAGTCACGGGTAAGAGATTCCACCCTTAGTATCGTCCTTGGTCTTCGCAGCCTAGAGGATGATGAGCAACTGTTGAGGCCTGATCAGGAATATCCTTTTATACTAATTTTTGCCTACCGTTGGTGTTCAGAGGGGTGCGGGGGAGTTTAACATTGCCTCTTATGGGTGGAGCTTGAGATGTCACACTCATGAACCATGGATCCTTAGCTTGCCTGCTGCTTGGTGCATGGTGTTGAAATCTCAGGTCCAGAGGTGCTCGAGGAGGCAGTGACTCTCCGTTGATTGGCCCACTTCCTCCAGTGGCACGAAGTTTGAACTGTGCGCTGTTCCACTAGCGGGCGATGTGAAGTAGAGTGGTGTTTCTTCTCGGGCAGGGGTGAAGATGTGATGATTTCTTGGAGATTCTGGTTGACGGTAAAAGCTAGGAGCACAGGATTAAAGATGTGTTAAGGCTCTGTCAGCATCTGTAAGTCCCATGCGTCCCGCCTCCATTACCGATGCGCAGTTGAAGTTGACTTGCCCATAGAATTTATCACATTTAGATGGGGCGAAGTCGGTCATTTGGAGTGCACTTTTTCTAAACGCCAAATACGTAATGTGTCAGTTTTATGATGGGAGACTGCACCTACCAGAGGCTCTGTAAGACGTTCCGCCTTCCATACCACATTCTGCTGTTGAATCCAGAATCTACCCCTTGGTAATTAGGTCACGACGACGTCCATTCAGGACCTCCACCCAGCCCACCAGATGGTGCTTGGCAATATTGATGCTACTAATTTAGTAGTCATTACCCATTATTTGTTCCTTCACAACAACCCCCAAATCAGTCAGGAATTAGTCGTTAAATACTAATTTCACTTAATCATTAATTACTGCCATTAATCATCAGATTAATCACCAGGCTACCTTCACCTAGATTTGCTTAGGATTTACTTCCATTTCCAAAGTCTAGTTTAGCAGATAGCAAAGTGCCACCACATCTTATTTCTCATAGTAAAATACGTGAAACTTAACTATTCTCTTATTACCAACGTTCTTTGTGTAAAAGTCATAGATTCCTTAGTAATTCAAACTCCAAAAAGTGAAGCTGGCGCAATAACAAGGCAACAAGCCAGAGTACACACACCTTAAGAGGCCACCCGAGCTCTGCCAACCTGGTAGACTTCGGCAGAGCCCAAAGCACTAGAAACTCCTCCGCCAGGCAAATAAGTGACTTAGATTATTCCATACTCCACCACCGCTCAGAATAGGGCCAGAAAGGAGCTGGAATAACTCTGACAAACTGACCACCTGCGGATAACACACCTGGATATTCCGGTCAGGAAGTAACTTGAGCTATCAACATTCTGTCCACCACTCGCAAGTGTCGGACGAAAAGAACAAAGGGTGCCGTCTCTCGTTACAAGACTGGGTACGCAGATGTACACATTAGGTTATTGCCAAGCACCGGCTCTTCTTTCGTACGGTCTCATTTGTACCTTGATCTCCCTATGTCGTACACCCAGAAGGGAGGATGATGAGGTTAAGACATACCATTGGTACCTTTAAAACTAGACCTCTTTCTGACCTTCAGTCTGAAGTTGCACTTTGCACTTCCACCCAGGAGCTTCACTCCTTTTCACTGCAGACAGCATTATTCTCTTCATTAACATCTCTCTCCCAGGTAAATGTGCAATAAAGGGTCAGCCGACTCTTAGGCCTGTAACAGTGGCGTTGATTTTTGTACCCCTGCGTCAAGCCACCAGACCCGTCCTTTACACTGGCTACCTGCCAGTCTCCCATTAAGGCACTCTAACTCGTGGGTGTGACGTCACAAAATGAAACTGAGTTTCAGCTGGAAGTGTAGCCTCCAACCTAGATGCCACAAGCCATTCATCAGTTACTGATCAGCAGAAACAGTATGTAAAGGAACACTCGTCAGTAATTTTAGCTGCTGTCAGTACCAAGTGGAACAAGGCCTGAATCATGACATTAACAATGTACCAAAATTGTGTACTTTTGAATGTGTTTGTGGAAATGAAATGTTATAATTTCCCCATAATTCCATAATTCCTTTAGTGAAAGTAAATGTGTGTGACTGTTTTTCTTATTTATCCTGGTTTTTATCATGTTAATAAAAGATTTACTCAATGATGTAAACAACTTCGCTCGGATCATTTATTTGCCACTGTATCATATGGAAGAAATTCATAAAAGCCACCAGTTATCATCATCAGTAATGGTCCAGCTATAACTACTATGAAATAAATGTTTAAATGAATGACTTTGAGTGATTAGGTTTATAATATCACGCAATTAACCACTTCAGATAGGAATGTAAATTATTTACAATTTTTGCAGAAGATATTCAAAGTTCAAATGCAAAAAATTCGTAAATTACCATTTGCAACTTTTTGAATATTCGCACACCCCTAATAGTTGGAGAGATGGCAAAGGTGATAAAGATATGTTTATGTAATAAAGAAAGACCTTCATGATAAAATGTGTTGCATACAGGCATACCTGTGGCTTACTGGATGGTGTAGGTGTTGCTTTTAAAATTTAAAATTTTTAAAGCTACACGTTTAAATAATTTTTTCCAAGATATTTTTTATATTGTGAAGTACCAATTAAAAGTACCGTAGCTATGTTAAAATCCATATATTTTGTTGTGGGCTAGCAAACATATGTATTAATTGATATTCATGATGATTTCTTACATTTTTTCTGGGAAGTTTTTTTGTCTCTGAAAAGGCAGACAAACTTTTTGTGCTGTAGGACCCTTAACTTATGATTTTGACTGGGTATTTGGTATTGGGATATACCTAAGTTATGTAGATATATGTAGCAGCACATTGTGTTTTGTGTATGTAGACTCAAGCAAAACGAGTGAGGACGTTGCGAAGGAGGGGCAGATTCTGAAGGAGATGCTGGAGATAGTGGAGCGGCGGGACTCGCTGATCCTGCTGCTGGAGGAGGATCGCAAAAGGTGTGGTCTGGTGCGACGGTGGGGGCGGGGTGCGTCGTGCCCGCCTGCCCTGCGGCTCCCTCCACCCCCTGACGGCTGGTCCTTCGCCTGCCTCATAGCACTGCTTGTGGTCGCTTGGACCCTGTCCTCCGTTGTAGTTGGCTATATTGTCTAGAGTAGTGCCTAGTCTTGCTTGGTGAAGGCTTGTGTGTGGTGCTCTTGTGGTTGTGCTCTCACTTTCCCCACCCTCCGTACCTCTTTCTTTCATATTTGCTCTGGTGCAGAGAATGAGTTTCCTGGTCCTCCCTTCAATCTATTTTGCAACATTTCAGATTGGCCTCTTTGACCTGCATATGTCTGTGATGACTAATGAATCTATACTCACTCCTTTTTTCTTCCATTTTGAATGATTCACTTATTGGTTCAAGTAATTTTGTGTCATACATTGTGCATTGTGTTGTTTTTTTCTTTAAACATATTTTGTGCTGGTGTTTACATCTTTACATTTTCTTTGTAGCTTTTCTAACTATTCTTTTTCTATTTTGATTTTTATATTTTATTGCAGATTTATATGTTAAAAACTGAGTAACTGTGATCTCCTCGTGTAAGGGTTAATTTGTATGCATAAATTTTGCAAGAATTTATTAGATGATGAAAACCTTCTCTATTACAAAACAAAAAGTTTCTCATTTATGTTTATTTTTTAATATTGTATATACTTGGCACTTTTGTCATGTGTGCAATATAGGATGTACATTGATGTATTTTATTGATTACTTAAGTTAGTTCCAGACATGCTCATTCTTTTTGACAGCCACTCTATCAGCACAACAGATAGCGAGTAAACGACCCATATTTCACCATCAGTTGTACATTTTCCTCTTAATAAGAATACTTCTGAACGAAAATAAAGCTGCTTGATTTAGTTTATTCTACTTAAACCTATAAATAGTTCTAGGATCGGTATGAAGCTGGTTATTAATATTGAGAGAAAAATGCTTTTATCATACGAGATGTTTGTGTCCACATTTCCATGCTGGTATAATAAATTGGATTTGTTAGTTTATAATGTGTTGGATCAAAAAATTTTTTTATTCTGGTGCAATTCCAGTTGTTTTATTTTTGGTCCGAATTCAGATTCAGATTGCAATTTCAGTATAGTGGATGGAAAGATAATGATCATCATTTCATTGCCAAGTAGAAGAAGATTCAATGTTGAAAACTTTTTAATTTACTTTATGACATGTAAGTGAAATATAATTTACACTGAAATTCTATGATAAAATATAAATAAAGGTTTAGTGTAGTGGTGGAACAATTCATGATTCAGTGGAAATGTTTTTGTTTAGAGTCTCAATTCAATTTGATTCTCATTATTAAAATAATAACGTAATGAAGAAAGATTCTAAATGGTCATGAAAAGTTGGGTTATAAATAATACCACTACCAGTTTGCATTAGTTCATATTGTTTGACAAATATTTAATAAACGGGAATACATACATTGTACACACTTTTCATTGTTTACCAAGAAAATAAATTCAGGACTAGATTCTATCAATAAGAATAATCCTTTGCCTGATTAATTGATTCGCTGCGCTACTTTTTCCCTTTTACAGATGAGTGAATAACTATAACAGAAAAGGTAATGTCAGCCATATGATACTGATAGAAAAAAAAAGTTACAGAGGTGAAGTGAGAGGGTAGCTTTCAGGCTGGTCAGTTAGTATGCTGTCCAGTGAGCAGTCGAGCAATCCACATTTGAAGAAAAAATAAATGTGTGTTATTTAGTATTTACACTATTATTATTTATGAGTTGATAACTCAGCACATATGTTTGTCACTCGTTTTGAAACCCTTCCATGAAATTGTTTTATACTGCACGTGAAATATTCCTTGAGTGTTATGGATACATTAAAACAGTGTTAAAACATCTGTTCAAATGATTTAATTTGTATGAGCCGATATACCAAACAGTAAATTGTGACATCCAGAAATAACTTTCAGGGTAAGTAATTGGGGACAAAATTTGATTCTCCAATAAATATGTAGATGTAATTTCATGAAATACATTATCATCAGGAAGTTATTTTGTTGTTAGGATTATGGTGAAGTTACGTTCGTATCAGTGTAGTCATTATAATTTTATAAGTGAAAAGGTATGGTTTTTCTAAATCAAAGTAGGCAAATGTTTGTGTTATATACTTTAAAAACTGTTTGGAGGGACAAATTTCCAAGAAACTGGTATTGAATAACAAGTATTACTGTGGAAGTATGCTGTAAAAATTTAGGTAGATCTATTTTGTTGTTCAGCCATTTAGTTTCATTATCACGACAAATGTTTTCATTACTCCTAATGTGATAACAATGCTTGCCATTGGCTTGTGCATAGTTTTGTATTAAAATATTGATTTGCGAGGTATTTATGCAATGTTATGATGCATGACGTACACGGGAATTGTTACTCACTGGTCTGAAAGCTGTAGAGGTGTTTCCCTTTTTGTCTAGGAGCTAGACCAGGTGCTCCTATATGGAAGGGGGATTCAATCCTGGTGGGACACTGGTGCTTTCCCGTTGTACGGGACCGGCGTGGATGCTTTGCAGCAGGGTACAAAGTCGGGAGTAGGTAACGTAATCTTTCGTTTGAGAGCCATTGATTTCTTGAGGACACCTGGGTGACATGCTTCAGGAGGCTTGCCTGCGTTAGGTGTAGTGGTAGAAGGTTCTGCGGGTGTGTAAGATCTGTACTGGGGCAGCAGACTGAGAGCTGGATGCAGTACCACAGGAACAAGGTAGGCGACAATAGGTGTAGGAAGTAGTTTGGGTTGGTCGAGATGTTCTGCGATCCACCAAAGATACTCTGCTGGCCATTGTGCACAGGTGTGGTGAACAAATTCCTTGGTCCTTCTCGTTCTACACGGTCTTGCAGGTGCCTCAGGGTCTGGGCTTGAGCTTTAGGGTTAAGGCTAGCTAAATAGGACATCAGAGCATGCTTTAACTAATGCAGGTGACCAGATGCCAGGAGGATCTATCGCACCTTTTCCTTCAATCCACTCTTCTTGGAGTAGGGTATTAGGACACAGATTCACTCTCCTACTACTGTAACAGAATGGCAGGCTCCTTGTGCACAAAATTACGTGTGGAACCATGTGTGGGCCGGAGACTAGTGGACACCATATTCCAACGTCTAGCACAGAATGCAGTACACGTTGGACTCAGACCCCACTTGCCCAAGGTCGCGACACGGGTGTGAGATCCTGTCAGAGTCTTCCAAACTCAGGGAACGCCCGCCTCTCTTGGCTGGGAAAGCAGTGGAGAGACGGGAGCAATTGTCGACAGGAAGGGCAGCCTGTCTTAGTGCGTGTGAGTAAAAAGGTTCAGTGTTCTGGCTCGCTTGAGTATGTTACATAAGAGTAAACTGGGGTCAAGGTGCAAGGTCTACAGGAAACGAACTCAAGGTAGAGTAAACCCACGTTTATCTCCGAATAGGAAACACACGTGATGAATACACCCTAACTCCTGTCGTCTTCATGAGTCGCGGCCGGGAAGCTAGAGTACGTCAATGAAAAAGCCAGTAGAGGCAACCGGTAGATTTATGACGGTTTGCAGGGTGTGTGCTGAAAGTCTAAGGAAACTCCGCTTGCGTTGTTTAGCGTTGTGATGTGTGTAGATCGATGTAACGCATAGATGCGGACACGTAGCTTGGGAAACTAAGCTGGGCAGTATCAGAATGAGTCCTGAGAAGGACGCTAGGATAGGGACTCCAACAGACACGTCTGTGTACTGCAGGGTGGTCCAGGTTTGTGGTGTACAAAACAGGGCTAACGTAACGGGCAAGTTAATTCTGAGCAGCTAGCCCTGGAAGCAAAACATAATCGTAAGCAGGACTTAAACAAAGGCAGGGCAGTCAGTGTCCTATCAATGCGTGCTGGAAGACGGTTCAATATGGTCAGATCCGGAGCAACTGGCGCTGGGAACGAAGACTGGTGTGGAGACGCGGGCTGTCTCTCCTTTTATACTAAAATGGACCGCTGTCCGATGCTGTTTGGCTGGTTGGTATCTCTATGGCAAGGGGTTATCGCTTAGCGGGGAGGGGGGTAGTAGCGAATGCATGGCATGTACCTATCTGACGTGTCACCGGCTGGTAGAAGAGAGGGAAGCAAAGACAAATGAAAATCATACCACTAGGGCCGGTGAATTAAAAAAATCTACATTTGCAGACAGTACAATCTCACCTTACGCCAGGACAAATCAAAAAGCAAACTTCCAACTCCTGAACAAAACTAACCTAAGGATGGAGCGGAAGTTGTTTAATCTCCATTGTTGAAAAAGACGTCATGCATCAGTAATCCTACTTACAAATGTTGGTAAAATATTTTTGGGCCATTAAACAATTGTTAAAGGCACATTTTCTGCATGGAGGAGGATATACATAATATGGTCTAAAAGCGTGCCTTTCATTAATGGACGAGATGGTTTCATTATTAACTCATTAAAGTGAGCAAAGGGTGAGACTAGCTGTGGGGGAGCAGTCTTTGACCTTTTAGTATCCCCTCCCACCAGTGAATGAATTTCCTCCTCACTGTCATATCTTCATCCCCTGTTTCCTGTTGCCATTGCTTCACGTAATTAACACTGTTGCTAACATGAGTTGTGCTGTTGTGCAATAGCATACCTGTAACAATAGTGATTGGAAAGAATAGTGTGTACCTTAGCGTACATACATATTTACATTTATGGAACTCAACACGTTAAGGAAATTTTACCTCAGTGCGTCAATTTTAAAGATAAGCGTTTCAAATAAAATGTATTCTTCACAAATTTTATAGGAGAAGTTTCCTACAGCGGAGATGTTTTCATTACTTGTACTGACTGTTTGCAAGGAATTTTTAAAATATATGTTTTACATATAGTACATGCTGTCTATCTACAGTAAACTCCCAATTAACCATGTTAATTGGGGCCAGAGAAAGTATGAATAAACGAATTTGTATTAAAAACCCGGATAAACTAATTTACATATTTTTACTATTAATAGAACATTGGCTCTGAAAATCGTGATAGAAAACAGTACCCATTATAAATTTCAAAGGGAACACAAATCACGCACTGTATGTGCAGGATTTAAAGTACACGATACTTTAATTGATATTTATGTTGCAACAAGTGTAATGTAATTCATGGCGCATTGAGTATACTCAACCTTTCGCCGGCGCCAGGCAAGCAGGTTGGGCGGACGACTCGGAGTGATAGATAAGCAGTCCATAGTTGTGTGTCGCTTTCTCAATGTGCGCCACTCAGATCCATCCTTTCGATGGCAGAGTTAATTGAAAGTTTAGAATACCTTACAGTAAAGACTAGACTATAACAGGACTTTAAATGAGGCAACCTGACATTTAAACAATACAGTACAATCCCCATTCAAAAATTACCCTTACATACAATACAAAAGCAGTACGTAACCTTAACTTTTGCTAAAGCAAGGAAAACACATTAAAAAAAAGTCTAAATTCATTTGCTTCAAAGTAAGTGACAACCATAATGAATTTTCCAAAAATGTAAGTGCACATCTATATCTGTAAGTGTAGGTTGCTTTCTCATTGTGTCAACAGGCTGGGCTGAAATGTTTCAGATTTATGTACATTTTCAGTTACTAGGAGCCTATTAAAATTTTACCGACTTACAAATACACACAAAAGTTTAAAAATTCTGAAATGTTTAGTTTTTTATAAACATTTAAACACCTGATATGAAAAAATGTAAGAAAAGGTAAACCGTGCCTTTCTTGAAAAAGGCGTCATTCTCTTTTGTTTGGCACTGGAATTGATGTTTTTGTTTATAACACACCATGCTCAGATTGTTTTACTAACTTGTCTGTGATAGTTTAAACTGTCCTTTTACACTTCGTTGACGTTGCGAAAACGACACTGCAAACAGTGAACAGTGACCCGGGCTGGCGATCTATATAAACTGGCTAGAAGCGGTGTTGCGTTGGGAAGGGGGGGGGGGGGGGGGGGGGGGTTTACTGAGTCAGTGCGTGAAACCGAAATGGCAAATTCGTTATTTTGTAATTCGTCATTTAGTAAGTTTCACTTTGGAAGTTGTCGACAGTTACTTGTTTAGCACTCGCTGTGACATTTTTACATTAACAGTGAAAAATATTTTTATCTAAATTTAATGCTTAAAACTCTCATTTCCTACTATCATCACTGGAATGCTGCACATATGTTAATAAATAAGAAACTTGCTTTTTAAAACATGCCTAGTGTGTTTTATGAACAATTATTTGTTTTACAAAACATTAGCGCATGTTTTCATTTTGCATTTTTGCTAACATCCACTGCTAGATAGAAAATACGAAATACCAAATTACCAAATACATCACCATTTTTGTATACAAAATTGGGTCATGTGATCATTTTGTCAACAAAATGTGCTATTTCGTACAGTGCCTGAGATGTCAGATGCGCTTCAATGGACGGAAATGGATGTCTCACGCAGGTCTCTGCGACAGGCTAACAGCTTAAAGAGATAAACATCAGCTCACGTGGCACAGTGATAGACAACGTACAGTACCGCTGTTTGTTAAATGACACACTTTACAGCATCGTCTGACCACCGAACGGATAAGCTGAAAACCGGTTAAGTGAAAGCATGAATAAACTGGAGAGAACTGTATATTGAAAATGTATGCTGGTAGGGACTTTCTTTTTACTATACTTATTATAAATTGTAGATAGTGATAGCACCATGGGTGGTGGCCTACAACTCACTGCCTGGTGAAGCAGGCCTAGGCCAGCGAAATGTTGCAACTGCGAGAAAAATGTGTAATCCTTCTTTTTGTGTGTGCCTGTCAACAAGTACCAGACTGCGAGTACTTAAATTTCTGTTTTTTTGCATATTTTTGGTAGCCTAGCGGCCTACTTGTAACCTTAACCTAAACTCTGCTCTATGGGTTGTGGTTGTCACAGGTCAGTGTTAGGAAACATAAGCAACAACACTTAGGAGGAGTTGTTAGATGGATTATGTGTGTTGCTAGACTGATAGTGCTGTCAAGGTGTGAGCTAGTCTGGAACAGATGTTGCAAGAAATAAAATTCAGATTCCAGATCTATAAGTTGTATATGGAAGTGATTAGTGTCTACAGTTGAGTTTAATAAAAGACTATGCAGTCAACGAACAGTCCTGCTGTATGAGTGTATGTTTGTCTTAAATTAATGCAAATAACTTGAAAATCTAACTGCATGAAACAGGCTTTGCAACTCTATATTACTACAACAAACAGTTTCATATATATTTGTCGTCGTTTACTAATGCCAGTTGTGTTAAGTACTTACAGTAAGTTAACAAACTGTTATGACTGAAGCATCACTACTATTAATGTATAGTAATTTGATCTTGCATGATTGAATTCTAATGGGACATATTCCTTCAGAAAATTGTAAAACTATCTATGTATACAAAAGTTTCACCACAGCTCCACATGCTGTTAGTAAGACTGTGAAATGGTGCCTTACATATTTCGTATGCAGCACACCATTTCAGTTTTACCTATTTCGTGGATTTTACATGTGCTGGTAAATTGTGCTTTGTTTTTAATTGTAATGGTTTTTGTTTTGTGGCTTGTTATGCAGTGTAAAAATAATTCTTTATTTTGAACAGTGAACTTACGTTAACTGATGTTGGAATTTGTGTATCCTGTACAAATAGGAATATGTTATGTACAGTTGAATGCCCGAGGGAAGTTTTCCACCATTGTGTAATACATACACAAGTAATTTTTATATATCTAGTGTGCATTGTTGGCATGTTCACTAGTGATCATACAAGCATTTGTATTATATGTGATTTTATTTCAGTATGACATGTAAAATTATGTGGGCAACCCTGTAATGAACTTTAAGGGTATTTATTGAATGTTAATTGGTGATGTAAAATAAGTTAGCTATACTACAGTAGAACCTCTCTATATCTACCTTATTCATGGTGACTATCTTTCTATAATGACTCGTTTATGAGGAATTGTAAAAAAAAAATTGGGAAATTGGCCAAAAAATAATTTTTGTTGCATTATTTTAGGTAGCTACACTTTGTGTTTATTTTCTCCTGGTGAGGCAGTACTGGCTGTAGGGTATTAGGCAGCCAGGGCTACCCAATACAGTAAAATGTTATTATAACGTACACTAATAGAGCCTCAACTTTTATACAGAGTATTTAGAGTATTGTACTTTATACTGAAAATCTTATTTTTAAACCTTTACAACATCAGTTCCGTGAAATTATGGCACAAAAATTAATATGTAATTTCAAAGAAATATTTTTAAAAGCGAGGATAAATCTGTATTTTTCTAAAATATGAAAATGCACAAATTATACCCTGCAAACATAAAGTAATGCATGTTTTGTACATACACACTACGTGCTGGTTGGTGAAGATTCCTTTGAAAAAAATAACACCACTTACGCTTGCACTGAAAGAAGTTTATTCAAAAGACATTTATGTTTTGAAATAACTTAATATTTTAGTAAGAAATCCTCCGTTTCCTCAAGAAGCACTTGAAAATTGACATAGCACTTTGTAAAACACGCCAATCGATATTATAATTATTTAAATATTTTTGGTGTCAACGGTATATAAAGATTATATGTATATATATAAAATCGGGGTAACCTGCATCTCAATTACTGCAGAGCAGGAACTCTACCTGAATGAAGAGTGGGTCGCATCGGCTGCCAACTTGGCACAAAGTCGTTTCCGGGTTTGGCTATGGGCCTGCTGACAGGCTTAGGTGCCGGTGGCTTATTCAGTCCTGTGCTGACTGGTGCTGCTGGCTTGTTGGTGGAGGTGCGGCTGCTGGTTTATCCGGACTGCCCCCACAGGCTGCTGCGACTAGAACTCCAACTGCTGCTGTTGAAGGTCCTTGGAGGGCTAGGGTAGCTTCTGGTCTTGAACCAAGGGCAGGCCGTCGTCGTTGGGGTTATGGACTTGATCGACGAGTCATTTTTCCCTTAGCACTGCCCAACATCTGCTTCAACAATACAGTAGAGCCGAGATTTACAGGACCGCTAAATATAGTAGATTTATTAATAGTACTTACATTTAACCATAAAGTTGTAATTCTGCTGTTCAAATGCATGTGCACAATAAAAAATTTACATGTTTAATTTCCACATTACAAACACGACACATAGATATATAATTGTTCTATAAGTTGTCACAAATAACGAAATAAACATATCAGGTGAGACAATTATTAATAATTATTGATTCAATTGTTCTATGCAGAATTATTTCAAATTTTCAGCGCTACAGGTAACATAATAAATGAATACTTCACAGTGTCCCCTCATTTGTTCATAGACTCACATGGGGCGGCGAATAACAAACTGTGGCACATCCTATACCACCTCAGGACATAGATAAAACACATTCAGAAGTACATTGCGCAAGTTAAAGATTAGTCTTGGCTTTTCAATCGCCCGAGATGGTAGCACATATGTCTAGTCAAACTGAACATTCTAGAATACCGGCGTTATAATGAACAGCACTAGCTGGATGCACATATGTGTAATAAAGCTCCTCATTGCAAGGGCATGTACTATAGGCACGTGACCAACCTCCAATACTGTTGTAACCCGCTTGGTTGAAGTGCATGCACTTTCTGATAGGCGAATTTGAGTGTGATATATACCGTATTTAACCGAAAGGAAGACAAGGTTTTTTGACAAAAAGGAATAGAAAAAATGAGGGAGTGTCTACAATTGTCTACAATGAATATATAACACTCACAAAAGTTTTACAGTGTAAGAAAGATGCTGCTACCGTACAGCCAGGTTATACGCACCTATTTCATTGTGATTAGCTTTTCTTTAAAAGTAAATCAAATATATCATTTTATTCACATAATAGCATTTCTTGAAGGATTTCTCATAAATTCATGCAAAAATACTTTCAACCTAAATAACTTTTTCAGCACTTCACAGCAGTATTGAATTCAGGTTTAAATATTTTTCCCTCAAAAATATTTTTTTTAGGAAGGGGTCGTCTTAGATTCAGGGTCACCTTCCTTTCGGGTAAATACGGTGGTCAGGTAGTGCATCAGGCGTCAGAAGTGTTCTATTATTTATGTTGTTCACCATAATAGTGATTATGAGGTGCATTTTTATTTGAGTTAACACAGCAGGTTTTTTAGTGGATGTAAACATTATATGAAATAAATCATGTAACAATTGTTATATTAATATGAGGCGGAAGGATACAAACTGCTTTTAAAAGTGCTCACATTACTTAAACCAATCTACATAGAGTGTGACAAGCTGCAGCTCTCTTTCTACTCATTTTAATATGAAGCATTTTAAAGCCACCTGATACAAGGGGAGGCTTCTCCTTATATCCTGAGAGTTGGCGGGATATGGCACCAGCTGGGGCGGTGAGCTGAGGATCAACAACCTCGATTGCCAACACATGTGTAAATACTAAGGTACACCAAATAAAAGATTAAATATCCTAGAAGTCACCTGGGGGTTGCACACAAATCCCTGGCTTAGCTCAGCAGTGGGTCTCTTCCCACGCAGGTAGGTGAGCTTACGAGTTGAGAGATTTTGTGGCAAATTTACTGGAGATGACTTGGGGATTGAAACCCTCATAAACATTCTGACTTTGAGTGTTCTACTGTACACTGTATGGGTACGGGTTGTCGTGTTGGCCATCAAGTATTGCGACGCTAACGTCATGGTTATCATATCTACAGGATCTGATCCCTCTTGGGCAGAAAGCCAGTATAAAGCTTGGGGTGAATTGGTATACGGGAGGGGAAAAAATCAAGCACATCAAATGGTACACTTCTCTGACGAGTTTCCTGTGGTAGCTGGGGTAACGGAGCTCTCCTTTGCTGAGTTGACTGCTGGGGCGGCCGGCTCTGGTTGCGACGGAGAAGTGCTCTCGCAGCTCGTCGAAGGTGGGGAAGGATGTGGGGGTACGGCAGTGTATTCCTCAGTAAGATCGGAGGGTTCTATTCCAACGACATTATGGCAGTCTGCCAGTAACCCTGGAGGGTCGGGGAAAGAGTGAATCACTTTCTGGTGTTTCAGGAGCTTTAATATTATTAAGTTCATCTTCTAGGAATTTAAGAGCTTGTTTCAACTTATTCTTCTGACCACTATTATAAGCTTGCTGCATGAGGATGTTTTTAAAAGATTCAGACAGAAGCAAGAAAAGTATACATAAGTCAAAGCCGTTTAATATAGCTGTCCTACAGTGTTCGTCCAGATATGCGACTATGCCCTATGTGTCTCACCACATAACTCCTTCTAGCCATTCACTAGCTGGAAGGGTTATACAGCAGGGATCACGTAGGCAGTCTTAACTGGGTGTATTGAGTTCCTAGTGAAGGGCTCCCCGAAGATTAGCCAATGCAATACCCTGAGCATGACATGGCCAAACTTGAATACAGCTTGGTGTTGCTTGTATTTGCCGTGTGGTTGGTTCGCAAAGCCGGCTTTGTCTTACGTACTCAAATAATAATTAAATTCAATTTACTCTCTGAACACTTGGGGGCAAATCTGTTTCTATCAAATAGAACTGAGAAGACTGTAGGATTTAAATGGTTAGTATGATGTTTGATACATTCACGTAATTTATAAGGAGTACAGTACAGTACGGAGAAAGCAAATTTATTATGTGAAATAAATTTATCATGAATATTCATTACGTTATCATATAACTGCAGAAGTAAAACGACTTTACGCGAAGGCAGCCGTATTACTTGATGTGCTTTGTGAAGTTTTAATAAAGCAGAATTATTTTAAATAGTAAAATGATTAAAAAATCACTAAAAAAAAAAAAAAGCCCATCAGATCCTAACCTTAATTAGAGTTGGTCCAGAGTGGACCTCTTAGTGTGTTCAAACAAGGTTCTTTACCCAATTGGTAAAGGTGTGGCCAGGCTAAGACCTTAATGGGGGTGTCTTTAAGAGACTATATCGCAGTGACCTGGGTTTACCTGGAAAGGTAGGGTGGAGGGGGGTTAGGATGACGTGCTGTAGCAGTGGGTGGTGATGACGTCCTAGAAGGCTGAGGACACTGCTGAAGTGGATGCCTTCTGATGACGGTGTCCTCTGGATAGGGTGGCATCGTCATCGACCACTGGCTAGCTACCGGCATGGCTGAGGGCATCCAGGTCTTGTCAGGGTACCCTTTCCTTGACAGCCAAGGAGCATTGCAAAACATAGTTGCCACTGCGGGTAAGTGATTCCACCCTTAGTCTTGTCCTCGGCCTTCGGGGCCCAGGGGAGGGGATGATAAGCAACTCCTGAGGCCTGGTCGGAGATGCCGTTTATACTAATTCCTGCCGACCATAGGCGCTCAGAGGGGTGCAGCGAAGTTTAACCCCGCCTCTTAGGGGTGGAGCTTGTGACGTCGCATGAACCATGGATCCTTATCTTGCCTGCCATTTGGCACATGGTGTTTAAATCTCACGTCCAGAGACGCTCGAGGAGGCAGGGACTCTCGGCGGATTGGGCCGCTTCCTGCATCGGCATGTAGTTTGAACTGTGCACTGTCTCTCTAGCGGGCACTGCAAAGTACAGTGGTTTTTCTTTCGGGCAAGGGCGATGACGTGACGGCTTCTTGGAGATTCGGGTTGATGGTAAAATCTAGGGGAGCACAGAGTTTGAGGTGTGTTGAGGCTCTGTCAATGTCTGGAAGTCTCATGCGTTCCGTCTTCATTGCAGTGCGTAATTGAAGTTTACTTGCCCATAGAACTTTGCCATATTCAGATCGGGCTAAGTCGGTCATTTGAAGTTCGTTTTTTCTAAGCACCAAAAGCATCATGCATCAAATGAAATCACAATTCCTTATAAAATCAGGCCAAAAACATTACCAAATCAGAATTCAAAAATAACTAAGCATAAATTGTCAACAAAAAGTTATGAAAAATCAAGTGAAATGCAAGTAATAATAACACAGCAAGCAAACTGAGAAGGTAAGCGAGAGAGAGCACAATGATAGGAGAAACACTGAACTGTAATTGCATGCAGAAACATTTGTCTGCCTGATGGGTTGAGGGTTGGTGGAGTAAATAGGTATTGGCTAGGGTTGGTGGCCCAGCAAGGTGGTATCTTATTTTTAGATGTGTGCTATGCCCAGTACAGTGCTCACCAAGAAAAATGCCATATGTAGTATGAACAAAAGTGCAACATGTTCAGTTTTGTGCATATCTCCCTCCATTTTTTTTACTTTTTTTCACAGTTCTGCAAAAAACTAGTTATTATAGAAGGGGTTGATGTAGAGAGGTTTTCCCATACCTACTGTATTTTGAACAGTCTGTTTGCTGTATAGCTACACTAAATCTTTCATTGTTTTTCCTTCATTTCTTTCCTTTCCCCAAGGTGTATTCAGCTTATTAGCTGTTATGGTACAGATTTAGATTGTAACAATGTAAATTTTGTGGTGGTCTCTTAACCTGTGGTGACTTTGCAGTTTCATTTATGATATCATTTTATTTTGACATAAACTGTTTACTCTCTCATCCGTAACATAATATAATATTCATAACAATACTGTCAAATAAATATTCTTTTAAAAATTCCATAAATTAATGGGCCAAAAACAGATAGTTTAACTGTTATAATTTTTTTCATGTAAGAAAGAAAATGTGGAGGTTTTCCATTAAAGTTGACAGGTTACTGACTAGTACTAAATATTTACCAGATATTTCAGAAAATAAAACCGCTTTGCCATTGACCACATTGAAAGATGTAAAATTAAAAACACCAATATTTTCCCTTGTACGTGAAACCCTGTTAAGAAGTTCTCACTTAAGAAGTTTTTCTGCTTTATAAGTGTAAGAATTTTGCACCGTGTCTGTATGCACATGTGTAATTTGACCCTTAAGGTTTCCTTGTTAATAAGCATTATTTTTTCAGTCCCTAAGAAATTATCTTAACAGAATTTTACTGTATATTCTTACAATCTCATGAAATGAAACAGAAGACTGAAGTTGGTAACACTTTGCAGTTTTTCTATTCTGTAAATTTGTGTACGGCATAGTATTAAAATTAATTATCTATATTTTATCTGCACGGCACACACAGTGAGTAATTTACAGATAGTAAATTGTTCTGTTCCAGAGCTGTAAGCCTTCTGATCTTTGGATTTAGTAGTTACACGTATATAGCATGGTAAATATGCCAGCTCTATTTAGAAAGCTCTGTAAGAGATTTTTAAATTGCATGCCTCATCTATCATCACAGGCAAGTTCATTACTTAATATTCCAGTTGTATTTAGTTTGTATCATTGGTTTGCTGTTGATTGAGTACAATTGAAAGCCTATTAGATATTCTGTCAGGTGCAAACCCTAACATTGCAATGTACCAAATGTTTAGGGTCCATCCCTCATTTTTCACACACTTTATGTATACAAAAATGTATCGAGCTTCATTGTCCGTTAATTATAAAAACACTTTCTACTAAAATGGAACATGTCCGGAATTAAGCCTCTAGGCTTGCAATTTTCCCATATCTTACACAAACATGAGCACAAGTATTTACATGTTAGTGGCTGTGGACAGAAAAACACACTGAAATAGTTGGATGGCCCAGTCCGTGTGCGGATGCACAATCATGATAACATGCTGGCCGGAGCATCTTCCCCAGCTGGCATTGTCAGTCATTGTGAGGGTGTGAAGATGTCGCACAATTGTAGTGAATTAATTTCAAGCCAAGTAGGTCACCATTGTTATGCACAGGCGAATAATTTAATGCTGCAAAAGAGTGATGACAGGGAACTCGCAAAGTTTTGCTCTGGCAAAGCTTCAGAGTTTGTGAAGTGCCCTTTCCAGTATATAATGTTCCAGGTGTCAGGAATTTTGTTGGACTGTGGTTTCTGTTAACATAAGTGTCTATAAAGATTTTCACCCTTTTTAATTAATTGGAATTAAATGCTACATTGGCTCCATCTTTTTTTATTTTTTGTTTCTGATGCATTGATATTGTTGAAACGACTGAGCGTACTGTTTAGTATGTCATCATAGCAAAACAACTATGAAGTTAGTTTAATGAGTTGTAGTTTGCAGATTTAGCTGTTATCCTGCAGTAATGTGACATTTTGAACACTTACAAGCAGGGATGTGTTTCCATTATATTTTAGGTTTTTGATTTAGTACTGGTTCTTAAAAATTGGTTCTCGAGTCTCAATTTTTTTGTTATTAGCTGCTGTAAGTACAATTTCAGATAACATGTGGTAACAGCTTCAGGTTTTTCTTTTGTATGAAGTGGCTCTGGTATCAAAGAGAAATGAAGTAATTAAATGTAAAAAACACACAATTATTTTTATTTACTGCCTAAAAAAGAAAATGAGTAAGTTTACTAATTAATAGATGTGGTGCTTATCCAGTAATACAGTACACGAGTAAATACAGTATACAGTTGTTTAGTTTTCTACTTGAGGATTAAATGCACGTTATTTTAAAAATTACATTTTTACTTGCTCATGCTAAGTGTTCATAACTTTTTTTAGCATATTCATAGATCGCATAACCTCTAATGTAAGTGTTGATGTTTGCGGACGTCTGAGACATGGCACTGGGTTACACTAAACTACTTGTTATTAAATGATGTTTCTCCAGTTTATTACAATGAGCATTTCATTTGCCATGGTATTTTATGCATGTTGCTCACTACACAATTTGTGTGGGCACTTAATTTTTGTTCACGTCATGGATAGACGCAGCGAGATATGAATACAATTTTGTTGTAGAATCTCGAGATTTGAACCAAAATGTGAAAATATTATTAAATTGCCAATTAATAGTAACATGGTGTTACTGTTATTTGTTTCCCATTCTGTGTACTTCTTTGTGTAACTTGTGTGTTTACTCTATCAATCGTAGTAGAACAGAGGTTTTGACACAGATTCATGGTCCTGGTTCTCAACATAAAGAATCAGCAGAACCGAGAACAAGTAATTGGAACCAACCCATCCCTGCTTGAACGTAAATGTTTCATTTTCCTTTAAAGAAACTCCAAAACTCTTCCTACCTATTTCATGGCATTGCATTGCAAGTTATAGTCAACCTTGTACACTGGTTTAAATAAAGCCCCAAAAGGTTTTGTCGCAAGTGGGCTGAAACAGCATTTTTCTGATTTGTTTATCACTTGTTAACACCCAACCATTTGGTTTACTCACGATCATTTATATTTTACAGGATCTGTGTGTTGTGTTTAATTTACCAAATTTGTCAATTCTGTGACTACATAACAGTTATGTTGTGGGGGACAATTTTATGGGTGGTGTGCAGAAAATATTTCCTTTTCTTGCTATAGCTGGTGGTAATAATGCACTTTGTTGGTGACTGAAAATCATTCCTTTATGTAACACTGTTCATTTCCATTAACTGCATGTAGCCTAGTAATTTCTTTAAATTTGTGGTTTAGGTGTAAAGTTAGTGTTGTGCTTAATTTGTATCTAATGAAATTTTTTCTTATATTTTGTAGACAAGCCAAAGGCTCTATGGTATGTAAATTAAAATGAATCATTCTGTACCACTGTGTTTATAATGAAAGTTTATTGTTGTATATAGTTAGTGATAATGCATAGTAGTTTCTTACAGTTGGGTTTAGTGTATCTGATTGTACGAGTTGTTAATGTGATGACAGTATTGTACAGTACTAAATGGGGTGGGCAGTATTATGGGTGTAAAGTGTTTGTGGTGGACATTAGTGGTACAGTAGTTAGGTGTGGCACTGACTTTCACACAGCCACTACAACAAAGGCCAGCGTTAGCTCACAAACCACAGACTGTAATGTTGGCATGGCTTGGTTGTTGCACGCCGTTTGTTAGGTAAGAAAAAATATGACTTTGCATGTGTTCTTACTCTTTAAAGTAATTAGTTCTGCCCTACTTTTAGATTTTTAGAATTTCTTAAGATTTTTGCTATGAATATTTATTGTAGTTTATGTAAAACATTATAGTTATTTTGTACAAAAAATTAAACGTAGCATGGTATACTTAATAATTTTAATAAATTATTGCATTGTTAAGGTGTAGGTAATATTTCTTGTATAGTAATAATACTCTGATGCGTAACGTCCTATGGTAGCAGGTGTATCGGCGGGTGTGAGGGCAGCCGCACCTGGGGTGTTCAGATTTTTAGTAGTTACGTGGAACTGGAGCCCGACCACTATACAGAACTGGCAGTATGACTTTCCAGCCAGGCACGAAATCTGGAGTGGCTAGTGTGACCTTGCATTTAGGTGGGACCACTCTACCTGGTAAACCTGGGCAACGTTTGACCTGTGGAGGTTGCTGCATTTCGGACTGTGATTCACTGGAGTGTGCCCCTGAATCCGGTATGCTGGTTTCCAAGCACTCACAGGTGCTGATTGTTGTGGGCGTAGATGGAGGGAATGGGGTTTCCAAAACCACAAGTTAGCTAGGCTGTGTGTCGTATCTTGGCCTTTCATGTAAGACAAAAATACTGGGTGAGTAACTTAGTCGAGCTTGACTGGTGGTGTGAAGAGGGCTGGTTTGTAATTAGATGAGGCTGGTCTCTTGAATCGGCATAGGGCTTCTCCTTGCTCCCAAGGGCTGAGGTGCTTGAGTCCGGTGGGGATGGGGCTAAGCTCCTGTTGGTACTTACAGTCTCAGCCCATTGGACCCTCTTACGGATACCACTACAATGGGCGTAGGGCATAAGGTAAATCACTAGATCAAGCTCGCAGAGGGGGAGCAGGTGATGACGTAGTCCTACTTGGGTGTACTTCCATGTACCGTCTCCACCCGCCCAATGCAATATCCCTATCTCTGTATCCGGCACCAGAAGCATGGTGGATATGGAGAGTCAGGTGACACTGACTGATGGTCCCAATACGTAGGTGAGGTCGCTTGAAGGATCAGTCTCCTCAGACTCGAGATAAAACTCCTTCGGGCACCATAAGCACGGTGAAATGATTCAACCACAGGATAGACAAGCTGACCCCAAGGGGAAGTGTACCTAGTGTCGGGGTCTCTACTGTTCTATACACCTGGGTGCATACAAGGGGTGGCCGTCCAAGGTGTGGGTGTGTGTTTCTATTGTTGGGTTTTGGTTTAAATAAATTCCCCGGTCACTTGCTCTTCCTGCGAAGGGATTGATGTTTACGAGGTGAGGTTCCATGACTATGGGAAAGGTATCCTTAAGTAGAATAAACTTTGTTTACTCCATAAGGAAATAAACAAGGTGGTTGTGCACTCTCTTCTATCAACGAGAGCTTATGGCAGAAGCTTCCTACGTCAGACAGGTGAAGGGGACCTGTTCCTAGGCTAACAGGGTTAGCAGAAAAAATGGTTATGAAAATAATTATGTTGTAACTAACACCACAGTGTTGTCCAGAAGGGACCTGAAAGTGTCTAATTGTTCGACGACTTAAACTTGGCGTACTTCGAAGCGAAGAGGGGTTCTCTAGACTGGGACTTTGGCACCAGAGGCACGGTGAAGACCAGGCAGAGCTGATGGTTCCTTTGGCACCCAAGAGCACGGTGAAGGAACAGGACAGACTGGTGTTACAAGGGATGTGCCCCACTATTTATTCTCTGGCTGGCTCACTCTCGAACAAGTTGGAGATGGGGTAGACATGGCATAGATCCTCTGGGGGAATGTAATGTCACCGGCTGGCGCTGGATCCAGGTGCTGCATTTCCTAGCAAACTAGTAGGGCCATCTGGCAGCGTGTTATAGTACTTGATGCCCCTGATGCTTAACTTTGGTGGCCCAGCCGGTGAACAGATCAATTCTTCAGGCGTGAGCATGTCTCTTATACCGTAGCAAACAGTACAAGTTCTTGAGGTCAACTGTTGTATTGCCAATCCACTTTGTTGGGTGTGTGGCAGAGTCATTCGTACTGATGAGTAGAAGTCAATTTAATTGTCAGTAGAAAGATGTCATTTGTCAACTCATACCCGTATTTTATTCAGTGGTAATGATTACTAAGTATATACAATTTTAAAGTTTTTTTTTTTTATAATATATTTATTTAAATTAAGGCTGTATGTGTATATATAAATCAATAATGAAAGAAATAAAAATGGAAACTTAAAAGTGATGGTTGTGGACGTACTTTTGACTGTAAGTTGACTGCAGGATAACACTGCTATGGACCACCAAGGAAATATTTAATTAAGTTAGTACAAGTGATGCAGATCATCAGTTAATTTATTGCTAGAAATCTTGTAGCACCTGAGTACACACTGTCAAGCAGTTGCAAGAGGTTTTAGGTAGGCTATGTTGGAGCTGCTTCCATCTTGTACCAGAGGTTTGCACTGGTTGGCCGGTATGTTCTGGCCAAGAAGGCTGTGTTTACCATCACATAATTCTTGCTCTCTACTTTTGTATGAAATTACAGTGATGTGTAGGCTATTCATAGTAAAGTTACCACTTATGAAAGCCCTCTCATTTGGAATAATACTCAATAAATATATTTATTGCATAGTAGCCAAAAACACGAGTTGTTGTCGTGGCTCTTCTAAGAGCCACACCCAGCCTTGGACAGTCTGTCCCACCGCATTCGTTCGCCAGAGATTTCTGACCAACACCACGTTTGCTGTTTAGAGATCTTCAGCTCAGCCACCTGCCAGAACTTCCAGAAGTCATCTGCTACACTTAGTCGCATGCCCCTGGCAACGGCTACCCCACGTCTGTCGTTTTCATTGCATCTTGTTGCATAATTTTCATCGCATATCACATTCATACTTCCTTGTTTATCTTCTACCCACTTAAAACATGCAGTGTCAATGATATTTCATGTGTCTTTCGTTACATTAATTGGACATGAAAATGTAATTTTTACCATTGAAATAGATAGTAGCACCATTTCAGATGGTGTACGTCACAGACAGATCATTGCTCAATTGGAAACAGTAAGTATAGCTAACCTCTGCCCATCACATCACAACGCACCTTATCGCAACCCATTGCTGTATTGTGGAACCAGCTTAAAAGAACAACTTCAAGACTTGTGGAGCACTGCATCATACCCTACTTCACTTTGATGACTCTGCACCTACGCAGTAAGATTGGTACAAATGGTACTCCTATCAGTGAGCAGGATATGAGTTAGGACAAGGTCAGTGGCATGCTCCCACCCACAAAATTACTGACAAGCACTGGAGTACAATCACTTGTTTTGTTTGCAACAGCGGATGTTGAGAGAGAGAGAAAGATGCAGGTGGGGCCATTCAAGTTTTTACAGCTCTGCTAGACTCAGGTAGTCAGGCCAACTTTATAACCAGTTGTCATCTTCAGAAGCTAGGTTGGTCTCGGCACTAGTGTTCCCATTTTGTGCAGGGACTTTCTGGAGTGTTGGTCCCCTTTAAGAAGGAAAGTATCAGTCGCCAGATGCAGCCAATTGAATTGGTGATGAATATCTGATACATATAATTGACACTTTAGTTCTTAATAAGATAAGACTTGCTGTTGGTCACAGGGGACACCTATCCAGCTTGAAAAGGGCATACCCTCATTTTGGGACGCCTTGTCCTATTGACTTGCTCCTAGGAGCAGAACTATTTTCATTGGTGTGGACTGGTAATCATATAGAAGGAGATCCTGGCTTCCCTGTGGGACTGAACCCTGTATTTGGGTGCCTTGTTATGGGAAAAATAGAATCAACATTAACATCTCCAACTTCCCCTTTATTTTTTAGTTTTCACCTTTCGATCACATCTCTTGAAGACACTGACAGCAAAGTTTTGAACCTTAATCTCCAGCTACAGTTCCTTATATACTGCTAGTTAAGTGCAATGTGAGGTAATATTTCAAATAATTTACAAACAAGGGTCTGAGGACAGCTATACATTGACTTTACCCTCCAAGATGCTAGCTCCAGGACTGGAAGTTAAGGTCACATGCTTTCAGATTCCAGCTTAAAAAACTGTAACAGTAACCTTTGCCAGTTAAAAATCAAGACTGTAAATTATTACTTTATACATGCCAATCTTTCAGAAAGCCACATGGGAAGAGGTACCCAATTCTGAGCTGGGGACGAAATTTGATTATTATATACCTCATCACTGTGTGCTGAAACCTGACAGTACAAGTCAGCTTCGTGTGGTTTTTTGACACCTCAGCAAGAATCTCATCATGACTGTCTCTGAAAAAAGCTCTATTATCAGGGAATAAATGACAGTGTGGTGATGATTTCCCACATACGCTTGCACACAGCCTGTGAATGAATATCACTTGAAGACTGTAATCTATGGTATGTCTGCAGCACGTTTCCTGCTAATTCGAATTCTTCACCAGCTTTGCAGAGGATGAGAAGTGCAGCCATCCTTGCGTTGCCAAGGTTCTGGTCTCCAACACAGGTGGAGCAGTTCCACTGAAGCAACCCTACCATTCCAACAAGAACTTGTTGATATGCTCAATACTGGTGGTTTCTGTCTTGGGGAAATTCGCTAGTGACAGCCTAGAATTATTAGCAATCTTACCATTCTCTCAACATCAGTGGCCCATTGCACACATATTCAGGGAGAGGAAATCCTGGGTATGGGTGCCATTGCCTGAGGAGGTGACCCTGGAAGGGAGAACTCAGAGGATATGTGCTCCAGTGTGTCATATGGTTCACCTCTGCATGTCCCTGATTACCGGTGGAGGCAAGTAGGGATGAGGGGCGAGAGTTGGCCAAAAATAATATCTCCTTGGGGAAACCACCTCACGGCAGCTTGGGTAACCACCTGTGGGAGGATATGAAGTAATGCCTCGATGCTGCCAACTGCTCAGGCATAGTTTTAGTTGTCACCTTGTCAAACATGACCTGCAGCACCTAAAGAAGTCATCAGCCTGACGCGTGCCGCTTATATCAACTATTTAATTAAGATTACAACTCATATCCCTGCAAACCTAGCGTACCTACTTCTACACACGTGAGATTCAAACCCTGTGCTAATTCTTACATGGAAGTCACTGCCTGCCACAATCCTAGAGGGCACCCGGACACGTGGATACATGGGGTTGCGCATGCAAGCAGCACGTCACCCCCCCCCCCCCTCCCCGTGCTGAGAGCCTACAAGCCGTCAGCCGCCTCAGGGTATTCCCAAGCGCCACCAAAGATACGCAAAGGTCGAGAGATGACTAGAGGGTGCTATCCCCACTCCGGCCTCACAGCACAGGGACTTCACATGCCATTCCCCGTGGCCACCACGACACGCGCCACCCTGACTATACAAGTCAGTGCGCGGCGGACCTCACAAGTTTTTCCTGTCATTATTCGAGCTTGCTCCACCACTTCCAGTGCTGGGGCCCTCCGACTATTAGTAGATCTTCGACAGCCCTTCCAGAGGCTGCCACCAACAACCCAACACTCTTCAGCAGCCATCCAGAGGCTGCTACCATTGGCATAAACAAATCAACAGCTGCCTACCTTGAACGTTGTTCAACAGTCTTTGACAGCCATCCGAGGCTGCCTACCTTGGACTTTGCTCAACAGTCTTCTGCAGCCACCAGCATTGACGTCAATAGGCTTCAGCAGTTACCAGCGGCGGCTACCATTGCCGTCACCGTTAGAGCTCTGCAGCACCTGCAACGAGATGCTCGAGTGACACCAATCGAATTACCAATTTTCCAGAAGCGTCTTCTATTACTAGAGACATACCACACACCACCTTCACTGTCTCCTATACACACCCCGGTTATAGTTAATTTTGTCGTAAGCAATTTTTGTCAGTTTTATTTCACTTTCACCAACTAGCCTAGGACTATGTCACCTACACCTAGCTACCGTAGGTTTACTTCCAGTCACCCGTCTACTTGGCAGGAGAGCGTGAGTCACTGTGTTTACTAAGCGATTAATAAATACAGCTTTTTTTTTTCTAACTACGAGTCTCATTCATAGTGTACTCTCTAACCACCTGCTGGGAGAACATCGAGTCAAGTACCACCGACAAAGAACGGGAAATTGTTACTACGAACTAGCTATAACTGGAGACTCCCCCTCAGGCGGCTCCAGTTCTGATACACGCATATTAGACAGCCATCTTTTTTTATTCCTACCAAGTATACAGGTACTGGAGGAATAAAATAGAAGAGCCCCAATCACTAGAAACACTTTCCACCCAGGGAGAGACAAGTACGCCTGAGTTGTATCCCTACCGGAGCACCTAGGTGCTGGCGGGGTTATTTGCTTACATGCTACGGCCTGGCCTTCGTTGGGATAGCACGTCCAGTAGTAGCAGTGGTAGCCTGCATGTCTTCAACGCTTCTGGTTTGCCCTGAGGCACCGGGCTCGTACTACCAGCTACTACTGGGCCACACTATTCTAGGGTCACTTGTGTCCACGGTACTCGACCCACAGTTCTCAGCAGCCAAACCCACTCTATGCCATTTAAGGTGAGACACGGCACAAGAAAGGAGGAGCAAAGAATTGCTTGCCTCGCTGCCAAGCAGGGGGAGGGGTTTAGCTTCCCCCTACAGCAGGCCAACAGGTAGAAAGAGACTGCACCAGCATCAACCATTGGCAGTCAACCACCACTCGTCATCAAGACGTCGGTAATTAAACCCTGAAAGTGAAAGCACAACCGGCCTAAGTGCAACCACACTATAGTTTTCTTCCTTTTCTCCTGCTCATGCAAGAATTTGAAGTGGCCCTGAGTACAGCAGATATTAAGAAAGTACACAACAGCGTTCAGCTATTCCAATAGATGGTACAACCCTTATCTTATTAACCTCCTTCATATGTCCATTTTTCAGCAGCCTGTTTCCTGGTGTATTTTCAAGTATAAATAATTTTTTTTTAAGCATTTTCAGATAATACTTTTAAAATATTATTTTGTGTGATGCAAGGTTTTAGATGGTTCTAGTCCATTTTGACCATCTAAAGATAGCAGCACTAAACCCATGACGGAGTCCATTATCTGTAACATGGTTACCTATAGGCTGTTCACAGTAAAGTGAACACTTTTAAGGCCCTAGTTACTTTTTCCTTTCAGCCATATTTAATCCTTTAACTACCTTTTAAAATAAATATTTCCATTTATGTAATAAACACTGTTTTTCTTCCACAGCACACTCAAGTTAATGTCTAAACCTCAAATAAAATATAGTTATTGACAACTATTCCTGATTAAAGGACTTTCAAAAGTGTTCACTTTACCGTGAATAGTCTATAATAGGGTATCACTAGCAAAAAATAAAATCTACACTTTATAATGTATTCAAAATACTGTATAGGTATTTGTGCAGAAATGTAATAGAATCTAATATTTATCCTCTTGGAAACATTTTAATGCATATTTCTTTTCTCTGGAGTGTGTTTGCTTGAAATCACCAAAATAGGTCGGCATTTTTTATTTCACGGTATTTCATAATATCCTTGTTGGCCAGCCTATATATAAAGATAGTCAGGATGCATTCTTAATGCAATCAGGATGGTATTTGAGTTAGTTACACAATGCCATTTTGCCTAGTAAATATGATTATAATTTTTTTTTTTTTTTTTTGTAAAGATGGTAAAAATTTAGCAAATAGGGCTCCAGGTTGCATTTCAAGTGCTGCCCACAGAATTGGGTATAGGCAACCTTGAGTCGAGGTAAGGTGGTTATCAAGACTGTTACTGGCTCTGCCTTCTTTATCTCAGCAGAAATTACTTGCTGGCTCACCACGTCCCACTGTGATGGTCCTGTGGCTAGGAATTAAAGCTATAAGTTGTACCGTGGCAACAATCAGTTTCCTGCACTTCCACAGTACAGTCTGGTTCTAGCTCAATCGGGTCGCTCACAAGATTGTCACCATGGTTTTAAACTAAATAAAAATAATGTACTTCCATTTTGGAATGTGGTTTAAGTTTTATTGTTGAAGTTCTAACACAGTTTTACAACACACACTGAACTGACACATACGAACAGTTCTTCCTTCACAACTTAAAAGGTTCAACAGCATCACAGTAGAATTAACAAACACATCTACAGCCATGTTCCCAGGTGCCAAGTCTACAGAACAAAAGGTCACTATGTCATACGACACGAAGTTGATACTAGTTTGCGGATGAGTCCAGAGCTCGCAGTTCACAGCTAGGCACGCACAGCTCTCCTCACTCCTCGAAAGAAATCTAAAAATAACTTTTGGCCAGGGCTCGCAACCTCTTATTGTTTGAAACTTACATCACTGCGCGGGCTTCAAAACAAATATTGCTAATGGCAGGGGAAAATTAAAAGAAGTCAGGAAAAAAAAAAACGTAATCTCAAAAGTGATGCAAACTCACCCCAATCCTGAGAACTCGAAAGTGCCTCGTAATACAGATAACAACTGAAATACAGCCCCCCCCCCCCCTCCCCCCGAATTAAAACTGATAAAGCCCTTACTTCAGCATGTGGCATGAAAGGAAAAATTTAGATTATTACACTCACTGACAAATTAAACTGGGAATTTTAACTAAAAGCCAGATGAAAAACAATTATAAAAATGATTAAAATTTATATAAACTGCAATGCTACAAAGTTGAGGGACCCATTTACAATGTACTTCAAACACTATTTGTTTGCAGGTACTGTTGTCTTTTCCTCACCAGGTCTCAGTTCAAACATACATATGGGTATTTGACACAATTATAACTGAAGGACTATCAAGGGAGGCTGAGTGTCAAGGATTCTATCTCTGGTATTCTTGAGCCATTGCAAGGAGAAATACTACTTACAACTTACCAATAGGATAGATCAAGGAACATGATTTTTTACACACTTCCTCTTGAGTCATTTCAAGGAGGTAAATTTGTATTGAAGACTTTAGAAAAGTTAAATTTGAGGCAAAATACTAAGAACTAAAAAACACGAGTTTTAAGGTGAGTGGAATTTGTGGTGTTGTAGCAACATTGAAAAATTATTCTATACAGTGAAACCCTCTTAAGAAGTTTCCTGCTTCATAAGATCTTTAATTTTACACATTGTCTATACATGTTATAATTAAACCCTTTTAATAAGTTTTCCTGGTTAATAAGCATAATTTTTTTTCAGTCCCTGTATAAATCTCAACAGGGTTTGGGGCCACGGTGGTTGAGCGATTAGCATACTTACCTCCCACCAAGGTGAACCGGGTTCAATCCCCAACTGGGTCACAGATTTTCACAAGTGGGAATTGTGCCGGACGATGCCGTTGGTCTACAGGTTTTCTTGGGGATATCCCATTTCTCCCGCCCCTTCATTCCGGAGCCGCTCCATATTTACTTCAATCGCCCTCATCGGCTCTGAAGACCTCGATGTTAAGAACCGCCCAAATCGCTTCACTCCACTCCACTCCACTCCACTCCACTCCACTCCACTCAATAGGTTTTATGGTATTTTATTACAAAGTTTACAGCTCAGTAATTTTTTGCTTTCAACTCTGTTGCCAGTGGGTTTTAAATACTATAGCATATTTGTAACAAGTTTGTAGAGAAATTTGTATCATTAAGATACAGGGCTAATGGGTATAATGCTTCCTAATGTCGTGTTTCTTGCACTATTTGAAAAATTATTTTGTTTACAACAGTACTCTCTCTAGCTCAAAATACAATTGTGTGTTGTTGGTTTTACATTCATAACATAATGTTCTCAAACAATGAGCAAGTAACTATAGCTTTTGTTGTCTGCCCTTTTTCCACCTTTATTTTTCAACTGTATTCACATACATTTATTTGCCAATTAGATGTGTTATATCATCGTCACCAGTCAACTGTGTCACACAAACTGATTTTAAAAGACATTTATGTATTAGTATGCCATATCATGATGCAAAGTACTATAATAAATTTTAACATTTAAGTATGTTGTATCATGTCCAATCTTCCTATTTTGTGTACTGCCGAGTGGAATAATAAGCTGAGTCGTGGGTTACAGGTATAAAGAAGAAGATCGGGACCTTGAAGCTCAGATGCTTGCCAAAGGTGTTCGACTCACACCGCTGAGGAAAGAATCACATGTTTGAGTTGGAGTGCGAAGACTGCATTAAGAGGACGCTTGTGTTGGTGTTACTCGTGGAACATAACTTAGTGTGTGTGCATGTGTGCTTTTCGCTATGCTAGTCAGGTACTATGCTATAATGTATTTTACATCTCGACCACGTGGCTTTCCATGACAGACTTGTAAAGGTTTGGGTTTGTGCTTTTTTAATTGCTGTGTTGTAGTTATGCATTGTTATATTTTTTGAGGATGTAGGTGGTTGAAATATTAATTTGTAACTTTAAAATAAAGCATAAAAATATTGTTTAGTCTATGTATTTGGTTACAAGTCACTGGATTGTAATGAATTCTATAAAATTGCAGTTTTTTGGGCTATTCCTAATTTTAAAACTATGATAATAAGTGTATATTTTTAAAGCACTTTCGTAAGCTTTATATTCCAATGCAAGTGTCTTGTGTTCTTGTTATTTTCAGATTACCACTTGTTAAAATTTTAAGAAATTACTTGCCGTCCATCCATAAGTCCAAAATGAAAATTTTGCTGAGTCAAAGTACTTCATTACCAATACGTTTTGAGTAGCGAAAATATTTCTTAATGATTGAACAATATTTCAACCACTGAGGAAAATAATTTGTTTATCCCTTGCTTCCAGATTGTGTACACCCAAAAGTCATTACAGTAACGTTTGTTCAAATTCATTAATACCACTATGTATTAAACAAAATTGTGGTTTAAGTGATGTTTCTTTTTATAGCTTGCAGAAATTCATTATTGTATACAGTTTAAGAGCTGTGTAAATGAGCAGTGAAGCACAATGGGTGTTGTAAATAACTGTATTATACCTAAGTGATTCACATTTTTTTATGAAATTGAAAATAACATGGATGTATAGTAGTGTATATAAAACATTGTATAAAATAACAAATCATGGAAAATGCTTTATTTATTTATAGTCTTTATTTTTTAACATTTTCCTAGAGTGCAACTGTTTCTAGTTGATAGTATATGCAAGACAGGGTAATGAAAGATTCTAGCATCACCAAAGTGGAAGAGATATGGAATTATTTGTGATATTTCTTTTTCAAATGTGTATTGTAGACAGACATTGCATTTTGTGTAGATTAATTGCATTTTGTACAGATCAATTGTATTGAGTACGTACCGTTTTTTGGTACTGTCGTATATCATTGTGCAGTTAAGTAATGATTAGATCAATTTGTTGGCAGTGCTGTGATTTTATGCATTGATAAATCGTTTTAATATTTGTAGAGTATATTATAAAAAATGAGTTTTACTGTTACTGTACATTCTATTAACATCAATTGTGTAAGTACAATAGAAAGTTTTATTTACTTTGAAAAATGAGACAATATATGTTTAACTCTGATAATCTTGTGCAATCACAGAGTATATTACTGATCAGCGAATTGAAGTATGCTGTATATCAGCTGTAGAATTTATTTATTAACCTGCTTCATTGCAACAGCTAGTCTTGGTTGAAACATCACTGATAAGCTTATTCATAATGTTGAAGAGTTTGATGTATCTTATTTGTAGTATTTTTTACTGGAAATTGCTTTCTAAACATAGAAATTGAAAATAACTCCTTTTGTATATGAAAAGGAAATATTTTTTATTAGCTGTAAAAGAAACTTACATTATAATTTAATTTTTGTAAAAGCATGTTACATTAATTTGAGAATTTTTGCGTGAGTTTTATGTCAGTTTATGAGAATTCCAGTGTACCAAACATAATTTGTTCCTATATGTATGCAGTGGTAAAACATAGTTCCACTTTAAGTAGAGGATCTGCTCCTAAAATTCAAATTAATCTTGGTTGGCTACTTAGTTTATACCTATAAAATCTTGTGAATCGTTAAACAAATTTTAAGAACTTTGTAATAGTTTTAGCAGTGTGTGAAGTTTATATGAAATTCTGTTGTTTGTATGTTTTGAATAAAACTTGCCTTGTAACTGACAAGTCAGATTTTTATTATCGGGTGTGGGGTGTGAGAAAAGGGTTGTGATTCCTTTATTTTCTATTATTTCTATTTATTATTTTTTTTGTGAAAAACTTGATTATTTCCCTTAACTTTTCATAATCATGTTAGTTAATATTGCAAATAGACCACTAGGCTACTAAAAATATATAAAGGGACAGGAATCCAAGTACTCACAGTCTAGTACTTGTCAGTAGGCATACACAGTAGCAATCGTCCAACCACATGAAAAAATGTGTCGTCGTACTGTGTGTGTGTGCTGATCGACAAGTACTAGGCTGTGAGTATTTGGATTCCTGTCCTTTTACATATTTTTAACTTTTCGTAATGATATTGTTCACTCACATGTTAGTACGCACATCATTACCGCATGACTTGGTTCCATGTTTATTTGTGGTGCAGGTAGATAATAGGTGTGATATTCAACAGGCAGATAAGTATAATAAAAAGTGAGCAAAATACTAAAGGAGCAACAAATCTGAATTCTTATTAGGCTGCTGAAGTCGATGTACATCCTGGAACTGAAGCCATCTATAATTTTCTTCATTCACTGCTGTATCCAGTGTACATTTTTGTCACTCTGTTCTTTCTTCTCCGTGAAGTCCCTCTTCTCTCTCCTCCTGCATTTTCCTTAAAGTTTATTTCTTTATATTCCAGGTCTATCATTCCCTAGGACATTGTTTCTTCTCATTATCTCTCTACGGTTGTACCATCGGGTTGCTCTTTACTAGGGCTGTGTGGGATCCCGAATTTCGGGAGAAATTTCGGGAGCACTACATTTTTTTTCCCTTCGGATGGGAAGTAAAATTTTCCAGAGTATTTCGGGATAATTATAGGCAAATAATACCTTGTTTCAGCAAGTCGTGATATTTGGTTTTTTACATATTTAAAATTAGTTCGTTACTTTTCAGCAATATGCCGGCACTGATTAAAAAAATTACGAAATTAGTGTAAATCTGAAAGGTGCTCTTTATACCTAATTTTGTTTTAAACATGCCAGGTTATGATACATCTACATAACCTTAAACAGTAACATGATATAAAAATTGTTTGTGGCAAAAAAAATTTTGAATATATACATTGAATAATCATTAAACAAAATACTAAACCAACACATGAAACTTTCCGTCAAGCGATCACCCATTGTACTTGCACTAGTTAATCATGAAACATATGCCGAACACTTGCTGTAAAAAAATATGTTTATTTAACGAAAACTTTATTTCCAGTGTATAACCAGCCTAAATCGGTTAATGACAACTACATATAGATAATTAATTCCGTAGTATCAATTTCCACACAAACGTGGATATAACAAATAGTCAATAGCCAGCTCATAGACAACTCCCGTCTGCCATTTTGTTACCAACTTGACCAAGGCAAAACTTAGGCTCTTTCTGGATTGTCAGTATACACGTGTAAGTATGTACATTTGCATACTAGCAGTGATGTGTACTTGTGGAAACTATTCAGACATGTCATCGCTTCATGTTAGACTGGTCGCACATTCTGGCGGAAATACGTTGTGACAACTTCTATGGTTATGCATAAAGCAAACACATAACCGTATAAACATTTATTTATTTTTGTGTCATGGTTTTGTACCTTGACATCTTACGAGTTAGAGAGCTGAAAGATGGCTTTAGTCGGGAATGAGGAATTAATAGGAGCAATAGTGGGCGCGTATTATTTACACGAAGTAAATGGAAGGCGGTGAAGAAATACTGTTTTACACTGGTTGCTTGGCAGAGCATCAAGACAACAGGTTGTTTTGAACGAAAACTAATACACAAAAATATGCCAATATAATATCTGTTTTTGCTCATTGTACACTTTGAGTACAAATTGTACAGCAGAAAAACAAACTGCAGGAATATAGAAATTCTTGCACCTCGGTATCCTGAGGTTATGTTTATCGGTTCAGCGTCTGTCGATTTCACAAGTATTCACACCACACCAATAGCCTTGTGATATTGCTGTATCACGTCAGTGGAAGATTGTAAACAAATTAGGGTAGTAGTTATTGGATTTGTTGCATTTATGTATCGTATGTAAAGAGACATTACACAGAAACTGGCATTCTTTCCTCATCCCTGATATGTACCTTACCATGTGTTTGAAATATACACATTGATAATAATAAAAAAAAGAGAAATACAATTCAATGGATTTGTAATAATTCGGAAATGCGGATTGCAAATGTAATATTATTTGTAAGCATACACCTGGGAGTATGCTGCAGACGTCTATATAATGCTCAGAATTTTATTTATAATAGGAAGCACATTTATTAAACTGACAATTATTTACACATACAACAGAACGACATTTCGTAAATATGTACTTATTAACTAAAACTTGTGAGCTTTATTACCACAATAGGTACATGTCAATTTTCACACCTGAAATACAATATGACGACTGCCGTAAGGACGCAAGTATGCCCAGCAAGTATAAAATTTCAAATACTTGCCAGGTATATGGAGTTGCGTGTACTATACTGGGAATTCGGACAGGGCTAGTATATACATGGCAATGCCATTTCCAGGGACAGGTATGCACAAGTATGCATTTCTTGAGAATCCGGAAACAGCCTTAACTGATATAAACAAATTCCAAATAAATTAATAATACATCATTTAAACATATTAAAAATATTAAAATCATAACGTTCTGTGATAAGAAATCACCATTCGGTTGCATGTGCAGTTTATTTCATTTTAAAAAGAAACCAACTGACTGAAAGAAATACATTTGGCCACTTGTGACACATTCGTCATTGTATCATCTTTGTTCATCATGGCATACGCTTGAGCGAATATTTATTATTGTTTGCCCTTTTGAAAAAACTATTACGTATGTCAATAAAATACTTGTAATTTTCCGTGTTCAACTTTTGCGATCCGTAATGGATAATAACGGTGATGAAACAGTGTGCACATCATAAGTCGGTGATTCGAAGTACTATGAAAAGAACATTAACCAAACTGCCAAATGTGTTGTATGCAAAAAATTATAAAGCGAAAAAGTTTTCTCGTCAGCTGGTAATATTATTTTGACAAAAAAAATCTCCTGGGTCACACAACACGGGGAAGTTAGTGTTCCTACACGAAAATCAGATCCTGTTTTAGAATTTCTGTACCACCATAATAATGCTTAGGTTACATTTATTTTTAAAAATATATGATACTGTTAGTGATTAGTTTGTTTGTATTATTAAATTGACAAACTTTAATGTCTACAGAACAACATAAATTTACTTGTTTATCATTTTTATTTAAATTGAGCCTACAAACATTTTCAAGAATATAACATGTTTATATTTGTGTTAGCTGGAAGCTGCAACATAACTGGTATGAAATATAGATTTTACTAAAGTATAATATTTTTCCCGATCCCGTCCCGTTCCCCATGGGATATAGTTCTTTATTCCCACCTGAAAATATTCTATTCCCACATACAGCACTACTTTTTACATAATTTCATCCAAATTTTGCACTCCTATTCTTGCTTGTACAGCCTCCTCATGTGCCACCATACCCGTCCACATGACCATAACAAATATAATAAATATTGTAACGAGTCGTTAGCACAGACCCATGGCAGTTTTCCTAGATTGGTGATTTAACGACTTCAACTCATTCCTACGCATAGCCTTGCATTCAAATCCTCGAAGTTTGCATTACTGTTAATCCTGCCACGTGATGAGATTGTACTGTTTACCATATTTAGGATGGAGGTTCTAGATATGGTAGATTGTATTATTCACTGGCCAGGCATGGCTCCAGGTTCATGTCTTGGACAGAGGAGTTTATTGAAGGGGCAGATCTGTCATGAGTGTTGGAGAATCTGCGAGCGAGGCTGGCAATAACATACATTTAACAACTCATTTATAAATACTGACATTTATTACTTTTATTTACTTATCTAGTAATATAAACTACTTTTTTTTTAATGTGTAAAACTGAAGCAATGCCTTGTTAAATCTCCCTGGATAATTGGTATATGCTTAAACAATGCTCAGTGTAAACAAATAAAAATCAGTAAACTTAAATAGCAAAACAACAAAAATACAAAATTGGCCTAGTATTTATAGCTTTACAAAATAAAATCAAAGCGCCTAATTTTTTTATTTGCAAAACGATTAATTATTGAGTCTTTATTCTCTTCAATGTCTCTGAAAATGGAGGAGAGCAAGTCCATTCAAACGTTCTTCTCCCATTAGATTATGATTCCATGTGTTGAGCTGCCGAAGAGATCATCATGAGTGTTCGGCCATCGCGACACTGGTAGGTAAAGAAGTTAGAAGCAGCAATAGTTTATGGATGTTGGGAAACGTATACTTATTACAGTTATCCACTGTGTCAAGAACTGTCTTGTGTTATAGCACTATTCACTTTCTTGGCTCTAACCCAGTGTTCTCGCCATAGTTTGTACTCGGCATGGAGGACAAAAGCACCCAATTCACCGATGACTCCCGTGTACACTTGGCATATTTTGACTACTTTCTCGGACAGCTGTTATTCAAGATGTTCATGTTATTTTGATCCTGATTAATTCATAGTAAGTGGAGTTAGGTGACGAAGGTGGAATTACTCCATTACTTGCTCTGAGAGTTTGTTTTGTAAATCTGTCAAAATCTCATCTAACAGAGGAGTGTACAGAGATTGTCTAAAGTACTCTTCAGGGGTGTTTGAATGGTGATTATTTCTGGGGAAATCCTGCGTGACGCAATAGCTACTTCCATTTCTTTGGCAACAGATTCTGCCTTAACAAAAATGGTGTGAAATGTGTATTCAACCTCGTTTCTCTTCCTCTTCAGAACAGTTAAGACATTTCTTACTGAATTGAAAGCATCAACCGAGTCAAAAGTGGGAGGCTGTAGCTAACAACTCAGAGGACGTGTTATCACAAGAACATCACCCAGTGCAAAAACAGAAACGGTAAACTCACTGTCTGTTAATACTTTCAGGAGTGAATATGCTTTTGAAGCTGTTTCCGTGCTTGTTTTCCACTCTGTGATTTTCGTCAAAATCTTCGCAAATTTTTGGAGGATAGCAGCAAAATTCAACTATCCCGTCATGCTTTCCTTGCCATAGTGTTTCACAAAGGCTACTGAAAGCACGACCGTGCAAAGATCGAAACACAGCATTAATATTAGGAGAGGAATTGGAGAAATATATGACTTCCTTCATTTTCCATACAGAATTCCTGCACGCTACAACATTGTTTGACTTCTTCAAAGAGTGGTTTAGACTGTGATTCAGACATGGGCAACACTTGGCATTTCGCGCAACCTTCGTTATCTCAGTTACATCCCCTTTGAGTTCTGATGCCAGTACAGCACAGTTATCTGTACCAATACCTACACTCTTATCTTCTATGTGTATTGAGCACTTTGTGCACATATCAATGATTATGTGAGCCAATGCTTTTTCTGTCAGACGTCTTCGATTGTCCTCAATATCTTAATGCCTAATTTCTCCTTAGCAATCTATGAAAGCGAAAAAATCTTCTGAATAGCTCGGTCATGAACATAACACAATAAAACACACATCAGTTCTTTACTGGAAATGTTTGTATTTTCATTAAAAGTAATGGAAAACCAGAGTGTTTTGAGAGTTCTCTCAACTATTTCCTCTCAAATTTCCTCTGCACAATGCTCAATTAGGTAATTTAGAGTATTTTTGCCTATGTATGTTGCAATTGAGCTTGCAGTCTGTAAAGGCTTTTCCAGAGAAGTATCACCTGCAGCAATGCGGAACCACAAAACAGCACGGAAATTCCCATAATGCACTACAATTATGTCAGTGTCGGAGCCTTTACTGTCAGTACTTCCACTGAATAGAGCACCATCACAATGTCCACGGATAAGAATTTTTTACTGGCCACAAAATATAACAGTTTCAATTATCGGATGTAAACGGGATCTATTTTCCTGAACCTAAGCTAGTCCATGCGAATTCACTTGATTAAGCACTTCAAGTTCAGGAGATTTGTATGTCCCAATAAAGTTCTGTGCAGCTGCCATTACGACTTTGTAGAATTTGTGACTTTCAATCACTGAGATCTATCCTTCCCGTAAAGTTTAGCGAAATTATTGAGTGGTTTTGTCACAAGAGCACCCAGGTCAGCGTTGCCATAACGACATGCAGTTGACTTACCAAAAATTACACAGAAATTAATGGACAAAATTTTCGTTACTCAGAGACTAAGACCATAAAGACTCTACAGGTATTTTTTACAAAAATGCTGTGATAGGCTGCGAAGACGATCTCTTTTTTCCCCCTCTCCAATTCCAGGTCATGACTGCTTGCCCTCGTATATCACATAGACAGGCGACAGTTTAAAAGTCAATAGGGACAATGTAAATAATAATAATATAATATGTTATAATTGAGTTGAGACGTTAGTTTAGTTACTAACATGCAAGATCTTCTGAGCACATTAGAATGAAATTAGGTGGATATGAAGGAGTAGTGCCAGAATACAAGGGCAGGGGAAAAAGGAGATCTCCGAGAAAACCAGTCAACCATCGGCATCATCCGGCATAATATTCACATGTGAATACACTAAAAATGACTGCCGGAAAACAAACCTAGCATTTGGTTGGAAATGAGTGCTCTGCACTGTGCTGCACCAACGAAGGCATTAACTAACATTCATTCATCTCGAACTGGAAGATTTTTAAAATGATATTAGACGATTTATGATATAATAAGAATAAAATGATGACTATTTGTTATGTTTTCAAAATAGAATAAAAAATAAACAAGTTGGCTTAAAATTTGCAAATTATTTAGAACATAACGCATTTAAATATTAACTATAATGATATTACTTATGGCAAATAATGTCTCTTATTTATTCCAGTCCATTATTAACTTACTCGTAAAATTAAGATTAGGTACCTACGCAACCATCACTTAACTGTGTTTAAATCTACAGTGTAAATAACTGCTGCCTTCCTGCCTAGTGGCTATTTCGAAATTCTATGCACA